>CM019830.1:79495018-80132709 GCA_009763385.1 Coix lacryma-jobi var. lacryma-jobi
ACACTTTCATTTCCGACGGAACGGTGCCGCAAAACTCGCTCGGGATGGCCTTTTTCCCACTGATTCACCAAAAAACTCGCAGTTGAATTTTCGCAACGGACGCACCCAATCATCTCCGTTTGACCCAAAACTCATGTTTGGTGTTTTTGGCACTTTCATTTCCGACGGAACGGTGCCGCAAAACTCGCTCGGGATGGCCGTTTTTCCCACTGATTCACCAAAAAACTCGCAGTTGAATTTTTCGCAACGGACCACCCAATCATCTCGTTTGACCCAAAACTCATGTTTGGTGGTTTTTGGCACTTTCATTTCGACGGAACGGTGCCGCAAAACTCGCTCGGGATGGCCGTTTTTCCCACTGATTCCAAAAAACTCGCAGTTGAATTTTTCGCAACGGACGCACCCAATCATCTCCGTTTGACCCAAAACTCATGTTTGGTGGTTTTTGGCACTTTCATTTCGACGGAACGGTGCCGCAAAACTCGCTCGGGATGGCCGTTTTTCCCACTGATTCCCAAAAAACTCGTAGTTGAATTTTTCGCAACGGACGCACCCAATCATCTCGTTTGACCCAAAACTCATGTTTGGTGGTTTTGGCACTTTCATTTCGACGGAACGGTGCCGCAAAACTCGCGGGATGGCCGTTTTTCCCACTGATTCAAAAAAACTCCATTGATTTTTTCGCAATGGACGCACCCAATCATCTCCGTTTGACCCAAAACTCATGTTTGGTTGGTTTTTGGCACTTTCATTTCCGACGGAACGGTGCCGCAAAACTCGCTCGGGATGGCCGTTTTTCCCACTGATTCACCAAAAAAACTCGCAGTTGAATTTTTCGCAACGGACGCACCCAATCATCTCCGTTTGACCCAAAACTCATGTTTGGTTGGTTTTTGGCACTTTCATTTCGACGGAACGGTGCCGCAAAACTCGCTCGGGATGGCCGTTTTTCCCACTGATTCACAAAAAAACTCGTAGTTGAATTTTTCGCAACGGACCACCCAATCATCTTGTTTGACCCAAAACTCATGTTTGGTTGGTTTTTGGCACTTTCATTTCCGACGGAACGGTGCCGCAAAACTCGCTCGGGATGGCCGTTTTTCCCACTGATTCCCAAAAAACTCTAGTTGAATTTTTCGCAATGGACGCACCCAATCATCTCCGTTTGACCCAAAACTCATGTTTGGTGGGTTTTTGGCACTTTCATTTCGACGGAACGGTGCCCAAAACTCGCTCGGGATGGCCGTTTTTCCCACTGATTCCCAAAAAAACTCGCAGTTGAATTTTTCGCAATGGACGCACCCAATCATCTCTGTTGACCCAAAACTCATGTTTGGTGTATTTTTGGCACTTTCATTTCCGACGGAATGGTGCCGCAAAACTCGCTCGGGGATGGCCGTTTTTCCCACTGATTCACGAAAAAATCTTGGAGTTGAATTTTTCGCAATTGACGCACCCAATCATCTCCGTTTGACGCAAAACTCATGTTGGTTGGTTTTTGACACTTTCATTTCCGATGGAACGGTGCCGCAAAACTAGCTCGGGATGGCCGTTTTTCCCCACCTCATTCACCAAAAAACTCGCAGTTGAATTTTTTGCAACGGACCCACCCAATCATCTCTGTTTTGACCCAAAACTCATGTTTGGTTGGTTTTTTGACACTTTTCATTTCCGACGGAACGGTGCCACAAACTCGCTCGGGATGGCCGTTTTTCCCACTGGTTCCCAAAAAACTCCTAGTTGAAACTTTCGCAATGGACGCGCCCAATCATCTCCGTTTTGACCCAAAACTCATGTTTGGTGGGTTTTTGGCACTTTTCATTTCCGACGGAATGGTGCCTCAAAACTCGCTCAGGATGGCCGTTTTTCTCACTGATTCCCTAAAGAAACCTCGTAGTTGAATTTTCGCAACGGACGCACCCAATCATCTCTGTTTGACCCACAAACTCATGTTTGGTGTATTTTTGGCACTTTCATTTCTGACGGAACGGTTGCCACAAAACTCGCTCGGGATAGCCAGTTTTTTCCCACTGTATTCACGAAAAATCTTGGCGTTGCAATTTTTCGCAATGGACGCACCAATCATCTCCGTTGACCCAAAACTCATGTTGGTGGTTTTTGGACACTTTCATATCCGACGGAACGGTGCCGCAAAACTCGCTCGGGATGGCCGTTTTTCCCACTGATTCACGAAAATCTTGGAGTTGAATTTTTCGCAATGGACGCACCCAATTCATCTCGTTTGACCCAAAACTCATGTTTGGTTGGTTTTTGACCATCTTTCATTTCCGACGGAACTGTGCCGCAAACTCGCTCGGGATGGCCGTTTTTTCCCCACTGATTCACCAAAAACTCGCAGTTGATTTTTTCGCAACGGACGCACCCAATTCATCTCGTTGACCCAAAACTCATGTTTGGTTGGTTTTTGGCACTTTCATTTTCTGACGGAACGGTTGCCGCAAAATTCGCTCGGGATGGCCGTTTTTTCCACTGATTCACCAAAAAACTCGCAGTTAAATTTTCGCGACGGACCCATTCAATTATCTCTGTTTGACCCAAACTCATTGTTGGTTGGTTTTTGGGGCACTTTCATTTTTGACGGCACGGTGCCGAAAAACTCGCTCGGGATGACCGTTTTTTCCACTGATTCCCAAAAAAACTCCTAGTTGAATTTTTCGCAATGGACGCACCCCAATCATCTCCGTTATAGACCAAAAACTATGTTTGGTGGGTTTTTGGCACATTCATTTCTGATGGAACGGTGCCTCAAAACTCGCTCGGGATGGCCATTTTTCTCACTGATTCCCCTAAAAAACTCGTAGTTGAATTTTTCGCAACGTACGCACCCAATCTTCTCTGTTTGACCCAAAAACTCATGTTTGGTGTATTTTTGGCACTTTTCATTTCAGACGGAACGGTGCCGCCAAAACTCGCTCGGGATGACCGTTTTTTCCATGATTCACGAAACAAAAACTCACAATTGATTTTTTCGCAATGGACGCACCCAATCATCTCCATTTGACCCAAAACTCATGTTTGGTTGGTTTTTGACACTTTCATTTCGACGGAACGGTGCCGCAAAACTCGCACGGGATGGCCGTTTTTCCCACTGATTCACCAAAAAACTCGCAGTTGATTTTTTTTTCGCAACGGACGCACCCTATCATCTCCGTTTGACCCAAAACTCATGTTTGGTTGGTTTTTGACACTTTCATTTCTGACTGAACGGTGCCGCAAACCTCGCCTCGGGATGGTCGTTTTTTTCCACTGATTCACCAAAAAAAATCGTAGTTGAATTTTCGCAACGGACCCACCCAATCATCTCTGTTTGACCCCAAAACTCATGTTTGGTGGGTTTTTGACACTTTCATTTCCGACGGAACGGTGCCGCAAAACTCGCTCGGTGATGGCCGTTTTTCCCACTGATTCCCAAAAAAAACTCCTAGTTGAATTTTTCGCAATGGACGCACCCAATCATCTCCGTTTGACCCAAAACTCATGTTTGGTGGGTTTTCGGCACTTTCATTTCTGACGGAACGGTGCCTCAAAACTCGCTCGGGATGGCCGTTTTCTCACTGATTCCCTAAAAAAACTCGTAGTTGAATTTTTCGCAACGGACGCACCCAATCATCTCTGTTTGACCCAAAAATCATGTTGGTGTGTATTTTTGGCACTTTCATTTCCGACGGAATGGTGCCGCAAAACTCGCTCGGGATGGCCGTTTTTCCCACTGATTCACGAAAAATCTTGGAGTTGAATTTTTCGCAATTGACGCACCCAATCATCTCCGTTTGACGCAAAACTCATGTTTGGTTGGTTTTTGACACTTTCATTTCCGATGGAACGGTGCCGCAAAACTAGCTCGGGATGGCCGTTTTTCCCACTCATTCACACAAAAAAACTCGCAGTTGAATTTTTTGCAACGGACCCACCCACTCAATCTATGTTTGACCCAAAACTCATGTTTGGTTGGTTTTTGACACTTTCATTTCCGACGGAACGGTGCCACAAAACTCGCTCGGGATGGCCGTTTTTCCCACTGGTTCCCAAAAAAACTCCTAGTTGAATTTTTCGCAAGGGACGCGCCCAATCATCTCCGTTTGACCCAAAACTCATGTTTGGTGGGGTTTTTGGCACTTTCATTTCTGACGGAACGGTGCCTCAAAACTCGCTCGGGATGGCCGTTTTTTTCTCACTGATTCCCTAAGAAACTCGTAGTTGAATTTTTCGCAACGGACGCACCCAATCATCTCTGTTTGACCCAAAACTCATGTTTGGTGTATTTTGACACTTTCATTTCCGACGGAACGGTGCCGCAAAACTCGCTCGGGATGGCCGTTTTTCCCACTGATTCACGAAAAAATCTTGGAGTTGAATTTTTCGCAATGGACGCACCCAATCATCTCCGTTTGACCCAAAACTCATGTTTGGTTGGTTTTTGACACTTTCATAGTCGACGGAACGGTGCCGCAAAACTCGCTCGGGATGGCCGTTTTTCCCACTGATTCACGAAAAATCTTGGAGTTGAATTTTTCGCAATGGACGCACCCAATCATCTCCGTTTGACCCAAAACTCATGTTTGGATGGTTTTTGACACTTTCATTTCCGACGGAACGGTGCCGCAAAACTCGCTCGGGATGGCCGTTTTTCCCCACTGATTCACCAAAAAAACTCGCAGTTGATTTTTTCGCAACGGACGCAACTCGCAGTTGATTTTTTCGCAACGGACGCACCCAATCATCTCCGTTTGACCCAAAACTCATGTTTGGTTGGTTTTTGGCACTTCATTTCTTGACGAAACGGTGCCGCAAAATTCGCTCGGGATGGCCGTTTTTCCCACTGATTCACCAAAAAACTCGCAGTTAAATTTTTTCGCGACGGACCCACCCAATTATCTCTGTTTGACCCAAACTCATGTTTGGTTGGTTTTTGGCACTTTCATTTTCGACGGAACGGTGCCGAAAAACTCGCTCGGGATGACCATTTTTCCCACTGATTCCCAAAAAAACTCCTAGTTTGAATTTTTCGCAATGGACGCACCCAATCATCTCCGTTTGACCCAAAACTCATGTTTGGTGGGTTTTTGGCACTTTCATTTCTGACGGAACGTTGCCTCAAACTCGCTCGGGATGGCCATTTTTCTCACTGATTCCCTAAAAAAACTCGTAGTTGAATTTTTCGCAACGTACGCACCCAATCTTCTCTGTTTGACCCAAAACTCATGTTTGGTGTATTTTGGGCACTTTCATTTCAGACGGAACGGTGCCGCAAAACTCGCTCGGGATGACCGTTTTTCCCACTGATTCACGAAACAAAAACTCACAATTGATTTTTTCGCAATGGACGCACCCAATCATCTCCATTTGACCCAAAACTCATGTTTGGTTGGTTTTTGACACTTTCATTTCCGACGGAACGGGTGCCGCAAAACTCGCTCGGGATGGCCGTTTTTCCCACTGATTCACCAAAAAACTCGCAGTTGATTTTTTCGCAACGGACGCACCCTATCATCTCCGTTTGACCCAAAACTCATGTTTGGTTGGTTTTTGACACTTTCATTTCTGACTGAACGGTGCCGCAAAACTCGCTCGGGATGGTCGTTTTTCCCACTGATTCACCAAAAAAACTCGTAGTTGAATTTTTCGCAACGGACCCACCCAATCATCTCTGTTTGACCCAAAACTCATGTTTGGTTGGTTTTTGGCACTTTCATTTCCAACAGAACGGTGCCGCAGAACTCGCTCGGGATGGCCGTTTTTCCCACTGATTCCCAAAAAAACTCCTAGTTGAATTTTTCGCAATGGACGCACCCAATCATCTCCGTTTGACCCAAAACTCATGTTTGGTGGGTTTTCGGCACTTTCATTTCTGACGGAACGGTGCCTCAAAACTCGCTCGGGATGGCCGTTTTTCTCACTGATTCCCTAAAAAAACTCGTAGTTGAATTTTTCGCAACGGACGCACCCAATCATCTCTGTTTGACCCAAAACTCATGTTTGGTGTATTTTGGCACTTTCATTTCCGACGGAATGGTGCCGCAAAACTCGCTCGGGATGGCCGTTTTTCCCACTGATTCACGAAAAATCTTGGAGTTGAATTTTTCGCAATTGACGCACCCAATCATCTCCGTTTGACGCAAAACTCATGTTTGGTTGGTTTTTGACACTTTCATTTCCGATGGAACGGTGCCGCAAAACTAGCTCGGGATGGCCGTTTTTCCCACTCATTCACCAAAAAAACTCGCAGTTGAATTTTTTGCAACGGACCCACCCAATCATCTATGTTTGACCCAAAACTCATGTTTGGTTGGTTTTTGACACTTTCATTTCCGACGGAACGGTGCCACAAAACTCGCTCGGGATGGCCGTTTTTTCCCACTGGTTCCCAAAAAAACTCCTAGTTGAATTTTTCGCAAGGGACGCGCCCAATCATCTCGTTTGACCCAAAACTCATGTTTGGTGGGTTTTTGGCACTTTCATTTCTGACGGAACGGTGCCTCAAAACTCGCTCGGGATGGCCGTTTTTCTCACTGATTCCCTAAAGAAACTCGTAGTTGAATTTTTCGCAACGGACGCACCCAATCATCTCTGTTTGACCCAAAACTCATGTTTGGTGTATTTTTGACACTTTCATTTCCGACGGAACGGTGCCGCAAAACTCGCTCGGGATGGCCGTTTTTCCCACTGATTCACGAAAAATCTTGGAGTTGAATTTTTCGCAATGGACGCACCCAATCATCTCCGTTTGACCCAAAACTCATGTTTGGTTGGTTTTTGACACTTTCATATCCGACGGAACGGTGCCGCAAAACTCGCTCGGGATGGCCGTTTTTCCCACTGATTCACGAAAAATCTTGGAGTTGAATTTTTCGCAATGGACGCACCCAATCATCTCCGTTTGACCCAAAACTCATGTTTGGATGGTTTTTGACACTTTCATTTCCGACGGAACGGTGCCGCAAAACTCGCTCGGGATGGCCGTTTTTCCCACTGATTCACCAAAAAACTCGCAGTTGATTTTTTCGCAACGGACGCACCCAATCATCTCCGTTTGACCCAAAACTCATGTTTGGTTGGTTTTTGGCACTTTCATTTCTGACGAAACGGTGCCGCAAAATTCGCTCGGGATGGCCGTTTTTCCCACTGATTCACCAAAAAAACTCGCAGTTAAATTTTTCGCGACGGACCCACCCAATTATCTCTGTTTGACCCAAAACTCATGTTTGGTTGGTTTTTGGCACTTTCATTTTCGACGGAACGGTGCCGAAAAACTCGCTCGGGATGACCATTTTTCCCACTGATTCCCAAAAAAACTCCTAGTTGAATTTTTCGCAATGGACGCACCCAATCATCTCCGTTTGACCCAAAACTCATGTTTGGTGGGTTTTTGGCACTTTCATTTCTGACGGAACGTTGCCTCAAAACTCGCTCGGGATGGCCATTTTTCTCACTGATTCCCTAAAAAAACTCGTAGTTGAATTTTTCGCAACGTACGCACCCAATCTTCTCTGTTTGACCCAAAACTCATGTTTGGTGTATTTTGGGCACTTTCATTTCAGACGGAACGGTGCCGCAAAACTCGCTCGGGATGACCGTTTTTCCCACTGATTCACGAAACAAAAACTCACAATTGATTTTTTTCGCAATGGACGCACCCAATCATCTCCATTTGACCCAAAACTCATGTTTGGTTGGTTTTTGACACTTTCATTTCCGACGGAACGGTGCCGCAAAACTCGCTCGGGATGGCCGTTTTTCCCACTGATTCACCAAAAAACTCGCAGTTGATTTTTTCGCAACGGACGCACCCTATCATCTCCGTTTGACCCAAAACTCATGTTTGGTTGGTTTTTGACACTTTCATTTCTGACTGAACGGTGCCGCAAAACTCGCTCGGGATGGTCGTTTTTCCCACTGATTCACCAAAAAAACTCGTAGGTTGAATTTTTCGCAACGGACCCACCCAATCATCTCTGTTTGACCCAAAACTCATGTTGGTTGGTTTTTGGCACTTTCATTTCCAACAGAACGGTGCCGCAGAACTCGCTCGGGATGGCCGTTTTTCCCACTGATTCCCAAAAAAACTCCTAGTTGAATTTTTCGCAATGGACGCACCCAATCATCTCCGTTTGACCCAAAACTCATGTTTGGTGGGTTTTCGGCACTTTCATTTCTGACGGAACGGTGCCTCAAAACTCGCTCGGGATGGCCGTTTTTCTCACTGATTCCCTAAAAAAACTCGTAGTTGAATTTTCGCAACGGACGCACCCAATCATCTCTGTTTGACCCAAAACTCATGTTTGGTGTATTTTTGGCACTTTCATTTCCGACGGAATGGTGCCGCAAAACTCGCTCGGGATGGCCGTTTTTCCCACTAATTCACGAAAAATCTTGGAGTTGAATTTTTCGCAATTGACGCACCCAATCATCTCCGTTTGACGCAAAACTCATGTTGGTTGGTTTTTGACACTTTCATTTCCGATGGAACGGTGCCGCAAAACTAGCTCGGGATGGCCGTTTTTCCCACTCATTCACCAAAAAACTCGCAGTTGAATTTTTTGCAACGGACCCACCCAATCATCTCTGTTTGACCCAAAACTCATGTTTGGTTGGTTTTTGACACTTTCATTTCCGACGGAACGGTGCCACAAAACTCGCTCGGGATGGCCGTTTTTCCCACTGGTTCCCAAAAAAACTCCTAGTTGAATTTTTCGCAAGGGACGCGCCCAATCATCTCCGTTTGACCCAAAACTCATGTTTGGTGGGTTTTCGGCACTTTCATTTCTGACGGAACGGTGCCTCAAAACTCGCTCGGGATGGCCGTTTTTCTCACTGATTCCCTAAAGAAACTCGTAGTTGAATTTTTCGCAACGGACGCACCCAATCATCTCTGTTTGACCCAAAACTCATGTTTGGTGTATTTTTGACACTTTCATTTCCGACGGAACGGTGCCGCAAAACTCGCTCGGGATGGCCGTTTTTCCCACTGATTCACGAAAAATCTTGGAGTTGAATTTTTCGCAATGGACGCACCCAATCATCTCCGTTTGACCCAAAACTCATGTTTGGTTGGTTTTTGACACTTTCATATCCGACGGAACGGTGCCGCAAAACTCGCTCGGGATGGCCGTTTTTCCCACTGATTCACGAAAAATCTTGGAGTTGAATTTTTCGCAATGGACGCACCCAATCATCTCCGTTTGACCCAAAACTCATGTTTGGATGGTTTTTGACACTTTCATTTCCGACGGAACGGTGCCGCAAAACTCGCTCGGGATGGCCGTTTTTCCCACTGATTCACCAAAAAACTCGCAGTTGATTTTTTCGCAACGGACGCACCCAATCATCTCCGTTTGACCCAAAACTCATGTTTGGTTGGTTTTTGGCACTTTCATTTCTGACGAAACGGTGCCGCAAAATTCGCTCGGGATGGCCGTTTTTCCCACTGATTCACCAAAAAAACTCGCAGTTAAATTTTTCGCGACGGACCCACCCAATTATCTCTGTTTGACCCAAAACTCATGTTTGGTTGGTTTTTGGCACTTTCATTTTCGACGGAACGGTGCCGAAAAACTCGCTCGGGATGACCGTTTTTCCCACTGATTCCCAAAAAAACTCCTAGTTGAATTTTTCGCAATGGACGCACCCAATCATCTCCGTTTGACCCAAAACTCATGTTTGGTGGGTTTTTGGCACATTCATTTCTGATGGAACGGTGCCTCAAAACTCGCTCGGGATGGCCATTTTTCTCACTGATTCCCTAAAAAAACTCGTAGTTGAATTTTTCGCAACGTACGCACCCAATCTTCTCTGTTTGACCCAAAACTCATGTTTGGTGTATTTTTGGCACTTTCCTTTCAGACGGAACGGTGCCGCAAAACTCGCTCGGGATGACCGTTTTTCCCACTGATTCACGAAACAAAAACTCACAATTGATTTTTTCGCAATGGACGCACCCAATCATCTCCATTTGACCCAAAACTCATGTTTGGTTGGTTTTTGACACTTTCATTTCCGACGGAACGGTGCCGCAAAACTCGCACGGGATGGCCGTTTTTCCCACTGATTCACCAAAAAACTCGCAGTTGATTTTTTCGCAACGGACGCACCCTATCATCTCCGTTTGACCCAAAACTCATGTTTGGTTGGTTTTTGACACTTTCATTTCTGACTGAACGGTGCCGCAAAACTCGCTCGGGATGGTCGTTTTTCCCACTGATTCACCAAAAAAACTCGTAGTTGAATTTTTCGCAACGGACCCACCCAATCATCTCTGTTTGACCCAAAACTCATGTTTGGTGGGTTTTTGACACTTTCATTTCCGACGGAACGGTGCCGCAAAACTCGCTCGGGATGGCCGTTTTTCCCACTGATTCCCAAAAAAACTCCTAGTTGAATTTTTCGCAATGGACGCACCCAATCATCTCCGTTTGACCCAAAACTCATGTTTGGTGGGTTTTCGGCACTTTCATTTCTGACAGAACGGTGCCTCAAAACTCGCTCGGGATGGCCGTTTTTCTCACTGATTCCCTAAAAAAACTCGTAGTTGAATTTTTCGCAACGGACGCACCCAATCATCTCTGTTTGACCCAAAACTCATGTTTGGTGTATTTTTGGCACTTTCATTTCCGACGGAATGGTGCCGCAAAACTCGCTCGGGATGGCCGTTTTTCCCACTGATTCACGAAAAATCTTGGAGTTGAATTTTTCGCAATTGACGCACCCAATCATCTCCGTTTGACGCAAAACTCATGTTTGGTTGGTTTTTGACACTTTCATTTCCGATGGAACGGTGCCGCAAAACTAGCTCGGGATGGCCGTTTTTCCCACTCATTCACCAAAAAAACTCGCAGTTGAATTTTTTGCAACGGACCCACCCAATCATCTATGTTTGACCCAAAACTCATGTTTGGTTGGTTTTTGACACTTTCATTTCCGACGGAACGGTGCCACAAAACTCGCTCGGGATGGCCGTTTTTCCCACTGGTTCCCAAAAAAACTCCTAGTTGAATTTTTCGCAAGGGACGCGCCCAATCATCTCCGTTTGACCCAAAACTCATGTTTGGTGGGTTTTTGGCACTTTCATTTCTGACGGAACGGTGCCTCAAAACTCGCTCGGGATGGCCGTTTTTCTCACTGATTCCCTAAAGAAACTCGTAGTTGAATTTTTCGCAACGGACGCACCCAATCATCTCTGTTTGACCCAAAACTCATGTTTGGTGTATTTTTGACACTTTCATTTCCGACGGAACGGTGCCGCAAAACTCGCTCGGGATGGCCGTTTTTCCCACTGATTCACGAAAAATCTTGGAGTTGAATTTTTCGCAATGGACGCACCCAATCATCTCCGTTTGACCCAAAACTCATGTTTGGTTGGTTTTTGACACTTTCATATCCGACGGAACGGTGCCGCAAAACTCGCTCGGGATGGCCGTTTTTCCCACTGATTAACGAAAAATCTTGGAGTTGAATTTTTCGCAATGGACGCACCCAATCATCTCCGTTTGACCCAAAACTCATGTTTGGTTGGTTTTTGACACTTTCATTTCCGACGGAACGGTGCCGCAAAACTCGCTCGGGATGGCCGTTTTTCCCACTGATTCACCAAAAAACTCGCAGTTGATTTTTTCGCAACGGACGCACCCAATCATCTCCGTTTGACCCAAAACTCATGTTTGGTTGGTTTTTGGCACTTTCATTTCTGACGAAACGGTGCCGCAAAATTCGCTCGGGATGGCCGTTTTTCCCACTGATTCACCAAAAAAACTCGCAGTTAAATTTTTCGCGACGGACCCACCCAATTATCTCTGTTTGACCCAAAACTCATGTTTGGTTGGTTTTTGGCACTTTCATTTTCGACGGAACGGTGCCGAAAAACTCGCTCGGGATGACCATTTTTCCCACTGATTCCCAAAAAAACTCCTAGTTGAATTTTTCGCAATGGACGCACCCAATCATCTCCGTTTGACCCAAAACTCATGTTTGGTGGGTTTTTGGCACTTTCATTTCTGACGGAACGGTGCCTCAAAACTCGCTCGGGATGGCCATTTTTCTCACTGATTCCCTAAAAAAACTCGTAGTTGAATTTTTCGCAACGTACGCACCCAATCTTCTCTGTTTGACCCAAAACTCATGTTTGGTTGGTTTTTGACACTTTCATTTCCGACGGAACGGTGCCGCAAAACTCGCTCGGGATGGCCGTTTTCCCACTGATTCACCAAAAACTCACAGTTGATTTTTTCGCAACGGACGCACCCTATCATCTCCGTTTGACCCAAAACTCATGTTTGGTTGGTTTTTGACACTTTCATTTCTGACGGAACGGTGCCGCAAAACTCGCTCGGGATGGTCGTTTTTCCCACTGATTCACCAAAAAAACTCGTAGTTTAATTTTTCGCAACGGACCCACCCAATCATCTCTGTTTGACCCAAAACTCATGTTTGGTTGGTTTTTGGCACTTTCATTTCCGACGGAACGGTGTCGCAGAACTCGCTCGGGATGACCGTTTTTCCCACTGATTCCCAAAAAAACTCCTAGTTGAATTTTTCGCAATGGACGCATCCAATCATCTCCGTTTGACCCAAAACTCATGTTTGGTGGGTTTTTGGGACTTTCATTTCTGACGGAACGGTGCATCAAAACTCGCTCGGGATGGCCGTTTTTCTCACTGATTCCCTAAAAAAAGTCGCAGTTGAATTTTTCGCAACGGACGCACCCAATCATCTCCGTTTGACCCAAAACTCATGTTTGGTGTATTTTTGGCACTTTCATTTCCGACGAAACGGTGCCGCAAAACTCGCTCGGGACGGCCGGCCATTTTTTCCACTGATTCTGAAGGACCGAGAAAGCACTATGAAGGCGACCAGAGGGGGGGTGAATGGGGGCTCAAAAATTTCCTTTAGAAACTTTGGCCAAATGTCCAAAAATCAACCCCAAGAAACGGCGACCGTAACCGTGATGCTCACGACCCTTGGAAGAGGGTGGATGATCCCTTGGATCACAACGGAGCACCACCAAGAAGAAGCAATCCAAACTCCAAAGGTTCCGGCTCGAACACACCCCAAAAACCAAGTCCCGATCGTAGATAGACGGCTACGTCGAGAAGTCCCCAAATACCGATGCTAACAAGTAGCAAAGATACCTAGAGAGGTTCCTTAGTCAACTCTAGGGCCAAACGAGAAGTCCGGAAATCAACCGAAGAAGCCGGGAGAGCAAACGCACAAAACCGGAAGCTTCAGGCAAGTCCCGGACTGTCTAGCAGTACGGTCGCGGACTGTCTGCCCAGTGGCGGACTGTCCGGGCTCAGGTCGCGGACTGTCCGCCGGCCAAACGAGCAAAACCACAGTGCTGCTGCAAGTCCACTGGACGTTCCCGGACTGTCCGCGAGACCCAACGGCGGACTGTCCGCAGGTCAAATGCCAAAACAGCGAAGGTGCTGAACAGTCCCTGGACGACTTTCGGACTGTCCGCGAGTTCCTTCGGCGGACTGTCCGCCGGTCAAGGAACAGTAACGCGACCGAGACCCGCAGCCACTGACCTGGCTCGATCCCGATGCGCGGACTGTCCGCGGGTCCAACGGCGGACTGTCCGCGGATGAATAGAGAGGGCGATTTCAGTCGCCCTTCTCACGAATCTCTCCAAATTCGATCCAAATCAAAATCCCACATTCCCAAACTTGGAGAAGATGATCACGGGGTAGTTAGGAGACTATCCCCAAGAAATCATCCGCTCAAATCGATTCAATCACCGGGAAATCGAAGGGGGAAGATCAAGAACGAAAAAGCGCCAAGAAAACGAAATCAACCCGATCTACTTGTTCGTAAGGAGTTAGATAAATTCCTTTAGTGGAAATGATCTCCTTTCAAATACGAACAAGTTGATTCAAACAGATTTCGCAAAGACGCAGTAGGGAGAGAGATCGAGTGACGGGAAAATCGCGGAGAAACGAAGAACGCGAAGAACACGAACCAAAACGCGAATCAAGTCATCGATCTGCAGCCGTAGCGCAAACACACGCTACAACGGTGAGGTTACGGCCTCACTTCCTCTAAATCAACAATACACAGAGGCAAGTCTCTCTGCGGATCTCAGCTAGCTACAGCAGGGAATGGGAGAGCAGGAAACCCTAAGTGCGAAAGAGCAAATGACTGAGATGGATGGGAGGAGGGTGTCTCCCGACTACTTATCGTACTACTAGCCTAAGTCTATTTCCTACTCTACCCCTCTCTATTCTAATTACAGAGCGAACCAGCTAAACCCTAGGGTTATTCTGGACCAACTCGGTGGTAGGTGTATCCGACGGCCACGTCCGCACAAACCGAAGCGTTGCCTCGACGCAACCTCCGGATCGCCGCCACGTGCTGCCCTCGCTCTGCACCCCCGGTTTTGTGGCCCAAACCGGGAAACCAGCCTTTTCCAGCCAACCCCCGGTTTTGAGGCCCAAACCGGGAAACCAGCCCACCAGCATCTGAGTTTTGAGGCCAAACTCAGCAAACCCTCAGAGCCTAGGTTTTGAGGCCCAAACCTGGAAACCGTCCTCAGCCCGAGTTTTGTGGCCAAACTCGGAAACCCTCAGCCCGAGTTTTGTGGCCAAACTCGGAAACCGTCAACGCCCAGGTTTTGAGGCCCAAACCTGGAAACCGTCCATCCGATGGTTTTTCCCTGGCTCTACCACCAAACCGACGTCGTAGATGGGATGCACCTCCCGTGCACCCCGTCCACCGACACGTGTCCCCGAGTCCATGACTCAGACAACACATGACCGCACTTCTTCACTTGTCGTCGTCACAGGCTGCCAGCCACCACAGCTGATACTCGGGCCTCTGGTCCCTCAGTCCAAGCCTCACGTCCGCCCTTCGCCACTCTCAGTCCATCGGCACGGCACGTCTCTACTTGACCTTCACCTCGCCTTCGATCACTGCATCCGTGCTCGACACCTGCACAACACAAGCCAAAGAACATGCGCATCAACCCAGTTGACAATCACTCATCACTCAGAGACCCGGCATACACCCATGTATCCGCAATCTCCCCCTTGATGAGTGCATTGTCAACTACTCACACAAATCATAATGGAAAGAAGAAGAGAGGGAGGAAGAAGAAGAGAGAACTCAACCAAATGACCCAAAAGCATAGCAAAGCCAAAGAAGGTCAAGTGGAAAGAGCGAAAGAACTTGGTCCCCAAAGACATGGGCAACGGCTCGACGCAACCAGGCAAAGCAAAGCTAGCCCTCAAGAAGAGGTAGAACAGGCTCAACACCGCTAGCAAATCACAGTTGGAAAATCGAAGCAAAATGCTAGTCCCTCAAGATAGAGGCACAGAGGCTCAACACAACTAGCAAAGAAAGCTTGATACCAAAGCCTTACGACCAACAATAAAGCTCGATACCAAAACACGCACCGATCCAATTTAAATCAAATACCCTAAAAAAATGTTTGCTAGTCCCTCAAGACAGAGGCGAAGGCTCAACACAACTAGCAAACTCCCCCTCGAAAAGTGCAAGCAACCAGAAAAACTCTCCTCCTTAGGTCCAACTTGGGAGGGGCACAAAGATTTGAAAAATTTCCCTCAAACTCCCCCTTAGTTGAACATCCAGGAGACATATGATTTGCAAACTCTCCCCCTTAGTTGAAAATGCACTAATCAAGTAAAAGGCTCTCCCCATCAGAAAAAGGCACCAACAAAAGTGCGAACAAGGGAGGTTCTTCCCCTTCCAGCATGCATATGAGACAAAATGCAAGTTAGCAGCTTCAGGCATATATTCAGGAGAATGCGAAGATGCTCTAAACAGTATAACTCCAATCACTCAACAATAGCATACAAGCTCAGCAAAAGCTCAAACTGATCACCAGATATGAAGTATGAACCTATGAGCGAAAATGAGCAGTTTTGAGTCAAAAGGTATTCACCATCAAAATAGCACTAGCAATGTATAGACAGGAGTCTGAACAAGTGCTAAACATGTATACAAAGTGAACTACCCCTAGCAAAGTTCAATCATCATGCTTAAGAATAAAACATACACTTGTGAATTCAACTTTAGATCGGAGTTGCAGCGGTGAAATTTCACAAGTTCAATTATTAGCATGTGATTGCGAGAGGTTGAAAGCTTGTCATTGCCTAACTTTTCAACCGAGCGAAGCCTATGCCGAAGCAATCAGAAGCTTAAAGCTACGGTTTCGGTCATACACTACACGACTCAAGTTTAACTCAAAGTGTAATGAGAAACAGTCTCGATACCGTGATGTGTTGACAAGCAATCTCATCTCGATCTTTTCAATTCACTAAAACTTGGTTCCAATTTTAAACAAGATATGTATAGACCAAGCAAGTGAATGACTCAGAACTAGAGACATAGCAACCTTGCATATATGAGAAGCACGAGTGAACTCAACACATCCTACACAAGCTAGTTGCATATCTCAATGGTGAACATTTTTAGATTTTAAGTTATTAAGCAAATTCACCATTTCAAAATAGCTCAGCTCACAACATGTACTAGTGATCAGGAAGAGCATAAGCTACAAGTATCAACATAAGCTTTGGAGCATACTACATAGAGCATAGTCACATTCTAATGATTATAAACATGAAGCTCAGAATGTGAATGCGTATGCTAAAATGCAAAAGAAAAGAAAGACAAACGAAAAAGAGTCAGTCAAGGACCAAATATGTTTCCCCCATCTAAAAGGGGAAACACACACCAAGCTCACCCCTCAACCGATTAAAGGTTGATTCGTCTAAAGGCTTGGTGAAAATATCAGCCAGTTGATGATGAGTATCGACATGGCGAAGGTCGATATCACCCTTCTCCTGGTGGTCTCGCAAGAAATGAAAGTGCACATCAATGTGTTTGGTCTTCGAGTGAAGCACGGGGTTCTTAGCAACGCTAATAGCACTCGTGCTATCACAAAGCAAAGGCACGCGAGAAAAGCTCAGACCAAAATCACGCAAAGTGGCCATCATCCAAAGCAACTGGGAACAGCAGCTAGCCGCAGCAACATATTCAGCCTCTGTGGTAGACTGAGCGACACTAGACTGCTTGCGAGAAGACCACAAAACAAGAGAAGAACCAATAAACTGGCAAGTCCCAGAAGTGGACTTGCGCTCAATACGGCAACCAGCAAAATCGGCATCTGAATAACCGCAAAGGGAGAGGGTGGAGGAAGCAGAATACGAAATCCCGAACTCAGGTGTGAAACGAAGGTACCTGAATATGCGCTTTACTGCCTGACGGTGAGAAGTGCGTGGCGACGCCTGAAAGCGCGCGCACAGACACACCGCGAACTGGATGTCCGGGCGTGTCGCCGTCAGGTAGAGGAGCGACCTGATCATGCTGCGGTACTCCTTCTGGTCCACTGCTTCTCCATCCACATCCGCATCCAGGGTAGTCGTCGTCGACATGGGTGTTGGAAGAGGCTTGGCCTCACCCATATCGAACCGCTTCAGCAAGTCTTTGGTGTACTTGCCCTGGTGCACAAACGTCCCCTCTCGGGATTGCTTAATTTGTAACCCGAGAAAGAATGTCAGCTCGCCCATCATGCTCATCTCGAACTCCCTGCTCATAGTATCTGCAAACTTGGCAACCAAAGCGTGAGAAGAACCACCGAAAATGATATCATCCACGTAAATCTGGACCAAGAGAGTGTCTTTGCCTTGCCTGAGGAGAAAGAGCGTTTTATCTACACATCCCATTTTAAAACCCTTAGCAAGCAAAAAGGTTTTCAACCTATCATACCAGGCTCTAGGGGCTTGTTTCAAACCATATAAAGCTTTGTGGAGTTTAAAAACATGGTTTGGAAACTTGGGATTTTCAAAACCGGGGGGTTGCTCAACATAAACTTCTTCTTCTATGTAGCCGTTTAAGAAGGCACTCTTGACATCCATTTGAAAAAGTTTGAAACCTTTGGATGCAGCAAAGGCCAAGAGTATCCTAATTGCCTCTAAACGAGCTACAGGAGCAAACGTCTCCTCATAGTCTATCCCCTCCTTCTGACTATAACCCTTCGCTACAAGCCTGGCCTTGTTTCTAACAACGTGGCCATCCTCTCCTTGCTTGTTTTTGAAAACCCATTTTGTCCCAATAGGCTTACACTCAGGAGGAGGTGGAACTAGAACCCAAACCTGATTTCGCTCAAAATTTTCTAACTCCTCATGCATGGCATTGACCCAATCCGGATCCGTCAAAGCGTGTCCAACATCTCGGGGCTCAAAATTAGCAACAAAAGCAGAATGAGCGAAGTGCGAGATTTGCTGTGACCTGGACCGAGTGACTCGTTCGTCGATGTTGCCGATCATCTGCTGAGGCGGGTGCTGGCGCTGGATGTGTCGTGGCACCTCCCTTGCCGAAGTGGCCTCCCCCTCAACAGCAGCTGGTGCCTCCCCGGGTACAAATGGTACCGCTCGGGGTGGCGGATCTCACGGACCCCAAGAAGAAGAGGTGTCGGGGCCGTGAGTCGTCGTAGAAGCCGCTCTTTGCGGCACAGCAGGTGGAGGGGGTGCTGGATCATCTATACCTTCAGCACCCTAGTCCTCGTCATCAAAAAGAGGCTCACCAACCTCATGATCACCTGCACGCTCAAAACGAGAAGAGGGACAAACCATGGTCTCGTCGAAGGTGACATCTGATGTCTCCATGACTCGGTTAGTATCAAGGTTAAGTACACGATATGCGCGAGTGTGAGTGCCATAACCCAAAAATACTCCGTCAGAAGAATGAGACTCAAATTTGTCCAAGTTTCCGTTTTTTAGTATAAAACAATGGCAACCAAAAACTCGAAAATAACTCACCTTGGGCAGTTTTCCAAAACGCAACTCATAAGAAGTCTTTTTCAAGAAAGCTCGGAGAAAAATGCGATTGGAAATGTAGCATGCAGTGCTCATAGCTTCGGCCCAATATCGCCTAGGAGTCCTATGCTCATCGAGCATCATCCTGGCCATCTCAACAAGGGTCCGATTCTTCCTCTCTACAACACCATTCTGAGGGGGTGTGTAGGGGGAAGAAAACTGATGCTCTAAACCCAAAGAGTTACAAAACTTCTCAAAATCTGAATTCTTGAATTTGGAACCATTGTCACTCCGAATTGCTCGCATCGAGTTCAAAGGGAACTCATTCTGAAGACGTAAAATCAGATTGCGAGCAAAGGAGAAAGTCTCGGTCTTCTCAGCTAAAAAGAAGACCCACAAATATCTCGAAAAGTCATCAACAACCACAAGCACATACCACTTCCCCCCAACCGAACTCACCCGAGCCGGACCAACAAGGTCCATGTGCAAAAGCTCTCCAGGGCGCTTGGTCATGACCTGAGTCACTGGATGGTGGGGAGCGGCAACCATCTTCCCGTGTCTACAAGAGTGGCAAACAAGATCCTTCTCCATATGCAACTTGGGCAATCCTCGGATTAGGCCAAGTGAACTAAGCCTTGCAAGCAAGTCGAAGCTCAAATGTCCAAGTCTTCTATGCCACTTCCAGAGATCAGAGGAGGAAGGTCCAACCACAAGACAGCGAGAAGTGCCAAAAGACTCCGAGAAATTCGCACAAAAGACTTTTCCAAAGGGCGAAATCAAACACACAAGATTGCCCTGAGGATCCAAAATACGACTGAGATTCGGTTTAAAACGAATCTCATAGTCATCGTCAAAAAGTTGCGAAACAAAAAGAAGGTTAAAATGCAAGTTAGAAACAAGAGCAACATCGCGCAACACAAAGTGCTCATTAACTCGCACCGACCCGCGAGACAATACCTTACCTTTGCTATTGTCGCCGAAGGTTATGTACTCCTTTCCGGTAACTGGGCTAAGGCTGGAGAACCACTTGGCGTTTCCGGTCATGTGCCTCGAGCAACCGGAATCCACCAACCAAATGTCCTCCAACCGTTTTACCTACATCAATTAAAAGACATAGGGTGAGCATATGGTCCAACATTGGGGTTAGTGAAGTAGGAAGAATACCAGTGTTGGGTCGGCTGCTCAAAAGAACGGTTAGCAGAAAAACCATTCCTAGCACGTCTACGAGAGGAGCGATCACCACGTAGAGGAAAACGTGGTCCGGTAAGGGAGGAGCGTCCATCGCGATACTCAAACCGCGGTGAGGGAAAACGCTCAACTACAAAGCCTCTGCCACGGGGTCCATAGCCTACAACTACAGGCTCCCGCCGGGCACACTCTCTATGAGGCCTAGGCCTAGCAACTTGAGGCACTGCGCCTCTAGGCCTAGCGTCTCTCCTCAGAGCTCTCTGCTGCCTAGGCCTGGGAACTTGAGATTCTGGACCTCTGGGCCTAGCAGCACGTCTCGGTGCTCTCCTCTGAACATTCGGCACATGTACATCATGGAAAGGATGGTACATGTCCGGGTTGTTCATCTCCCTAGCACGGCGCGCCTCTCTCTTGCGCCTAAAGCAGAACTCGCTCAAGTGTCCATCTCTCCCACAGAAGTCACAATGATACCTCACCGCACGCAAAGGGGGCTTCTATTGGCCGACCGCCATTGGAGACGCCAAGCGCTTGGTCCGGGCATGCCATGGGTGTCAATTCTACGCCAAGCAGACGCACCAACCCGCACATGCCCTGCAGATGATCCCAATTACTTGGCCATTCGCCGTTTGGGGGCTCGACCTTGTAGCTCCCCTCAAAAAGACAAGTGGAGGGCACTCACACGTGCTCGTGGCCATCGACAAGTTCACCAAGTGGATCGAGGCTAAGCCGATAGGCGACCCCACCTCCGAGAAGGCTGTCGAGTTCGTCGCCAACATCATGTACCGGTTTGGGGTGCCTAACGTCATCATCACCGACAATGGCACCCAATTCACGGGCAAAAAGTTCACCAACTTTTGCGATGACAACAACATTCGCGTGACCTGGGCCTCGGTCGCATACCCTCAATGCAACGGGCAGGTCGAGCGCGCCAACAGCATGATACTCCATGGGCTGAAGCCGAGGCTGTTCAAGACTCTCAAAAATTTCGGAAAGGGGTGGGCCGCAGAGCTCCCCTCAGTGCTGTGGGGCCTCAGGACTATGCCGAGTCGAGCCACCGGGTTCACTCCGTTCTTCCTAACCTACGGCGCCGAGGCTGTCTTGCCTACGGACCTCGAATACGGCTCCCCTCGACTTCAAGCCTACAACGAGAAAACCAACGATGAAAGGCTCGCCAACGCCAAGGACCAACTCGAGGAGGCCCGAGACGTGGCGCTCATCAACTCCGCGCGCTACCAGCAAACGCTTCGACGCTACCACGACAAGCACGTGCGCACGAGGGACCTGGCGGTGGGGGACCTCGTGCTTCGACGACTGCAAGATAATCGAGGGCGCCACAAGCATACCCCTCCATGGGAGGGCCCATACACCGTAGCTGAAGTGCTCAAGCCAGGAACGTACAAGCTTTACAACGATCAAGGCAGGATCCTGGCGAACGCGTGGAACATATCTCAGCTATGTCGCTTCTACCCTTAAAGGCCTTGAGACCTCATTCATTTTTGTTGCCTTGTACAAACACGCCCAAGATGAATGAACAAACTCGTGCATGGTCTTTCATTTTGCTTAGCATCTTAAGGTAGCCTTGACCCTGCTTTGCTCAGGGTCGAGCCTCCCTCGGGGGCTGACAAGGGGGCAACCGCCCCCAGACTCCAGAAAAAATGCGCGTTTTCTTTTCAAAAATTCGACCCTCGTCTCGACTCGTGCCTCGAGTGAACTAGCGACGCCTAAATCCTAAAATACCTCGAGCCTCCAAGGGTCGGGAGGCGTCGATGTAGACGGCCACCTACGCCCCCGGGCTACGGTACCCTACCTACGCCTCCCCTCGAGGGGCTTGCGACGTATCGAAGGAACACAGACTAAGTTAGCAGAAACTCGAGCTTGCAACAAAGAGAAGTGGTCAAACGCATTTGAAAAGAAAATAACTCCTTTAAACAAACAAGTCATATATACGTACGGGTCTCGACGGACCCTCATCCATGTCATAAAATTCTTACAGGGGCCTCGACGCCCAAATTTGGCACGCAGGCCCTAATCTTCGTCGGTGTGGTACTCCTCCCCGAGGTCTTCCACGGCGGGCTCAGCCTCGACACCCGAGCTAGAGGGAGGGGGGCCCTCGACACCGCTGCTGGCGTCAGGAGGCAGCACGTCCTCCTCGAAAATCTTGGCGAGCGATGTCCCCGGCCTCTCCATCCTCTCCAAAATTTTGTCGACACGGCGGTTGTTCCACTCCTCGTCCTTCCCCTCGATCTCGATGAAGCCGTTGGCGACAACGTGGACCGGGAAGCGGAAACCGGAGCGAACGACCGCGAGCGTCTGCTTGGCGCCATGATGGAGAGCTTGCCGGACACGGTCCCGCGCCGCTGCGTCGAGGAAGCACAAGGCGTCGACCAAGGCGTCGCCTCGGGCCACCGCACCTTCTGCCGCAGCCACCGGAGGAGCACCCCACATGGAGCCGAGCCGGTCGAGGGAAGTGCGAGCCCGCTCTGCCACCATCGTCTCGTCTTGGAGTTGGTCCAAGAGAGCCTGGTTCGTCCCGCGGAGCTCCCCGACCGTTTTTCTCGACCCCTACGCAACGAACCAGGAAGAGTGAGACTATAGCGTAACAAAAAACTTTGAGGCCCAAACAAGGACAAGGTGTAAGCCTCACCATCACAATGTTGCCCCAATGCGGCGAGGTCGCTGGTAAGGCCCTCAGCGCGCTACTCAAGCCTGCGCTTCTCGGCCAGCATGAGGAGCTTCTCGGCCAGCATGAGGAGCTTCTCGGACCTAAGCTCCTCGATCAGCCTGCCCGCCTCCACGAGGGCCAGATCCTTTCGGATCACCTCCTGCCGTGCCGCCCCCTCGGCAGCTCGGGCGGTGGCGACACCGCTCTCAGCGTCTTCGGCCTCCTTCTTTGCCACCTCCGCTGCGGACCGAGCGGTGGCGGCATCACATTGAGCATCCTCGACCTCTTTTCTCGCCGCCTCCGCTGCGGTTCGGGCGGTGGCGGCCTCGCCACGGGCGTCAGCGGCCTCCTGCTTCGCCGCCTCAGCTTCGGACGTCCGCGGCCTCCTTCCTCGATGCCTCGAGAGCAGCGGCGGCCTCCTCCTTGGATCGAGCGACCTCACCTCGAGCCGCCCGTACCTCGGCCTCCGCCTCGTTGAGCCGGCTCGCCATTTGGGCGTTCCGGCTCAGCCCAGCGCGGAGATCTTGAAGCTCCGCTTCAGCCCTCACGAGGGCGGCCGACACCTGTGCGGACCGGCCCGCCTCCTCGGAGCAGGACCGCTCCGCCTCCGCCATGAGCTCGGCCACCTCCCGGAAGATGGACCGCACCTCGCGCGGAGCCCCCCGCTGGACCGATTGCTCGACGGAGACCATGGCGAGGGACGGGCTCGGCGCGTCGGGAAACGGCCATATTGGTCGGTCGAGCTCGATATCGGGCAGATCCTCCTCCGCCCCGAGCTGCCCCAGCTGCGGCCCGCTGCCCGACGGCACGGGCCCCGGCTCTTCCCTGGCCGGGCCCTCCTGCGTCTTGTCAGCGCTAGCCGGCGCCTCGGGCGCCTCCACCATCGGCAAGCCCGCGGCAAGGAGCAGCCCCTGCTCCAGCTCGTTCAGGAGGTCCTCCACCGTCGGGGCCTCGAGGGGTGCAGTCTCCTCGGCCCCAGACACCGGCGGGGCCGTGCTCGCCCCAGGTGCTTCCCCCGGAATAGCCGTTGTAGCGGGGGGAGGGGTGGCGCTCCCGACAGACGCCATCGCAGGAGGAGGAGGGGGAGGGGGCAGCGCCTCAGTGAGCGTGGTAGCGGCGGGCTCGATGCCGTAAGCTGTGGCCCCTGCAATATAAGGTGACAGTGATATCAGAACCGGAAAGGATGCCTCGACCCCTGTGGTCGATGGCGATGGCCTCACCAAAATTCGCGACGATCATCTGGCCTCCTCGAGCCTTCTCCAGCCAAGCGGCTTCCCTAGCGGAGGAAGGTGCCATACCTCGAGATGCTTGTGCCTTGATGGGGCTCGAGGTCTTGGCCCGCTTGGACGCAGCGAGGTCCACCTCCTGGTAGGAGCGCTTCCCCCTGAGAAACCAGAGATGGCATGCATCATCAAAAGTAAAGAGGTAAAGCCTCACTACCGACGAGATCCAAGAAAATTACTCACCCAAAGCGGCGGCTGGGCTTCTTCCCGGAATCGCCGGACCCACTCGGGGGCTTCGAGCCCACCCCACGGGTCGAGCCCTGCACCTGGGCCGTCTCCACAGGGCTGGGATGGGGGGAGGGCTCCCGACGCCTCCCGTGGCTCGACCTCGTGGGAGAGCCCTCCTTCCGCCCCACATCGCGGGAGGGCAACCGTACCTCCCTTGTGCTGTCGTCGTGGCGCCTGCCCCGGCGCGGGCTCCAGGACCTGCTCCGGCGCTCGCGCTGGCGATCGCGCCCTCCCACATCCGCCTCTGTGTCCCGGCGGCGGTGCGGCGATGGACTCCGGGGACGCTCACGCCCCTGGTCACGAGACGCCCGGGGGCTCCCTCCCTGACGCTCGTGGTGGTGCGGGCTCGACGCTGCCTCCTGATGCCCGCTCCTCATCGGGCTCGACCCCGACCTCGATGGCTCGCGGCGGTCGGACCCGGAGCCCCTCCCGATGTGGTCACTGCCCCTCGAGGCTCGGCCCTTCTCGAGACCCCCCGCCTGGGCTGACGCGGGGGCGGCCTCCGTTGGTGCTGTGGCGGAGGCGCTCCGGGTTCGGGGCTTCCTCACGACCGGGGGCACGTCCGGCGCAGAGCTCGACGGACCTCGGGCCCCCGACGAGGCAGGGATCGGCGCCGCCTTTCGCGGCTGCGTCCTGCGCGGTCCCTTCGCCGGGGGGACCTCCAGTATACCCTCCTTCACAGAGGAGCGGTCAGCCCTGTCATCGATGACCCCCGCGCGCCTCAGGCGCGCATCCATCCCCTCGTCGTCGCTCTCCTCCTCGTCATCGCTCTCCTCCTCTGAGCTCGAGGAGCTCAGCTCGGGGGACCCGTCTCTAGGCTGACGGTTGCGACGAGCCTTCGCCAGCCTCTGCTCCCGAGCCAAGCGACGCAAGTTTTTGTTTTTCTCTTTCTTCTTCCTGGCATCCTTGCTCTCCTTGTCTTTCTAAGCAGAGAGGCGCCTCACCTGAGTATCCGCGGCGTCCTCCCTCACCGGGGGCCTCGACGCGCGACAAGTAAACGCCCCCTGCAAAAAGAAGGAGCGTGATGAGACAAACCACAAGAAGAATGCAAAGGGTTCGAAGGAGGAGAAAGGGGGAGGAGGCTCGGGATAGCTCAGCTCGAGGGAGGCTTACCAGGTCGAGGCACCCCTTGTCGGGTGCCATGGCGACCAGGTCGGTGTACTCAGGGATGAACGACCCCTGGATCGTGATTGACACCCGGGAGACGCCCTCGTTCCAGGACAGCCTCTCCTCGGCCATCCTCGATCGATTAAGCGCCTCGAGCTGGGCCTTCGGCCCCATCTCGTGCATAAGAAGGAGGCGGTCCGCCAGCAGGAGAACTCTTCGCTGGTGGAACGCCCAAATGACCGCTTGCACGGTCAACTTCCTCTCATCCACCAGCGTCTTCATCATCTTCATCAGCGGGACCAGATGGCGTTGCCTGTCCACCGCGACGCCCCAGGTCCACTTCTCCGGGCGTTGAGAGAGGACCCTGCCGGTGTACTGCGGAAAGAGACCACCTTCATTCCGCAGATAGAACCTGATGAGGACATCAACACCAGCGATACATCCTCTCCGACACAACCTATAGCTGGTCCTCTTACTCGTGCTCGTGCTCGTCAACTTAATCATCAAGTGAGTTCCATGATAAGCTCTTGTCCATCTTGTTTAGACAATGGAAACGCGTGCACTCTTGTTTTTATTAGGAACCAAGGAGAAGACCGAAAGGGAGAAGGACTCGCGCTAGCTGGATTCGGACTGCAGCAAAGCACCAACTTGTGACCGCCACCACGGTTGCATACTGATTCGGATTCAGGCGCTTCAGGACTTGTTGGAAAGCTTATCAAGTTTACTTTCATATGAATCAAGTCTCACGTCAATATCTGTTCGGCAGCAGCGGCAATGATCCAATTACCGTCGACAGGTCTTGCTGTCCAGGGTGCTGCGTCACCTCATTTTGGGCTTATGGCCCATGTATCAAGTTGGGTCCATTAGGGACGCGTCCTAGGGTTGGAGGATGACCCCAACACTCTTTTGGTCGTCAATCCATCTACTTATATCCCTCTATAGCCGCCATGGTCGGGTTGGGTTTTGTTTAGATCAAGTTTAGCCTTAGCTACTTGCTTGTAGGCGCGCGTGCAGGATCAGCCGCCCGTCTCCTTGTCTTCGGAACCCCATTGTTGATTAAGATTCAGTTTGAAACCTTCAATTTCATCTTGCAAATTCAGTGCTTGTTTCCTCGTTCTTGCTAGTTCTTCGATTGCTTGCAGGACGGGAGCCCTAGGGGCTGGTTGTCGCTCCACAAGATCGTGACGGCTATTGGACGTGGTGTATCGGTTGCTAAGGCGCGGTCTTGAGGGCTGTAGTCGGGCCGTGAACGTCATCTCCATCCACCAATCGAGTTATCCCCATTTCTCATCGAAAGATCGGGCAAAAACCCTAGCGGGTTCGCATCAGTTGGTAATCAGAGCAAGGTTCTTCGGTGAGAGACTTCTAATCCATTGCTGTTTTTAATTAATTTCCTATAGTCCAGAAAAGCCAAAAAAAATATAGTAGATTAGTTTTTTCCATAATCCTATTAAACCTTTGTGCCTTGGCTAGTACCGTTTAGTTAGGGCTTGTTGAATTTGCGTTGCTTCGGTTTGTGTCGAGTTGCTGGTCTTAGTGTCTAGTCCTTTAGAGTTTCGAGTTCTTGTCACCATCTATACACAGCCGAGTATTACCATATCTTCTCTCTGTCGAATCTGTTGTGAAGTCCGAATTGAACTGTGGTCTTGGTCCGGATCGAGTTGAGTTCCAATCTGAGTTCCACCAACGTGATAAAAAAAAGGAAACCGAGTAGAACTCGGCAATAGGTGGAATCCGTTTGTGGTTGGTTCTGAGTGGAAACCGAGTAGAACTTGGAGTCCGCTTGTTAATATATCCTGAACTCCATCTACGTGAGTCCTTCTGTGATCCAAAAGAAAGATAACTCCATACTTGTTCGGCCTTACTCTAGAGAGAGAGAGAGTATCTTCTTCTTACCGGAATACCCCTGTACTTTCGGAAAAAGTGTGTGTACCGAATTGCTCCTTTGTATTCTTTTGTTCATATAATCAGTTTTTGAGGTTGCCCAAAAAAAAAAGAAAAGAAAAAAAAAGAAGAGAAAAGAGTCAAAAGAAAAGGGGCTGTTTTTCATATTGATTTTAGGTTTGTTCCACCTTGTTTTCAGGGGTGTGCTGTGGTTTTCCTTTGTGTCCAGGCTCGCGTCTCTAGCACGGTCTAGCCTAGGACCAGCACAGTACCGTCGTCGAACGTTTATTCAGCTCGCCTTTATAACTAACGTGCTGCTAGTTCGTTCCTTGTTTCAGCCCACCTATAGCTCCACATACTCTACAGCTTGACAGGTCTTGTGCCGCAGCACCGATACACTTCATCCATTGCTGAAGACTTGTTGGTAGACGACCCCTCCTGTCAAGCAAGGTAAGAATTGGTAAGAACTTGTGTAACAAGTTGAGTGTGAGAGACTTGCTGTAGCTACATCCTAGTAGTTGTAGGGCTTTTATTTCTTCACTTGCCTTTCTTGTTGTCTTTGTTTTTGAACCATGACAGGGGGAGATGATGATAACGAAACACTACATACACCTCGCACTAAGGGCATCATACAGCATTTTGAAAGGAAGGTGAAGCTGCACACAGAGGGACTTGATACTGACTTGCAGGTGACAAATGAAAAGCTGGGGCAGTTGGAGGCTACGCAGATGGCCACAAACAACAAGCTTACAAGTTTGGAGGAATCCGTTGCTAGTGTGGACAAAAGCCTTGCTGCTCTTCTAAGGCGATTTGATGACTTCCACACCGAAGATAAAGAGAAGCATAAAGAAGAAAAGGAGGGAGATCGAGAGCACGGTAGTCATGAAGATGACTACACTGCTGATACTGAGCATGATGATCCAGACGCTCGTGATCGACGACGCCTACGTCACAACCGTAGAGGTATGGGTGGCAACCGCCGACGCGAGGTACACAATAATGATGATGCTTTCAGTAAGATTAAATTTAAGATACCTCCTTTTGATGGTAAATATGACCCTGATGCCTACATTACTTGGGAGATTGCTGTTGATCAAAAGTTTGCATGTCATGAATTTCCTGAGACTACACGTGTTAGGGCTGCTACTAGTGAGTTTACGGATTTTGCTTCTGTTTGGTGGATAGAATATGGAAAGAAAAATCCTAATAACTTACCTAGAACTTGGGATGCGCTGAAACGAGCAATGAGAGCTAGATTTGTCCCATCTTACTATGCCCGTGATATGATAAATAAGTTGCAGCAATTGAGACAAGGTGCTAAAAGTGTAGAAGAATATTATCAGGAATTACAAACGGGTATGTTGCGTTGTAACCTAGAGGAGGATGAGGAACCGGCTATGGCTAGATTTTTGGGTGGGTTAAATCGGGAAATTCAGGACATCCTCGCTTACAAAGAATACAATAGTGTAACCCGTTTGTTTCATCTTGCTTGTAAAGCTGAAAGGGAAGTGCAGGGACGACGTGCTAGCGCAAGGACTAATATTTCTGCAGGGAAGGCTAATTCATGGCAGCAACGCATGACTACAACTCCATCTACACGTATGTCTACTCCATCATCTAGTGACAAGTCTTGAGCTGCTCCCACAAATTCAGTTGCAAAGACGATGCAAAAGCCTGCTGCGAGTACTTCATCCGTGGCATCGACGGGCAGAACAAGCAACATACAATGTCACCGGTGCAAGGGATATGGACACATGATGCGTGACTGTCCAAACAAGCGAGTTATGATTGTCAAAGATGATGGTGAGTGCTCATCTGCTAGTGATTTTGACGAAGACACGCTTGCACTGCTTGCGACTGACCATGCAGGTAATGAAGAACAAATAGAGGAACATATTAATGCAGGTGAAGCGGACCACTATGAAAGCTTGATCGTGCAGTGAGTGCTTAGTGCACAAATGGAGAAGGCGGAGCAAAATCAGCGACATATTTTATTCCAAACAAAGTGTGTCATCAAAGAGCGTTCTTGCCGCATGATCATTGATGGAGGTAGCTGCAACAACTTGGCAAGCAGCGATATGGTGCAGAAACTTGCCCTCAACACCAAACCACACCCGCATCCCTACTACATCCAATGGCTGAACAACAGTGGTAAGGCAAAGGTAACTAGACTTGTGAGAAACAATTTTTCCATCGGATCCTACAAAGATATTGTTGAATGTGATGTTGTGCCTATGCAAGCTTGTAACATTCTGCTAGGTAGACCTTGGCAATTTGATAGAGATTCTATGCATCATGGTAGATCAAATCAGTATTCTTTTCTATACCATGATCGAAAAATTGTGCTGCATCCTATGTCCCCTGAAACTATTATGCAAACTGATGTTGCAAGGGCTACTAAAGCAAAGAGCGAGAGCAGTAAAAATGATAAATCTGTAATTGGTAACAAAGATGAGATAAAACTGAAAGGACGTTGTATGATAGCTACCAAATCAGATATTAATGAGTTCAATGCATCCACTTCTGTTGCTTATGCTTTGATATGCAAGGATGCTTTGATTTCAATTGAGGATATGCAATGTTCTTTGCCCCCTGCTGTTGCTAACGTTTTGCAGGAGTATTCCGATGTGTTTCCAAGTGCGGTACCAGCGGGGTTGCCACCATTACGCGGGATTGAGCACCAAATTGATCTTATTCCTGGTGCGTCTTTTCCAAACCGTGCGCCATACAGGACAAACCCGGAAGAAACAAAGGAAATTCAGCGACAAGTGCAAGAACTACTGGACAAAGGTTATGTGCGAGAATCCCTTAGCCCTTGTGCTGTTCCAGTAATTTTAGTGCCTAAGAAAGATGGAACATGGCATATGTGTGTTGATTGTAGAGCTATTAATAATATCACCATTCGATATCGACACCCTATTCCATGATTAGATGATATGCTAGATGAACTGAGTGGTGCTGTTGTGTTTTCAAAAGTTGATTTACGTAGTGGGTACCACCAGATTCGTATGAAGTTGGGAGATGAATGGAAAACTGCTTTCAAAACTAAGTTCGGTTTATATGAGTGGTTAGTCATGCCTTTTGGGTTAACTAATGCACCTAGTACTTTCATGAGATTAATGAACGAGGTTTTGCGTGCTTTCATTGGGAAATTTGTTGTCGTATATTTTGATGATATATTCATTTATAGCAAATCATTGGATGAACATCTTGATCATTTACGTGCTGTTTTTAATGCACTACGCGAGGCACGTTTATTTGGTAACCTTGAGAAGTGCACCTTTTGCACCGATCGAGTGTGTTTTCTTGGTTATGTTGTAACTCCACAGGGAATTGAGGTTGATCAAGCCAAGGTGGAAGCTATACAGGGATGGCCTGTCCCAAAGACTATCACCCAGGTGTGGAGTTTCCTAGGACTTGCTGGATTCTATCGCCGTTTTGTGAAGGATTTCAGCACCATTGCTGCACCATTGAATGAGCTTACCAAAAAGGGGGTGCCTTTTGAGTGGGGCAAAACACAAGAGAATTCATTCGACATGTTGAAAGATAAGTTAACTCATGCGCCTCTCCTACAACTTCCTGATTTTAATAAGACTTTTGAGCTTGAATGTGATGCTAGTGGAATTGGTCTGGGAGGTGTTTTGTTACAAGAGGGAAAACCTATTGCATATTTTAGTGAGAAATTGAGTGGGCCTGTTCTCAATTATTCTACTTATGATAAAGAACTCTATGCTCTTGTTCGAACATTAGAGACATGGCAGCATTATTTGTGGCCCAAAGAGTTTGTTATCCATTCTGATCATGAATCTTTAAAACATATTCGTAGTCAAGGAAAACTGAATCGTAGGCATGCAAAATGGGTTGAATTTATTGAATCTTTTCCTTATATTATTAAACACAAGAAAGGGAAGGAGAATATTATTGCTGATGCTTTGTCACGGAGATATACTTTGCTGAATCAACTTGATTATAAGATCTTTGGGTTAGAAACAATTAAGGACCAATATATTCATGATGCTGATTTTAGAGACGTGTTGCTGCATTGTAAAGATGGAAAAGGATGGAACAAATTCATCGTTAGTGATGGGTTTGTGTTTAGAGCTAACAAGCTATGCATTCCAGCTAGCTCTGTTCGTTTGTTGTTGTTGCAGGAAGCACATGGAGGTGGCTTGATGGGACATTTTGGAGCAAAGAAGACCGAGGACATACTTGCTGGTCATTTCTTTTGGCCAAGGATGAAGAGAGATGTGGAGAGGTTTGTTGCTCGTTGCACAACATGTCAAAAGGCAAAGTCACGGTTAAATCCCCACGGTTTGTATCTACCTCTTCCTGTTCCTAATGCTCCTTGGGAGGATATATCTATGGATTTTGTGTTGGGATTACCAAGGACTAGGAGGGGACGTGATAGTGTGTTTGTGGTTGTTGATAGATTTTCTAAGATGGCACATTTCATACCATGTCATAAAACTGATGATGCTACAAATATTGCTGATTTGTTCTTTCGAGAAATTGTTCGCTTACATGGTGTGCCCAACACAATTGTTTCTGATCGTGATGCTAAATTTCTTAGTCATTTTTGGAAGACTTTGTGGTTTAAATTGGGGACTAAGCTTTTATTTTCAACCACTTGTCATCCCCAAACTGATGGTCAAACTGAAGTAGTAAATAGAACTTTATCCACTATGTTAAGGGCTGTTTTAAAGAAGAATATTAAGATGTGGGAAGAATGTTTGCCTCATATTGAGTTCGCTTATAATCGTTCATTGCATTCTACTACAAAAATATGTCCTTTCGAGATTGTCTATGGCTTCTTGCCACGTGCTCCTATTGATTTAATGCCTTTGCCAAGTTCTGAAAAAATGAATTTTGATGCTAAGCAACGTGCTGAATTGATGTTAAAATTGCATGAAGCCACTAAAGAAAACATAGAGCGCATGAATGCTAAGTACAAATGTGCTGGAGATAAAGGTAGAAAGCAATTGATTCTGGAACCTGGGGATTTGGTTTGGTTGCATTTGCGAAAAGATAGATTTCCAGAACTGAGAAAATCCAAATTGATGCCTAGAGCTGATGGTCCTTTTAAAGTGCTGCAACGAATTAACGAGAATGCATATAAGCTTGATCTTCCTGCAGATTTTGGGGTTAGTCCCACATTTAACATTGCAGATTTGAAGCCTTATTTGGGTGAGGAAGATGAGCTTGAGTCGAGGATGACTCAAATGCAAGAAAGGGAGAATGATGAGGACATCAACACCAGCGATACATCCTCTCCGACACAACCTATAGCTGGTCCTCTTACTCGTGCTCGTGCTTGTCAACTTAATCATCAAGTGAGTTCCATGATAAGCTCTTGTCCATCTTGTTTAGACAATGGAAACGCGTGCACTCTTGTTTTGATTAGGAACCAAGGAGAAGACCGAAAGGGAGAAGGACTCGCGCTAGCTGGATTCGAACTGCAGCAAAGCACCAACTTGTGACCGCCACCACGGTTGCATACGGATTCGGATTCAGGCGCTTCAGGACTTGTTGGAAAGCTTATCAAGTTTACTTTCATATGAATCAAGTCTCACGTCAATATCTGTTCGGCAGCAGCGGCAATGATCCAATTACCGTCGACAGGTCTTGCTGTCCAGGGTGCTGCGTCACCTCATTTTGGGCTTATGGACCATGTATCAAGTTGGGTCCATTAGGGACGCGTCCTAGGGTTGGAGGACGACCCCAACACTCTTTTGGTCGTCAATCCATCTACTTATATCCCTCTATAGCCGCCATGGTCGGGTTGGGTTTTGTTTAGATCAAGTTTAGCCTTAGCTACTTGCTTGTAGGCGCGCGTGCAGGATCAGCCGCCCGTCTCCTTGTCTTCGGAACCCCATTGTTGATTAAGATTCAGTTTGAAACCTTCAATTTCATCTTGCAAATTCAGTGCTTGTTTCCTCGTTCTTGCTAGTTCTTCGATTGCTTGCAGGACGGGAGCCCTAGGGGCTGGTTGTCGCGCTCCACAAGATCGTGACGGCTATTGGACGTGGTGTATCGGTTGCTAAGGCGCGGTCTTGAGGGCTGTAGTCGGGCCGTGAACGTCATCTCCATCCACCAATCGAGTTATCCCCGTTTCTCATCGAAAGATCGGGCAAAAACCCTAGCGGGTTCGCATCAGAACCAATGGTCGTCCCACCCGGCCTGGTTGGTGGAAAGCTTGTATCGCAGGTATTCGCGGGGGACATTGGCCGACGAGGTCCCAGCCCTCGCAGTGATGGCGAGGGAGCCCATGCGCACGAGCCGCCTCCCGCTGGGCTTTAGGGCCTTGATGAAGAGCTCGCCCCGGAAGAGATGGACGAACATCTCCCAGTGTGGCTCCATCTTCAAGTACCCCTCGCACACCGCGGCGAATATGGCGGCGTGCAAGATTGAATTGGGGGAGAAGTGTTGCAGCTCCACCTCGTAGTGATGGGTCAGCGCCCGCATGAAGCGGCTCGGCGGAACACCGAGCCCCATGCGGTGGTAGCGCGTGAAGCTCACCACGTACCCCTCCGGCGGGTGCGGCTCCCGGTGCTCCGCCGACGGGATGACCCACCACGCGGGTCCCTCCTCCGGGTTGGGGCGCAGAAGCCCCTGGGCCACCAACGAGTCCATCTCGCTCTGCGTCACCTTCGACGGGCTCCAGTCTTCGGCCGGCAGCACTTGTGTCTGGGCGGCCATGGCGGTGGCGCGGCGCGGACCCGAGCAGCGGACGAGCAGCCGGAAAGTCCCCAATCGACTAGCTCGAAGGAGAGGGCGCGTGAAGGCTACGGCGGCGGCGAAGGCAAAGGCAAAGTAAAGGTTTCCTTTTCCCCTCTTTCGATATTTATAAGGGGAAACCCCGACGGGCGGGGTCTCCCACGACGTAAAAAGGTAACCGCATGCATTTAATGCGCCCACCTAACCGCGTCTCGAGCCGGATGCAGGGTACACGCGGCAGCTCTCCATTCGCTCCAATACCCGGGCCCGCCACGACCGTCGCTCCGGCTTCGCGTCCGCCGCCCTCCCGACGGTTTCCGCCTAAAAAGGCATGCCCAACGGGCAGAAGGATTCCCAGACGATGGAGGCTTCTTCACGAAGGTAAAAACAGGCACGGCCCTAAGCCTCGAAGCAGCGAAGGCTGGCCCTCGAAGAGGGTTCGACAGCCGGCTTCGAGCACCCGAGTCAGGGACACCAAGGGGCGCCACTCGCGGCATCACTCGAGGGCCAAGCCCTCGAGGCCCCTCACGTGTATCCAAGGCAGGGAGCACGACGTGCAGTGAGATCCCCTCGGAGGGAGGCATCAAGCCACCGGGCCCTATCTAATGGACCCGGCACTCCTGCAGACTGAGCACCCATGCTTTATGAGATCGCCTCCGGGCTACAGTCGACCCCTATCGAACGGGGCACGAGGTCTCACTTGGATTCCCCGTTACCAGCTCACCGGGAACCTCGATACTCGCCCGCTCGTGGTAGTACGAGGCATCCCCCCTCACATCTGATCGAAAGGACTCGCGGGATTACAAGCCAGGGCAACCGGCGTGCCGGACAGCTCGAAGAGCCGGCCGGCCGGTTCAGCCTGGCACCCCTCGATGAAAGAGGGTCTAAAAAACTCGGGGGCTCAACACTCCCGGACCTAAAAAACGCAACTAAAACTCGCAAAAAGCCCATGAGGGAGTTTTAACCACTCCCCCGTGGCCTCGGGGGCTACACCCGCGGGTGTCGCTCGCACGACACCCATGGAATCAAAACGACCAAACCCTCGAGACCAGTTAGCTAACCTTCGAGTTCCCAGTCGGGAGCCCCTGCTCGAGTGCAAGCACTCGAACAAGGGCTCGGGGGCTACTGTCGGGGGTCCACAAAAGGGGTACCCCCAATCAACGCGAACAAATAGGTTAAACCTAGAGCACCGGTAAATAACAAACCTAACTAGCCTAACCCCCTAAAGAGACCAACCCCTCGAGGCCCACAACGCTGGCCCGCCAAGCCAGGCCTCGGGCGAGCACTCCACTAAAACCTCGAGTCCTAGCATATAGGGCTCGAGCCCCCCACAGCCGAACACCGCACCTCGAGACCCCACGCGGGGACCTCGAGCCTCTCTGGCATGGCAGCCTATCCCTCGAGACGCTTTTATGCTTCCTTCGAGCGGTGCAGACATCGGATGCCAGCCCCATACCGCACATTTAATGTCTCCACCTACGCCAGTCACGTCCTCTGCAGCCCGACGTGTACCACAGTAACCAGGGCAGAGTCAAGTCTCGTTTTCACCACAAGCATGGGCAAAAAGGCGCTAGTACAGCACTGTTAGGCCATGCCCTGCACTGACGCACGCTCGAGCCCCATCCCGGAGCCTGGGTTCCCGCTATACGCCCGGGCGTCCCGGGACTTGCCCATACTCGCGGGGGCTCGAGCCCCCCGTAGGCGCCACCTCGAGGCCAGCTCCGCGCCCCTCGAGCCCTAACCGCTTTCATGCTATTGGAAGACAGGTACCCCAAGATCCGGAGGGACCCCGCCGTGTCCTGTACGTGCCGGAATGGGTGCTGTACGGCTTCTACATCGTCACGCCATCACGCCCGCGCCCGGGATGGAGGCCACGCCCCAAGGACGCCTCAACAGCAACGCTCACACCGGCTCCAGTGGCACCGACAAGACAGGGTTCCTACCCCTCTCCGTATTGGGCATCGTACGCCCCGACACCTGTAATACCCTTGTGTAACCCTGGCCTCCCCTTGCTCTGTAAAAGGGGACGCCAGGGCCCTCATTCCACGGTTACACAACTCCGAGAGACAACACACAAGTCCACACACGTACACACTCGAGTCCGGACTCCGGTCCACGCTCATTGAGCTTGTATTCGCCCCTGTACAAGCACTTAGGTGCGAGTAATACAAGAACCTCCTCCCCCGCTGGACGTAGGGCCTTCTTTGCCCGAACCAGGATAAATCCTTGTGTCATCTTGCATCACCATCCAGGAAGAGAGCACGCGATCACATTACTCGTTGGTGTCATACCTCCGGGTTCGAAACACCGACAGTGCCGAAAAACTCGCTCGGGATGACCGTTTTTTCCACTAATTCCCCAAAAAAACTCCTAGTTGAATTTTTCGCAACGGACGTACCTAATCATCTCCGTTTGACCCAAAACTCATGTTTCGTTGGTTTTTGGCACTTTCATTTCCGACGGAACGGTGCCGCAAAACTCGCTCGGGATGGCCGTTTTTCCCACTGATTCACGAAAAAACACGCAATTGAATTTTTCGCAATGGACGCACCCGATCATCTCCGTTTGACCCAAAAGTCAAGTTTGGTGGGGTTTTGGCACTTTCATTTCCGACGAAACGGTGCCGCAAAACTCGCTCGAGATGACCGTTTTTCCCACTGATTCCCTAAAAAAACTCGGAGTTGAATTTTTCACAACGGACGCACCCAATCATCTCCGTTTGACACAAAACTCATGTTTGGTGGATTTTTGGCACTCTCATTTTCGACGGAACGGTGCCGCAAAACTCGCTCGGGATGGCCGTTTTTCCCACTGATTCACGAAAAAAACTCGCAATTGAATTTCTCGCAACGGACGCACCCAATCATCTCCGTTTGACCCAAAAGTCAAGTCTGGTGGGGTTTTGGCACTTTCATTACCGACGGAACGGTGCCGCAAAACTCGCTTGAGATGACCGTTTTTCCCACTGATTCCCTAAAAAAATCACAGTTTAATTTTTCGCAACGGACGCTCCCAATCATCACTGTTTGACCCAAAACTCATGTTTGGTGGGTTTTTGGCACTTTCATTTCCGACGGAATGGTGCCGCAAAACTCGCTCGGGATGGCCGTTTTTCCCACTGATTCATGAAAAAAACTCGCAGTTGAATTTATCGCAATGGACGCACCCAATCCTCTCCGTTTGACCCAAAACTCATGTTTTGTTGGTTTTTGGCACTTTCATTTCTGACGGAACGGTGCCGCAAAACTCGCTCGGGGTGGCGGTTTTTCTCACTTATTCACCAAAAAAACTCGCAGTTGATTTTTTCGCAACGGACGCACCCAATCATCTCTGTTTGACCCAAAACTCATGTTTGGTTGGTTTTTGGCACTTTCATTTCCGACGGAACGGTGCCGCAAAACTCGCTCGCGATGGCCGTTTTCCCCACTGATTCACGAAAAAAACGCGCAGTTGAATTTTTTGCAATGGACGCACCCAATCAACTCCGTTTGACCCAAAACTAATGTTTGGTGTATTTTTGGCACTTTCATTTCCGACGGAACGGTGCCGCAAAACTCGCTCGGGATGGTCATTTTTCCCACTGATTCACGAAAAAACTCGTAGTTGAATTTTTCGCAACGAACGCACCCAATCATCTCCATTTGACCTAAAACTCATGTTTGGTGTATTTTTGGAACTTTCATTTCCGACGGAACGGTGCCGCAAAACTCGCTCGGGATGGTCATTTTCCCACTGATTCACGAAAAAACTCGCAGTTGAATTTTTCGCAACGGACGCACCCAATCATCTCCGTTTGACCCAAAACTCATGTTTGGTGTATTTTTGGCACTTTCATTTCCGACGGAACGGAACCGAAAAACTCGCTCGGGATGACCGTTTTTTCCACTTATTCCAAAAAAACTCCTAGTTGAATTTTTCGCAACGGACGTACCCAATCATCTCCGTTTGACCCAAAACTCATGTTTGGTGGGTTTTGGCACTTTCATTTCCAACGGAACGGTGCCGCAAAACTCGCTCGGGATGGCTGTTTTTCCCACTTATTCACGAAAAAACTCGCAGTTGAATTTTTCGCAACGGACGCACCCAATCATCTCTGTTTGACCCAAAACTCATGTTTGGTGGGCTTTTGGGACTTTCATTTCCGACAGAACGGTGCCGCAAAACTCGCTCGGGATGACTGTTTTTCCCACTGATTCACGAAAAAACTCGCAGTTGAATTTATCGCAATGGACGTACCCAATCATCTCCGTTTGACCCAAAACTCATGTTTGGTTGGTTTTTTGACACTTTCATTTCTGACGGAACGGTGCCGCAAAACTCGCTCGGGATGGCCGTTTTTTCCACTGTTTCATGAAAAAACTCGCAGTTGAATTTATCGCAATGGACGCACTCAATCATCTCCGTTTGACCCAAAACTCATGTTTGGTTGGTTTTTGGCACTTTCATTTCTGACGGAACGGTGCCTCAAAACTCGCTCGGGATGGCCGTTTTTCTCACTGATTCCCTAAAAAAAACTCGTAGTTGAACTTTTCGCAACAGACGCAACCAATCATCTCTGTTTGACCCAAAACTCATGTTTTGTGTATTTTTGGCACTTTCATTTCCGACGGAACGGTGCCGCAAAACTCGCTCGGGATGGCCGTTTTTCCCACTGATTCACGAAAAATCTTGGAGTTGAATTTTTCGCAATGGACGCACCCAATCATCTCCATTTGACGCAAAACTCATGTTTGGTTGGTTTTTGACACTTTCATTTCCGACGGAACGGTGCCGCAAAACTAGCTCGGGATGGCCGTTTTTTCCACTGTTTCATGAAAAAACTCGCAGTTGAATTTATCGCAATAGACGCACTCAATCATCTCCGTTTGACCCAAAACTCATGTTTGGTTGGTTTTGGGCACTTTCATTTCTGACGGAACGGTGCCGCAAAACTCGCTCGGGATGGCCGTTTTCCCACTCATTCACGAAAAAAACTCGTAGTTGAATTTTTTGCAATGGACGCACCCCATCATCTCTGTTTCACCCAGAACTCATGTTTGGTTGGTTCTTGACACTTTCATTTTCGACGGAACAGACGCAAAACTCGCTCGGGATGGCCGTTTATCCCACTGATTCACGAAAAAAACTCGCAGTTGATTTTTTTTTGCAATGGGTGCACCCAATCATCTCCGTTTGACCAAAAGTCAAGTTTGGTGGGGTTTTGGCACTTTCATTTCCGACGGAACGGTGCCGCAAAACTCGCTCAAGATGACCGTTTTTCCCACTGATTCCCTAAAAAAACTCGAAGTTTAATTTTTCGCAACGGACGCACCCAATCATCTCCGTTTGACCCAAAACTCATGTTTGGTGGGTTATTGGCAGTTTCATTTCCGACGGAACGGTGCCGCAAAACTCGCTCGGGATGGCCGTTTTTCCCACTGATTCACGAAAAAAACTCGCAGTTGAATTTATCGCAACGGACGTACCCAATCATCTCCGTTTGACCCAAAACTCATGTTTGGTGGGTTTTGGCACTTTCAATTCCAACAGAACGGTGCCGCAAAACTCGCTTGGGATGGCCGTTTTTCCCACTGATTCACGAAAAAACTCGCAGTTGATTTTTTCGCAACGGACGCACCCAATCATCTTCGTTTGACCCAAAACTCATGTTTGGTGGGCTTTTGGGACTTTCATTTCCGACGGAACGGTGCCACAAAACTCGCTCGGGATGGCTGTTTTTCCCACTGATTCACGAAAAAACTCGCAATTGAATTTATCGCAATGGACGCACCCAATCATCTCCGTTTGACCCAAAACTCATGTTTTGTTGGTTTTTGGCACTTTCATTTGTGACGGAACGGTGCCGCAAAACTCGCTCGGGATGGCTGTTTTTCTCACTGATTCGCTAAAAAAACTCGCAGTTGATTTTTTCGCAACGGACGCACCCAATCATCTCTGTTTGACCCAAAACTCATGTTTGGTTGGTTTTTGGCACTTTCATTTCTGACGAAACGGTGCCGGAAAACTCGCTCGGGATGGCCGTATTCCTCACTGATTCACGAAAAAAACTCGAAGTTGAATTTTTTGCAATGGACGCCCCCAATCAACTCCGTTTGACCCAAAACTAATGTTTGGTGTATTTTTGGCACTTTCATTTCCGACGGAACGGTGCCGCAAAACTCGCTCAGGATGGTCATTTTTCCCACTGATTCACGAAAAAACTCGTAGTTGAATTTTTCGCAACGAACGCACCCAATCATCTCCGTTTGACCTAAAACTCTTGTTTGGTGTATTTTTGGCACTTTCATTTCCGACGGAACGGTGCCGAAAAACTCGCTCGGGATGGTCATTTTCCCACTGATTCACGAAAAAACTCGCAGTTGAATTTTTCGCAACGGACGCACCCAATCCTCTCCGTTTGACCCAAAACTCATGTTTGGTGTATTTTTGGCACTTTCATTTCCGACGGAACGGAGCCGAAAAACTCGCTCGGGATGACCGTTTTTTCCACTGATTCCCAAAAAAACTCCTAGTTGAATTTTTCGCAACGGACGTACCCAATCATCTCTGTTTGACCCGAAACTCATGTTTGGTGGGTTTTGGCACTTTCATTTCCAACGGAACGGTGCCGCAAAACTCGCTCGGGATGGCTGTTTTTCCCACATATTCACGAAAAAACTCGCAGTTGAATTTTTCGCAACGGACGCACCCAATCATCTCCGTTTGACCCAAAACTCATGTTTGGTGGGCTTTTGGGACTTTCATTTCCGATGGAACGGTGCCGCAAAACTCGCTTGGGATGGCTGTTTTTCCCACTGATTCACGAAAAAACTCGCAGTTGAATTTATCGCAATGGACGCACCCAATCATCTTCGTTTGACCCAAAACTCATGTTTGGTTGGTTTTTGACACTTTCATTTCCGACGGAACGGTGCCGCAAAACTCGCTCGGGATGGCCGTTTTTTCCACTGTTTCACGAAGAAACTCGCAGTTGAATTTATCGCAATGGACGCACTCAATCATCTCCGTTTGACCCAAAACTCATGTTTGGTTGGTTTTTGGCACTTTCATTTCCAACGGAACGGTGCCGCAAAACTCGCTCGGGATGGCCGTTTTCCCACTGATTCACGAAAAAAACTCGCAGTTGAATTTTTTGCAATGGACGCACCCAATCATCTCTGTTTCACCCAGAACTCATGTTTGGTTGGTTCTTGACACTTTCATTTCCGACGGAACAGACGCAAAACTCGCTCGGGATGGCTGTTTATCCCACTGATTCACGAAAAAAAACTCGCAGTTGATTTTTTTTGCAATGGGTGCACCCAATCATCTCCGTTTGACCCAAAAGTCAAGTATGGTCGGGTTTTGGCACTTTCATTTCCGACGAAACGGTGCCGCAAAACTCGCTCGAGATGACCGTTTTTCCCACTGATTCCCTAAAAAAGCTCGGAGTTGAATTTTTCATAACGGACGCACCCAATCATCTCCGTTTGACCCAAAACTCATGTTTGGTGGATTTTTGGCACTCTCATTTTCGACGGAACGGTGCCGCAAAACTCGCTCGGGATGGCCGTTTTTCCCACTGATTCACGAAAAAAACTCGCAATTGAATTTTTCGCAACGGATGCACCCAATCATCTCCGTTTGACCCAAAACTCATGTTTGGTGGGTTTTTGGCACTTTCATTTCCGACGGAACGGTGCCGCAAAACTCGCTCGGGATGGCCGTTTTTCCACTGAGTCACGAAAAAATCTCGCAGTTGAATTTATCGCAATAGACGCACCCAATCATCTCCGTTTGACCCAAAACTCATGTTTGGTGGGTTTTTGGCACTTTCATTCCGACGGAACGGTGCCGCAAAACTCGCTCGGGATGGTCATTTTTCCCACTGATTCACGAAAAAACTCGTAGTTGAATTTTTGCAACGAACGCACCCAATCATCTCCATTTGACCTAAAACTCTTGTTTGGTGTATTTTTGGAACTTTCATTTCCGACGGAACGGTGCCGCAAAACTCGCTCGGGATGGTCATTTTCCCACTGATTCACGAAAAAACTCGCAGTTGAATTTTTCGCAACGGACGCACCCAATCATCTCCGTTTGACCCAAAACTCATGTTTGGTGTATTTTTGGCACTTTCATTTCCGACGGAACGGAACCGAAAAACTCGCTCGGGATGACCGTTTTTTCCACTTATTCCAAAAAAACTCCTAGTTGAATTTTTCGCAACGGACGTACCCAATCATCTCCGTTTGACCGAAAACTCATGTTTGGTGGGTTTTGGCACTTTCATTTCCAACGGAACGGTGCCGCAAAACTCGCTCGGGATGGCTGTTTTTCCCACTTATTCACGAAAAAACTCGCAGTTGAATTTTTCGCAACGGACGCACCCAATCATCTCTGTTTGACCCAAAACTCATGTTTGGTGGGCTTTTGGGACTTTCATTTCCGACAGAACGGTGCCGCAAAACTCGCTCGGGATGACTGTTTTTTCCACTGATTCACGAAAAAACTCGCAGTTGAATTTATCGCAATGGACGTACCCAATCATCTCCGTTTGACCCAAAACTCATGTTTGGTTGGTTTTTGACACTTTCATTTCTGACGGAACGGTGCCGCAAAACTCGCTCGGGATGGCCGTTTTTCCACTGTTTCATGAAAAAACTCGCAGTTGAATTTATCGCAATGGACGCACTCAATCATCTCCGTTTGACCCAAAACTCATGTTTGGTTGGTTTTTGGCACTTTCATTTCTGACGGAACGGTGCCTCAAAACTCGCTCGGGATGGCCGTTTTTCTCACTGATTCCCTAAAAAAACTCGTAGTTGAACTTTTCGCAACAGACGCAACCAATCATCTTTGTTTGACCCAAAACTCATGTTTTGTGTATTTTTGGCACTTTCATTTCCGACGGAACGGTGCCGCAAAACTCGCTCGGGATGGCCGTTTTTCCCACTGATTCACGAAAAATCTTGGAGTTGAATTTTTCGCAATGGACGCACCCAATCATCTCCGTTTGACGCAAAACTCATGTTTGGTTGGTTTTTGACACTTTCATTTCCGACGGAACGGTGCCGCAAAACTAGCTCGGGATGGCCGTTTTTTCCACTGTTTCATGAAAAAACTCGCAGTTGAATTTATCGCAATGGACGCACTCAATCATCTCCGTTTGACCCAAAACTCATGTTTGGTTGGTTTCTGGCACTTTCATTTCTGACGGAACGGTGCCGCAAAACTCGCTCGGGATGGCCGTTTTCCCACTGATTCACGAAAAAAACTCGCAGTTGAATTTTTTGCAATGGACGCACCCCATCATCTCTGTTTCACCCAGAACTCATGTTTGGTTGGTTCTTGACACTTTTATTTCCGACGGAACAGACGCAAAACTCGCTCGGGATGGCCGTTTATCCCACTGATTCACGAAAAAAACTCGCAGTTGATTTTTTTTTGCAATGGGTGCACCCAATCATCTCCGTTTGACCAAAAGTCAAGTTTGGTGGGGTTTTGGCACTTTCATTTCCGACGGAACGGTGCCGCAAAACTCGCTCAAGATGACCGTTTTTCCCACTGATTCCCTAAAAAAACCCGAAGTTTAATTTTTCGCAACGGACGCACCCAATCATCTCCGTTTGACCCAAAACTCATGTTTGGTGGGTTATTGGCAGTTTCATTTCCGACGGAACGGTGCCGCAAAACTCGCTCGGGATGGCCGTTTTTCCCACTGATTCACGAAAAAAACTCGCAGTTGAATTTATCGCAACGGACGTACCCAATCATCTCCGTTTGACCCAAAACTCATGTTTGGTGGGTTTTGGCACTTTCAATTCCAACGGAATGGTGCCGCAAAACTCGCTTGGGATGGCCGTTTTTCCCACTGATTCACGAAAAAACTCGCAGTTGATTTTTTCGCAACGGACGCACCCAATCATCTTCGTTTGACCCAAAACTCATGCTTGGTGGGCTTTTGGGACTTTCATTTCCGACGGAACGGTGCCACAAAACTCGCTCGGGATGGCTGTTTTTCCCACTGATTCACGAAAAAACTCGCAATTGAATTTATCGCAATGGACGCACCCAATCATCTCCGTTTGACCCAAAACTCATGTTTTGTTGGTTTTTGGCACTTTCATTTGTGATGGAACGGTACCGCAAAACTCGCTCGGGATGGCTGTTTTTCTCACTGATTCGCCAAAAAAACTCGCAGTTGATTTTTCCGCAACGGACGCACCCAATCATCTCTGTTTGACCCAAAACTCATGTTTGGTTGGTTTTTGGCACTTTCATTTCCGACGAAACGGTGCCGGAAAACTCGCTCGAGATGACCGTATTCCTCACTGATTCACGAAAAAAACTCGCAGTTGAATTTTTTGCAATGGACGCACCCAATCATCTCCGTTTGACCCAAAACTCATGTTTGGTGGATTTTTGGCACTCTCATTTTCGACGGAACGGTGCCGCAAAACTCGCTCGGGATGGCCGTTTTTCCCACTGATTCACGAAAAAACTCGCAATTGAATTTTTCGCAACGGACACACCCAATCATCCCCGTTTGACCCAAAACTCATGTTTGGTGTATTTTTGGCACTTTCATTTCCGACGGAACGGTGCCGCAAAACTCGCTCGGGATGGTCATTTTCCCACTGATTCACGAAAAAACTCGCAGGTGAATTTTTCGCAACGGACGCACCCAATCTTCTCCGTTTGACCCAAAACTCATGTTTGGTGTATTTTTGGCACTTTTATTTCCGACGGAACGGAGCCGAAAAACTCGCTCGGGATGACCGTTTTTTTACTGATTCCCAAAAAAACTCCTAGTTGAATTTTTCGCAACGGACGTACCCAATCATCTCTGTTTGACCCAAAACTCATGTTTGGTGGGTTTTGGCACTTTCATTTCCAACGGAACGGTGCCGCAAAACTCGCTCGGGATGGCTGTTTTTCCCACTTATTCACGAAAAAACTCGCAGTTGAATTTTTCGCAACGGACGCACCCAATCATCTCTGTTTGACCCAAAACTCATGTTTGGTGGGCTTTTGGGACTTTCATTTCCGACAGAACGGTGCCGCAAAACTCGCTCGGGATGACTGTTTTTCCCACTGATTCACGAAAAAACTCGCAGTTGAATTTATCGCAATGGACGTACCCAATCATCTCCGTTTGACCCAAAACTCATGTTTGGTTGGTTTTTGACACTTTCATTTCTGACGGAACGGTGCCGCAAAACTCGCTCGGGATGACCGTTTTTTCCACTGATTCCCAAAAAAACTCCTAGTTGAATTTTTCGCAACGGACGTACCCAATCATCTCTGTTTGACCCAAAACTCATGTTTGGTGGGTTTTGGCACTTTCATTTCCAACGGAACGGTGCCGCAAAACTCGCTCGGGATGCTGTTTTTCCCACTTATTCACGAAAAAACTCGCAGTTGAATTTTTCGCAACGGACGCACCCAATCATCTCCGTTTGACCCAAAACTCATGTTTGGTGGGCTTTTGGGACTTTCATTTCCGACGGAACGGTGCCGCAAAACTCGCTTGGGATGGCTGTTTTTCCCACTGATTCACGAAAAAACTCGCAGTTGAATTTATCGCAATGGACGCACCCAATCATCTCCGTTTGACCCAAAACTCATGTTTGGTTGGTTTTTGACACTTTCATTTCCGACGGAACGGTGCCGCAAAACTCGCTCGCGATGGCCGTTTTTTCCACTGTTTCACGAAAAAACTCGCAGTTGAATTTATCGCAATGGACGCACTCAATCATCTCCGTTTGACCCAAAACTCATGTTTGGTTGGTTTTTGGCACTTTCATTTCCGACGGAACGGTGCCGCAAAACTCGCTCGGGATGGCCGTTTTCCCACTGATTCACGAAAAAAACTCGCAGTTGAATTTTTTGCAATGGACGCACCCAATCATCTCTGTTTCACCCAGAACTCATGTTTGGTTGGTTCTTGACACTTTCATTTCCGACGGAACAGACGCAAAACTCGCTCGGGATGGCTGTTTATCCCACTGATTCACGAAAAAAAAACTCGCAGTTGATTTTTTTTTGCAATGGGTGCACCCAATCATCTCCGTTTGACCCAAAAGTCAAGTTTGGTCGGGTTTTGGCACTTTCATTTCCGACGAAACGGTGCCGCAAAACTCGCTCGAGATGACCGTTTTTCCCACTGATTCCCTAAAAAAACTCGGAGTTGAATTTTTCACAACGGACGCACCCAATCATCTCCGTTTGACCCAAAACTCATGTTTGGTGGATTTTTGGCACTCACATTTTCGACGGAACGGTGCCGCAAAACTCGCTCGGGATGGCCGTTTTTCCCACTGATTCACGAAAAAAACTCGCAATTGAATTTTTCGCAACGGACACACCCAATCATCCCCGTTTGACCCAAAACTCATGTTTGGTGGGTTTTTGGCACTTTCATTTCCGACGGAACGGTGCCGCAAAACTCGCTCGGGATGGCCGTTTTTCCACTGAGTCACGAAAAAATCTCGCAGTTGAATTTATCACAATAGACGCACCCAATCATCTCCGTTTGACCCAAAACTCATGTTTGGTGGGTTTTTGGCACTTTCATTCCGACGGAACGGTGCCGCAAAACTCGCTTGGGATGGCCGTTTTTCCCACTGATTCACGAAAAAACTCGCAGTTGATTTTTCGCAACGGACGCACCCAATCATCTCCGTTTGACCCAAAACTCATGTTTGGCGGGTTTTTGGCACATTCATTTCTGACAGAACGGTGTCGCAAAACTCGCTCGGGATAACCGTTTTTCCCACTGATTCCCTAAAAAAACTCGTAGTTGAATTTTTCGCAACGGACGCACCCAATCATCTCTGTTTGACCCAAAACTCATGTTTGGTTGGTTTTTCGCACTTTTATTTTCGATGGAACGGTGCCGCAAAACTCGATCGGGATGGCCGTTTTTCCCACTGATTCAAGAAAAAAACTCACAGCTGAATTTTTTGCAATGGACACACCCAATCATCTCTGTTTCACCCAAAACTCATGTTTGGTTGGTTTTTGACACTTTCATTTCCGACGGAACGGGCGGCAAAACTCGCTCGGGATGGCCGTTTATCCCACTAATTCACGAAAAAAAACTCGCAATTGAATTTTTCGCAACGGACGCACCCAATCATCTCCGTTTGACCCAAAAGTCAAGTTTGGTGGGGTTTTGGCACTTTCATTTCCGACGGAACGGTGCCGCAAAACTCGCTCAAGATGACCGTTTTTCCCACTGATTCCCTAAAAAAACTCGAAGTTTAATTTTTCGCAACGGACGCACCCAATCATCTCCGTTTGACCCAAAACTCATGTTTGGTGGGTTTTTGGCAGTTTCATTTCCGACGGAACGGTGCCGCAAAACTCGCTCGGGATGGCCGTTTTTCCCACTGATTCACGAAAAAACTCGCAGTTGAATTTTTCGCAACGGACGCACCCAATCATCTCCGTTTGACCCAAAACTCATGTTTGGTGTATTTTTGGCACTGTCATTTCTGACGGAACGGTGCCGCAAAACTCGCTCGGGATGGTCATTTTTCCCACTGATTCACGTAAAAACTCGCAGTTGAATTTTTCGCAACGGACGCACCCAATCATCTCCGTTTGACCCAAAACTCATGTTTGGTGTATTTTTGGCACTTTCATTTCCGACGGAACGGTGCCAAAAAACTCGCTCGGGATGACCATTTTTTCCATTGATTCCCAAAAAAACTTCAAGTTGAATTTTTCGCAACGGACGTACCCAATCATCTCCGTTTGACCCAAAACTCATGTTTGGTGGGTTTTGGCACTTTCATTTCCGACGGAACGGTGCCGCAAAACTCGCTCAAGATGGCCGTTTTTCCCACTTATTCACGAAAAAACTCGCAGTTGATTTTTTCGCAACGGACGCACCCAATCATCTCTGTTTGACCCAAAACTCATGTTTGGTTGGTTTTTGGGACTTTCATTTCCGACGGAACGGTGCCGGAAAACTCGCTCGGGATGGCCGTATTCCTCACTGATTCACGAAAAAAACTCGCAGTTGAATTTATCGCAATGGACGCACCCAATCATCTCTGTTTGACCCAAAACTCATGTTTGGTTGGTTTTTGACACTTTCATTTCCGACGGAACGGGCGGCAAAACTCGCTCGGGATGGCCGTTTATCTCACTGATTCACGAAAAAAAACTCGCAGTTGATTTTTTTTTGCAATGGGCGCACCCAATCATCTCCGTTTGACCCAAAACTCATGTTTGGTTGGTTTTTGGAACTTTCATTTCTGACGGAACGGTGCTGCAAAACTCGCTCGGGATGGCCATTTTTCCCACTGATTCACCAAAAAACTTGCAGTTGATTTTTTTCGCAACGGATGCACCAAATCATCTCTGTTTGACCCAAAACTAATGTTTGGTTGGTTTTTTGGCACTTTCATTTCTGACGGAATGGTGCCGCAAAACTCGCTGGGGATGACCGTTTTTCCCACTGATTCCGAAAAAAAACTCCTAGTTGAATTTTTCGCAACGGACGCACCCAATTATATCCGTTTGACCCAAAACTCATGTTTGGTGGGTTTCTGGCACTTTCATTTCCGATGGAACGGTGCCGCAAAACTCGCTCGGGATGACCGTTTTTCACACTGATTCACGAAAAAACTCATAGTTGAATTTTTCGCAATGGACGCACCCAATCAACTTCATTTGACCCAAAACTCATGTTTGGTATATTTTTGGCACTTTCATTTCCGACGGAACGGTGCCGCAAAACTCGCTCGGGATGGTCATTTTTCCCACTGATTCATGAAAAAACTCGCAGTTGAATTTTTTGCAATGGATGCACCCAATCATCTCCGTTTGACCCAAAACTCATGTTTGGTGTATTTTTGGCACTTTCATTTCCGACGGAACGGTGCCAAAAAACTCGCTCGGGATGACCGTTTTTTGCACTGATTCCCCAAAAAAAACTCCTAGTTGAATTTTTCGCAACGAACGTACCCAATCATCTCCGTTTGACCCAAAACTCATGTTTGGTTGGTTTTTGGCACTTTCATTTCCGACGGAACGGTGCCACAAAACTCGCTCAGGATGGCCGTTTTTCCCACTGATTCACAAAAAAAACTCGCAATTGAATTTTTCGCAACGGACGCACACAATCATCTCCGTTTGACCCAAAAGTCAAGTTTGGTGGGGTTTTGTCACTTTCATTTCCGACGGAACGGTGCCGCAAAACTCGCTCGAGATGACTGTTTTTCCCACCGATTCACTAAAAAACTCGCAGTTTAATTTTTCGCAACGGACGCACCCAATCATCTCCGTTTGACCCAAAACTCATGTTTGGTGGGGTTTTGGCACTTTCATTTCCGACGGAACGGTGCCCGCAAAACTCGCTCGGGATGACCGTTTTTCCCACTGATTCACGAAAAAAACTCGCAGTTGAATTTATCGCAATGGACGCACCCAATCATCTCCGTTTGACCCAAAACTCATGTTTTGTTGGTTTTTGGCACTTTCATTTCTTACGGAACGGTGCCGCAAAACTCGCTCGGAATGGCGGTTTTTCTCATTGATTCACCAAAAAAACTCGCAATTGATTTTTTCGCAACGGACGCACCAAATCATCTCTGTTTGACCCAAAACTCATGTTTGGTTGGTTTTTGGCACTTTCATTTTCGACGGAACGGTGCCGCAAAACTCGCTCGGGATGGCCGTTTTTCCCACTGATTCACGAAAAAACACGTAGTTCAATTTTTTGCAATGGACGCACCCAATCATCTCTATTTCATCCACAACTCATGTTTGGTTAGTTTTTGACACTTTCATTTCCGACGGAACGGGCGGCAAAACTCTCTCGGGATGGCCGTTTATCCCACTAATTCACGAAAAAAAAAACTCGCAGTTGATTTTTTTGCAATGGGCGCACCCAATCATCTCCGTTTGACCCAAAACTCATGTTTGGTTGGTTTTTGGCACTTTCATTTCCGACAGAACGGTGCTGCACAACTCGCTCGGGATGGCCGTTTTTCACACTGATTCACCAAAAAAACTCGCAGTTGATTTTTTCGCAACGGATGCACCGAATCATCTTTGTTTGACCCAAAACTAATGTTTGGTTGGTTTTTGGCACTTTCATTTCCGACGGAACGGTGCCGCAAAACTCGCTCGGGATGACCGTTTTCCCACTGATTCCCAAAAAAACTCCTAGTTGAATTTTTCGCAACGGACGCACCCAATCATTTCCGTTTGACCCAAAACTCATGTTTGGTGGGTTTTTGGCACTATCATTTCTGACGGAACGGTGCCGCAAAACTCGCTCGGGATGGCCGTTTTTTGCACTGATTCACGAAAAAACTCGCAGTTGAATTTTTCGCAATGGACGCACCCAATCAACTCCGTTTGACCCAAAACTCATGTTTGGTGTATTTTTGGCACTTTCATTTTCGACGGAACGGTGCCGCAAAACTCGCTCGGGATGGTCATTTTTCCCACCGATTCACGAAAAAACTTGCAGTTGAATTTTTCGCAACGGACGCACCCAATCATCTCCGTTTGACCCAAAAATCATGTTTGGTGTATTTTTGGCACTTTCATTTCCGACGGAACGGTGCCGCAGAACTCGCTCGGGATGGTCATTTTTCCCACTGATTCACGAAAAAACTCGCAGTTGAATTTTTGGCAACCGACGCACCCAATCATCTCCGTTTGACCTAAAACTCATTTTTGGTGTATTTTTGGCACTTTCATTTCCGATGGAAGGGTGCCGAAAAACTCGCTCGGGATGACCATTTTTTCCACTGATTCCCAAAAAAACTCCTAGTTGAATTTTTCGCAACGGACGTACCCAATCATCTCCGTTTGACCCAAAACTCATGTTTGCTGGGTTTTTGGCACTTTCATTTCTGACGGAACGGTGCCGCAAAACTCGCTCGGGATGACCGTTTTTCACACTGATTCACGAAAAAACTCGCAGTTAACTTTTTCGCAATGGACGCACCCAATCAACTCCGTTTGACCCAAAACTCATGTTTGGTGTATTTTTGCCACTTTCATTTCCGACGGAACGGTGCCGCAAAACTCGCTCGGGATGGTCATTTTTCCCACTGATTCACGAAAAAACTCGCAGTTGAATTTTTCGCAACGGATGCACCCAATCATCTCCGTTTGACCCAAAACTCATGTTTGGTGTATTTTTGGCACTTTCATTTCCGACTGAACGGTGCCGAAAAACTCGCTCGGGATGACCGTTTTTTCCACTGATTCCCCAAAAAACTCCTAGTTGAATTTTTCGCAGCGGACGTACCCAATCATCTCCGTTTGACCCAAAACTCATGTTTGGTTGGTTTTTGGCACTTTCATTTCCGACGGAACGGTGCCGCAAAACTCGCTCGGGATGGCCGTTTTTCCCACTGATTTACGAAAAAAACTCGCAATTGAATTTTTCGCAACGGACGCACCCAATCATCTCCGTTTGACGCAAAAGTCAAGTTTGGTGGGGTTTTGGCACTTTCATTTCCGACGGAACGGTACCGCAAAACTCGCTCGAGATGACTGTTTTTCCCACTGATTCCCTAAAAAAACTCGCAGTTGAATTTTTCGCAACGGACGCACCCAATCATCTCGGTTTGACCTAAAACTCATGTTTGGTGGGGTTTTGGCAGTTTCATTTCCGACGGAACGGTGCCGCAAAACTCGCTCGGGATGGCCGTTTTTCCCACTAATTCACGAAAAAAACTCGCAGTTGATTTTATCGCAATGGACGCACCCAATTATCTCCGTTTGACCCAAAACTCATGTTTGGTTGGTTTTTGGCACTTTCATTTCCGACGGAACGGTGCCGCAAAACTCGCTCGGGATGGCCGTTTTCCCACTGATTCACGAAAAAAACTCGCAGTTGAATTTTTCGCAATGGACGCACTCAATCATCTCCGTTTGACCCAAAACTCATGTTTGATTGGTTTTTGGCACTTTCATTTCTGACGGAACGGTGCCGCAAAACTCGCTCGGGATGACCGTTTTTCCCACTGATTCCCTAAAAAAACTCGTAGTTGAATTTTTCGCAACGGACGCACCCAATCATCTCCGTTTGACCCAAAACTCATATTTGGTGGGATTTTGGCACTTTCATTTCTGACGGAACGGTGCCGCAAAACTCGCTCGGGATGGCTGTTTTTCCCAATGATTCACGAAAAAACTCGCAGTTGATTTTTTTCGCAACGGACGCACCCAATCATCTTTGTTTGACCCAAAACTCATGTTTGGTTGGTTTTTGGCACTTTCATTTCCGATGGAATGGTGCCGCAAAACTCGCTCGGGATGGCCGTTTTCCCACTGATTCACGAAAAAAACTTGCACTTGAATTTTTCGCAATGGACGCACTCAATCAACTCTGTTTGACCCAAAACTCATGTTTGGATGGTTTTTGACACTTTCATTTCCGACGGAACGGTGCCGCAAAACTCTCTCGAGATGGTCGTTTTTCCCACTGTTTCACGACAAAACTCGCAGTTGAATTTATCGCAATGAACACACCCAATAATCTCCGTTTGACCCAAAACTCATGTTTGGTTGGTTTTTGGCACTTTTATTTCCGACGAAACGGTGCCGCAAAACTCGCTCGGGATGGCCGTTTTTCCCACTGATTCACGAAAAAACTCGCAGTTGAATTTTTCCAATGGGCACACCCAATCATCTCCGTTTGACCCAAAACTCATGTTTTGTTGGTTTTTGGCACTTTCATTTCCGATGGAACGGTGCCGCAAAACTCGCTCGGGATGGCCGTTTTCCCCACTGATTCACCGAAAAAACTCGCAGATGATTTTTTCGCAACGGACGCACCCAATCATCTCTGTTTGACCCAAAACTCATATTTGGTTGGTTTTTGGCACTTTCATTTCTGACGGAACGGTGCCGCAAAACTCGCTCGGGATGACCGTTTTTTCCACTGATTCCAAAAAAAACTCCTAGTTGAATTTTTCGCCACGGACACACCCAATCATCTCCGTTTGACCCAAAACTCATGTTTGGTGGTTTTTGGCACTTTCATTTCCGACGGAACGGTGCGACAAAACTCGCTCGGGATGACTGTTTTTTCCACTGATTCACGAAAAAACTCGCATTTCAATTTTCGCAACGGACGCACCCAATCATCTCCGTTTGACCCAAAACTCATGTTTGGTTGGTTTTTGACACTTTCATTTCTGACGGAACGGTGCCGCAAAACTCGCTCGGGATGACCGTTTTTCCCACTAATTCACCAAAAAAACTCGCAGTTGATTTTTTCGCAACGGACGCACCCAATCATCTCCGTTTGACCCAAAACTCATGTTTTGTTGGTTTTTGGCACTTTCATTTTCGACGGAACGGTGCCGCAAAACTCGCTCGGGATGACCGATTTTTCCACTGATTCCAAAAAACTCCTTGTTGAATTTTTTCATAACGGACGCACCCAATCATCTCCGTTTGACCCAAAACTCATGTTTGGTGGGTTTTTTGGCACTTTCATTTCTTACGGAACGGTGCCGCAAAACTCACTCGAGATGGCCGTTTTTCCCTTTGTCTTGAAGATATCTTTCAGATATTTTATGGATTTATGTGGAGTACGTGATCAAGCTTCTACTACTTGAGTACGTCGTTTGAAATTCTTAGAGTTTGAAATTCTTATAATTTTCCTTCTTCTGATCGTGGTTCGCTGTGGCCGAGGTGGAAGGATTTTGCTAGGGTTTGGATTTCATTAATTGTAAGCCGATCCCTTTGTCATCTATTATTACTACCGCCTCTTTGATCAGATAAACAAGATTATTATTTGATTTTTGGTCTTGCCACGTACACAATTGAGAGCTTGATTTATATTCGTGTGATACTGCTGATATGATATTAAGCATGTTCAACGGTTTTGCAAATAAGCTTTGCATTCTTGTTTTTGCAAAAAAGTCTAAAAATCTCTTATCCAACGGTTTGACAAATGGGCTTATCATTTTTGTTAACTTGGCAAAAATCCTAGGATGAGTAGGTATATATATGCAAACTTCGTCCACGTTTGGCATCATCGCTCCACGCGCGATTTCCGCTCCCGACGCTTGCCCTCGCGCGTTTTCTCTCTCCCCCATGCGTTCTCTCGCAGCCGCCGTCGTATTTTGCCAAGTGATAATGCAAAACCGTTGGAAATTCTCTTTTTATCTTCGCCCGTCGTATTTTGTCAAGTGATAATATAAAACCATTGGAGATTGTCTCTTTTTATCTTTGCCATATTTTTTTAAGACTTAGACAACTCTTAATTTTATCAAGCAAAATATACAAAACCGTTGGAGATACTCTTGTTTAGCCGCTGGAACAATACTCTCGGAAATCAGGTTTTACTTGTCGAGGCTGGTTTTGAACATTATTTATTGATGGAGTGCGCCATTGCTGCTATTTAACTTCGACATCAGGATTGAGATAACATGTTATTCTACTGCAGCTGTCAGTCTAGTTATCGTGGAGATAAAAAATTACTAAACAAAACACAATTTAGCCATCACGTTTGCCGGTCTGCTGTTTTGCTTACTGAGGAAATATATTAAATTATTTTCTTTTGTGGCTGTTCCCCAGTGCTTCGAGATTAGACTCAGCTATAGTTGTCGACTACTTTAGCTGCTGCGATTACAGTGGAGAAAATATTCAGAAACACATTATTTTGGTATTTGTACCGTAAAAGATTGGACAATCATTTGGACAGCGTAGGCATTTCAGCTTGCTGTCTGTTTAACTGTCTTGCTAGTACAGAACATAGTCATTTCTAGCTGCCGCTTGTCAAGCCTACGTAGAATGTGAAAGCAGAGGATTATAATTAGAACCCCTGTTTCTACGTGAACCAGTCAGTAGATTAGGGAGATTGGCTCTCGCCGACTTGAGTGCAGACTCCAGATTTCCAGAAGTTTGGATAGGTCCATTGCTCTGCTCGATCTGCTGAAGTATGTTAATGGCGCTAGGCTGATACAGGTTCTTGAAGTACCTGAAAGCCATCACCGGTCCCATTCCTACTGCAACCGTCAGCTGGGAGGGACAAGATGTATCCATTATTCGGTGGAATGAATAAGGGTCAGGCCAAAGCTGTAGTTGTGAGAATACGGTATGAAGTACGGTTAGGCAATAGTCGGACTTACAGCCATGGAGATCCAGTATGAAGGTTGGCTACACAGGTGGAACATGATTGTGTACAGTTGAAGACTTGGGATGGCACCGAGTATTAAGTTGATAATGTAGAAGGCCACAAAGTTTCCCCAGATGAGAAGGATTTGTGGGTAAGTGAATGAGCTGAAGACCCATAAGACAATGTAAGTCGAGACACGTGGACCAAATAAGCTGAAGGAAATAAACAAAAAAGTAACATTTCATCTAGATGAATAAATTATTTCTGATGTATCCGTTGCAACCAGATGAAAACTTACTTTGTATCCATTGTTATAACAAAAGCCTGCAACCAAATGCATCCGGACAGTGCTACCATTGAGAGTTCCTGCATCTCACTTTTCTCATCTGCGTAGGCGCATATTGTAATAAAGAAAACAACGAGTGCCTGAAATTGAACTATAACAGTTTCATGAAAGAGAATAAAAACCAACATGCATCTACAGGCACAAATGAAATTGAACTATGCAGTGGAAGGCACAAATGAGGTCATTCAAATTCATCTCACATACAGCAAGATTAATAGATCGAATCATAATTTGCACCAGACGCAGTGAAGAAGCAACCGTGTACACAGCATATACTTGTAATACTAATTGATTCATATATCTACCCATAAGTGCATCAGCATGCCCATGTCTATCAGAGAACAAAGGTGTAAAGTAAGAATGTAATCATTAGACAAGTAATGTGCATATCAGATAATTGCACTAATTGCTACCAAAACAAGATGCTTGAACGGAATAACTCCCTGATCACCTTCAATAATCCCAAAGTTGCACCACACTAAGATGTGTGATGTGCCAATTCCAAATAAAAAATAACAAAGGAACAGAGAAATGCATTATCTTACATGATATAGTGAGCACCCAAACCATCCACAAAATGTAGTAGGATTTAAAAGCCTGACAAGATGCCGGAACTACTCGTATGAGCACACAAGCTTTATTGTATGTTTACAAGAAGTTACCACAAATAGCAAAGGCAACTAAAGCTAAAATTATATTACCTCCCAGCTTGAGAATGCAGTAAAATCTGGGGGTACTGCATAGCTGTTGTTTCAGAGATATCCTTGTCAAAGATTATAGTCATCACCGGTAGACTTGTATAGAAAACGTTATAAGCCATCAAGCTAATTGAGTTCAATAAGCTTGTCCCAGATAGCCCCGACAAAAAGGCAAACCTAACACGGGACTCAAGTGAGCAGTTGTACCCACAAAACCCATGCCAATGTGCCAAGCAGTAGCATAAGCTTGTAATGAAAAGTGCAGCCAATGACACAAGCATTAAAAAGAATAGACTCACAGAATCTGTATAAAGCATATAAGAAGTGACTTGTAGAAGGAGTACTGTGAAATAAATGCTGTTCGATTGTATGAATAGCGCCCATGAATTAGTATCAACCTCTTAAGAAACTTGAACTCTGCAAAAAGAGAATAGTACATAATAAGTTTTACGAAACTATATTGAAATTTGGAGATGATGTGCATAAAGGGTAATAGAATAAAATGATAATTGCAACTATTTTCATCTTGCAAATGGTACCCTGTTTGGATGCATAAGCAAGATTGAAATCACTAATGCATCAAGAATGGACAAAAAGAAATCTGCACTTGTTTGAAGCTGGGTTAACATGCTATTTCTGTACCAGCTAGCAAAACCATTAAATAAGGTTTCTGATATTTGGAAGTAAATAGAATTATCTGTGCCAACTAGAAGTATGCTTACTCCCAATGCTATAATCAGCAGCTCTTGCAGCTTGCAGTCCTTCCCTACCACTAATCCCTACTCCAATGTTAGCCTCTTGAATCATTCTAACATCATTACCACCATCGCCAATTGCTAGAGTTAGGTAGCCAGCGGATTTTAGGATAGCAACAAGCTGCACAAATGCAAACAACATACTTTTATCCAACCAACAGCTATATAACAATATCATATGTCATGTTTCAACATAGATCAAAAGAAACAGAAAAAGGTCCATTACAAGACAATCTGTACTTCTGAACAGAATATATTAAGCTGCATGCACAATACTCAACATAGCGGTCTCCCCTACATTATTTTCTCTGTAACAGGCCATCCAATATCTTGGTAGGAAACCATGATGTATGCAGATTAATGACCATTCACTTGTTAAGGATTGATGTACAAGTCAAATGGTAGATTAAAAGACGATAATAAAAAACAAAAGGTAAACCTGTGCTTTCTGCAAAGGTGTCATCCGACAGCATATTGCTGTTTTTGACAACATCGCCAACCTAGTAAAAGACTCCTTGGAATGCTTTAAAATTATTTCGAGTGCCCAACCATCCATAACAAATGCAAGGTCCTGCATAAGCATATTAAGAGGAGGCACTCAACTCAAGCTTAACAAACAAAGAATCCATCATCTAGAATCGAACATAATCTCAGTTTCTTTGTTTGCTCAAGAGGAACATTCTTAAAAATATGATACAAATATGGTCCAGATAGTTCAAACAGAATACAGGACAGGAAAAAATCCTCTAGAGCCTACAAATAGGAAAGGAAAGTATGTTCGATGCAAAGCATCATTTCTGCATCAGACTGACTCGTGCTAAAGCTGAGTATCCATTCTGAAAAAGAAGAAAGGGATGATAAATACTTGTTGAAGTTCCAATTACTTGAATCCAATATGTATACCTTTGTTTTGGATGTATTCCTCATAATTAATAATGCCCTCTCCAGGCTTCTTAGTATGTCCTCCTCAGTTTTCCCACTAATAGACAACAATTGACTATTGGGCTCTGAAGGAGTGAGATATTAAGTGATGATCTCGTTAACAGGTCGATAAATATAAAATAAAACCTACTAAATAGTTAACATCAAGTAGTAAAACCATGTAGCAGACTGAAACAGCTCATGCAAAGAACATAACTTCATGACTATTGACTAGAAAACTATCAGATGCATTAGTGCTTATATATCACAAAATAGGTCTGTGTGTGATCCCACAATATAAAAACAATAAAATGAAATATGCACAGCTGTTACATGAGTTTCTTCAGAACCACCATGTGATGACATCCTGGAACAACCAAACAATTACTCACCATCTATTTCATGCATAATGTCACTAAGCTAGAATGCAGAGTAAAAAAAAGATGGTAACTTTTTTAATTTCTTTTACTCATTTATCACCAAGTTTAACAGAAGACCCTGAAAAAGCATCATCTATTTGTAACTTAGAGCTCGGCATTTGGGTACAACAGAGTAATATCAAAGGGATGCTGTGGTAGGACAAGAAACTGCAATAGACCAGTGCAGAAAACATTTGTGGAAGGCAACTCGTATTGTTAGCTGCAAATGGCCACTGGCTAAATTTAAAGGATACCAAACGTCTCACAATAGTACAGTACCAGAGGTTATGAGGTTACAGAGAAGTCCAATCTGAATTGCTGTATTTTGCTTATCGCCAGTTAGCATCCACACATTAATTCCAGCATTCCTCAACAATTTAATTGTTTCAGGCACACCATCCTGCCAGCCAGAAGAATCTATGAGGCAAGGTAGCAAGTGTAAAATTACTGTAGGTGTTTCCACTGGTTGTTGAGTCTTAGAGAGTAATTAATGATCAAGGTATACCTGAAGACGATCCTCTATAGCAGTAACACCAAGAATATGAAGGTCTCCCTCTAAGCTGTGACAAACTTCAGCAATTTTAAACTGTATATAATGAAGCACAGTAACATTAGCCAACAATAGAGTAAGAGTTGACGAGACAAATGACAGAACTAATAAGGTTAAGTGAAAATGGTTAAACCAGAATAAGTACCTCTCTATTGTCCAATGAGCAGCTAGCCTCTTGAAAGTTTTTGGACCAATCCTTATATTCATTTTCTTTTAAGTCACGCCACCCCAAGCATAAGGTTCGCAATCCCAACTGAGAATACATTTCTACTGCTTCAAGATATTTCTGTGTTTGTGGTCCTATTCACAAATTAGAATAAGTAATTGTTTTCTCAAATAAAACCGAAGCAACACAAAACACCATAGGTATATTTGTAAAAGAAAAGGAAAATGGCTAGCCATTGAATTGTGTGGTGTAATCTCTTAAATACTGTGGTGCTAAAATGGAGCTACAACAATAGTGCTAAGAGAAATAGACAGCCCCTATGTTTGAAATAGAAGTAACCAACAGAAGGTGCCAATCCTAGAGTACAAGAGCATTGGATGTTGTTAGATTGTATTTTTGTACATCCGTGCGTGCATATGGGCCTGGGCCAGGTATAGCCGGCCGGCTCTCTGTTTTGGTTAGAGAGATATCACGAGATCTCCATTTGGTCTTATTTCCATAAACCACGAGATCTCTGTCTCTCTGTCTCTCTCTATATATGCACATATCCGGTCGAACCAGACCAGCCATCAGCCCACAAGCCCACCAGGCCCACCTTCCCAGGCCAATATAAACACTCAAACCCTAGCTGGGCAGCCCCACCCACCACTGCCACTCCCACCCGGCCGCCAGGCTCCTCGTCACTGCCCCGCAATCCATCGCACATATCTGCGTTCGCCACTGCCGCCAAGCCGCTCCGCCTCACCGCCTCCAGATCCGCGCGGGCCACCAGACTCGTCGCCCGTGTTCTTGGACGAGCTCGGCTTCGGTGGGTGCGCGCTGGCGCCCACCATCGGGGACGCCACGTTTGACAACACCCAGCCGCGCAGCGAGCTCACTTGCAACGGCAGCGGCGGTGACAGCAACGTGCTCCTCCCGGGGAAGCGGGCACGCGTTGCAGCAGGGGTTCCTGGACGATGGCCACCAGCACCAGCAGCAGGGGTTACATTCGCACCACAAAAATAACACACACGACCGACAGACTCCCAGCTTAAACAATTGTGGTTAACAACCGGGCAAGGAGTTCCTGGAGTTTAGAAGCTCCAGCCATGCCCCACAAACTACATTCATCTATGATATTCCAAGAAGAACAGAGATACATGAACTAGCATGATCAAAGGCACACGAATTCTGATGCTTCCACAATTCCCAGGTCACTAGGATGATCAAGGAATTAAGGCCTTTTCTCAAATCAAAAGGCACCAATCTTGCAGCTTTTCCCTACCATTTGGAGAAATGAGTCTTTGAAACCATGGGCGCCAGAGAAGACAAACTTAAAGACTGTAGAATCAAGTGCCAAACCTGTCTGGTAAAAACATAGCTAACCAGCAGATGATGAATTGTTTCTTCCTCTTGATCACACAAGGGACAGACCTCAGGATGAGGGAGATCTCTTTTGGAAGCCGGTCAGCAGTCCAACACCTATTGTTGATTACTAACCAAATGAAAAATTTGCATTGAAGAGGAGCTCAGCTTTTCCAAAAATTTTTCCAAGATGCAAATTTGATGGTCCCAACAGAGAAAGCAGCATAGGCCGATTTGCTGCTATAAATTCCAGATTGTGTTAATTTCCATCTTACTTGATCCGGCAAATCTTGATTGAAAACTGCGAGGATCCTGCACTGGCGACCTCACCGCCAGGATCGGCACTAGCAGCCTCGGTCCGCTACGAGCAGCGCATGGTAGAGTTCGCCACTCCGTTGTCCACAACAAGGACCGCGTCGGCGCCTACCACAACGATGAGCCTCTCGCTAGTCGTAATCGTACCATGGACAACATCCACGGCAAGCAGCCCATCCTTGGACTAGCGCAAAACGACTTCGAGGCGGAGCTGCACTTGACGCATGACGACGTTGAGCCCCGCTCCTTCATTGAGGCGGTGGTAGACGCGGTGTGGCGCCGTCATGCAGCAGATGGATGTCGTTGAGCGGAACCGGACATGGGTGCTAGCGGATCTTCCTGCCGGCCACCACGCCATCACCCTTAAGTGGGTGTTGAAGGTCAAGAACGATGAGGTCAGGGCCGTGATCAAACATAAGGCACAAGTGCACAACTCATGGCAAGCGTGTTCGTTCAGCAAGAAGGTGTCGACCTCGACGATGCCTTTGCACCCATCGCGCATGGAGTCTGATCTTGTCCTCACGCTGGCAGCCCAAGAGGGCTGGCGTGTCCACCACATGGACGTCATGTCCGTCTTCCTTAACGGCGACTTGGAAGAGCTCTATGTCCACCAGCCGCGGGGATTCATCCTCCCCGACAAGAACAAGGTTCTCCACCTGTGCAAGGCCAGCTTGCGGCAGGCACCACAAGCTTGGAACGCTAAGTTGGACTCCACCCTCGAGCAAATAGGGTTCCAACAGAGCGCTCATGAGGCTGCGGTCGACGACTTGGTGATCACCGGACCAAGGAGGCAATGTCCTACTGGTGGGTGTCTACGTCGATGACTTCGTGATTACCGACACCAAGGAGGACGAGGTGGAGGCACTCAAGGTGGATATGAAGGGCGCCTTCCAGATAAGCGACTTGGTGCTCCTCTCTTTCTACCTGGGATCGAGGTCCACCAGGACAGCTCCGGCATCTCCCTTCGCAAAAACGTCTACGCCAAGCGCATTGTCGAGCTAGGCGAGCTCAGTGACTGCAACCCAGCACACACTCCCATGGAGAGGCTAAAGCTGAGCCGCGACAGCACAGCGGAGGAGTTTGGACACAACATAGTAACGGCGCATTGTGGGCAGCCTTCGCTACCTTGTCCACGCGCGGAAGGACTTGGCGTTCGTTGTCAGCCTATGTTACACGGATACGCCCAGAAAGACGCGTATCGCGTATCCGATACGTATCGGATACGGATACGTGTCCGATACGCGGCCGATACGTATCGGGGAAGTATCCGATTTTAAATTATTTTTAGAATTTTCGGATACGTGGGCCAATACGTATCTGCTATATGGATACGGCCCAAGTGACGTATCTGCCACTGGATACGGCCCAGCCCATTAGCATCAGCCCATTGACACCACAAACAGAGTCAATCCGTCCCTGTCGCCCTAGCACGACGCCGCACTCAGTCCTCACGTCCGCGACTCGCCGCACGCCCACCGCCGCTCCGAGCCTCCGCCTCCGTTCGCCGGTGACGACGCATCCAGCGACGAGCCTCCGCCTCCGCTCGCCGGCGACGAGCCTCCGCCTCCGCTCGCTGGCGACGAGCCCCTCCGCCGCCGCCTCTGCTCGCCAGGACGAGCCCCTCCGCCTCCGCCTCTGCTCGGCAGCGACGAGCCTCCATCCCGACGACGAGCCTCCGCCTCCGCCTCCGCCTCCGCTCGCCAGCGAGGAGCCCCTCCGCCTCCGCCTCTGCCCAGGTCGAGCCCCTCCGCCTCTGCTTGATTTCTTTGCTGTCTTCCTCTCCCCAGTCCCCATTGTCGATCTATTTTATTTCTGCAGTGTTAGTAAGTTCTTGTTGCTTGATTGCTTTATGCAGTAGATGGCGTCTCCAAATATGAGCAATGCTAGTGCTAGCGTAGGATCTGCAGCCACTAACGCAGCCACTAACACAACAGACATCAAGGCTCCACTTTGGGATCATGTCACGATTATAGAGAGGCCTAGAACCGGTGGAGGAAATGCTCTGTGGCGCTGCAAATACTGTCCAATGCAAAAACTTAGTAGTTACACTAGAGTTGAAGCTCATTTGCTGCAGAAGGGAGGAAGGGGAATAGGTAAATGTCCTAATGTTACATTTGAAATGCTTAGTGAAATGAGGAAGGAAATTGAAAGGTGCAAGAATCTGGTGGAAAGATCCAAGTCAAGAACTGTTTCTCTGCCTACTGCTCCTTCTTTGAGCAATACTGATGACAGCAACAAGAGGAACAAAAGGGGGCCTGCTTCTGCATTAGAAAAATCTTGGGCATTAGAAGACCGCAAGCACCTAGATGCTTTAATCAGTAGAGCAATTTATTCTGGAGGTGTATCTTTCAATTTAGACCTGCATTATTATTATTTTTATTTTATTTTTTAAATATTAAACGTATCCGCGTATCGGGTTTTTGGAGAAATTGCCGTATCCGCGTATCCGTATCCTTCCGATACCGATACACGTATCCGTATCCGTGCAACTTAGTTGTCAGCTACATCACAAGGTGCATCAACAAGCCGTGAAGGTAGCGAAGGTGCATCAACAAGCCGTGCATCAACAAGCCTTCGCTACCTTGTCCACGCGCGGAAGGACTTGGCGTTCGTTGTCAGCTACATCCTACGCTACATCTTGGGTACCTCAGACTACGGCTTGGACTACCCGAGATGCCCCCGCTCGGTGCACTTCATCGGGTACAGCGACAATGATCACGCCGACGACATCGACACTAGCAAGAGCACCAGCAGGACGTTCTTCCTCAGCTAGTGTCTGCTCAGCTGGCAGTCGTCAAGCAACAGGTGGTGGCTCTGTCCAGTTGCGAGGTAGACTACATTGCTGCCACTTCCGCTTTGACTCAGGCTCTCTGGATGGCTTGGCATGCTGGTCGATCTCCTTGCCAGAGACGCACAAGCAGTGAAGCTCAGGGTGGACAACAAGTCCGCATTGGCCGTGGCAAAGAACCCCGTGTTCCATGAACGCAGCAAGCACATCAAGGTAAGTACCACTTCATTAGGGACTGCTGGACGAGGGGTGTCTAGGCCAACTATATCAACACCAACGATCAGCTCGTTGATTTTCTCACCAAGTCACTTGGAGGGTCAAGTTTCAAGAGCTGCGTGCCAGAATTGGGATGGCCAAGTTCCTAAGAAGGCTCCCCACAAGTCTTAGGGGGAGAATGATAACAATAAGCATTGGTGGCTGGGATTAAATATGTATTAAGTTGTAGTAGTGGTTGGTGCCTACATCCTCATCACCTACCTTATCTAGATAAGCATCTACTTTCGTAGGTAAAATATGTTGTGGCTTTCTTGACAGCCAAGTTTGCTACTCTATATGTACCCTAATGCAGTCATGGTTTGTGGCAAGGCTAATAGATCTGAGATCAAGCCCCAAACCTGTGTTATCTTGCAACATTAACAACTATAAGTTCAAAAAAATGCACTATCAAGGCAAATTTGTTGATGTCATAAAAGATAGATCTTGAATAAGTGTCTACAGCTGTTGCTACCTCAAGGTGAATAGAATCAGCAACATATATCTAAGAAAATTATAATCTAAGAAAATTATAATATGCAAACTAATATTAGAATGCAGAAAAAAAATGAAGCATAACAGGCTTAAATTCAATATCAGGATGAATCATGACGTGATGCACTTTTCATGGCTATAACATATACCTGGACAGGCACGAGGCAGGAGAGCTTCATCAGCACCTTTTGATAAAAGAAGGATCTTACCAGTCTGCCCTTCCTTTACCACTACAGACATTCTTTTGCGATCAGAAGTGAATTCCAAAATGTCCAAGAACTCATACCAAAACTTAGACCCCCTGAAACAGATCTCTGAAGAAACAGAAGAGAATTCAATCAAACAGCTTAATGGAAGTGTAATAATATAATCACAATACAATGAACATTCACTAACCAGCTGTACTGCTGTCTTTACTGATGAGCATCATATTCAGGTTTGCTGCAGCGTTAACTAAAGCTTCTTCATCTTGGGATTGTGCTTTGTATGACACAGTACCATCATTGCTGAAAGTATGAAAAATTTATAAAGAACAGTATCATGTAGAGTAGAGTAACGAAAAGAAACTGTGACTTGCCTTTCGATAGGAACCACTGTATTGCAAAGAGCCATAACCAACAGAAATTTGATGACATCAGGATCATTACTTGAGACCGCATTTACAAGTCTGACATCTAAGTTGAGAGAATTGTCAGTGGCCAAAAAACAGGTTTGCTTCTGCAACAGTTTGGGCGCACATTTAGAGCACAAGTTATTTACTAGTAATAAGTAATAAAGCAACAACAATATCGAAAATGGTATGTTCAGGACTCCATTGGGCAACAGTATAATAGGAAGAGGAAGAAAGGTTCAGCTGCCTCTAGTGGCTAAAATTAGTCCAAGCTGTCTAAGATTAGAACATGCAGGAATAATAGGACTACCTCGGCCGCTCATGCTGTTGGCCCGAAGGCCATTTCCCTTTCTCCTTTCTCCCTGGTTTTCGGCCCAATCCCGGCCAGCCTGTTCTCCCCTTTTTCCCTCTCCCGCGTGGGCCGGCGCAACCGCAGCGGCCCGCTCAGCCTCCACCATTTCCTTCCCCTACCACCGCTAGGCCCAACGCCTCTTCTTCCCCCTCCCGCGCCCGCCGCACCGAATGGGCCGCGTCAGCCCAAGTGGAGAAGCCGAGCACCTACGCGCGCTCCTCCCTTCTCCCTCTGTTTCACCGATGACCTGGCCCCACTCCCTATCTCGCTGACTGGTGGGCTCATCTCGTCAGTCGTCTTCCACCTCGGTCGTGGTCGATTCGGACTCAAGTCAGAGTCCGTCCCCACCGTGGCTACACCGTCGTTGCCCCTCCGACAAGCAAGACATCCCTCATAAATAGCATCCCCGCTCCCTGCCGACACCCCTCGTCCTGATTTCGCAAATCGCCATAGCCAAAAGCTCCGCCACCTCTAAGATTCCGCCGTCGTCGTCCGCGCTCACCTCCGCGAATCCGCCACCACGGAGGGTACTCGAGTCTTCGGATCGATATCGCAGAGTCGCTCAACCCCTCTCTTTCCTTTTTCCTCCCTCCTTTGCACTGATTTGAGCTCGCCGGACTTTCCGGTTCTCCACCGTCCGCCGCAGCAAGTCGTCCGCCACCACCGAGCTGTCCTCGTCGGCCTCTCCGCATCAGGTAGATTCGCCTTGAGCTCCTGGACCGATTGGTACCCTCCACGTTGTCTCTATCGTCCCCTACCCCCAGGTCCGAGGCCCGCTGCCCAACTCCGGCCATGGCGCCGCCTAGAGCCACCGCGCCTTCGTCCTCTCCGGCAGACAGCGCCGCCCGAGCGTCTCGATCTAATCTGCACCCTCCATCTCAGATCCAACGCACAAAAAAGGTTGATACCCTTTCGGGTGATTCTTTGCAGAAAAGCCCTTACAAGTTTTTTATCTCAACCCGCACTCCAAACAGCCCTATTCGCTGTCTTGAAAAACTTTCGTTCAAGCCCCTGCAATTTCTTCTTAATGAGGCGCAGTCCAGCCGGTTTTCAATTTCGTTTTATTAATTTTTCAAATTCAAGTTTGATTTAATTACAGTTTTGCCACTGATTTCAAAAGCTCATATTTTCTCCATTTTAACTCCGATTTGATCTGTTCAACTTGCGTTAGATTCGTGTCGAAAAGTTCTTCCTAACTATATAACTTTAAATATTGTTTTCTGTAAATAAAATTTGAGTTAGATCTAATCTAGTAATTGGTGTTCTGTAATTTGATTAGTTCATGTCTTTTCCGTTTCAACTCCGTTTAGCGTGATCTTCCCGTCTTTGTGATCGTAGTGAATCATAGATTTGTCTCCAAAACTATTTATCTTATTTTCTTATGATTGATGTACTATTCTAATCATAGGCTATGTTTTCTTTGCATGATTGCAATTGGATGCATGTGTGGTGTTCTGTGATCGTATGTCCAGTCGGTGAGTTTTACGTCGGTGATCAAGAAGAAGATCGTGATCAAGAGTCAACCTTTGGAAATCTACAAGTCAACAGAAGAAGGATCTTGAGTTTAAGGCAAGTATAGCATGGGACCATCCTTGTTACCTATTCACTGTAATCAGTTAATTCATATTGCATGTGTCTAAATTGAATGCCATTAAGGTTTACATAGTTCTTGTTATCCATTACCTTGTCACCTGTGGGATCTCATGCATTTGGGTAGTATATTGCTAGTGCTCAACTTAAACCGACATGATCTGATCACTGTTAATGATTCATGATTAATGACTAATGATTATGACTTATGTTAAGATGATTTAAAACTTGCCTATCTATCAGCACAAGCTGGGACTTACAGTGCAACCATGAGGGTTATATGCTCTGTTACCCCGATACGTCAAGGTAGGCAAGTATCCCGTATCGGATACGTATCCGATATGGATACGTCCTGGATACGCGTGGGATACGTACTGACAAAGTATCCGAAAAAAAATAAATCAACAATAATTTGGATACTCTTTGCGATACATTGGGCTTGTTACGTCGTTCCGATACGGCCTAGCCCATCATCAACAAGTGACTCCCCCCGTTCCCTTATCTGCTGCCTTCCTTCTCCCGTAACCCTAGACAGCCGCCACAGCACGCCCGCTCGCAAGAGCTCCTCCACGGCGAAGCAAACGATGCTCCACTCCACCGCCCTACATCATGTGCAGGTGAGGCCGATGAGATCCCCGCCGGCGACGAGCCCCCGCCGCCTCGTGCCACTTCCCGCGACGAGCCCCCACCCCCTCGCGCCGCTTCCGGCGACTAGCCCCTGCTTCCTCGCGATGCCTGCTGCGCAAATGTGCGGCGTGGAGGGGGTGCGCCACTGCTAGCCGGCCTCCAAAGACGAGCCCATGCCCCCTCTGTGCCATCAATCGACTTCTCCTCCTCCAGACCGTTGCGCCGGGAGCACCGCGCTGTGGAGCACGGGGGCACCTACCAGTCCGCCATGGCTGCGGCCTACGGTTAGCTCCCACACGATTCAGCAACAAAGCAAGCTACCGGCGACCTCCCTTTTCCTTGAGTACATCTCCGTTTCATACTTGACTACTCTACTACTTCTGCAGTTCTCGTTTCTTGATTTTGTGTGTTCTCCACATCTCCTACATGATTAGTATTTCCCATATGCTTGATTGCTTGCATCCAATACATGGCCTCTCCAAATTTGGGTAGTGCTGGCGCAAATGCAAGTCCTAGTATAGGATCTGTGGCCACGGCGTCCACAACAACAACAAACATTAGGCCTCTCCTGTTTCTGACTTCCTGTTTTAGATGGAAATTTTGGTAATTGTGCATTAATCCAGTATGGTTACTTGGTTAGACTTTGATCTTCTGTGAAAAACAGTTTTAATTTGCATTATTATTTATTTATTAAAAAATAGTAAAACGTATCCGCGTATCGGGTTTTCTGGGAAATTGCCGTATCCGCGTATCCGTATCCTTCCGATACCGATACACGTATCCGTATCCGTATCCGTGCAACTTAGGTTATATGGCTCTGGCCTTAGCTCAGTATGAGGACCTTTTCTAGCTTGTTAGTGGTTACCCGAAAGGGCGCATAAGGCGCTTGACGAGACGGGCATAGTGCGGCTTCTGTCCACGTGTGTATAGGCTGTGTGTTATTGTGCCACGTGGAAGGAGGGCTCTACATTCACTTGTCTTAAGACCTAGCGGCCCTAACTTGTTAAACGAACCTTTGAAAGGCTGCGCAATGAACCCTGTCGTGCACCTTGGAAGTGTAATGTGGGCCTTGTGCAAGTGCATTCGCCCCCAATGTGGGTTTTGGCTAATTAATGACAATCAAATTAGGGACTAACGGGTTTATAAAAGCATGTATGCAGGTGTTAGTCCTTAGAAAGATTTGAAATGTTGAAATCTCATGAACAAAGCACGTTGGATACATTTGGACAAAAAAATACCTAGCTCAAGTGGTGGATTAAAATTTTGATTTTAAACTTGAGTTATAGGTAAGTCGGACTATCAAGAGGGTCACAAATTAGGTTGGCTAGATGTGGAGAAAAGTGCTCAAATCGACTAACTTTAGTTTGCTTGAGAGACACCGCACGATCACGAACACAAAGAGGTAAAACTGTGTGGTCGGTAGTACCGACCATGGGTGGTCGGTAATACCGACCATGGCTGCATCGCGCAATGCTCTCTGGATCGAGTTCATTTTGAACTGGCGGTAGTACCGCCATCTTGTCGGTAGTACCGCCATCTTGTCGGTAGTACCGAGCATCCAGACCATTTTAACAACCTCTCTGTGTAGACTCAAAACTGACTTGGCGGTAGTACCGCCATATGGTCGGTACTACCGACCCTCGGTGGTACCAACCCTGGTCGGTAGGAAGGTGTTTTTGCAGACGTCTCTGTTCGCGCTCAAAATGGCTTGGCGGTAGTACCGACCCTCGGTGGTACCGACCCAAGCCGGTAGTAAGTCAGATTTGCAGGGCTCTCTGTGTTGGCTCGATTTTGACTTGGCGGTAGTACCGCCATATAGTCGGTACTACCGACCCTCGGTGGTACCGACCCTGGTCGGTAGTAACCGAGGGACCAAGTCCCATTCTGCAGAGCTCTCTGTTCGCGGCCGATTTGGCCTGGCGGTAGTACCGCCATATGGCCGGTACTACCGACCCTCAGTGGTACCGACCTGAGGCCGGTAGCTGGTATTAGGTCAGATCCAGATCTGCACAGCGGTTAGTGACTGGTCGGTACTACCGACCAGCCTCGGGACTGGGGGACTATAAATAGCCCTCCACTTCACTTTTGACTGTTACTTCATTCATTGCGACCTACTTTCAAACAAAGCAGCCTCCAAGCATTGACTACTCCCCTCTCTCTCCCTCTTGTGCTCCTAGATTCATTCCCTTGCAAGATTTGAGCTAGGGAAGTGAGATTAGAGAGTGGGAAGCTTCGATCTACGACTTGAGTACTTGGTTTCCATCTAGCCGGTTTGGTTTGTGTCTATTACTCTTGAGCTCTTTGAGCTCTATCCGGTTAGGTGTTCTTCGTGGTAGCCCGTGTTGATTCATTTGTGAGGGCTCCCCGAAGTGTTTGTATTTCCCCCGTGATTTCTAGTGGAGAAACTCTAGTAGCCTTTGTGGTTGCTTGAGTGAGGCAAGGAGGTGAAATAGACTCCGACCTTGGTGGTCACCTCAACAACTAGGACGTAGACACTCCTTAGTGGATTGGCCAAACCTCGGGATAAATCGTTGTGTCTCGTGTGCTTGTTGTTGTCTCTACTTTGCATATTACATTTGTTATTGTGTTCTTCGTGTTCTTCCTGTCCCTATCTCCTTCTTAGGTTGGGAAGACTCGATCTACACCAAGGGGAGCGACCGAGGTTTGGTGAGAGTAGATTCGCTATCTATCGTACTTAGGGAAGTGGGGTAAACTCTTGTATTACATTCATAGCTCACATACATCGGATTTGTAGTTCATCTTTAGGATCCCGGTAGTGTCGTTTGTTTGTGTCGGTAATACCGGTGTTTTACACCCGGTAGTACCTACCCAAACAAACCGGCAACACCGGTTGTTATCTAACTACATTTACATTTTCTAGTTTGTGAAGTTTCAGATTGTTAAAAATCACCTATTTACCCCCCTCTAGACTGATTTGATCCTTTCACCTTGGAAACCCCGGCGTATGGGAATCACTACTCATCGGGTAAAGTGTACAACCTCTACAGAGTGTAAAACTGATATATCAGCCATGCTCACGGTTACGAGCGGCCCGGAAAACTCACAGAAAAGCTGGTTAAATGGTTAATTGATGTTTAATACTGGTTATGTGAATGATATCATGATGATGTTGGAATTAATATGATCATATTGTTTATTTGGGATAAGCATAACATACGTTTACTTAATGCTAAAATTATGCCAACTTTATGCAGTTAAACCCGTGTCAGTCTTTTTGAGCCTCATGAACCCCATGTTATATTTGTTAAGTACGAGATGTACTTATGCTTGCTTTACTTTTCAATACTTTGGAAAAATCCCGGATGGGTACCAGAATGCCAGAAGTTGAAGTTAGGCTTGTGATCAACCAGTCAGTTATTCCCTGTGAAGTTGGTGTCTCCATCTGAAGATCGGAGTGTCTTTCCGCTGTCTGCTCCTTAAGGTCATGTTCTTTGTTCTATATACGTTATGTATTTAAGCATTGTCTTTCGATATTACCCTTTATTTGTAGCTATATATGAGATTTGACTTCCTGAGCTCACATATGGTATATACCTGGTTTGTTCTTAAAACCGGGTGTGACAGAAATCATCCACCAACAAAAGATAGTATTTATAACCAGAAATACTCATGATAGGAGATGTCCATAGGTCGCAATGTACACGATCAAAAATATGGGTCGCATGGGAAGAAGAGGTAGGGAAAGGAAGACGAACATGACGACCCAGTTGGCACGTGACACAAATGCAAATCGTGAGCCTGAGTACGTGGTATGTCGGAACTACGACTAAGCCGCATCAAAGTGTCTCGGCCAGCATGTCCAAGACGACGGTGCCAAGTAGTGGAGGATGCAGTGGCGGCGAAAGCAGCTGACGAAGTGGAAAACGAAGACGGAGGAAACCGAAGAGTGTAAAGGGGTCCCGCGCTGTCCCATCGGAGAAGTGGACGTCGGGAAGCCAAATCCTTCACAGTAAGACCAGAAGAGTCAAATTCAACAGAACAAGAGTTGTCAGCTGTAAAACGACGAATGGAAATAAGGTTATGAACCATACAGGGAGCTACTAGAACATCAGGAAGACGAAAGGAGCCATGGGTGCCGGCAGCACCCACAGAAGTGACAGGAATACAAGAACCATTTGCGACCATTATGGACGAAGGATGAGAAGGAGAAGGGGGGTGAACGGAGGAGAGTATACCGGGGTCAGGAGTGGTGTCGAACGTGGCCCTCGAGTCGGCGATCCAGTCCTAACCGACTGGTGGAGTGAGGGTCATGGTGCCGAAGGAGCGAGCCAAGGCCGTCGGGTCCCAACTGACGGGCCCGGGCGAGGTCTCGGCAGGTGGAGCCCAAGGCGACTGAAACGTAGTGGTTGTCACTGGAGGCGGAGTCCACGGCGCCGGGAACGGAGGAGCGGCGAGGACGGCACCGGTGAACATGGTCGCCAGTGCACGAGGCTCGCCACCAGCCGCCTGGAACGGCGACATGGCGATGTGCCCTGACCATGGGTAGTGGAAGGAAGGCCAGGGTGCACCCCGTGGAGGCGTCGAAGGGGTCCCACGACCAGACCCCGTGGAGGCGTCGAAGGGGTCCCACGACCAGACCCCGCACCACGTCCCCCTCCGCGTCGACGGTGACCGCCACGGCCCCCCCACTCCCGCTCGGCCCGGGAGGACCCAGAAGAGACAACGCAGGCGGTGCGAACGAACACGGCGGAGGAGTGGCAGCCAAAGCGATCAAGGAAGACGAGGACCCCGGAGCAGAGTGAGACCCAGGCTGGATGACCTGAGTGAGCTCCTCCATGACAAGGTCATCACGGACCTGCAAGGAGGGGAAGGGCCGTTGTCGGGTGATCCAGGTCCGGAGGTGGTCGTAGCGGTCGCTGAGGCCGCGGAGGACGTTGATCCTGTCGTCCACGGGACAGCCAAGGTCACCCAGAGAGTCGGCCATCCCCTTCATGCGACGGCAGAACTCGCCCACGGAGAGGTCGTCCTGAACGAAGGTGCGGAGGCTCGCATCGTGGCGCAAGGCCCGGGCCTAGGTGTTGCCCAGGAACTGCCCCTCGAGAGCCAACCACGCCCGTCGAGCGTCAAGAGTGTTGCGGACTAGGTCGTGGAGGTCGAGGGAGATCGTGCCGAAGATCCAGGACAGGACGATGTTGTCGAGCCGCAGCTGGAGCGTCGAGGAGGACGTGGTCGTCGAGAGCGTAGCGACGAAGAGTGAGGAGGACCAGGTCCCGCCAGCGAGCGTAGGAGGGCGACTCGGGCTCTAGGACGACAGGAACCAGACACCTGATGTTCTAGACACCACCCGCCTGGTAGTGGAGCTGCGCCACGAGCGGATCGGCCGGATCGTGCCAGAGGACCGCCGTAGTCAACGGACGGGGAGCAGTCGAGCCGGAGGTGGCGCTAACGTCGTGATGGACGGGGAGGAGAAACTGCTCCGTCTCGAGAGCTGCGATGCGTGCCCAGGAGAAGGGATGGGGAAGGGGAGGGAAGGCCTGGAAGTAGTGGGAAAGGGGAGGGAGCTCCTCTCCGCCGGCCATGGTGGCTGCGGCGCCGCCGGCTGGGAGAGGGAGGGAGAGAGAGAAGACCTAGCTTGATACCATGCTGAATTGTGTGATTGAATTATTGGGCTAACCCTAGAAGGGTAGCAATATAGTCACTATTACATGGGCCTCATGGGCCTAAACTCATATACTCCAACAAACCGAAGTCGTCTGAGAGACTTGGTGAGGATGTCAGCGAGCTGCCGGCCGGTCTCGACAAACTCGATGACAAGCTGTCCTCCATCAACGCAGTCCCGAAAGAAGTGGAACTTGATGTCAATGTGCTTGCTCCGGTCGTGGAGGACAAGGTTCTTGGCAAGGGCAAGGGCGATGGCGGGCCGGTTGTCCACCATCGGAGTTGGCGGGCAAACTTCCTCGCCGGTTAGCTCGCCCAGCAGCCGGCGCAGCCAGACAGCCTGACACGCCGCCGTGTACTCCGCCTCGCACGTAGACAGCGCCACAACCTTCTGTTTCAGCAACAGCCAAGAGATTAGGGCCGATCCAAGGAAGATGAGCACTCTAGAGGTGCTCTTTCACCCGTCAATGTCGCCCGCCATGTCTGTGTCGCTGTAGATTGTGAGCCGCAGCCCACTCCGCTGATGTCCAGCCTCGTGTGGACTAGGTAGCGCAGCCTGCTGACGATGCTCCGGTAGAAAGTCGCATCCACCTTCGTCGTGGTCCTGGCCTTCAACAGCTTCAACCGCTCCTCCATCAAAATCTTGCATGGCTTGCAATCAACCATGCCACTCCGCTCCAACAGCTTCCCCACGTACGCGGTTTGACTCAGCCTGAGCGCATCCTTCCCCTGTTTCACCTCGATGTCAAGGTAGTAGGAGAGCTGCTCGAGATCACTCATGCAAAATGGAGCTGCCATCCGCTCCAGTGTAGATCAAGTTGTCCACATACACGGCGACGATGAGCTCCTTCCCCAGGCGCCGCGTGTAGAGCGCATGTTCTATTGCCCAGCGAGTGAACCCAAGCACGCCCAGCGTGGCATCGAGCTTGGCGTTACACGCCCGCAGTGCCTGCCTCAGCTCGTACAGGGCTTTGCACAGCAACAACACCATGTGTTCGGCTCCCTTTACGGCAAACCCCGGAGCTTGCTTATCCTTGGCTGCTGCTAGAGCGAGCAGCAAGCGGACGGACTTCATGTGCGCCACCGGCGCAAAGACTTCCTCGAAGTCGATGCCCTCGCGCTGGATGAAGCCGCGTGAACCGAGGCATGCATTGTGCTTGACAATGGCGCTACACTGGTCCCGACAGCCTAGAGGTGGATCGACGAGCTCCCACGTCCCATTCTCCTCGATCGATTTCATCTCCTCTAGCATCACTCGCCTCCAATTGGCATCGCGCTGAGCTTGCGCGAATGTGGGTGGCTCCTCTGTGCTCGGATCGCCCAACACCCGGCTCGCCAAGCTCGGTGCTGCTGAATCGCCGATGAGGTCATCCACGGTGCGGAAACACACCTCCTCGCCATCGTGGAAGGCGTCCACAAACTCGTCGATGTCGCTAAGCGGAGAGGCAAACTCGATCACTGATCCATGTCCTACCGCAACAGGGACTGTGGTACAGGCGTGTGCGCAGCGGCAAGTGGAGTCTACACGCCCGTGCCCGCCATGGTCGGACTCGGCAGCTTGCCCTGCTTCGCCCCAGCTACTGGACTTGGCGTATACATAGCTGGCTCCTCGGCTCCCGCATCTCCACCTCCTCGGATGACAAGGTGCTCAATGACGAACGTCCCGCCGACGCTGCTGGCTTCCCCCATGCCCGGATTCTTCCAATCCTAGGCCACCATCTCGTAGAACACCACATCCCTAGACACCACCACCTTGTCTCCACGCGAATCGAATATCTGATAGGCCTTGGTGCCCTCCTCATAGGCCTGGAGAACCATCAGTGTGCTCCTATCCTCCAGCTTGGTGAGATTTAACTTCGTCTTCTTGAGGTCACCGACACACCCGAACTTCCTGAGGAAGGATGCGTCTGGCTTCCTCAGCGCGCGGTTGAGGATGACCACCACCATGCTCACTACCTCTCCCCAGAACTCCACCGGCATGCTCTTCGCCTTCATCATGCTGTGATCCATGCCGACCACCGTCTGATTCCACCGCTCCACGTCGTTCTGATGCGGCGAGTACAGCATGATGAGGTCGCGCACCACCCCATGATCCGGAATACGCAGTGAACACCACCAACGTGAACTCGCCACCGCGATCCGTCCTCAGCACACGCAACTTCTTCCCCGACTCCACCTATGCCCGCGCCTGTAACCTCTTGATCGCCTCTGCCGCCTCGTCCTTGCTCGTCAAGAGCTGCAGCCACCTGTAGCGAGAAGGAGCGCCGCCCGCCGTGCCTGGCTGGTGTGATCGGCCCACAGAGGTCGTCGTGGACGAGCTCAAGGACGTCCGCCACGCAACACTTGGCCACCTTTGGGGATGGCAGCCTCCTCTGTTTCCCTGCCAGGCAGCTGTCACACAGCTCGCCGACATGCTTGATGTGGGGTAGCCCGCGCACCATCTTCTCAAGCCGACCAAGCGCGTCAAAGCTGAGATGGCGAAACGGGAGTGCCACACCCACAGTTCCTCCATACGCTGTGCTACTAGACAGACCGGCTGCTCCACCTTCAAGTTGAGCAAGTACAGCCAGTTGCGGGAGCACTTCACATTGGCAAGAAGACGCTGCTCACGATCCCAAATCCTTAGGATCCCGCTCTCGATCAGCACCTCACACCTGCGCAGCAGCCTGGGCGTTCGGTTAACCGAGGTAGGGAACCGAATTAACCTGATTAAATTCGATTCCTGAGAAGTGGGAACCGAACAGAGAACCGAAATTTTCGGTTTCGGTTCCGGTTATTTCGGTTCGGTTCTCAGTTATTTTTGCCCAGGGCAACCTGCGCTCAACCAGCTGCCCGATGCTTGATCGCAGTTGCGGGATGTAGTACACCTCCGTTAGCGCTCGGCGCTCACCGTTCTGGCACCAGAAGATGACGGTGCCACGGCCTCGAATCTCCACCTTCGAGCCATTCCCGAACTTCACCGACCCCATCACGCTGTCGTCGGCCACACTAGAGCCGGTCATGTGGTCGCTGGCACCAGACTAGATACCACCTCTGCTCCGCTTCACCCGAGATAGACTTGGGCACACAACTCGTCGAGGTCGATGGCCTGCGATAACTCCCCTACCACCTCCTCTGCCTCCGCCTCGACGTCGTGCTGCGCACAGAACGTCGCCATCGGGAGAGTTGGCTTGTCGTCGTCCACTTGCGCCAAGTGAGCCTCAGCCTTCTTCTCCTTCTTGTTCAGGCACTCCTTGGCCCAATGGCCAGTCTTCCCGCAGCGGTGGCATTGGTCCTTGCCCAGGGGTTCGCTATCCTTCTTCTTCTTCGGGGCCTTATTGCGACGGTTGTCGTCACCGCTGCGACTGGAGGATCCTTCCCCGGTCCACCACTCCTGTGTCTGGGCCGCCCACTCCTGTGTCAACAGCAGCTTGCCACTGGCCGCTTCCGCCTTGTCCATGCGCTCGTCCACCACCCTTAGTCACCCAATCAAGTCCTCAATCGTGAGGGTCAACATGTCGAGCATCGTCTCGATGGACATGGCGATCTGGGTGTACTTTGGCGGCATGGCGCGCAGGTACTTTGAGACGGCTTCCTCATCGTCAATGGTGACGTCGTGCGCCGCCAGTTGACTGACTAGTGACTACAGGCAGAGGGAGAAATCCTCCACTGCCTCCCCGTCGCGAAACTTCAGTTCGTCTCGTCATACTCCAGCTTCAGTTGCTGCGCCTTTGCCTTCCTTGTGCCATCAAACCCGATCTGCATGGCCTTCAAGGCGTCCCAAGCTTCTTTGGCGGTCTTCTTCGAACCCAAAGGCTCCTGATACTCCGGAAGCACGACGCAAAGGATAGCATCCATCGTTGTGCAGTCATTTTCTTCATCCTCGGTGCCACGCTCGATGGCACTCCAGAGCTTGCACGCTCTGAGCTTCACCTTAATGTGTATTGCCCACTCGCCGTAGTTGGCAAGGGTAAGGGTCACCTTTTGTTGGCTCCGCCAACCACCCGCACAACCCTCTGGATGATGATCTCCTGGCACGCTGGAGCCTCAGCTCCACCCTTCCCGATTGCGGCATCGTCACCGGCCATCACCGACATTCAGCAGTGGTAGCCTCGGTTGCAACCTCGGCTCCGATACAAATTGTTGGCCCTCAAACTCCCTGCACAGGTGACCAGCAAGCTCACCCTCACACTCACACAACTCTTGGCTAGAGGCAGAAGAAGAGCAGTGAGCACAGCACACCCATACACACGAGCAACTCTGCAGCCTGAAACTGCTCTCTGAATGTGGACAACTGAACTAACTTCCATTGCCTTTGGGTGTAGTATATGTACAAAACTACTAGTACCATAAAAGATACAAACTTGTACTAGACGGCCTATTGGCATTCTTTCTAGTAATACGGCTGTTATCAGCCCACTTCGGTACAAACTACTCCTATGGCTGATATCAGCCCACTACACTACCAAGGTACAAGCTTGTACACTACAGTACAAGGTACAAACTTGTACCAGATGGCTTATTGCCATTCCTGAACAGGACAGCAAGAGCAGACCGAAGCCACTCCTGCTGTGCAGGGAGAGAAAGGGGCAGCAGCAGATTACAACTCACAGTGTTCAGAGCCTCCCAGGGAGGGCAAACTAGCTCTTCTGCTGCTGCAATTGCTAGGATTAGCTGCTGTAATTCCCCTCCAGTTTATCAATTAAAGTGCCCAATTCCCTGGCCTTATCATGGTAACTCAAAATCCACGATTGCAGCGTGCTGTGTGACCAGGCTGGAGAAACAATTGATCATTTACCTGTCTCATGCGTATTTGCTCGACAAGTATGGTATATCCACTTGCAGAGAGTAGGCTTTCAAGATTTAGCCCCTCATCCGGAAGATTTTTCCTTTGATGATTGGTGAGCCAAAACAAATGAAAGAGTTGATGGTCAAGTCCATAAAGGTCTCAACTCCATTATCATCCTTGGAGCATGGGCAATATGGAATCACCACAATCATTGCGTGTTTGATGGGATCTTGCCTAGTTTGAATGGGATTTTAGAGTTCATCAGGGAGGAACTACTTTTTTAGTATTTAGCTGGGGCTCGAGGGATTTCACATTTCCTTGCCCATGGGTTCAGTGATAGTTTTTTTTTCTCAGACAACATTAGAGAGCTATGTGTCATTTCATTAAGAAGAAGAAAAAGGGAACTACAGTTCAGCGATAGTTTGATGGTCAAGGTTGTTTGCTGTTTGTAGTCATTGGTGAGCTTATTTTTGTGTCAGTGTTCTGTACGTGTGGTGTGGTATGGGTTCTTAACCCCTTTTCTTCTTCTTAATATATTGATTCGCAGCTCTCCTACATATTCGAGAGAAAAAACTCAGTCCATGAATAGAATTTATAACACATTACCAATAACATCATGACATTGTGAAGTGCACTAACAGTCTAGCAGCACATTAGAAAACAGATATCATGAATTTTAAAGTTGTTACAAAAGTTACTGTTCACCATTCTACATATAAACACCTTAATATTCTTTCTTATACAAAGCTTTGTACAGTATGAATTTCAGCTACCATGTTCCATCCCTCCTAAAAAATAGGAGTACATGAAAATTGTCATGTATAACTACCGACTACAGAAAGTTATTTTTTTCTCTCGAACATGCAGTTTAGCTGCATATCATTATAAGAGGAAAAGGGGAAAGACAGGCAAGAGTGAGATTCAAGTTGCAGTGAAGTATGCACTTCAATCTCCAAGAATTTCCAGCCACTGAGATGCCACATTTGCGCAAACAAATAGCATGTGTCATGGCCAGGACCCTAACAAGTGGCCTGGTCAGGCTGTAGTACTGTTAACAGGTACTGCTCACTCTTAGGAATAGGACCGGTGTAGTATCATGCCCAGCTCAGTCTCTGTTTATAGAGGGCTGATGTACCCTTATCCCCCAGTTCCACCTCCCCAATTTCTAATCTAAACACATAACATGCATGCTTCATACTAAGCCCTACTGTTGGAGTATGAGTATATGGCCCATGTGGCAAGGCCCATGAGGCCCATGTATGACAATAATATTGCCACCCTCCTAGAGTTTGGCTGAATAATCTATTGACTATTCTCAGCTTGGTATCAAGCTAGGGCTAGGTCCTCCCCTCCCCTCCCCTCCCTTCCCAGCCGGCGCCGCCCTCTGCCAGCCGCCGGCGGCGCCGCCTCCATGGCCGGCGGTGAGGACTTCCCCTCCCTTCCCAATACTTCCAACACTTCCCTCCCCTTCCCTATCCCAATTCCTGGGCGCGCATCGCGGCTTCCCGTCACGCCGCGGCTGTCCTCCACGTCGGCGAAGAACCAAGCGGCTCTGGTGCGCGGGCTGCCGACGCCGCCACCGCAGCCGCGGGCAGCGCTGGCGGCGTGGGCGCGGGCGCGGAAGGCGGCGGCCTCTTCCCCTTCCTCCCTAGCGGCGCGGGAGACGCGCCCAGCGGGCCCGCGGGCGGCGGCCATGGCGCAGGCGGCCTCCCCGCCAGCGGCGTGCCTGGCGCGGGCGGAATCCCAGCTGGCGCCGCTGGCGACCTCCCAGGCGGGGGCGAACCCGACCCCCCTGCCAGCGCGGGCGCGGGGGTGGGGGGGGGGCTCCTCTCACCGGCGCGGACGGACTTCCAGGCGCGGGGGATGCACCAAGCGCCGCCCGCTTCCCTGCCGCTCCCGGTGGCTTCACTGCCACAGGCGGCCTCTTCCCCTCCCTCGCTGGCGGCGCGCCACTCTTCCCCTCCCTCGCCGAGCTCGTCGTCCTGCCTGGTGGTGGCATTCCCGGCGCACCTCTCCCTCGCGCGGGCGGACTCCCTCATCAGCCGTTCCCCCCGCCCCCTCCACCTCCCTCGGGCCTGCGACTGCCCCTGCACTATGGCCAGCAGGGCGGGCACCTGGGGGCTGCGGATGCGACCCTCGCGGCCGCCCTCGACGCGGCGCGGGCTGCTGCTGCGGCAGGGCAGGCGCGCGTCTAGGCTGCAGCACTTGCCTGGGAGCGTGAGCGCGACGTTGCTGATGCTTTGGCTCGCCGTATCGCCGAGGCGGAGCAGCTGCTCGTCTTCCTCGCCCATCACGACACAAGCGCCACCTCCTCCGGCTCCATTGCGGCTCATCGTCCGCTGGCTACGGCGATCCTCTGGCACGATCCCGCCGACCCTCTTGTGGCACAACTACACATCCAGGCGGGAGGTGTCCAGAACATCCGCAGCTTGGTTACCGTCGTCCTGGAGCCGGAGTCGCCTTCCTATGCTTGTTGGCGGGACCAGGTCCTCCTCACCCTTCGTCGCTACGCTCTCGATGACCATGTCCTCCTCGACACTCCAGCTGCGGCCCAGACTCCTGCGTGGCTGAGGCTCGATAGCATCGTCCTCTCCTGGATCGTCGGCACCATCTCCCTCGACCTTCAGGATCTGGTCCGCAACACCCCTGGCGCTCGACACGCGTGGGTGGCTCTCGAGGGGCAGTTCCTGGGCAATGCCGAGGCCCGGGCCCTGCGCCTCGATGCGAGCTTCCGCACGTCCGTTCAGGGGGATCTCTCCGTGGGTGAGTTCTGCCGCTGCATGAAGGGCCTCGCCGACTCTCTGGGTGACCTTGGCTGCCCGGTTGACGACTGGATCCTGGTCCTCCAAGTCCTTCGCGGCCTCAGTGACCGCTACAGCCACCTGCGGACATGGATCACCCGGCAGCGGCCCTCTCCCTCCTTCATGCAGGTCCGTGACGACCTTGTCATGGAGGAGCTCACTCAGGGCATTCAGTCCGGGTCTCACTCGACGCCGGGATCCTCGTCCTCATCGACTGCCCTTGCTGCGGCTGCTCCACCACGCTCCACCGCCCCACCCGCGTCGTCCCTTCTTGGTCCTCCCCCCGGGCCGAGCGGGGGTGGGGGGGGCCGTGGCGGTCGCCGTCGACGTGGGGGCGGCCGCGGTGCCGGGTCCGGTCGTGGGACTGCTCCGGCCGCCCCAGCACCTCCTCGGGGAGCACCCTGGCCATCCTTCCACAACCCGTGGTCCGGGCGCATCTCCATGTGGCCCTATCAGGTGGCTGGTGGTGAGCACCGTGCCCCGGTGGCCATGCTCACGGGCACGGCTCCGTTCCCAGCACCGTGGCCTGCGCCAGCAGTGGCTGCCCCTCCGGTCTCGTCGCCTTGGACTCCACCTGCTGGGACGCCAGGGCCTGTCGGTTGGGACCCGACGGCCTTGGCTCGCTCCTTCGGCACCATGACCCTCACGCCTCCAGTCAGCCAGGACTGGATCGCCGACTCAGGGGCCACGTTCCACACCACTCCTGACCCTGGTATACTATCTTCTGTTCACTCTCCTTCTCCTTCCCATCCCTCGTCCATTATGGTCGCAAATGGGTCCTGTATTCCTGTCACCTCTGTGGGCGCTGCCGGCACCCATGGCTCCTTTCATCTTCCTGATGTCTTAGTTGCCCCGTCTATGGTTCATAACCTTCTTTCGATTCGTCGTTTTACAGCCGACAACTCTTGTTCTGTTGAATTTGACTCTTCTGGTCTTACTGTGAAGGATTTGGTCTCCCGGCGTCCACTGCTCCGATGTGACAGCTCGGGACCCCTTTACACGCTTCGTCTTCCTTCGTCCCCGTCTTCCACTTCGTCAGCTGCTTTCGCCACCTCGACTTCCTCCACTACCTGGCACCGTCGTCTTGGACATCCCGGCCGAGACATTTTGATGCAGCTTAGCCGTAGTTCCAACATACCATGTACTCGGGCTGCCGATAAGCACTTGTGTCACGCGTGTCAGTTGGGTCGTCATGTTCGCCTTCCTTTTCCTACCTCCTCTTCACATGCGGCCCACATTTTTGATCTTGTACATCGTGACCTATGGACATCTCCTGTCATGAGTCTTTCTGGCTATAAATACTATCTTGTGTTGGTGGATGATTTCTCGCACTACTCCTGGACTTTTCCCATTCGCGCTAAGTCTGATACTTTCTCCACGCTTCTTCACTTCTTTGCCTGGGTGTCCACTCAGTTCGGCCTCACCATCAAAGCCGTTCAGTGTGACAACGGGCGCGAGTTCGATAACTCCACGTCTCGTGCTTTCTTCCTCTCTCACGGCGTGCAGTTACGCATGTCGTGCCCCTATACCTCCTCCCAGAACGGCAAGGCCGAGCGCATGATTCGCACTACCAACGACACCATTCGCACCCTCCTCTTACAGGCCTCTCTTCCTGTCCGCTTCTGGGCCGAGGGTCTTCACACCTCCACCTATCTCCTCAACCGTTTACCTTCCGCTGCCTGTCCTGCTCCCACTCCTCACCACGCCCTCTTCGGTACCCCTCCTCGCTACGACCACCTCCGTGTCTTCGGGTGTGCGTGTTACCCTAACACCACTGCCACTGCTGCTCATAAGCTGGCTCCCCGATCGACTCGGTGTGTCTTCCTCGGGTACTCCCCGGATCACAAGGGGTACCGCTGCTTTGACCTCTCCTCTCGTCGAGTTCTCATCTCCCGACACGTTGTGTTAAACGAGAGCGACTTCCCTTTCTCCACCACCACCTCTACTCCATCCACCTCTCCACCTCCCACCCCCGATCCTTTTCCCACTGACGCGGTGGTCCAGCCACCTTTATTTGTTTATCCTGCAGGTACCACCCCCCCACCTCCCCCGCCGGTCTCGTACCCTGGCTCGCCGTCCTTGAGCGCTCCGCTGGACCCTGTGCCCAGTGCCGGTCCGGCGGCACCGTCCACCACGCTGGATCCGGCGCCTGACGCGGGTCCCGTGTCTTCGGCGCCTCCCGCTCGTTACGCTGAGCCGGTGCGTGTCTACCAGCGGCGTGCACGGGCGGACTCCCCACCACCGGTGCGGGCCGCCTCGCCGTCGTCGGCCCCTCGGTCTCCTCCCGCGGCCTCGCCGCCACCGGTGCCGGACGTGTCGCCGTCCTTGCCGCCGGGCTCTCCCGTCGCCGCCTCTCCGTCGTCGACGCCTACGCCACCGCCACCGCCTCCCCGACCGGCTGCTCGGGGCTTGCAGCCTGTTTATCACCCGCCGCTTCTTCACCGCCACCCGCGTCATGTTCACCCCATGGTGACGCGGCATGCGGCGGGGGTACTACGGCCTCGCGCTCTCGTCTCGACGACCGGTGACACAGGGGTCTCTCCAGTGCCCTCTTCCGTGTGTGCCGCCCTGGCCGACCCCCACTGGCGTGGTGCCATGGAAGAGGAGTACGCGGCCCTTCTCGCCAACCAGACCTGGGATCTGGTACCCCGTCCGCCTGGCTCCAATGTCGTCACCGGGAAGTGGATCTGGACGCACAAGCGACGGGCCGATGGTTCTCTCGAGAGGTACAAGGCTCGCTGGGTTCTCAGGGGTTTCACTCAGCGGCCTGGCGTTGATTATGATGAGACTTTCAGTCCAGTGGTGAAGCCGGCCACCATCCGCACAGTGCTCTCTCTGGCTCTCACTCGCTCTTGGCCTGTGCATCAGTTGGATGTGAAGAATGCCTTTCTGCATGGTCTTCTCACAGAGACAGTGTACTGCAGTCAGCCGGCCGGGTTTGTCGACTCCTCTCGTCCTGACATGGTGTGCCGGCTCAACAAGTCTCTCTATGGCCTCAAACAGGCTCCTCGGTCGTGGAATCATCGGTTTGCCACTTTTCTCCGGACCCTGGGTTTTGTGGAGGCCAAGTCCGACACCTCTCTGTATATCTATCACCGTGGAGCTGAGACTGCGTATCTGCTGCTCTATGTGGATGACATTGTCCTCACGGCCTCCAGTGAGTCACTCCTTCGCCGGATTATCAGCTCTCTTCAGCAGGAGTTTGCTATGAAGGATCTGGGTGTGCTCCACCACTTCCTTGGGGTTACAGTTGAGCCTCATCCTGCCGGGGTCCTCCTTCACCAGAGGCAGTACACTTGGGATATCTTGGAGCGCGCTGGGATGACTGATTGCAACCCCTGTGCCACTCCAGTTGACACACAGGGCAAGTTGTCTGAGTCTGAGGGCCTTCGAGTGGCAGATCCTACTGCATACCGGAGTCTTGCTGGTGCACTTCAGTACCTCACCTTCACCAGGCCGGATATCACCTATGCGGTTCAGCAAATCTGTCTCCACATGCATGATCCCCGGGAGCCCCACCTTACCGCTCTTAAGCGTCTCCTCCGCTACCTCCGCGGGACTGCTGACTACGGCCTCCTCCTCCACCGGCAGTCCTCCTCTACCGAGATGGTTGTGTACACCGATGCTGACTGGGCTGGCTGTCCGGACACTCGCTGCTCCACCTCCTGCTACGCTGTCTTCTTGGGCGACAACCTGGTGTCCTGGTCGTCCAAGCGCCAGCACGTGGCCTCCCGCTCCAGTGCCGAGGCGGAGTACCGCGCCGTCGCCAACAGCGTGGCTGAGGCTTCCTGGCTCCGGCAACTTCTTGCCGAGCTCCAGAGCCCCCTTCGCCGGACCACGATGGTTTACTGCGACAACGTCAGCGCCGTGTACCTCTCCACCAACCCCGTTCAGCACCAGCGAACCAAGCATGTGGAGATTGACCTTCACTTTGTCCGTGATCGAGTTGCCATCGGCGAGGTGCGCGTCCTTCATGTTCCGACCACCTCCCAGTTCGCCGACATCTTCACCAAGGGCCTCCCGTCCTCGAGCTTCGCCGAGTTTCGCACCAGCCTCAACATCACTAGTGGCTAGTTGCGTCTGTGGGGGGACACGTGTGTGTTGTTTGTTTTCCTGTCCAGTCTGTAACTCCGCTGCGCCGGTAGTTAAGACTGCGGGGGGTGTTGGAGTATGAGTATATGGCCCATGTGGCAAGGCCCATGAGGCCCATGTATGACAATAATATTGCCACCCTCCTAGGGTTTGGCTGAATAATCTATTGACTATTCTCAGCTCCTACTAAATAGAGAAAAGAAAAGGACAAATATTGTCCCCTAATAAGATGTAAGGATCATAATGAGTAAGTGGACAACCGTTTAATGCATCTCCGTTGTCATTTCCATACAAAGTATCACTTATGCAGCATCGTTTGAGGATCATTTTGTTCTCTGTCAGTGTCCCAGTTTTGTCACTCAAAATATATTCAACTTGTCCGAGGTCCTCGCTAATAGCTGTGCTGAAGAATACAATTATCTAATAAGCTTTAAGAAATAGAGAATCTAGATGCAACAAACTTTAAATGTTGTAAGAAACAGAGAAAATGCAGCACGCACATAGCTGAATGAGCAGGTGTATTTGTTTCCCAATCAAACATTTGCTCATCCCAGTCAATAAACTTTGCATACACACCTTTAGCCATATCAAGAGTAACCTACAACCAAGAATAAAAAAAAATTAAAATCATAGAGATCGTTAAGTATAGAAAATTATTAATAGCAGTATCTGAACTTCTTGTAGTGCCCAAACAATTCATTTACACCTTCAGCTCTTACTGGTAGCATCAAAATTGCACAAGATGGACCTGTTTGGTTTCGATCTTCCCAGCACACATCATCACATAAGGTATAGTAACAGGAGAAATACATCAAGGAAAAATGCAGGTGAGCTAGAGAAAGTTTGTTCAGCTTCTTCAGCTACAGCTATCCACATAAAACAGTAAAGTAAACTGCTTGTGAATTTGTTTCCAACCTTAAAAAGGAACAGTTAATCTATAGTATCTAAATTAGAAAAGTAAACCTAGTTGCTCTTAACACTCAGCCCCCCTTTGGTTGGGCTTCTAAACCTGCTTTTGCTTTTGCAAAAGCCAAAATCCAACCAAAGGGGTAAACAGCCTCTGTTAGCAATTATGTTAGCATTTATATTTATCTCCTAGTCTCCTGTGCCTGGGCCTTGGGCTCTGGCCGCAGCCCTGCGCCGCCCTTGGCACTTGTGCTGCCCCCTGCGTGTGTTATTAGTCATGGAATCCTGGTTCAGTGTTCACACCTTGAACCCTTGGAGTTTCCTAACTGCTTATAGTTGTAATCCCCTGTAATCTATTATTATCTAATACAATACAGAGTTTTCCTCTCTCACATGGTATCACGAGTCCGGGTTCCACCCGATTCCCCTTCCGCAACCCCGGTGCGCAGCTTCTAGCGCCACCTCCTCCGGCGCGCAAGCCTCGCGGGCGCCCTCCCAGCGCCGCCCAGGCCCGCGAAGGCCGCCAAGTCCGCCGCCCCCGCCGCCGAGTCGCGCAGTCCCGCGGGCGCCCTCCCTACGCGCCTCCATGGCTAGATCTCTTCACCCCTCTGCTGCTGGCGACGAAGATGAGCGCCAGCGCCTGGAAGCACGTCGCGCCGCCCTCGCCCGCGCGGAGGAGGCCAAGGCAGAAGCCGCGGCCGCGGCCCTCGAGCGCGATGCCACCTCTGCGCGCGTCCGCGCCGCCCAGGAGCGCGCCGCCGCCGCGCCTCCCCTGAAGATCCGCTCGAAGACGACGGGGCCGTCTCCTTCTCGGATGGCCCTCGTCCCTCTGTCCACGCCGCCATGGCTCTTCAGGAGGCTGCTGCGATCCTGAACCTCCACGCCCAAGCTGTGGCTGTTCCGAACATCCGCAGCCTTGTCCACATCGTTCTTGACGTCACCTCCGGCCACTTTGCTCGGTGGCGCGAGCAATTCCTGCTCACCCTGGGCAAGTATTCTCTTCAAGGTCATGTCCTTCGCGATGATCATCCCCGCCTGACTGGGAACGCATGGACTGCGTCGTCCGCTCTTGGCTCTACGGCACCCTCTCCGACAACCTCCTCGACATCGTCCGGGACCGCACTGACCAAGCCGTCACTGCCCGTTCTACCTGGCTTGCCATCGAGAGCCAATTTCTTGGCAACCGAGAGGCGCGGGCCCTCATCCTCGACGCCAAGCTCCGCACTCTTGTCCAGGGGGACCTCTCTGTCACCGACTACTGCAAGCTCCTCAAGACTACCGCCAACAACCTCGCTGATCTTGGTGAACCAGTCAGCGACCGCTCTCTCGTCCTCAACCTCATCCGCGGCTTGAACGAGCGCTTTGCCTCTGTTGGTCGCCACCTCCGCCGAGGACGTCCCTTCCCCTCCTTCCTGGAGGCCTGCGATGAGCTCATGCTCGAGGAGCTCACCATGGGGCCTCCAACCACGTCTCCCCCTACAGCTCTAGTCGCCGGCACCGGTAGCAGCTCCTCGTCCTCCCGCCCCGCCTTCCAGCAGCTCTCTGGGCCTCCCACCACCGGCTCGGGGGGTGCTAAAGGAGGCAGTAGAGGCAGTGGCCGTGGCGCTCGCGGCAAAGGCGGTAAAGGTGGCAACAAGGGAGGCAAAGGCGGCAGTTTGAGCTACTCTGCCGGTGTGGTGTCTGGGTGGGCGAAGCGCGAGTTGGGGGGCGCGACCCGGGGATGATGAGCCACGGGTTGTAATGCGTGGGCCAAGGTCCACTTGCCCCCTGGTTGGGTTGAGCAGAGTCTACTGCAGTCAGCCGGCGGGCTCTGCTGACTCTACTCGCCCTGATCTGGTCTGCCGCCTCAACAAGTCACTCTACGGCCTCAAGCAGGCCCCCCGGGCGTGGTCCTCTCGTTTTGCTGCATTCCTGCTCACTCTGGGGTTTGTGGAGGCCAAGTCAGACACTTAGCTGTTCATCTACCACCACGGTGGGGAGACCGCCTATCTGCTGCTCTATGTTGATGACATTGTGCTCACCGCTTCCAGCCCGACACTACTGCGGCGGATCATCACCTCTCTTCAGCAAGAGTTTGCGATGAAGGACCTCGGTGTGCTCCATCACTTCCTCGGGGTCACCGTTGAGCCTCGTCCCGGGGGTCTCTTTCTTCACCAGCGGCAGTATACTCTTGATATCTTGGAGCGAGCTGGGATGACTGACTGCAAGCCCTGCTCCACCCCTGTTGACACTCAGGCCAAGCTGTCAGAGACCGAGGGCGCCACAGTCACTGACCCTACCGCGTACAGGAGTCTTGCGGGAGCGCTTCAGTACCTCACCTTCACCCGCCCGGACATCACATATGCAGTTCAGCAGATTTGCCTTCATATGCATGATCCGCACGAGCCTCACCTCAGGGCCCTCAAGCGCCTCCTCCGCTACCTCCGCGGCACCGTCGACTACGGCCTGCTTCTCCACCAGTCTGCCTCCACCGACGCTGACTGGGCCGGGTGTCCGGACACTCGCCGGTCCACCTCCGGCTATGCTGTCTTCCTCGGCGGCAACCTGGTGTCCTGGTCGTCCAAGCGTCAGCCGGTGGTCTCCCGCTCCAGTGCCGAGGCAGAGTACCGCGCTGTTGCTAACGGCGTGGCTGAGGCCTCCTGGCTCCGGCAGCTCTTGGGGGAGCTCCATAGTCCCCTGACCCGGAGCACGTTGGTCTACTGCGACAACGTCAGTGCCGTGTACCTCTCCACCAACCCCGTTCAACACCAGCGGACCAAGCATGTCGAGATCGACCTTCACTTTGTCCGTGACCGGGTGGCCATCGGCGATGTTCGGGTTCTCCACGTCCCGACCACTTCCCAGTTCGCCGACATCTTCACCAAGGGCCTCCCGTCCTCGACCTTCTCCGAGTTTCGCTCCAGCCTCAACATCACTAGTGGCTAGTTGAGTCTGTGGGGGGGGGGGGGGGCTCCTGTGTTGTGCTTCTTTTCGTGCCCAGTCTTGAAACTCCGCTGCGCCGGTAGTTCAGACTGCGGGGGGGTGTTGGAGTATATATGTGTTAGGCCCATGAGGCCCATGTAAGACTACAATATGGCTACCCTTCTAGGGCTGGCCCAATCAATCCATTCACTCTTTCCAAGACTTCCTAGCGCCACCGCTCTTGCTGCTGCTTCTCCAACTTCACTCTGGCACCGACGGCTCGGCCATCCTGGACGCGACGCCTTATCTAGAGTCGCTGTTGTTATCCCTGGTTGTACTAAAGCAATTGATTCCCTATGTCATGCGTGTCAACTAGGACGCCATACTCGCCTTCCCTTTCATTCCTCTTCGTCTCGGGCTTCTAGTTCTTTTGAGCTTGTTCATTGTGATTTGTGGACCTCTCCAATTGCTAGTGTTTCTGGCTTCAAATATTACTTAATTATTCTCGATGACTACTCCCACTATGTTTGGACTTTCCCTCTTCGTCTCAAATCTGAAACGTTTATGACACAATCAAACCCGAATGAACAAAATGTTGAATTGAATCGTACCAGTCTATACTGGGGTTTATTACTCATTTTTGTACTTGCTGTTTTATTTTCCAATTACTTCTTCAATTGAGAGAAAGAAAGAGAGTAGTCAGAATTTTCTTATCCCATTTGGAAGGATACCATCTTTATAACTATCCATGACTGTTTTTGTCTCTAGCATGACCACTTGAGAAAATGTGGAGGAAAGTAGGGGAAATGGCCGATACTACTGGAAGAATTCCTCTTTGGCTGATAGGTACTGTAACTGGTATTCTTGTGATTGGTTTAATAGGTGTTTTCTTTTACGGTTCGTATTCTGGATTGGGTTCATCTCTATAGTAATCGGAGGATCCAGATTGTAAACATGAAAAAGTAGGAACTTAGCGGGTCCTTACTCCCCTTTATCTGATTAGAGCGGAAAGGGCCCGCGGAATTCTTATTGTTATAACGCGGTTTTATTCCATAATCTAGAAATTGGTTCTGAAACGTTTACCACGCTGACTCAATTTTTTGCCTATGTTTGCACTCAACACAGCACCACTATAAAAGCTGTCCAGTGCGACAATGGTCGGGAGTTTGACAACTCTGCCTCCCGCTCCTTCTTCCTCACCCACGGCATACACCTCCGCATGTCGTGTCCATACACCTCATCTCAGAATGGACGGGCTGAGCGCATGATCCGCACAATCAACAATACGGTTCGCTCACTTCTCTTTCAAGCCTGCATGCCCCCTTCATACTGGGTTGAGGCCCTACATGTTGCCACATATGTTACCAACATTCTACCCACCAAAACTCTTCAATCCTCTACACCTCACTCTGTCCTCTTTGATGTCCAGCCCAAATACGACCATCTTCGTGTTTTTGGCTGCGCATGTTATCCTAACCTCTCCGCCACAGCCACTCACAAACTTGCACCTCGATCCTCCTTGTGCATCTTCCTTGGCTACTCCTCCCACCATAAAGGATACCGCTGTCTTGATCTCCAGACCAATCGTGTTATCATCTCTCGCCACGTCGTGTTTGATGAACACTCATTTCCTTTCTCCCAACTGTCTTCTCCTCCCAACCCAGCAACTCTCGATTTTCTAACTGACGATGCTAATCATGTGCCCAGCTCTATTGGTGCACCTCTACCTTTATTTCCTACAGGTCCTCCCGTTGGTGTTGCTGCACCACCACGTGCGCGCGGTCCTCATGTGGCATCCAGCGCTGGTGCAGTCGTCGCGGCCGAGGCTGCCACTCCGGTGCCCTCTTCGCCTGCTGCCACTGCAGTTCCAGGCACCCCGCCTGCCACTACTGCTGCTGCAGCCCCAAGGGGGCCTGCTACAGCCCCCGGCGCCCCGGCTTCTCCTGCTGCTGCTGCTGTCCCGGGCAGGCCTCGCCCGCTGCTGGTCTACTCGCGACGCGGGGCTGCAGCCCCTCCACAACCGGCTGCCCCCAGCGCACCGGCTGCCCCCAGCACACCGGCTGCCCCCAGCACGTTGGCTCTGCCCAAAGGTGCCGTCTCCATGCAGCCCACCACCAACAACCACGGCATGATGACGCGTGCCAAAGCTGGTCATCGGTTTCCCAGTGTCTACAACAGCACAACACTATCACCGGTGCCCCGCACTTTCCGTGCCGCCCTTGCCGATCCCAATTGGCGGGCTGCCATGGATGAAGAGTTCTCCGCCCTTCTTCAGAACAACACATGGGAGCTTGTTCCCCGCCCGAGCCAAGTCAACATTGTCACCGGCAAATGGATCTTCAAACACAAGTTCCGGGCTGACGGGTCTCTCGAGCGCTACAAGGCTCGTTGGGTCCTTCGTGGTTTTACTCAGCGTCCTGGGATCGACTTTGACGAGACGTTCAGTCCTGTTGTCAAGCCCGACACGGTTCGGACTGTGCTCTCACTCGCCCTCTCGTGGCTGGCCAGTTCACCAGCTCGACGTGAAGAATGCCTTCCTTCACGGGACTCTGTCTGAGACTGTCTTTGCTGCACAGCCTGCTGGTTTTGAGGATCCCACTCATCCTGGATATGTTTCTCGCCTCAACAAGTCCCTCTATGGTCTCAAACAGGCTCCTCGGGCATGGTACAGTCGTTTCGCCACCTTTATTCTCTCACTTGGATTTGTGAATGCAAAGGCAGACACCTCCTTATTTGTCTACCATCATGGCGCCGACACAGCATACTTGCTACTATATGTGGACGACATCGTGCTCACTGCCTCATCCACGGCTGTCCTCCGTCGCATCATCTCTGCTCTACAGCATGAGTTCAACATGAAGGACCTCGGCAAATTGCATCATTTCCTTGGAATGCAAGTTCAGCACCGTGATGGCTGCCTTTTCCTGTCCCAGCAACAATACATGATGGAGATTCTTGATCGGGCTGGTATGGCTGATTGCAAACCTTGCTCCACTCCAGTTGACACCAATCCGAAGCTCTCTGCAGCCACTGGTGACCCAGTTCAGGATCCCTCTGATTTTCGCAGCCTAGCTGGTTCCCTTCAGTACCTCACTTTCACTCGTCCGGATATTGCTTACGCCGTTCAGCAAGTTTGTCTCCACATGCATGACCCCCAGGACTCTCACTTGGCTGCCCTCAAGCGGATCCTTTGGTATGTTCGCGGCACTCTTCATTTGGGTCTGGTTCTCCGTCCCACAGCACAACATGAGCTTGTCGCCTACTCTGATGCCGACTGAGCAGGTTGTCCGGACACTTGCAAGTCCACTTCTGGCTATGCAGTCTTTCTTGGGGACAACCTCATTTCCTGGTCCTCCAAGCGCCAGAACACAGTGTCCCGATCCAGTGCCGAAGCTGAATATCGCGCCGTTGCCAACGCTGTTGCAAAGGCTTCCTGGCTGCGTCAACTTCTCAGCGAATTACAGTCTCCCCTGCAGCGTGCCACATTGGTCTACTGCGACAACATCAGCGCCGTCTACATGTCCGCCAACCCAGTCCAACATCAACGCACCAAACACATCGAAATTGACATCCATTTTGTCCGGGAACGCGTTGCTCTTGGTGCTGTCCGCGTTCTCCATGTTCCAACAACCTCTCAGTATGCGGACATCTTCACCAAAGGACTGCCGTCTTCGCTCTTCACTGAGTTTAGGTCCAGTCTGAACGTCCGCTGCACGGCTGCTCAGACTGCGGGGGGGTGTTAGCAATTATGTTAGCATTTATATTTATCTCCTAGTCTCCTGTGCCTGGGCCTTGGGCTCTGGCCGCAGCCCTGTGCCACCCTTGGCACTTGTGCTGCCCCCTGCGTGTGTTATTAGTCATGGAATCCTGGTTTAGTGTTCACACCTTGAACCCTTGGAGTTTCCTGACTACTTATAGTTGTAATCTCCTGTAATCTATTATTATCTAATACAATACAGAGTTTTCCTCTCTCACAGCCTCATGTACTTTGATCCAAAAGCAGCTTTCACTCTAGTACAAATCCAAAAGGAGGTTCACCCATGCTTTCACCTGCTTTGGAGATAGGCAACTTCAAAGACATTACCCACCTGCCACTGGTTATGAAAAACAGTTCGCTTTTTTCTTTTATTTGTTGTCCGTGGGACTGTTCCTGTCCGCATCCTCGCGAGTCGCAGGTTCCTTCCACCGGCCGCCGCCACGCCAAGGGTTCCGACCATTGGTCCCGGGCCTCACCGGCGCCGCCTCGCCAGGGCCACAATGAGGCCAGCCGCCCCCACGCGAACCCAGAACCCACGGCCCCTAGCCTGTTCGTCGAGCCGCCGCCGAGCGCGACCCCCAAGCTGGCCGTCCCCATCGTGCAGAGCTTCATGCAGGACGTCGTGCACAGGGACGTTGGCCTCCTCCACCTCCAGTTCAACAAATGTTTCGTCGAGGGCTGCGTCGTGCTCCTGAACCACTGCGCGTCCTCGAGGACCGCTTGTTTCCGCGCCCGGATGCTGAACGCGACCTGCGGCGGACCTGCCCAGCGAAGGGCATCACTCCTGCACATGCTCACTCATGCTCATACGCGCTGTGACCACGCGAGCATCGGCCAAGCGTGCGCCATGCCATGTTGTGTGCTCTGCTTGCTCTGTAATGGACGAGTAAGGCCACACCCACGTCATCTCACCGTTTTCTAATAGAAAAATAAAAGAAAAAAATACATCTCAAATACACCTATACCTATCCTATACAGTCAATAAGCGCGAACCATCCATCTCTGGATTTGTGGCCAGGATCACCTAGCAAGCTACTACCCCTTCTCTGGATGTGTGAACCATCCATTGTATAAGCTCTTTGATGGATATTGTTCTATTTCGTGCACCAATCACTTTGATGGATGGAAAACTTAGGGAAAAAATTCGTTTTTAAAATAATCATTTATATATGAATTAGTGAACAAATTATTTTGTTACGAGCAATATTCATATAAACAACCCCTAAACCTCCAGGAGCATTACAGGTATTCCTTCCACAGCCAACAGTTTCACAACTGCTCTAATCAAACGGTCTTCTGCTTTTCCCGTAGCTGCTTTTCCACAGCTCACAGTAGCTTTTCCAAAAGCCACTGCCCAACCAAACCAGACACAAAACATCTAGAGGAATATGATGTCTTGAAATTTTTCTAGTTTCTTGTAACACCCCAGCTGTTATGATCGGAGAGGTATACCAGAGGAGGAAGCACACTCGTGGCTAGGAACCGTGCATGCCAGCGCCATGAGCGATCAGCCCCGACTAAGCGGGCATTGCACGTGACCACTGGCCAGCGCCATGCGCGGTCAACAGCGGCCAAGCCTGGGGCCACTAGGGATCTCCGGGATTAGTTCCTTTCTAAATTTAGCATGCATGCGATTTGAACTTGTAAGAGTTAGTTCAGCCTTTGGCTTAGTTCAGCCTTTGGCTATTTGTACCGAATGATGGATGAATAAGAAATCAGCCAGAGATTGAGTTCTCTCTCTAGCTCCTTGGCCCTTACTGCCTCCACCATCCCTGTGCTCGACGCCGGTCAACAGGACGGTGTCTCAGCCTCGTCGCCGTCGGGAACCTAAGCCCTGTCCACCCACATCCCACAACTACTACCTACGCAGCCCTAGCAGGACCCATGCTACGACCGCCGCCGCCGCCGCCGCTTTCTCCGCAGCGATCCCTGCCATGTCCACCGCTGCCCTCCCCACTACCACCCTGCCCCTAGCTACCTCCGCGCCTGCTAGCTCCTTGGAGAGCATTACCTCCATCCTACACACCATGCAACACCAGATGGGCAATATTGTGACACACCTCAAGGCTGTCGAAGATCACCCATCTACAACCGCCGGTGGCCCACCTCTGATGTCGTATGGTCTACCTGGTTACGGCGGCATCCCTCCGGTGATGAGGACATTAACACCAGCGATACATCCTCTCCGACACAACCTATAGCTGGCCCTCTTACTCGTGCTCGTGCTCGTCAACTTAATCATCAAGTGAGTTCCATGATAAGCTCTTGTCCATCTTGTTTAGACAATGGAAACGCGTGCACTCTTCTTTTGATTAGGAACCGAGGAGAAGACCGAAAGGGAGAAGGACTCGCGGTAGCTGGATTCGGACTGCAGCAAAGCGCCAACTTGTGACCGCCACCACGGTTGCATACGGATTCGGATTCAGGCGCTTCAGGACTTGTTGGAAAGCTTATCAATTTTACTTTCATATGAATCAAGTCCCACGTCAATATCTGTTCGGCAGCAGCGGCAATGATCCAATTACCGTCGACAGGTCTTGCTGTCCAGGGTGCTGCGTCACCTCATTTTGGGCTTATGGCCCATGTATCAAGTTGGGTCCATTAGGGACGCGTCCTAGGGTTGGAGGACGACCCCAACACTCTTTTGGTCGTCAATCCATCTACTTATATCCCTCTATAGCCGCCATGGTCGGTTGGGGTTTTGTTTAGATCAAGTTTAGCCTTAGCTACTTGCTTGTAGGCGCGCGTGCAGGATCAGCCGCCCGTCTCCTAGTCTTCGGAACCCCATTGTAGATTAAGATTCAGTTTGAAACCTTCAATTTCATCTTGCAAATTCAGTGCTTGTTTCCTCGTTCTTGCTAGTTCTTCGATTGCTTGCAGGACGGGAGCCCTAGGGGCTGGTTGTCGCGCTCCACAAGATCGTGACGGCTATTGGACGTGGTGTATCGGTTGCTAAGGCGCGGTCTTGAGGGCTGTAGTCGGGCCGTGAACGTCATCTCCATCCACCAATCGAGTTATCCCCGTTTCTCATCGAAAGATCGGGCAAAAACCCTAGCGGGTTCGCATCAGTTGGTAATCAGAGCAAGGTTCTTCGGTGAGAGACTTCTAATCCATTGCTGTTTTTAATTAATTTCCTATAGTCCAGAAAAGCCAAAAAAATATAGTAGATTAGTTTTTCCATAATCCTATTAAACCTTTGTGCCTTGGCTAGTACCGTTTAGTTAGGGCTTGTTGAATTTGCGTTGCTTCGGTTTGTGTCGAGTTGCTGGTCTTAGTGTCTAGTCCTTTAGAGTTTCGAGTTCTTGTCACCATCTATACACAGCCGAGTATTACCATATCTTCTCTCTGTCGAATCTGTTGTGAAGTCGGAATTGAACTGTCTGTGGTCTTGGTCCGGATCGAGTTGAGTTCCAATCTGAGTTCCACCAACGTGATAAAAAAAAGGAAACCGAGTAGAACTCGGCAATAGGTGGAATCCGTTTGTGGTTGGTTCTGAGTGGAAACCGAGTAGAACTTGGAGTCCGCTTGTTAATATATTCTGAACTCCGTCTACGTGAGTCTTTCTGTGATCCAAAAGAAAGATAACTCCATACTTGTTCGGCCTTACTCTATAGAGAGAGAGAGAGAGAAAGTGTGTGTAGCGAATTGCTCCTTTGTATTCTTTTGTTCATATAATCAGTTTTTGAGGTTGCCCAAAAAAAAAGAAAAAAAAAGAAAAAAAAGAAAAAAAAAAGAGAAAAGATTCAAAAGAAAAGGGGCTGTTTTTCATATTGATTTTAGGTTTGTTCCACCTTGTTTTCAGGGGTGTGCTGTGGTTTTCCTTTGTGTCCAGGCTTGCGTCTCTAGCACGGTCTAGCCTAGGACCAGCACAGTACCGTCGTCGAACGTTTATTCAGCTCGCCTTTATAACTAACGTGGTGCTAGTTCGTTCCTTGTTTCAGCCCACCTATAGCTCCACATACTCTACAGCTTGACAGGTCTTGTGCCGCAGCACCGATACACTTCATCCATTGCTGAAGACTTGTTGGTAGACGACCCCTCCTGTCAAGCAAGGTAAGAATTGGTAAGAACTTGTGTAACAAGTTGAGTGTGAGAGACTTGCTGTAGCTACATCCTAGTAGTTGTAGGGCTTTTATTTCTTCACTTGCCTTTCTTGTTGTCTTTGTTTTTGAACCATGACAGGGGGAGATGATGACAACGAAACACTACATACACCTCGCACTAAGGGCATCATACAGCATTTTGAAAGGAAAGTGAAGCTGCACACAGAGGGACTTGATAATGACTTGCAGGTGACAAATGAAAAGCTGGGGCAGTTGGAGGCTACGCAGATGGCCACAAACAACAAGCTTACAAGTTTGGAGGAATCCGTTGCTAGTGTGGACAAAAGCCTTGCTGCTCTCCTAAGGCGATTTGATGACTTCCACACCGAAGATAAAGAGAAGCATAAAGAAGAAAAGGAGGGAGATCGAGAGCACGGTAGTCATGAAGATGACTACACTGCTGATACTGAGCATGATGATCAAGACGCTCGTGATCGACGACGCCTACGTCACAACCGTAGAGGTATGGGTGGCAACCGCCGACGCGAGGTACACAATAATGATGATGCTTTCAGTAAGATTAAATTTAAGATACCTCCTTTTGATGGTAAATATGACCCTGATGCCTACATTACTTGGGAGATTGCTGTTGATCAAAAGTTTGCATGTCATGAATTTCCTGAGACTACACGTGTTAGGGCTGCTACTAGTGAGTTTACAGATTTTGCTTCTGTTTGGTGGATAGAATATGGCAAGAAAAATCCTAATAACTTACCTAGAACTTGGGATGCGCTGAAACGAGCCATGAGAGCTAGATTTGTTCCATCTTACTATGCCCGTGATATGATAAATAAGTTGCAGCAATTGAGACAAGGTGCTAAAAGTGTAGAAGAATATTATCAGGAATTACAAACGGGTATGTTGCGTTGTAACCTAGAGGAGGATGAGGAACCGGCTATGGCTAGATTTTTGGGTGGGTTAAATCGGGAAATTCAGGACATCCTCGCTTACAAAGAATACAATAGTGTAACCCGTTTGTTTCATCTTGCTTGTAAAGCTGAAAGGGAAGTGCAGGGACGACGTGCTAGCGCAAGGACTAATATTTCTGCAGGGAAGGCTAATTCATGGCAGCAACGCATGACTACAACTCCATCTACACGTATGTCTACTCCATCATCTAGTGACAAGACTCGAGCTGCTCCCACAAATTCAGTTGCAAAGACGATGCAAAAGCCTGCTGCGAGTACTTCATCCGTGGCATCGACGGGTAGAACAAGCAACATACAATGTCACCGGTGCAAGGGATATGGACACATGATGCGTGACTGTCCAAACAAGCGAGTTATGATTGTCAAAGATGATGGTGAGTGCTCATCTGCTAGTGATTTTGATGAAGACACGCTTGCACTGCTTGCGACTGACCATGCAGGTAATGAAGAACAAATAGAAGAACATATTAATGCAGGTGAAGCGGACCACTATGAAAGCTTGATCGTGCAGCGAGTGCTTAGTGCACAAATGGAGAAGGCGGAGCAAAATCAGCGACATATTTTATTCCAAACAAAGTGTGTCATCAAAGAGCGTTCCTGCCGCATGATCATTGATGGAGGTAGCTGCAACAACTTGGCAAGCAGCGATATGGTGCAGAAACTTGCCCTCAACACCAAACCACACCCGCATCCCTACTACATCCAATGGCTGAACAACAGTGGTAAGGCAAAGGTAACTAGACTTGTGAGAATCAATTTTTCCATCGGATCCTACAAAGATATTGTTGAATGTGATGTTGTGCCTATGCAAGCTTGTAACATTCTGCTAGGTAGACCTTGGCAATTTGATAGAGATTCTATGCATCATGGTAGATCAAATCAGTATTCTTTTCTATACCATGATCGCAAAATTGTGCTGCATCCTATGTCCCCTGAAACTATTATGCAAACTGATGTTGCAAGGGCTACTAAAGCAAAGAGCGAGAGCAATAAAAATGATAAATCTGTAATTGGTAACAAAGATGAGATAAAACTGAAAGGACGTTGTATGATAGCTACCAAATCAGATATTAATGAGTTCAATGCATCCACTTCTGTTGCTTATGCTTTGATATGCAAGGATGCTTTGATTTCAATTGAGGATATGCAATGTTCTTTGCCCCCTGCTGTTGCTAACGTTTTGCAGGAGTATTCCAATGTGTTTCCAAGTGCGGTACCAGCGGGGCTGCCACCACTACGCGGGATTGAGCACCAAATTGATCTTATTCCTGGTGCATCTTTGCCAAACCGTGCGCCATACAGGACAAACCCGGAAGAAACAAAGGAAATTCAGCGACAAGTGCAAGAACTACTGGACAAAGGTTATGTGCGAGAATCCCTTATCCCTTGTGCTGTTCCAGTAATTTTAGTGCCTAAGAAAGATGGAACATGGCGTATGTGTGTTGATTGTAGAGCTATTAATAATATCACCATTCGATATCGACACCCTATTCCACGATTAGATGATATGCTAGATGAACTGAGTGGTGCTGTTGTGTTTTCAAAAGTTGATTTACGTAGTGGGTACCACCAGATTCGTATGAAATTGGGAGATGAATGGAAAACTGCTTTCAAAACTAAGTTCGGTTTATATGAGTGGTTAGTCATGCCTTTTGGATTAACTAATGCACCTAGTACTTTCATGAGATTAATGAACGAGGTTTTTCGTGCTTTCATTGGGAAATTTGTTGTCGTATATTTTGATGATATATTAATTTACAGCAAATCATTGGATGAACATCTTGATCATTTACGTGCTGTTTTTAATGCACTACGCGAGGCACGCTTATTTGGTAACCTTGAGAAGTGCACCTTTTGCACCGATCGAGTGTCTTTTCTTGGTTATGTTGTAACTCCACAGGGAATTGAGGTTGATCAAGCCAAGGTGGAAGCTATACAGGGATGGCTTGTTCCAAAGACTATCACCCAGGTGCGGAGTTTCCTAGGACTTGCTGGATTCTATCGCCGTTTTGTGAAGGATTTCAGCACCATTGCTGCACCATTGAATGAGCTTACCAAGAAGGGGGTGCCTTTTGAGTGGGGCAAAACACAAGAGAATTCATTCGACATGTTGAAAGATAAGTTAACTCACGCGCCTCTCCTACAACTTCCTGATTTTAATAAGACTTTTGAGCTTGAATGTGATGCTAGTGGAATTGGTCTGGGAGGTGTTTTGTTACAAGAGGGAAAGCCTATTGCATATTTTAGTGAGAAATTGAGTGGGCCTGTTCTCAATTATTCTACTTATGATAAAGAACTCTATGCTCTTGTTCGAACATTAGAGACATGGCAGCATTATTTGTGGCCCAAAGAGTTTGTTATCCATTCTGATCATGAATCTTTAAAACATATTCGTAGTCAAGGAAAACTGAATCGTAGGCATGCAAAATGGGTTGAATTTATTGAATCTTTTCCTTATATTATTAAACACAAGAAAGGGAAGGAGAATATTATTGCTGATGCTTTGTCACGGAGATATACTTTGCTGAATCAACTTGATTATAAGATCTTTGGGTTAGAAACAATTAAGGACCAATATGTTCACGATGCTGATTTTAGAGACGTGTTGCTGCATTGTAAAGATGGAAAAGGATGGAACAAATTCATCGTTAGTGATGGGTTTGTGTTTAGAGCTAACAAGCTATGCATTCCAGCTAGCTCTGTTCGTTTGTTGTCGTTGCAGGAAGCACATGGAGGTGGCTTGATGGGACATTTTGGAGCAAAGAAGACCGAGGACATACTTGCTGGTCATTTCTTTTGGCCAAGGATGAAGAGAGATGTGGAGAGGTTTGTTGCTCGTTGCACAACATGTCAAAAGGCAAAGTCACGGTTAAATCCCCACGGTTTGTATCTACCTCTTCCTGTTCCTAATGCTCCTTGGGAGGATATATCTATGGATTTTGTGTTGGGTTTACCAAGGACTAGGAGGGGACGTGATAGTGTGTTTGTGGTTGTTGATAGATTTTCTAAGATGGCACATTTCATACCATGTCATAAAACTGATGATGCTACAAATATTGCTGATTTGTTCTTTCGAGAAATTGTTCGCTTACATGGTGTGCCCAACACAATTGTTTCTGATCGTGATGCTAAATTTCTTAGTCATTTTTGGAAGACTTTATGGTTTAAATTGGGGACTAAGCTTTTATTTTCCACCACTTGTCATCCCCAAACTGATGGTCAAACTGAAGTTGTGAATAGAACTTTATCCACTATGTTAAGGGCTGTTTTAAAGAAGAATTAGATGTGGGAAGAATGTTTACCTCATATTGAGTTCGCTTATAATCGTTCATTGCATTCTACTACAAAAATGTGTCCTTTTGAGATTGTCTATGGCTTCTTGCCACGTGCTCCTATTGATTTAATGCCTTTGCCAAGTTCTGAAAAAATGAATTTTGATGCTAAGCAACGTGCTGAATTAATGTTAAAATTGCATGAAGCCACTAAAGAAAACATAGAGCGCATGAATGCTAAGTACAAATGCGCTGGAGATAAAGGTAGAAAGCAATTGATTCTGGAACCTGGGGATTTGGTTTGGTTGCATTTGCGAAAAGATAGATTTCCAGAACTGAGAAAATCCAAATTGATGCCTAGAGCTGATGGTCCTTTTAAAGTGCTGCAACGAATTAATGAGAATGCATATAAGCTTGATCTTCCTGCAGATTTTGGGGTTAGTCCCACATTTAACATTGCAGATTTGAAGCCTTATTTGGGTGAGGAAGATGAGCTTGAGTCGAGGACGACTCAAATGCAAGAAAGGGAGGATGATGAGGACATTAACACCAGCGATACATCCTCTCCGACACAACCTATAGCTGGCCCTCTTACTCGTGCTCGTGCTCGTCAACTTAATCATCAAGTGAGTTCCATGATAAGCTCTTGTCCATCTTGTTTAGACAATGGAAACGCGTGCACTCTTCTTTTGATTAGGAACCGAGGAGAAGACCGAAAGGGAGAAGGACTCGCGGTAGCTGGATTCGGACTGCAGCAAAGCGCCAACTTGTGACCGCCACCACGGTTGCATACGGATTCGGATTCAGGCGCTTCAGGACTTGTTGGAAAGCTTATCAATTTTACTTTCATATGAATCAAGTCCCACGTCAATATCTGTTCGGCAGCAGCGGCAATGATCCAATTACCGTCGACAGGTCTTGCTGTCCAGGGTGCTGCGTCACCTCATTTTGGGCTTATGGCCCATGTATCAAGTTGGGTCCATTAGGGACGCGTCCTAGGGTTGGAGGACGACCCCAACACTCTTTTGGTCGTCAATCCATCTACTTATATCCCTCTATAGCCGCCATGGTCGGTTGGGGTTTTGTTTAGATCAAGTTTAGCCTTAGCTACTTGCTTGTAGGCGCGCGTGCAGGATCAGCCGCCCGTCTCCTAGTCTTCGGAACCCCATTGTAGATTAAGATTCAGTTTGAAACCTTCAATTTCATCTTGCAAATTCAGTGCTTGTTTCCTCGTTCTTGCTAGTTCTTCGATTGCTTGCAGGACGGGAGCCCTAGGAGCTGGTTGTCGCGCTCCACAAGATCGTGACGGCTATTGGACATGGTGTATCGGTTGCTAAGGCGCGGTCTTGAGGGCTGTAGTCGGGCCGTGAACGTCATCTCCATCCACCAATCGAGTTATCCCCGTTTCTCATCGAAAGATCGGGCAAAAACCCTAGCGGGTTCGCATCATCCGGCGTATGGCCTCCATGGCTATGTTGGCATCCCTCCAGCCCCATCCTCTGCCTCCGCCATCGTCCACACGACGGCTGCCGGCCAAGGGGTGCCCATCACCCAGATCTCCTTCCCACATTCACCATCACCCCTTCCCAACTTCAGCGGATCCGCACCTGCGCTGGCCATCCCCAACCCAAGCACAAATTAAACATAAGTTGGACTTAAAGGCAAGCTAGCAATGCCCACAAGTGGACATGTCTAGGCATTTTGGCAGGTCCCGGAAAAGGCAGTCTGACATAATACCAATAATATGTTTCTAGACCAGTAGCCAGGAGCTATAGTAGCTTCACGCTTCGAGTAGGGATGTTGTCTAAGGCCATCAAGTCTATTTGTTCAATCATGTTAGGTGTCTTAGTCAATAAAAAATCCTGTACATGCAGTATCACTACAGCAAAAAAATGTTAATATTCTATATACTCCCTCCGTCCCAGGATATAAGGCATGCACGTATTTCAAAATTCAAACTTTATTAACTTTGACCAATAATAAGTCTAATAAAATAAAAAATATATAGTACAATAATGGTACCATTAGATTTATCTTTACAAATACTTTCTAATCATATTTTTGTTGTTTCCATTAGTTATATAAAATAATATAAATTAATGGTCAAAGTATAATCTTGAAGACCGCACCAAGTCAAATCACGCCTTATATCCTGAGACAGAGGGAGTATGAAATAAAACTGACAACCAAACAGTATAACAAATGGTATAGTAACTTTTAATATGGTGTACTCCCTCCGTCCCAAAATAGAAGTCGTTTTAGGATTCAAATTTTGTCCCAAAAAACTTGTCACTCTCACTTCCCAATGCACCTTTCTCTTCTCCCAATACACCTTTTTCTTTTCCCAATACATCCTTATCTCTCTCTCTCTCTCCATCTTGTTTTCTGTACACTACACCTTTTTACATCTCCTTAATTCCTGTGTCCAAACCTAAAACGACATATGTACTGATATGGATTAGCTACGGTAGCAGGAATGGAATGGCTACGGATAGATGGATTAGCAGAGACCCCGGATAGCTGCCTTGGGGACTATCTTAGGATCTCTTCTTGCTTGACTCTAACTAATAGTCCGTATAGAGACAACTTACTTGACCCCTAAGTAATATCCTAACCAAATCAATCCAACTTATCCCTTTCCTAACGAACCAAAATAATCTAATCTAATCAGATCCGCTACAGTGCCGTGTGGGCCCCCTGGGCCGGCTCCACCTGCCATAACATGTACATTAGAATAAGGGCATGCTTTCTTTTTGGCCCTACTGCCCTAGCAGGCCATGCCAAACAAAGGTCATCATTTGGTTGAAAGGGCAGATGTTGACCAAGCCAAAACAAATTTGGAATGGCCAACCATTCCAGGCACCCAAATTGCTGGCCCGAACTACCCAAGAAGTCAAATTGCATGCCAACCTGATGTGGCAGAGATTGGTGGTACCCCTAGCATTGATTGCTTCATTTCTAAAATTCAATTGATTATACCAGTTGAAGCATGACTCTAATATATAATCCGATTTCACAGTAGTACTCCATGCAATTGAATCAGCAAATCAAGATCCATATTACCTTTCAGTTATTAAATTGTTTGACACATGTGACCCACATGTCATACTCAAACAATGGTTTGTTAATCCTCCTAGCAGTTTGTCATGGTTCTAATCCAAACATCTTGTATATGACCAAATTTTGGCAAACTTTGGCCACTGCCAAATTTTGGCTTGGTGCACTGGAGGTGAAAGCCAAACAGGACTAACAAACAAAGAAAGAGTTAGCAACAATTCAAACTGTAAGCATACCTTTATGGAGATCGGAATCATTATGGAGCACAACAGCTCAAAGCGTAACGGGATAATCAAGAAATTATACCATGTGCCCTCTCCCTCCACAGGATACATAAGATACCATTGCTACATGAAGAAAATGACATCAGATCACAGAATACAGATGACATAATTATATGTTCAATTCCTTATAGATGCAATACATCACAAAATACAATAGCAAGTGCCCATGAGAGGGTACAACAACATGCATGCAAAATACAGTGAATTTTCTGCATCAGAACACTGATTATCAAAAAGATATAGCACCTTAAGCCCCTGAGTGTACTTCCAAGCGTTCCCAAAATAACCCAGAACAAGTACAGCAACCATTTGGAACATGAATATTGCAATAGTGAGCTTGTCTATTATTGCATCAGCAGCAGTGAGCTTGGACTCTGCAGCTCCCCTACTCATTCCAGATTTGGTTTCATTGCCTGCAATGGATGACTGGCAGGTTAACCATGCTGCTGCAATGTCTTCAAGTCCGCTACTTGCAAAACAAATGATTTGGCGTAATAAGTAAGCCATCATGTATCATATTCTGTATTTACCTGTGTAAACTGCAACTCCACAAGCCCATTCAGTGTACCGTAGGTAACATGACTGAAGAAGTGTATTGTTGATAGTCAAAGGACATTTTTCATTGTCAATTATAGGGAGGAACAAGCGCATGTTAGCATCAAATCTTCGTATGTCATTATCTGGGTTGGGGCACTCAACTACACCCTGCACAAATTAAACACAAGTAATCAGAAAACAAATAAAAAATATCAAAGAAGTGCAGAAAGACTCACCTTGACTTTTCCTAGCTGCTCTATTGACAAGTTAGCAGAAATTAGAGGAATGATTCTTGTTTTTAAGTCAGTTTCACCATCCAAAGCAGCAGTCTGGAGTAACAATGGGAAACACAGTTAGGTATCAACTACGTCAATAGCAATTGATAAGAAGTTTCCTTCATTTCCCGGAACATTGGCTACAATACAAGCAACAGTGACATGTGCTCCAAGTTGAAAATTATGTCCGCAACATCAAACAATCAATCCAGTGTATTATAAGTCAACCCCGGGGGGGGGGGGGGGGGGGGGGGGGGGGGGGGGTTGAAGTGAAGGATTCTCTCTTGTATTTCTGATTAAGGCTTTTAAAGATTTTAGGGCTTGTTTGGAACAGAGGAAAAACTGAAGGATTGAGTTCCGGAGGAATGGAATCCTATATGCGCGTTTGGATCAAAGGAACTCGAACAAACCTATCCGGAGGAACGGCAGCGAACGTTGTACTTTTGGAGAAATGGAAAAATGGGCTCAGAACCAAAGGAAAATTTCCTACGGTGCTACTGCTCGCGGCCACGCTTAGCGCACCAAGCCAATCTTCTTTCCCTGCTTTCTTCCTCTTAGTAGTGCTGCGAGCGGCACGGCGCGGCGGAACGAGCAGGACGCGCGTCTGCTTCTGCTTCAGCTGGGTGCCTGGGTGGCACATGCAGCAAGCTGTGCGCAGCAGCGGCAGAGAAGGGGCACGCAGGTGAGGTGCTGGAGCTGGCTGTTAGAGTATGGCATGGGCCTATTGGGCCTAGGCTGGTAGTATAGCCCGTTAGGGTTAATTAGAGATAAGGGTTGCTTGCTTAGGGGTCAAGTAAACCTCTCTATATAAGGAGAGGAGATGTATCAATCTAATCAAACATGAATTAGAAGGAAAAACCTTCCCTCTTGCCCGGCTATGAGCAAAGGCCCCGCGGCCGGCTCTTCTTGCACCCTAGCAACCCTAGCCGCCGCCGCCGCTACTGCTGTGAACAGTACTCGCGGGTACTGTAGCACGCAGCCACCGCCGCTCCATCAACGCTCTCTCTCCCTCTCTATCTAGCAGCCACCTAACATCTGATATCAGAGATGTCAGGTTCTCTTCTTTTCACCGTCGTGCTGCCACCACCGGCCACCACTGCCTTGCCAGCCACCTTCGCTGCGCTGTTGCCGCACTCCGTGCCGCTGACGGCCACCTCGGCACCCGTTGTGTTCCCTGTTCTCTCACCGGAGCAGATGACTGCAGCCCTCAGCGAGCTCTCCCGCTCCGTCGCCGCCATCCAGTCGTACTTGGCTGGGATGCAGCCGCCACCGCTGCTGTTGTTGACGACGCCACAGTCGGTTTTCGCGTCCCTGCCGCCGGTCTTTCCCTATGGGACGCCGCAGTCCCCATCGGTGATCCCGTCCTATGCCATGGTGTCGCCGTCCCCATCGGTGATCCCATCCTATGCCATGGTGTCGCCGTCCCCATCGGTGATCCCGTCCTATGGCATGCTGCCACCAGCTGGGCCAGTGTATATGACAGCACCTGCCCCGACGACCACCACCACACTAAAGATCTGGTCCAACTTCCATCGCCTACTTCTTGTCGACGACGCTGCTTTTGTGCTTTTGCTGCTGTAGCTCCTTTCTGCACCATCTTCAAGCGGCGACGCCATGTCATCCGTGCAGACTAGCTCTCTACAGCAGCAGTCGTGCTATGGGAAGGTGCGGCCATGCTGTCCCCAACGGTGACAGTGGTTTCTGCTGCGAAGTTGAAGCAGATCGAGAACCCGACGGACATCGCGATGGAGCCAGCAAGGAAGATACTTACCCATCAGGTGTCAGCGGTGTGACTGCAGGCTGCTGCGCGCGGCCTCCTAGCACGTCAGCAAGTGCTGGAGATGCGTGATCTGCATCTGCTCCAAGTTGTGCTACGCCACGCAAAGAACCTCGATCTCATCAGCTGCGTTGGAGATCTTGGGCATGCAGTTTCTCCCATGAGTGGCGGGCATGTTGTTTTCCCTGCGGGCAGTGAACTCAAAGCCTGCGGCAGCAGCGATTGTGGAGGTGCACCCTTCCTCACCGTTCTCCATCGACAGCCTTCTGCTCTTCTCTGTGCGGTACAGACCAGTGGCCATCCGACGGGGAGAAGGCATGGGGCCACCGGCGGCAAGCGCACCACGTAGCATCTCCGCATTCCGCCATCGGCCGCCATGAGGGCGCCTTCGCTTGTCGCTGTTGCAACCACTTCTAGGTGGCCATACATATGCACCTCTTTCGTTCAGATGGTCTCCATGGGATCCTGGTTGCTATACACTTGCAGATCGGACGTGTGGATGGTGTCCACCTTATCTTCAGGAGTCAAAAATAAAGGAGTCCTAGTCTATTTCAGTTTGAGAATAATAAAACAAGTTGAGATGTAAAAGGCTTGTTTTTAGGTGTTAGGTTTGTGTTGAGTCAAGTCATCGTTATTGTTATTGTAAGTCAATATGGCACAAAGTAATAGTAGATTGATTCATAGAATATGATGGGTGTACAAATATATAGGCAAGGATCAATGAGGGGTTTATAGAAAGCACCCAATCAGGGAGATCCTTGCCTAATACACAATCAACTACTATAAACCTAGAGGCAGCCCAATAGTGGGCGCCTAGGCCTTGCTAACACGCCCCCGCAGTCGGATCGCCAGCCACTCTACACGTTTAGACTGGACCTGAACTCCGTGAAGACCGAAGAAGGTAGCCCCTTAGTGAAGATGTCTGCATGTTGAGACGAAGTCGGTACATGCAAGACACGAAGATCACCAACTGCAACTCGCTCCGGGATGAAGTGAAGGTCGATCTCAAAATGTTTAGTACGCTGATGTTGAACTGGATTGGAGGTCACCAGTGTCGCTCGGCGAAGAGGGGCGTGCAGCTCTTGCAGGAGATGGCATAGCCAGGTGACCTCGGCGACTCCATTAACCACTGCGCGATACTCGGCTTCAGCACTGGATCGGGACACCGTGTTTTGACGCTCAGAGGACCAGGAAACCAGATTGTCACCAAGAAGCGCAGCGTAGCCCGAAGTGGATTTGCGTGTATCTAGACATCCAGCCCAATCAGCATCAGTGTAGACGACGAGATCAGCTGAAGCGGACGGTCGCAGCAGGAGACCGAGATGAAGAGTGCCCCGAATGTACCGAAGAATCCGCTTGAGAACCGCTAGATGGGGCTCTCGAGGAGCATGCATGTGAAGACATACTTGCTGGACAGCTTAGGCGATATCTGGTCGAGTGAACGTCAGGTACTGCAGAGCTCCAGCAAGGCTTCGAAAATCAGAGGGGTCGGACACAGGAACACCTTCGGCAGCAGCAGCCTTAGGATTAGTGTCAACGGGTGTAGAACACGGCTTGCACTCTGTCATTCCGGCGCGATGAAGAATATCAAGCATGTACTGCCGTTGTGAGAGAAGAAGTCCATCACTGCATCGTTGGACCTGCATACCGAGGAAGTGATGCAATTCGCCAAGGTCTTTCATGGCGAACTCTCGTTGAAGGGCAGAGATGATCCGCTGGAGAAGACCAACTGAGGAAGCTGTGAGGACAATATCGTCCACATATAGCAGCAAAAAGGCAGATCCGCGTTGATAAATGAAGAGTGAGGTATCCGTCTTGGCTTTAACAAACCCCAGAGAAAGCAAGTATGTGGCGAACCGACTGTGCCAGGCGCGAGGAGCTTGCTTGAGACCATACAGGGATTTATTGAGACGACAAACAAAATCCGGGTGAGCAAAATCCTCAAAGCCAGGCGGCTGCTGACAATACATTATCTCCATCAGAGTGCCATGCAGAAAAGTGTTCTTCACATCCAGCTGGTGAATTGGCCACCGTCGGGAGAGGGCCAGGGAGAGCACAGTGCGCACGGTAGCAGGCTTCACCACAGGACTAAAAGTCTCAGTAAAATCCATACCCGATCGTTGAGTAAAGCCACGAAGTACCCAACGTGCCTTGTATCGCTCAAGTGATCCATCAGACTGAAACTTATGCTTGAAGATCCACTTGCCACTGAAAACATTTGCCCGAAGAGGACGAGGCACAAGATCCCAAGTGTGGTTTGTCAGAAGAGCACTGTGTTCCTCTTCCAAAGCTGCTCGCCAATTGGGGTCGGCCAAAGCACGACGAAAGGTCTTCGGGACCGGGGATAAGGGCGCGGCGTGGAGAGAAAGCATTCTCATCGAAGATGACATGCCGAGAGATGATGACTTTATTAGTGGAGAGGTCAAGGCAGCGGTATCCCTTATGGTGAGGAGAGTATCCTAGGAAGACGCAGAGAACGGACCTAGGTGCGAGCTTATGAGGAGTTGTGGCAGCTAGGTTCGGGTAACACTTGCAACCAAAAACACGCAAATGATCATACACCGGGGTGGTGCCGACAAGGCAAGGTGCGGTGTAGAGTGCTGCAGGGTTTTGGTGGGCAAGATGTTAAGGAGTGAGGTTGTCGTGGAGAGAGCTTCAGCCCAGTAAACGGGAGGCATGGACGCCTGAATCAGCAAAGAGCGAGTGACATTATTGATAGAACGAATAATGCGTTCAGCTTTACCGTTTTGTGCTGAAGTGTAGGGGCAAGACAGGCAAAGCTGGATGCCTTGAGTGAGGAAGAAGTTGCGAGTATTGATGTTGTCAAACTTCCCGTTATCACACTGAACGGCCTTGACGAAGGTGCCGAACTGGGTGGAAACGTAGGCTATGAAGTGAGCAAGCGTGCTGAAAGTGTCAGATTTAAGGCGCAAAGGAAAAGTCCACAAATAATGAGTGCAATCATCAAGTATGACCAAATAATATTTGTAACCGGAGACACTGACAACTGGAGATGTCCATAAGTCACAATGAATAAGATGGAACTTGCTAGATGCACGAGAAGTAGACACATGAAAGGGCAGACGAACATGGCGCCCTAACTGACATGCATGACATAAATCTGAGCAATCTTCTATCTGACACGACACACTAGACGCAAGCTTGGAGAGCGCCTCGTGACCAGGGTGGCCTAGACACCGATGCCATAGCGGTGAGGAAGCCCGAGCAACAAGTGTGCTGGAGGAAGGTGCACAGGGTAGAGCGGCCTGGAGCTATTGCACCTGACGATCTTGGTCCGGGACGGAAGAGCCTTCACAGAACAACCAGCAGGGTCAAACTCAACAGAGCAATTATTGTCAGTCGTAAATTGGCGAACAGAGATGAGATTCTTAATAAGTTGTGATGACACAAGAACATTATTAAGACGTAAAGAAGGTGTTAACTTTGTGGAGCCAGTGGCAGTGACAGGAATAACTGAACCATTGCCGACAATAATGGAAGGAGTTGGATACCGCGGGAAAAGAACATGTGAGAGAGCAGTGAACTGAGAAGACATGTGAGAGGTAGCACCTGAGTCGAAGTACCACTCATTGGACGGGGGTGGAGTCAGCGTCGTCGTGCTGAAGGTGGAGGCGAGGGCCGACGGGTCCCAGGAAGGGAGACCCGCGATGGGGTTGTAGCTGCCGGGAGGCACCCACTGACCAGTACCATCTGTAGCAGGGACAGCAGCGAACTGCTGCTAGGCGAGAAGCGCCTGCTGCTGTTGCTGTTACTGCTAGGCAAGGAGAGCCTGCTGTTGCGGATGCAACGGGATGGGCGCCAAGGGGGGACATGGCCCACCCGGCCACATCTGGATGGATCCCATCCACGGGTTGTAGACTGAGGGCCAGGAGCGGGCGCCAGAGGCAGATGCAGGCTGCTGCTGTCCAGCAGGAGGTCGCTGACCTTGGCCAGTAGTATGGCCACTGTTGTTGCCCCCTTTGCCGCTACCGCCGCGCTTGTTGTTGCGACGATTGTTGGGGGGTTTGGAGCCACCAACGCCCCCGGAGCCCGTACCAGGAGGTGGGGCAGCAACCGGAGGAGTGGGGGTGGTGGAGGCAGCGAGGGCGGCGGCAAGCGCATCCTTGCAATTCTCCAGCATCAGTTCCTCGAGGATGAGGTCGTCCCGGGCCTCCAGGAAGGAGGGGAAGGGCCGAGCGCGACGAAGAAGGGCGCCGACGTGGCTGAAGCGCTCGTCGAGGCCGCGGATCACGTTGAGGACGAGGGTGCGGTCCGTGATGACCTCACCAAGTGCCATAAGATCATCAGCCATCTTCTTCAGGCGGTGACAGTATTCGGTGACGGAGGGATCGCCTTGGACGAAGGTGCGAAACCGCGTCTCAAGGTGTATGGAGCGCGCCTCCCAGTTGCCGAGGAATTGCGATTCGACGGCGAGCCAGGTGTGTCGAGCAGTAGAGCCCTGGGCGGAGATGACTTCGGCGAGGTCGTCGGTGAGCGTGCCGACGATGATCCAGGACTTGACGACACAATCCATCTGTGCTTAGTCCGGGGAGACAGGGATCAGAGGGGCCTTGCAGACGTGGTCCCGAAGGGAGAACTTGCCGAGGGTCAGCAGAAACTGATCGCACCAGCAGTTGAAGTTTCCGGAGTCCACGTCGAGGACAATGGTGACGAGGGACCGGATGTTGTTGACGGCGACAGCTTGGGCATGCAGCTGCAGAAGCGCCATGGCCTCATGGAGGAACATGGCGGAGTGGAGATCAGCGGGAGCTCCAGCATCGCCCGGGGCAGCGGAGGCAGCAGCAGTCGCCCGTTCCTTGGCAGCGTGTGCGAGGGCATCGCTGGCAGGTTGGTTGGCGGCGTCACGCTCCTTGATGGTAGTCGCGGCCTCCTAGTCGGCCTAGAGGGTGCGGGCCAAGGCGGCGTCAGCGAGGCGCTGGGCCTCAGCAGCGGCGGCGTTGGCTTTCTCCGTGGCGAGACGGTGAGATATGGCATCATCTTGGACCTCGGAGAAGGGAGCACCAGTGGAGGAGCCATCAGCCTTGGGGGAGGGGGAAGGGGTGGTGCCAGACATGGTGGCACAGCACAGCAGGGGAAGCCGGCGCGCGGGGAGGAGACGCGCGAGCTAGGGCAGCGGAAGGGAGAGGTCCCAGGCGGCTGATACCATGTAAGTCAATATGGCACTAGGTAATAGTAGATTGATTCATAGGATACGATGGGTGTACAAATATATAGGCAAGGATCAATGAGGGGTTTATAGAAAGCACCCAATCAGGGAGATCCTTGCCTAATACACAATCAACTACTATAAACCTAGAGGCAGCCCAATAGTGGGTGCCTAGGCCCATATAACGCCTTGCTAACAGTTATGGTCGGCCGCACCTATGCCAGGAGGGCGCGCGACCAGGACCAGGCTAGCAGGCCCAATCCAGTTTAGCTGGTTTAGTTTAATTGGTTAGATTTCCCAAGATTTAGGAAAGAGTTTGTTTCGTATGTAATCAGAACTATAAGGTCCAAAACTGAATTATAGATGAGTTAGCCTGGGATTGAGACGTCTCCCTTGGGCTCCCAGCACTTGTGCGTCTCCCTGCTATTGCCGCCTCACTGCCTTAGCTTCTACGCCGGCCACGGCGCCCCCAGCTTGTCGGTGTTCTGCTCGGCCGCCGCCTCCTTCCTCCTACCCCTATCACCTCCGTCCACTCTCGCGCCGTAACAACCTGGTATCGCAGACCATGTCTTCTTCGGCACCGATCGTCTCCACCACCGTACCGTCCAGCTCCGGCATACCACCCACCACCGGAGCCCCTGCCTCCACCATACCCACCACCACCGTGCCTCCATCCATCCCGCCATCCACTACCATCATCACCACCTTGCCAGCATCCCACACCACCACGCCGATCGAGCCAACCGCGGCGGCGTTCGGCAACCTCGTCGCCGCCATCTACGATATGCAGCGGCAGATCAGCGATGTCCGCCTACGAGCAGCGGCCCTCGTTCCCAAGCCAGTCGCAACCCTATGGCCTCCCTGGCTATGGTGGACTTCCGCCGCTGCCTGCTACCATCCCAACGGTCTCAGAGTTGTTCTCCCTGCCGCCGTTCCAGCCCCCCTTCTGTCGTCGTCTGTTCCGTCGATGGTTCTCCCATCATCGTCGGTTCCAGCGTCGGTGTCCTCTTCCTAGCCACCACAGGCCTACCCATCACCCAAATCCCGTTCCCCCACTCCCCATCCCCTATCTCATCCGCGACCTCTATCATGGGCGGCTACTCCCCAGCGCCATCGTCGGCCATGTTGTCCGCAGCCATGAGCTATGCCCCGGCCCACCCACATCTCCCACCTGAGCTTCAGCCCCCCACAGTCCCACGCTTCCACAAACTTTCCTTCCGCACCTTTGACGGCAAGGATGATCCACTCGACTGGCTCAACAAATGTGAGCAATTTTTCCGCGGACAGCAAACCCGCCATGCCGACTGGGTCTAGCTGGCCTCCTGCCACATGACCGGGGTTGCCCAGCAGTGGTACTTGGTGCTGGAGAGCGACCAGAGCCGCCCCCAGTGGGAGGAATTCCACCAGCTCTGTCACCAGCGCTTTGGGCCGCCCTTGAGCATCAATCACCTCTCTTGGCTCCATGGAGGCGTTCCAGGCCCGCGCGGCGCACGCGGGTCATCTTTCCCCGCGCCAGAAGGCCCAATTGTTCATCGGCGGCTTGCCATGCACGCGGGTCAAGTTGCACGAGCCGCGGGATCTGCAGCGTGCCATGCACTTGGCTCACACGTATGAACGGCGCAATGCGTCGGCCGTCCCTGTACTACAGGCACCCCCGCGTTCGCCTCGGCGTGTGCTCCAGGCACCTCCGGCACCCACCGGCGGGGCTCCCTCCACCGCGATCGCAACGCGGCCGTTCAAGAAGCTGACACCCGAGGAGATGGCGCAACGCCGCAAACAAGGCCTATGCTACAATTGTGATGAACCCTATGTCCGCGGCCACAAGTGTGCACAGCTATTTTTCCTCGAGGCCGCAGACTACATTGTTGAGGAGCCGAAGGACACCGACGACAACACCTCGGCGACCGCGCCAGATCCCCCACCGTTTGACCCCGACGCGCCCATGATCTCGTTGAACGCGATCACGGGCATTCGAGCTGAGACAATGCAGCTCAAGGTCCACCTTGGCGGCCACGACTTCACCGCCCTGCTGGACACTGGCTCCACGCACAACTTTGTCAGCCTAGACGCGGCTCGGCGCGCCGGTCTGCACTCCACCGACAGCTGGGGTGCCCATGTGGTGGTGGCCAACAGCGATCGGGTGGCTTGCCGGGGCCTAGCCCGTGACGTTCACCTGAAGATCGGCGGCGAGGTTTTCTCCATCAGTTGCTACTCGATCCTGCTCGACTGCCACGACGTGATCCTCGGCATTGCCTGGCTGCACACGCTAGGGCCCATTCTATGGGACTTCGCCAATCTTGCCATGGCGTTCCACTGCAAGGGTAGGCGCATTGTATGGACCGGCATCGGATCAGTGCCCCCCGCCAACTCGTCGTCCGGCTGTCTGCCCGTCGGCCGACTGTTCACGGCCAAGGGGACCGAGCCGGCGCTGTTGGAGCGCCTCTTGGACACGTACGCCGACGTCTTCGCCGCACCGACTGGGCTGCCACCTGCCTGTCCGTGCAATCATCAGATTCACCTTCGGCCCGGCACCGATCCTATCCAGGGTTTTTCTTACCGATCGGTAACCGGTCGGTTTGGTCGGTAACCGATGAAACCGGTCCGGTCCGGTTACCAAACGGACCGGTTACCAAAATTTGAATTTGAAATTTGAAAATTTGAAAAAAAAAATGCCCAAAAAATTCCTAAAAATAGATTATAATTTATGGAGACCAATGGTATAAAATTTTTTGAAATTGGACGTTTGGAATTGGAAAAAAAAGGTCGGCCCGTTAAGGCCCATGAGGCCCATTAGGCGCTCACGGGCACAAAACCAGGCGTTCACGGGCGGGGGGGGGCAGAACGCCTCCTTCCCGAGCCTTATCCGCGCCCCGCCCTCCGCCCCCAGCGCCGTCGTCCGCTCGCCGCCGCCGGCTAACCGCTCGGTTAGGCTCGGTTACCGAGCGGGAGCGAGCGGTAACCGCTCCGGCGACGCGCCCTCGGCTAGCCGCGCGGTCGGCTCGGTAACCCTGCTTCGACGGGCCAGACAACCGCAGCTTTTACAGTATGTTGGTTCAAGAATGGGAGACAACCGCAGCTTGGACGGGCCAGACGTGGCAAGATTACAAGGCAACCCTGCTTCGAACCAAAGGTATTGCTCTTATGTCTATCGCCGAGTATGAAATGTCATGCCAACAAGGGGTCTTTCCATACATCTTGCGTAGATGATCATGTATTCCTGTGACTGTGAGGATGTGTTGTTGATGCATTCGTTGATGTTTTCGAGACAATATTTATTTGTATGCGACTATTTGTTCATGTTTTCGAGACAATGAATTTATTGCCGCAGTGTGCGGTCTTTTTTATATCTATATGTCCAAAGGAAGTACCAAAAAATCATTTTTATCCAAAAAAAAGACAGCCCACCGGTTTGGACAGGTTACCGATCTAACCGGTCGGTAACCGACCCAAACCGGTCGGTTACCGACTCGAGATTCAAACCGACCGGTAACCGACTCAAACCGGTCGGTAACCGACCCAAACCGACCGGTTTACCGATTCGAAACCGAACAACTGAGGCGTTTGAATTCAAACTTCAAACCGGCCGGTACCGGGCGGTTACCGATCAAACCGGTCCGGTAAACCGCTACCGGTGGCCGGCGGTTACCAGCAACCGGTCGGGAAGAAAAACCCTGATCCTATCACGGTTCGCCCCTACCGCTATCCCCAGCTCCAGAAGGATGAGCTGGAAAAGCAGTGTGATGACATGCTCCAGCAGGGTACAATCCGCGCCAGCACCTCCCCATTCTCAGCCCGAGTGTTGCTTGTCAAGAAGCAGGATGGGTCATGGCGCTTCTGTGTCGATTACAGGGTGCTGAACGCGGCCACGGTCAAAGACAAGTTCCCCATCCCCGTCGTCGAGGAGCTGCTGGATGAGCTCCATGGCGCCAGGTTTTTCACAAAGCTGGATCCCCGTTCCGGCTACCATCAAGTGCGCGTTCATCCCGAGGATGTGGCCAAGACGGCGTTCCGCACCCATCACGGCCACTTTGAGTTTTTGGTCATGCCGTTCGGCATGTCCAATGCACCATCGACGTTCCAGGCGCTGATGAACTTCGTGCTCAAGCCCTTTCTCCGCCGCGACGTCTTGGTCTTCTTCGACGACATATTGATCTACAGCGCCTCGTGGACTGCTCATCTCCAGCTGCTGCGCGCCGTCCTTGACGTGCTGCGCGCGCACCGACTACACCTCAAACGGTCCAAGTGCTCCTTCGCCACGTCCAGCGTCCACTACCTCGGCCACGTCATCACGCATGCCGGCGTCGCGGTCGACAGTGCCAAGGTTGCAACTGTTCAGTCTTGGCCGCAGCCGCGCTCCGCCCGCGGCCAGCACGGCTTCCTGGGGCTGTCCGGCTACTACCGCCGCTTCATCAAGTCGTATGGCGTCATCGCTGCACCACTCACCTCTCTCCTACGCAAGGAGGGTTTCGTGTGGGGGGAGCCTGCAGAGAAGGCATTCCAAGAGCTCAAGACTGCACTATCCACCGCCCCTGTTCTCCAGCTTCTGGACTTCGGCCGTAAGTTTACCGTGGATTGCGACGCGTCGGGCTCAGGTTTTGGGGCGGTGCTGCATCAGGAGACCAGCCTGATTGCTTTCTTCAATCGGCCTTTCGCCGCACGGAATTTGAAGGTCGCGGCATACGAGCGCGAGCACATTGGGCTGGTCCAGTCGGTGCGGCATTGGCGGCCCTACCTTTGGGGCCGTCACTTCGTCAGGCACACGGATCACTATGCGCTGAAGTTCATGCTCGATCAGCGCCTGTCCACCATACCACAGACTCACTGGATTAGCAAGCTCTTTGGCTATGATTTCAGGGTGGAGTACCGTCCGGGGGGCCTCAACATCGTCACCGACGCCCTGTCCCGTCGTGACGGCGATGCGCCACTGCTAGAGGGCCTGACAGCGCCCACGTCTTCCCTGGTCGCCCTGTCCCGCCCGACGTTCCTCCTGTTCAACGACTTGCGCCGGGAACTGGACAGGGACGACGACCTCAGGGTGCGGCGTGACGCGGTCGTCGCGGGTGCGCATGGGGAGGCCTGGCCCGTCCGCGACGGCCTCCTCTTCAACGGCCGCGTCTACGTGCCGCCCACTTCGGCTGTCCTCGACAACGTGTTGCAGCTCGCGCATACGGGGGCGCACGAGGGGATTCAGAAAACCCTCCAGCGCCTTCGTGCCGAGTTGTTCATCGACCACGACCGGTGTGTCGTTCGCGAGTTCGTGCGGGCCTGTGCGACCTGCCAGCGCAACAAGACAGAGGCTCTCCATCCTGCAGGCCTGCTTCAGTCGCTTCCCGTGTCGTCCCGCGTTTGGGCCGACATTGCCATGGACTTCATCGAGGCTCTCCCTAAGGTCCATGGTGTGAGCATCTAGGCCCCTAGTGGGTTTCGGTGATTGGATGACAACGGTAAATTACTATGACTAACGTGTGTTTTGCAGAAACAGTTGAGTTAGGTCATGGTAATGATGATCGTGAGGGCACTATGGTATTCATGTCCCCATATTGATGGAATTCGTTCGGTTTTCAAAGGATGGACGACGAAGACGGTGATAGGCTAGTTCTAAGTGTCATTTGGTGTTGAAGGACACTTGGAGTAGCATAGGTCTTTGTTTTATCTTTGGTCGTACTATTAAGGGAGGTTTGAATGGGTAGCTTGACCTAGGTGAGACTTTTGAGTTAGGTGTGGTGCACACTTGTTAACTAAAGCCCTAGGTAGCTTAGAAAGGTCCCTAAGATCATAAGGAAGAAAGTTCGTGAAGGGAGCGTCGCAAACCGAAGTCGTTTTGGACTTCAAATGTTGACCGGACGCTCGAACCCTAGGGACCGGACGCTGGGGCATGCGTCCGGTCAGTGGTGCTCGCTGAGGGGCAGGTCAGCTGTGACCGGACGCTCCCTCAGCAGTCGATTGGACGCACCAGAGGGTGAGTCCGGTCGCGTCCAGAGAGGTTCCAGAGAGGAAAATTCTTGACCGGACGCGTCCGGTCAGTGGTGATCGGACGCATGGGAGCGTTCGGTCAATGCTTCGTACAGGTGTCAGGGCTAACGTCATTTAGTCGTTAAACACTGACCGAACGCGTCCGGTCACCCCGACAGGTGCGTCCGGTCAGTGTGTAACTGGCTGGACTTACCCCTTCGTGCATGTTTTGAGTTGGGGGGTATAAATATGTCTCCCCCTCATTCATGTTGTTACTCTTGCTCATTTGAAAGGTTGTCAAACACATTGTGATTGCAAGTGAGTGCAAGAGGCCTAGTGAGGTTGAGAGATTTGATAATTGAGTGATCAAACACCTCATTAGTGAATAGAGAGTAGCAAGTGTGCATCCACCCATCTCATTAGCCTTGCGTTGGTCAAGTGAGAGTTCTTGCTTGTTACTCTTGGTGATCGGCATCACCTAGACGGCTTGGTGACGATCAAAGAGCTTGGTGATCATCCGGAGGCTTTGTGGATGACCCAAGCCATGTGACCGGTAGCGAGCGATTCACCGGACCAGAGTGGCCAAGAATCAGCTCGTAGTGAGCACTTGATCCTTGCGCGGATCAAGGGGGAGCGATACCCTTGCGCGGGTGCTCCAACGAGGACTAGGGGGGGTGTGCCGACACCTCGATACCTCGGAAAAAAGATCGTCGTGTCATCTCTACTCTCTCTACTTTCGCATTTACATTTGAGCAATCCAATTTCGCAATTTACTTATTGTTCATCCATATTTGAATTGCCATGGTAGAGTAGAAATGTCATAGCTTTGATCTTTTGCTTGGTTGATTCTAGAGAAGCACACTTCTAGGCACTAGGGGGTTAATTGGGCTTGTTAGGTTTTAATTCTTGCAAAAGTTTTAGAAAAGCCCAATTCACCCCCTCTTGGGCATCTTGATCCTTTCACATGGCAAGAGCGTTATCCTCACCGTCATCGATGGGTTCTCGAAGTACGCCAACTTCATTCCACTGGGCCACCCGTACACCGCCACCTCCATCGCACGCACATTCTTCAACGGCATCATCCGCCTCCATGGCTTCCCCTACTCCATCGTCAGCAACCGCGATCCCATCTTCACTGGGCAGGTTTGGCGTGACTTGTTTCGGCAGGCCGGCGTCCAGCTTCGCATGAGCACGGCCTTGCACCCGCAGACGTTAATAAGGTGATCACAATGTACCTCCACTGCCTTACCGGTGATCGTCCGCGGGATTGGCTCGACTAGCTGCCTTGGGCGGAGTTCTGCTACAACACTGCCTATCACTCAGCTCTCCGCACCTCGCCGTTCACCGTTGTCTATGGGCGGCCTCCTCCTGAGCTGCTGTCGTATGCACCGGGGCGCGCTCAGACGGAGGCAGTCAATGCCCTGCTCGCCAACCGCGATGAGTTCATAGCCGAGGTGCGCGCCAGGCTTCTTCAGGCGCAGAAGTACGCCCGCTGGTTCTACGACGCCAAGCACCGCGCGCTAGAGTTCGCGGTAGACGATTGGGTGTGGCTGCGCCTCCTTCACCGTCCAGCCCAATCCTTGACCCCGGGAGCTCGTGGGAAGCTCGGACCACGCTATGCCGAGCCCTACAAGGTGCTGGAACGCGTGGGTGAGGTGGCCTACCGCCTCGCTCTGCCAGATGGAGCTCGGATTCATGATGTTTTCCATGTTGGGGTTCTCAAACCGTTTCGTAGACCGGCGCCACGTCTCCGGTGCTACCTCCACTGCGTCATGGGCGCCCCCTTCTACAGCCAGCACGCATTCTGCGCTCGAGCCTTCGTCGGGATGTCTGGCACGTCCTTGTTCAGTGGGCCGATATGCCAGCATCTGACGCTACTTGGGAGACTGTCGAAGAGTTTCGTGCGGCTCATCCTTCGTTCCAGCTTGAGGACGAGCTGTTTTCGGAGGAGGGGAGAGATGTTATGGTCGGCCGCACCTATGCCAAGAGGGTGCGCGACCAGGACCAGGCTAGCAGGCCCAATCCGGTTTAGCCGGTTTAGTTTAATTGGTTAGATTTCCCAAGATTTAGGAAAGAGTTTGTTTCGTATGTAATCAGGACTATAAGGTCCAGAACTGAATCATAGATGAGTTAGCCTCAGATTGAGACTTACGTCTCCCTTGGGCTCCCAGCACTTTTGCGTCTCCCTGCCGTTGCCGCCTCTCTGCCCTAGCTTCTACGCCGACCACGGCGCCCCCAGCTCGCCGGCGTTCTGCTCGGCCGCCGCCTCCTTCCTCCTACCCCTATCGCCTCCGTCCACTCCCGCGTTGTAACAGTTATAGGTTTGTTAGGTTGCATCTCAAGGACGAGCTGCATGTCCGGGTGGGGTGTAGTGTTAGAGTATGGCATGGGCCTATTGGGCCTGGGCTGTTAGTATAGCCCGTTAGGGTTAATTAGAGATAAGGGTCGCTTGCTTAGGGAAGTAAACCTCTCTATATAAGGAGAGGAGATGTATCAATCTAATCAAGCATGAATTAGAAGGAAAAACCTTCCCTCTTACCCGGCTATGAGCAAAGGCCCCGCGGCCGGCTCTTCTTGCACCCTAGCAACCCTAGCCGCCGCCGCCGCTACTGCTGTGAACAGTACTCGCGGGTACTGTAGCACACAACCGCCGCCGCTCTCTCAACGCTGTCTCTCCCTCTCAATCTAGCAGCCACCTAACACTAGCGCAGGCGGATGGACGCGTGGGGTGGCTGGGACGTCAGATCGCCGTAACGGTCGAAGGAAGGCATTGGAAGGAACGACGATAGGAAAGCCAACAACGATACGAGTTGGACTAATGCATAAGGTTTGAGCAAATTAAAATAAACAGGTCCATGTGTTTATAGTTTTTTTATCAGCCACAACTTATAATTACGATAAAAGTAAAATGACACCAAGCTAATCAATATACTAAGCATGAGTCCTGTCGGTTGGGAGTTCCATACGTTTATTAGAAGATATATGTGCTTATTACTAAATAATCAATCAATATTTTATTTATGTGTTACTATGATTCCTCTGTTTTCATTCCTGCATTCCAAACACCTCTTTCAATCGTTTCCTGTGTTTTTCAATTTCTCTGTTTTGCCATTTCACTCCTACCTATTTCCTTTACTTCTTTCCATGCCTCTGATTTTTGTTCCTTTGTTCCAAACAGGCCCTTAACAGGAATAAATGTTTTGGCACGACATAGCCAAGTTCTGGCTTCAAGGTCTGTACTCAGCATCAAAGAAAGTACCAAGCATTAATGAAATACCACAAAACATGACAGTTCAGCATAATAATAGAATAATACATAAAAAAAATATTCCTAACTCTTGGAGTCTCCGTGCAGAGCTCCAAACCATGCAGGTGTGGACAATAATCTGTAACCCTATCAATGAACTTTGCTATGCTCGTCCATTCTTGAACCTGTCATATCTGATACTCCTTAACTCTTAGTAGCAGTCCTGACTTTGAAAATTCATGTACTGCCACACATTGGCTTCTAAACAGGGGAGAAGAAACTGATGCCGTGATGGAAAATTGGAAAAGCGTTTTTTTCAGGGAAGGGGGTAAAGCAAACAGAAGTTCTGGGAACTTCACCACGTGATAGGAATTGGATGTCCTTAGTTTCCAAGTTGAGGTAATGGAATCAAGTTCAGATTTTATGTGCGAATATAACAAAAATACCACTCAAGCAGTGGGATCAGAATATGTATCCATGGAAATTCTGTAGCATTGTGATATGATCAGGTGTATCGTTAGGGCAATCTCCATAATAGTTTTTGTGCAGCCCTTTTACCTCTATACAGCTGTTGTTTATTTTACTTCAATAAAATTTACAGTGGGGGTCGCCCCTGCTGTACTCACGGTTCAAAAAAAAAAGGTTACGGCAATCTAGAGGTAAATTCATCACAGGACAGTCAGGTTCAGCTTGTGTTTGACATAAGTTCATTACTTCATCAAAGCAATGGCTACAAGCATTCCAGAAAATTATACAAACTCCTATAATAGTACGTATGTGTGTGCAACAAATAAACATGTGTACTGCTGCTTGTGGGTAATTTTATTAAACATATGTATAGTCTAACATATATCATGTAACTTGTACTCCAAGTTGTATCTTGACTATATATATGAAATCCACCCCTCCCTCTTGTCGGGGATCCCCTACATGCGCCTATCTCCTCTGCTCGCGGCGCTCGCACGACACGCCTTCTCCCCACCGGCCACCACGCGCGCCCTCCCGCGCACGCGTCGCGAACTCCTATGCTCCACCCGCTCGCTCCTGCTCCTGCGTGCGCACACATGCTGCTTCGCGTCCTCACACATGCCTCCTTTGCTTCGCGAGCGTCCGCACGGATTCCCCTGCCCTCTGCAAGTCTCCACTGCACGGCGCACGCACACGCCGGCCTACCTCCACCCTCCATGTGCCTCGCAAACCCCTGCGCGCACGATCCACTTCGTGCCTTTGCCCGACTCTGCTCTCCACCTGCTCAACTGCAATGCCGACCTCTTCCCCTACTTCCTATGTTGGTCCTCTGCCTCGATAGCAGCTGCAGCAGCCCGTCTGCCGCGGGCAAGGTGTCCTTGGGCCGGCTCTACAGGCTCCTACAACCTTTGCACACGCACCTTTCTCACTCGGTTGGCACCCTGCGTCCTTCATCTCGGCGCAGCACCAACTCAAGGATCCGACTCTTGGGTCCTCGACACCGGCGCGACTTCTCACATGTCATCTTCTGCTGCTACACTCCTTTCTCGCCTACCTCCCTCTAATTCTTTCATCACTATTGGCAATGGTCAGACTATCCCTATTTCATGTCGTGGCACTTCTCTTCCTACTGCCAACACCACCTTTACCCTTAATAACATCCTCATCGCTCTCGACCTTGTTCACAACCTTCTTTCGGTGCGCTAATTTACACGAGATAATAATTAGTCCATTGACTTTGATGCTTTTGGATTTTCCATTAAGGATATGCAGACTCAACGTGTGATCCTTTATTGGAATAGTCGTGGGGATCTTTACACTACGCCCACGACTCCACCTCTTCCTACCACCACTTGCAGCCTTGTTGTTTCATCCTCGTTGTGGCATCTCCCCGTCTTGGTCATCCAGGTCATGTCTCCATCAGCACCCTTCGAGTCATTTCGTATTCTACAAATTTCATTTTACCTTGCTTGTGTTCCAAAGACGAGTGTGTTTTATGTAAATTTGTGAGTGTGTTAGGGAGTCGTGGAGATCTTTACACTATGCCCAGGACTCCACCTCTTCCTACCGCCACTTGCATCCTTGTTGTTTCATCCTCGTTGTGGCATCTCCATCTTGGTCATCCAGGTCATGTCTCCATCATTACTCTTCGGACCATGTCATATTCTAAATTTCATTTTACCTTTCTTGTGTTCCAAAGACAAGTGTGTTTTATGTAAATTTGTGAGTGTGTTGGGCTTCTACATGTTCTAAACCCCTTTCTTTCTTCTTAATATAGTGATACGCTCCATGTTCGAGAAAAAAAAACATTTACCTCAACATAACAAATGCCTTGAGGATCAGAAGTCCCAATGAGAACAAGATCACATGGTATCTCGTCATTCTCATGGAGCCACACTACATCTCCAACACATATATCCTGTGCTTTGATCTACAGAACAAAAGCACATTGAAATATTCCAATAATAAATCCATGTAATCACATATGCATCATTAGAAAACTTCTTACTCATCCACATTCATCAGTACTCTAATCCTTCCATATACAGTGCTATTAGACCACTTGGTTTTTAGAATATATTACAGCATACCAATTCCATCACGTAAAAAGCAATAGGAAAAACTCCAAATTACTCCCTCCAAGTTTGGCCTTTGTCCACATAACCCGCCTAAACTAACATTTGGTTCAATTTACTCCCTCCAACTATTTAAGTTGGTCCAATTTACAACTTAAAAATATTTTTCTTTTTTTTTTTGTTTCTCTATTACAAATTGTGTTTTAGTTTTAAATTTTGTGATATGATAGTAGTATTAGTTGATGAAAGTCAGTAAGGAGTGATAGGAAACTAGAGCTGTGGCGGCAAACCCTTGAGGCCAAAGGGTTTAGAGTAAGCAGAACGAAGACTGAATACATGAGATGTGACTTTGGCAATGCTGCACAGGAGGAGGGAGAGGTCAGCTTGGAAGGAGTGGTGCCTAAGAAAGATGCCTTCCGATATCTAGGATCAATGTTACAGAAGGATGGAGATATTGATGAGATGTTAGCCATAAGGCAAGATGGTTGAAGTGGCACCAAGCATCTGGCATTCTTTGTGATAAGAGGGTACCCCAAAAGCTCAAAGGCAAGTCTTATAGAACAGCGATTAGATCCACTATGTTGTATGGAGCAGAGTGTTGGCCTACAAAAAAAGATATGTCCAACAAATGAGTGTTGCAGAAATGTGTATGTTGCGCTGGATTTGTGATCACATAAGGTTGGACCGAGCTCGAAACAATGATATACGTGACCGTCTAGGGGTAGCACCAATTGAAGCAAAACTTGTCCAACATCGGTTGAGGTGGTTTGGCCATGTCCAAAGGAAACCTTTAGAGGCTCCAATGCATTGTGGTGTTCTAAGCCAAGATATTAATGTGAGGAGAGGTAGAGGAAGACCGAAATTGACTTTGGGGAGGCAATAAAGAGAGATCTGAAAGGTTGGAGTATACCTAGAGATCTTTGTTTGGATAGGAGTGCGTGGAAAGCGGCCATTGACGTGTCTAAACCGTGACTAGGGGCTCCTGTTGGGTTTCAACTCTAGCCTACCCCAACTTGTTGGGACTAAAAGGCTTTGTTTGGTTTGGTTTGGTTTGGATAGAGGACGTCATACTTTGTGTACCATATTGTATCTCTAGTGTCAATTTATTATTAAATTTCCTAAGCTATCAAAATAGTGTCAAAATAATAAGATGTCTTTTTCTAACATAACTTATGATGCCCTCTATCACATCACAAAAATTGATATTAAAACTCAACTTATATGTGGAGAAACAAAAATAGCAAATCCTGTTAAGGGGTAAATTAGACCAACTGAAATAGTTGGAGGTAGTAAATTGAAACAAATGTTACTTTAGGGGTGTATCTGGACATAGGCCAATCTTGGAGGGAGTAACTTGGAATTTTTCCAAAGCAAAACATCACTTGACTAGCCATGCATTAAAAAAATCTTCTATCTTTCAATCCACATTACTAAGCAAACAGGTGATGGTTCTAAATAGATAGCAGATATTTTTTTCTCCATAACACAGGAGAGGTGCGCATCATTATATTAAGAATTAAGAAGATGAAAAAAGGGGACAAGTGCCCAAACAACACAAAAACTCAAAAACAACACAAACACTGCTGTTAAGAAACAACCATATTGTCAAGGGTGTCGAACCCCCGACGGGCAGGGCCTCGGCTACGGAGCTCGTAGCCGTCGGCCGTCTTCTCCGGTGAGGTTATGCCCCTCTACCGTAGGCTTAGGGTTTTAGAGAGAGAGAGTTGGGGGATAACAATCTTGCTTGCCTCAATCAAGTGCCGATTACAATCATAAATAGCCTTGCGGTTGTACCCAAAAGGAAACCAACCTCCTAAACTTAAGGGAAAGACTAGTTGCTAAACTTAAGGAAATAACTTGATTTGTTTCTAAACTTAGCCACGAGGCTGTTGCGGCTCCCCCGCGCGCGCGCTCTGCGCCTGGCTCACGGCGCGTTCGGCCATCCGGCACTCGTCGCGGGCGCGCCTGCGCCTGGCATATGTGCGACCGCACATGACATCTCTCCCCGCCTCGAAGTCCAGCTCGTCCTCGAGCTGAAAAGAAGGAAACCGAGAGCGGAAATCGTCCAGGTCTTCCCACGAAGCAGAGGTGGGGGGCTGACCCGCCCACTCGACGAGCACCTGGCGGACACCACGGGCCAGGCGACCCTGAGTCACCCGAGACGGCGCAGGCACGACCGCACCATGCAAGAGCGGAGGCAGCGACGGCGGCACAGCCGGCGGAGGCCCCACGAACTTCTTGAGGACGCCCACATGGAACACATCGTGGAGACGGGCGCCTGGCGGGAGCTGAAGGCGCACGGCCACCGCATTGATGACTTCGGTGACCATATAGGGCCCGACGAAACGAGGTTTCAGCTTCCCGTGCGCCGTGCGAGGCAGGGATGTTGCCGCGCGTTGCCGAAGACGTAGGAGCGCCCAGTCCCCAACTTGGAAGTCCACTGGGCGATGATGCTGGCCGTAGGCTTGCTTCTGGACCGCCTGGGCCTGCTCGAGGCGGAAACGGACATCCTCTAGGAAAGCCGCACGCTCCTCGATCTCCTGGGCGACGGCCGCGACACGAGCTTCCCCCAGTTCATACGAGCGAATGGTCGGAGGGTCCCTGCCATAGACCACACGAAAAGGAGTCTCACGCAGCGAGGACTGGTAGGCGGTGTTGTAGGTGTACTCCGCCCATGGCAGCCACCGCAACCACTGTCGAGGTCGGTCGCCGGTGAAGCATCGCAGGTACATGACGATGACCCGATTTGCGGCCTCTGTCTGGCCGTCCGTCTGCGGGTGGAAGGTAGATGACATGTAGAGCTTCGTGCCCGTGAGCCTCAGGAGCTCCTGCCAAAACGCCGAGGTGAAGACAGGGTCGCGGTCCGAAACGATGGACTGTGGTACGCCATGAAGGCGGACAATGTCGGCGAAGAAGGCGTTGGCGACGGACTCGGCGGTGTAGGGGTGCGCCAAGGGAATGAAGGCAGTACTTGCTGAAACGATCCACGACGGAGAGGATGACCGTCTTGCCTTGGACCTTGGGGAGCGCCTCGATGAAGTCGATGCCGATGTCTGCCCACACCGCCGACGGCACCGGAAGTGATTGCAGCAAGCCGGCCGGCCTAAGGTGGTCGGACTTGTACTGCTGGCGGGTGACGCGGGCCTTCACAAAATCCTGGACCAAACGGCGCATGTGGGGAAAATGGAAGTCATGCCGGAGCCGGTGTAGGGTGCGGTGGATGCCTTCGTGCCCGTCGTTGTGGACCGCGGCCACAATCTCCTGCAGCAGCGGCGACGCCGGAGGGATGTGCAGCCGCCCCTCATAGGCGACCATGCCGTCCACCAGTGTCCATGGCGTGGCACGGGTGCCCGTCCGGACCTCCTTGTAAAGGGCGACCAGGGCGGGGTTCGTAGCCTGGGCGTGGCGAAGGCGCTCGACGAAGTCAAAACGGGGCGCAGAGATGGCCATCACTTCCCCGTCGTCATGGTCGCGCCGGGACAGGGCATCGGTGACGACGTTCGTGGCGCCCGATCGGTACTCCACCGAGAAGTCGAAGCCGAGGAGCTTGCCAACCCAATGGTGCTGAGGGATCGTGGCAAGGCGCTGGTCGAGGAGGTACTTGAGGCTGTAGTGATCGGTCTTGACGATGAAGCGCCGCCCCCACAGGTATGGCCGCCAGTGTCGGACCGCCTGGACCAGGCCGATGAGCTCGCGTTCATAGGCAGCGAGCGAGCGATGGCGAGGGGCCACCGGTCGGCTGAAGAAAGCGACGGGGTGGCCTTCCTGGACCAGCACGGCGCCGAACCCCGATGTTGAGGCGTCGCACTCCACGATGAACAGCTTGGCGAAGTCGGGCATGGCGAGCAACGGGGCCGTTGTCACGGCGGCCTTGAGAGCCGTGAACGCCGTGGCTGTGGCGTCGTCCCACGAGAAGCCCTCCTTCTTGAGCAAGCCCGTCAGCGGTGCGGCGATCGTCCCGTAGTTGTGGACGAACTTGCGGTAGTACCCCGCGAGGCCGAGGAAGCCGCGTACCGCCCGGGGGGAGCGGGGTGTCGGCCAGTCGACGGTCGCCTACACCTTGGTCGGGTCCATAGCCACCCCCGCTGCCGAGATGACGTGGCCAAGGTAGGCGACGGCTGGGGCCCCGAAGGAGCACTTGGAGCGCTTGACGAAGAGCTGGTGGTGCCGAAGCGCGTCGAGGATCGTTCGAAGGTGGCGCAGGTGGTCAGCCCACCGGCGAAGGAACGGCCGGAGCACATCATTCATCAGGGCTTGAAATGTTGCAGGGGCGTTGCAAAGCCCGAACGCCATCACCAGGAACTCGTAGAGGCCGTCATGGGTGCGGAACACCGTCTTGTGGACGTCCCCCGGGCGCATGCGCACCTGGTGATATCCCGACCGCAGGTCCAGCTTGGTGAAGAACTGGGCGCCATGGAGTTCGTCGAGGAGCTCATCAACCACCGGGATCGGAAAAGCATCCTTGACCGTCAGCGCGTTCAGCGCCCGGTAGTCGACGCAGAAGCGCCATGTCCCATCCGGCTTCTTGACGAGGAGGACGGGCGACGAGAACGGAGAGTCGCTCCGGCGGACGATACTCTGCTCCATCATGGCGGCGCACTGCCGCTCCAGCTCGTCCTTGTGCGCCGCCGGGTACCGGTAGGGGCGGACGGCGACCGGCTGGGCGTCAGGCTTGAGCGTGATGCGGTGGTCGTGCGCGCGTTTGGGGGGCAGGCCCGTCGGTTCGGCGAAGACCCCCCCATACGCGAGCAGCAATGCCTCAAGGAGGGACCCGGCGTCAAGTGTCGCGCGGAGTGCCGGTGGCGAGGGCCGAGCCACGCTGGTCTAGGAGGCGGTGCACCCATGGCGCTGGAAGGACATGCGCTGGCGGTCCAGGTCCCAGACGATGGGTCCAAGCGCCCCCAGCCATCAGGTGCCGAGGACGACGTCGTACCCGGCCAACGGCATGACGAAGAGGTCGGCCGAGAACGACTCGCCATCGACGAGCAGAGGAGCATCACGGATGACGCCGGCGCAGGTGACGCGCTCACCATTGGCCACCAACGCGGTGAGGCGGGGTCGCTGTTGAAGGGGAAGGCCGGAGCGTCGCGCCGCCTCCTCCGCGATGAAGTTGTGGGTGCTGCCGGGGTCGAGGAGGGCGACGAGCGACGCGGCACCCGGGGTCACGGCGATCTGCATGGTGCCCGCCATGGGAACCCCAGCCACGGCCTGGAGGGAGAAGCAGGGAGCCTCGGTGCCGGTCTCGGCGTCCGCCGCCGCGTCCCCGGCGTCCTCGATTTCCACCCCTTCCACGAAAAAAATGCGCCGGCAAAACCTGTTATGACCACGGGCATATTTTTCATTGCAGTTAAAGCAAAGACCCAAGCGACGGCGCTCGGCCATCTCCTCCGGGGTGAGACGACGCTGGGCTCCCTCGCCGCGACCCGGTTGGGAAGCCGTTGGTGGTGCCGGTAGAGCCAGCGGCGGCGTCGGGCCCGGCAGCGCGGCTCGAGGCGTTGGGGCGGCCAGGATGCCACGCGAGGACGCGCGCAGAGGGTGTTGCGGTGGCCGCTCGAGCTCCATCAGCTCCACCTGGCGCGCCAAACTCATGGCCGCCACCAGTGTTTCAGGGTGGTGGAGGCGGACGGCGTGGCTGAGCGGGGGGAGGAGACCGCCGGTGAAGAGTTGGACACGCTGAGCTTCATCGAGGCGGCCCGCCCGCGGCAGGAGGGCTTGGAATCTGTTGGAGTACTCCTCCACGGTGCCGGTGCGGCGGCACTCGGATAGCTCGAACAGCGGCGCCGCGCGGAGGGGAGGTCCGAAACGCAGGTTCAGGAGTTCCTTGAAGCACCCCCACGATGGTGCCCCGTCGTCTTCCAGCAGCTGGGTGTACCAGAGCTGCACGACGTCGTCGAGGTGGTATGACGCCATCCCGACGCGGTCCTCCGCCAAGGTGCGATGGTGGCAGAAGTATGACTCGAACTTGTTGAGGAAGAGCAACGGGTCCGTGGTGCCGTCGTAGCGGGGAAAGTCTCACTTCTTGGGCCGGGGGGAAAGGTCGAGGTCGCGCGACCCTTCGGGGCGGCGGTTCGCGCTGCTTTCGGCCGTCGAGGCCTTCTCCTTCATGGCGGCCATGTCGGCCTTCAGGGTGGTGAGCTCGGCGGACATGGTCTTCAGCTCCTTGAAAAGATCGGCAATGGTAGGCTCGGACATGGTGGCGGTGGGCTGCGGGGTAGGCGCGGCAGAGGTGGATGGGGGCGGCGGCGGCTGGTGGCCTTGTGCGACTGGCTGAGATGGATCGGAACGGGCGGAAGAGGATCGTCTGACTTGTGATACCAGGTTGTCAAGGGTGTCGAACCCCCGACGGGCAGGGCCTCGGCTACGGAGCTCGTAGCCGTCGGCCGTCTTATCCGGTGAGGTTATGCCCCTCTACCGTAGGCTTAGGGTGTGTTTGGTTGGGTGCACCACCCCTCAGCCAGGCTCCACAGATGCGAGAACAGGCGTTTGTTTGGTTCGCGTATCTGTCTGGCCAGGCTCTGCTCGTGCAAGATTCCTCCCGCAGCCTGGCTCTGGAGGAACGTAGAAATCGGCCGTTTCTGCCGGGCCAGGCTCGCGTGGTGCAGGTAATTAGTCATCTAATGATGTTATTAATATATTATTAGCATATATTAAATGATATTAATATATTTTGAAGTATATTAAGGAGAATTAAGGTAAACTAAGTGTTATACGATAATAGTTGTCCGTAATAAATGTCATGATGATGATTATTTATATATTTTTATCTCATGCAACTCGTTCTCATACGAGCAACCAAACAACTTCTCAGCTCAACCTGTCTCGTGCATTCAGACAACCAAACACCACGTTCTTATATGTATTGGGTCTGGCTACCCAGAACCAGGCTCCTTCTATGCGAGCCAGGCTAAACTCGTCCGCGAACCAAACAGGCCCTTAGGGTTTTAGAGAGAGAGAGTTGGGGGATAACAATCTTGCTTGCCTCAATCAAGTGTCGATTACAATCATAAATAGCCTTGCGGCTGTACCCAAAAGGAAACCAACCTCCTAAACTTAAGGGAAAGACTAGTTGCTAAACTTAAGGAAATAACTTGATTTGTTTCTAAACTTAGCCACAAGGCTGTTGCGGCTCCCCCGCACACGCGCTATGCGCCTGGCTCGCGGCGCGTTCGGCCTTTCGGCGCTCATCGCGGGCGCGCCTGCGCCTGGCATATGTGCGACCGCACATGACACATATCTGAAGTGCCCTTGTGCTAAGGGGTCATCTTCTCATCTGGGATAATGTGCCACTACAGGAGGGTGTGACAGACCAGACCATTGGAGACTTGGTAGATCAGACAATTAACACATCAGCATACAATCCTTTCTTTCTAGGCTCAACACATTCTGCTCTGTGAAAAAGAATATCGAAGACTTAGGCTCCTCTTTGCTGCATGTTGCCATGTTCTTCATGTTGTTTGCATTTCACATTCGATGGATGGCCGATCACCTAGCTAAGAGAGGAATTCCTCTATGTTGTTCTTCAACACTTGCTGATCTTCTGCACCTTTGCCCAGGAGGTAAGGTTTAAAATATTCCAGAGATTGGGCCTAAACTCCATCACTCCAACTTCCGCTACCAAATTTTCAAGCTGGTTGTTCAGGGCAGTGAAGGAAATGTCGAAGGAGACAAGAAAGCGGCTCAACTGACTTATCAGTCTTGTGGCTTCGCAGTTGGGAAAAAAATCTGGCAACATCAGAATGATGTCTTTAACAGTACAAGTCCAAGAGTCACAGCCATGCTGCAATCTGTCACCGATGAATGTGTTTTGTGGTGCTCCGCTGGAGCAAAGGCATTCCAAGAGCTACTTGTCAGGTCGTTTGCCGGGGGATAATACTCCTAGTTTTGGTAGCTAGTTGGTCACCTGTTGCTAAAAAGGGCCACTTGTTTCTTGTTTTCTCTTGTTTGTTGTGGCTGTGTCAGTGTGGGTCTTGGGTGTGTGTTTTGGGGGACCTTGTCCATCTTGTGTATGCTCTTCTTTCTTTAATTGAATGATATGCAACACTCTTGCATGTCCAAGGAAAAAAAGAAAGATCAATGATAGTTCTCTGAAACTTTTAATGCAAGCCTGGTCCTACAGTGCAATGTTGGTTCTGACAGCAGTGGCAAGTGCAGCTGAATGACAGGATAAGGAAAGACAGACTACAAAACATTTGCAAATAAGAATTTCTTGATGTTCTCTTTTCTTAAACTGCAAAAACAGCTTGAACACCTTTAGACAAAAATGAATTTGTGGTGCAGACTGGTGACCTAAACACGATAAGCTGTAGGCCTAGCAAACAATGTTCTGTGAATGGCTTACAACTTACTCCATTCCAAATTATAAGATGTTTTGACTTTTCTAGATACATAGTTAGTTTTTGCTATGTACTTATATACATTAATTATATCTAGATACATAGTAAAAGCAATGTATTTAGAAAACCCAAAACGTCTTATAATTTGGATGGGGGGAGTACAATAGATCTAGAAGGCCATATTTTCAATGAAGTTAAAGCAAATTAGATGGTGAAAAGAAAAAACCTGTCTACGGATGCCGTCCTTTACCAACCATATTTTCCTTTCATTTGCTTTCTTGTCAGAAAGATACCTATTGTAATCATCCCAAGCCTCTTTTGAAGCAGATACAATGAAGATGATGATAAGTGGACCCCATGTAGTTGCAGGACTGACAGGAGTAATACGGGACCACAATTGAAGGCAGGCTATTAGCAGAAAATACTGATTCATGAAACGCCTGAAATACTCAGAGAAATGGACACAAATTAAAATTCTGATGGAACTGAAATTCATTAGTCAAACAGAAAGAATGAGTTCCTGCAGGTTCTTTGACCAAGTGACCAAGAAGCCTTTTGTCTCATGTTGCAAATAAGAGCGGTCGTTTGACCAAGTGACCAAGAAGCATTTTGTTGTCTCATGTTGCAAATAAGAGCACCATATTCAGTGTGAAAGTTATCTATAAGTTTTTGAACCAATTAATACAAAATAATTTAACTATTTATGGTTAGTATGCATCTTCATCTAGTGCACTTATATTAATGTAGTCCTTCAGGCAAGATGATACAGAAAATTTTCAATATAAAATGCTTCATTAAGCAACATGGCACTAGAATTGCAGCTTCCATCAAATGGTCGGAATAATGTTTTATGTTAGACCTCCAGTCATTTAGGTTGAAGGAAGTGCCGTAAAAAGTGGATAAACTGCAACTACCTTAGGTGCTGAAGCAATGAAATGGCTAAGATGGAGATGGAACTACTTTATTGTCAACAAGTGAGATACAAACCTGAATTGCTCCAATAAATTTTTCGGGAGAAAATTCCACAGAGTATACTTGGTATTGGATATCTGGTTGTCACAGTAGGAATACCGGCACGAATCATCATTGATATAGACAAAACGTTTCATTGTTTCCCAATATGTCACTTCTGTGCCATTGCGAGCTTTGAATCATTCTGATGAAGAAAAGGTGCAGGGGCGGACATGGGTGTACACATGTGCACCCGATAATTTTTGCCAAGAAAAAAAACTAGTAGGCACAATACACTTATAAACTCGTAATTAGATTAGATCCGATCAGATGGCCAGATGCTTAAACTAGGGTTTGGATGCTCAGTTTTTTGTTTTTTTTTGGGGGGGGGGGGGGAAGGGGCATACCTGGTGTTCGGATGCTCTGTAGCCAGATAGCTTAAACTCGTCAGAATTCTAAAGTTCACGATTAAGCATCTCACCTGAGTAGGAGAACACAGGAAGAATATGTAAGGACAAGGAAAGGAAAATGAGCAAATAAACATGTAATCATTATAGGGGCCCAAAAATAGAGAACACAGAGATGTTGACATTGTTATTGAAAATAGGGATAAGGATAGGGCAGAAGGGAAACAACAACATGAGTTGCAAGGATTTGCCTGAACCACAAAGAGGACCTGTCAAAATTAGATGAAGCAGTTGCAGTTAAGAACAATAGGGAAACAAGATCAGGTAATAATAAAAAGTGAATGGACAGGCATCTATATTGGTTTAATATACTCACAGGTTCTATTTTCTATGTAGAAAACTAAGGAGATGTGGTGGAAGCCATTAGGCATCATTTTGAAATGTAAATCAGATAGCAAATTTTGGAAAATCTAACTTGCTATTTTTCCAAAACCTGCATTCCAACCAAAGTGACCAAAGTGATGCATCAGAGTCCTAAACCAGGTTGCAGCAGCGATCTTTTCCACAGCTAATTAATCTTGTTAATCTTGTTATAGTCAAAGTGATTCATTCCAACCAATCTCCAATGGATAATAGAAAATACAATATTAAATGGAATAAAATCAGCAAGATGTAGATCAGTAGGGACATAGTTTGTATTGTCCCTGTACAAATAAAAATTAGGAAAAGCATTAGAAATTGCAGCTCCCAACTGCCACATAAATTATTGTGAGGATCTGCCGCTCCCAAAAAAAATGCAAAGGGGAGGATCTGAGGAGGAGCCTTGGGACGAAGGAGGAGAAAAGGATGAGTTACCATGAGATCCAGCTGTCGAGCCTTGCCGCCGCCGCCGCCGCACAGATATCTGGGGTTTCCCGAGCAGAAGAGCACAAGCTCCCCATGAGGTGTTGAGGAGGCCCCACGGAAGATGGGGGTGAGGGAGGGGGCCGCGGAGCCCCACCCGCGCCAGCAACGCTGCCCGCAGGGGCGGCGCCTCGCACCCGCTGCTGCCTCGCGCCCACCAGCCACGACGGCCGCCTCGGGAGAGAAGAGGAGAGAGAGAAAGAGGAGGGAAAAACGGAGGTGAGAGGCAGGTGAGGGAAGGCAAAGGAGGAGGACGAGGGTGGTGGCTGCAGCTGGCGGTCCCGGCGGTGCCGTCGTCCTGGTGTCGTGTCGGAGGGAGAATACGCGGATGACACCTCCTCAAATATCATTTTACAATTGTCAATACATATTTTACAAGACGAGCATTTGCTACGTTCTTACCATTTTCGCTCATGTGGCCTACCAACTCGATCTAACAACATGGAGCACCTTCGGAAAAATGCCATTTTTGCCCCTCATCTATTTCTTCTTCCTCTGTCACTTCCTCACTCGAGCTCCAACCATGGCCAACAATGGGAGCCGACCTGCACGCGCGGTGGTGCACGCGCGGGACCGGGAGCCGGCCTACTCCAACGTTGTACCTGATCGACCCGGTCATCTCCATCTCTCCACCGGCCGCCGAGCCGCGCGCACGAGTACCTGCACTGGTTGGAGACGCAGCCTCCGGGATTCGTGGTCTTCCTCTGCATCGGGAGCGGAGGGTTCTTCACCGCAGCGCGGGCGCACGAGGCCGCCCGCGGCCTCGAGCGCAGCGGGCACCTGTTCCTCTGGGTGTTGCGCGGCGCACCGGCGCCTGGCACGAGGAGCCCCACGGATGCGGACCTCGTGGCGCTGCTCCCGGAGGGCTTCGTGGAGCGGACGAGGGGCAGGGGGCACGTGTGGCCGACGGTGGCGCCGCAGAAGATCCTGGCGCACGCAGCCGTGGGCGGCTTCGTGATGCACTGCGAGTGGAACTCGGTCTTGGAGAGCCTGTGGTTCAGTGTGCCCATGGCGTCGTGGCCGCTGTACGCGGTGGGTGGCATGGGTGTCGTCGTGGCGATGGAGGTGGACAGGAGGAGGGACAACTTCGTGGAGGCGGCGGAGCTGGAGCGAGACGTGAAGGCGCTGATGGGTGAGGAGCAAAAAAGTAGGATCACGGAGGAAGAAGAAATAGGTGAGGGGCAAAAATGGCATTTCTCGTGGGTGCTACATGCTGTCAGATCAAGTTGGCATGCCACGTCAGCGAAAATGGCAAGAATGTAGCAAATGTTCATCTTCAATGGTAAATATGTATGGACAATTGTAAAAGTGATATCTGAGGAGGTATCATATATTATAATAGTATAAAAAGTTAAATATCCCTAAGAGATTGATGGGGAGAGATGGACTTTGAGAAAAGAAGAATCTGAAAGTGAGAAGCGAAAGTTCAAAGAAGCTGAGGAGAAGTGTGGAAGATAAATAGATTCACGAGAAGCCACTTCCAGTAAAATCCGTTCTAAATGATCTGAGGCGTCAAAGAGGCAGATCGGACGGACGCCGGAATTTCAGACCACATGGTCAGGGCGTCCGTTCGAGAAGCTAGTGCAAATTGGGAAATTATGTGAGGGATAAGGGTTCAGATGCTCATATCATAATTCATGTCATTGGAAAAAATACAAAATAAAATAGTTGTATTTAAGCACAAAGAAGTCTAAAAACACATGAAGAGAAATTTAAAATAGAAAATGGCTTTTTTGTTATAGAAATAATGTTCTTCTAAATATGGTCGTTCTTACTGTTATAAACGATAAACTAAAAACAATATGGCTATATTTTTTCATGTTAGCAAGAATACCAAAATGATGACATATATTTTCTCGAAAGAAAACATGTTCATAAGCAATATACCTTTTCTATCTCTCTCGTCTTACAATTTCACTCGGTCACTCGTTTATAGAGGCGATGACGAACCCTCCACTATCGCTGGCCTCATCCCCTCCACCTCCCTCGCGAACCCCGATTCGCTAACCGACCGCTCTCCCTCCGCTGCCATCGCCTTGGCCCCCGGGCCGCAACCCTTCCTCAGCCCTCGGGGGTGTCCCTGTGTCGCATTTGCTTGTGTATAGGCTTTGCCCCATTCCTCTAAGCACTACTCCGGAAGATTCAAGAAGTGCAGGAGAAGGTAATCAACAAGCCTCTTCTACTTTCTAGTCCGATCAGCAGCAATAACCTGCATCTTGACTCTTCACGAATGCTTAGTTCTCACGGTCAAATACCAATATGTGCATATATATTTTATTTTCTTTGTATCCTCGTATTATATTGTGGTATAGTTATCTCATTTGGATACTTGGGGACAGGGTTTTTTTTACCGCTTACCGACCGGTTTTTTTCAGTGAAAAAACCGGACCGGTAACCGGTAAAACCGACCGGTAACCGGTAAAACCGTTTTTTGGCTACTGTGCATGTGTCGGTTTATTACCGGTTACCGCTGATTTTTGCTACCGGACCGGACCGGTAAGACCGGTTACCGGCCGGTTTGACCGGTTACCGACCGGGAAAAAAAACCCTGCTTGGGGATACCAGTATATGGATAAACAGGTTATGGACTTGGGATAAGGTTCGAAGACCAAACGGTAGGATTTGGGTTTCAAGCGAGTCCCGCATATGGAGTAGACAAAAAAAAAGAAAGGAAAAAAAATACACGAACTCTTATCTCCCACGGAGGTGTGTTCGTCCTTATCCATCCATCCACATCTGACACTCGCACGGACGCACCACCCGCCGCCTGGTGAGCTGTGAGCACTGCGAGAGCAAAAGCGGCGGCGGCTGCAACGCATGTCAGCGAGGTGAGGGTGGCTCCGGCGAGCCAACATGCGAGTCGAGCTTAGCTCCGTGTTCTTGCGGCGCGGCAAGCAGGTTATGGCTCCGATAGCAAGGCACATATGAGGCGAGCGGCTTCGAGCTGGACCCATGTGCGACGAGCGGCGGCTCCGGCGGCGTGGCGCATCCGAGGCAAGTGGCTGCTGCTCCGGCGGCGCGGAGCATTCGAGGCGAGCGGCAGCTCCACCGTCGCAACGGCACATGCGAGCCAAGGCTATGGCTTCGGCGGCTTGAGCGGAGATACCAATAGCTCCCGTTCCACGAGATGAGCAGCGCCTCCACCAAGTATGGCTGCTCTTCATCCTCACCCATCGAATCAAAGATGACTGACAGCGCAATAGCTTCATTTCTCAATCGAAACTCACCCTTCCCAATGGGATAGAATTAGTGGGAAATGAGGGGTTCATTTCCCTATCCCTATCCGTCTCTTTTTCCATATCCTTAAATTCAAACACCGGATACGCTTTCGATATAGCCTCATAACCCTATCCCAGGCTTCATTTCCTTTAATTTTTAGGCGTCCTATAATTTTATAGTTACATTCAAACTCCAAAACCGGATAAGTGTGTTCTTATGCAGAGATCTAGAGCCACTTTTAACGGCGCAGAAGTGGCTAGGTTGCAGGAGTGGCAGTGGCGTCCGGGGAGTAGCTTGGCTACTGCAGTGGTGGCGGTGGACGACTCTCACATCTCACTCTGTTTAGTCAAGCACATAAGTGGAAAATGATAATAATAGTCACCGAGTAAGTTGCCATATATAATATAGCAAAGAGTTGCCATATATAATACAGATCTCTCTGAAGTTGTGCAAGTGTGTATTGAAACTTGACACTATGATATAAGCATCTTTCAAATTTTTGATATTGATCAGTCATATGAAAAGCTCAACCATCTCTCAAACATATTAATGAAGTTTATTGATATATGATCAGGAAGAAAGACACCTTTTCAGTGTCTGGTGCACTTTAAACTTTGAGTATTTTTCTAATCAATGGTGTTCTAGGGTCAGGACGGCTTCTGTGTGTATGACAACACTCATCTATGGTGATGGCGTTCCTTGTCGACAACTACTTGCGCCGGAGGAAGCTCCATGCTGGCGAGCTGCTGCTTATGAAAGAGCAGGGTACACCGCTCCTATCCTTCAGGCCATAGATGAGTAGTGCTTGCTGCGGTTTGCTTGCTTACCTCTCGAGGGAGCAGACATGTGCTCCCTGAAACATAAGAGCAGGTTTCTAGCTTTCTATTGCATTGATGATTAATGATCAAAATAAACTAAGGAACTATTGGTATTTATATTCATTCATTTCTTCAAAGGTAGCGATACATAGATAAATTAATACAGTATAAAGTTTGAAATTTATTATTACTGCTTATATAGTAATAGCCATCGAGGTTCGGATCAAAATATTTACAGTAGACATGTAGTGATCACAAGTGTCAACTTCACATGTATAATAAGCTTATATGATTTTGCTGATAAGCTTTGCTGAAGTGCAAAATATAATATCATTTCTATTGAATACTCTTGTTGAATATAATATTATCTAATATTTACACTCACAGTGTATGTCTGTTTGTTGTTTCCATCTCTTCTAACTTTCTATCAAAATTCGCAGCTGCTGATGTGAACATTTGCAAACTAAGGAATGCACTGAAAATACTCTTCTAAACTGAGAAGCAAGTAAAGACAATAAAAAACCAATCTGCATGGCTTACCGCTGCACTGTTACAATTTAATATGAGAGAACCCTACTCTCTAGATGACACTGCAGTTTCAAGCATGTTCGCTGGCTTGGTGCAAGTCAGGCAGGTAATCAATACTCTCGCCTCAATGCAATGTCCTTTCGAGAGTTTTTAAGTATTTAGAAGCACTATTTGAGTAAAACTATGTCACTTTGTCAGCACTATGAAATTTCTTTTTCTTTATATATGAAATATGGTAAATGTGCTATGAGCAGCGCTGCAAAACCTATCAGTCTTGTTAATGACTACATGCACCTGGATACTTGTTAAAAAAACATTGCTGTACAGTCAAATTTGTTTTAAGACACTGAAATTCACATAACTGAAACCTGAGTTTCTTAAGAAATTGTAAATTGTTTCATCGCCCTGCAGCGACATTTGTTAAATTATGTTACTTGTTCTGACTTATTTTCAGAATATAAAATTACTCCATGTTTTTCTTAGTTAGTGCAACATATAAGTATTAATATTTTTTGCACTTCATGATCTGACAATTATGTCCTTGGAAAGCAATAGATTAATGGGAGAAGCAGAGGTTCTAATTAGAAGTGAGCACAATTGACTGTATTACTTTGGACATGAGAATAATGTAACATCTTTGCTGACTATAGTTCTTGATTTGCCTCCACCAAAGCCTGCTTCAATGTTTGGAGTCACTTCTGTTGATATGGTGTCTGCCTCTGATCCAAAGTCTGCAATGGCACTCCAAAGGTTAGTTTAAGCTTCTATATTAAGAACAAAATTTCTAGCTGGTTAGTTTTCTCATATTGAGGTTTGGCCTTGAAAGAACAAACTGATGTTTGAAACAACAACTCTTTGTTTATGTCTGGATTTCCTTGCCCTAGATTATTTTAATAGGTTAGTTTTCAATTGTGAATATTGGAACAGATTCATGGCAATTGGCAATTCTATTTTTTCTAGTTTCTGTAGATTACTGCGAATAATTTTGTAGCTATTACTGTAGATTGGGTTTAATTCCCTTTATCCACATGACACAATATTATTAGTCAAACACTATTACTTGATGGATTTTGTGTCATGTATTATGGTTTGATAATTTACAGAATTGATCAACACTACCATGATTGAGATGCGATGTGCCTGGGAGACGACGTCCGGGAAGCCTGACAACTCGACTTGGCCTGTGGGCGCTTCCCCTCGTGTATAGTCGGGATAGTTGGAATTGCCGGCGATGATGGATATGACTCAGGGTGGCTCGAGTTGACAGGTGTTTGGCGGCGGCGTTGTTGATGACGATGTTTGTTTGGAGGCAGCGACGGCGAAGCGTCGCCTAAGGCGCGACAAGGTGTGGGTTACGTGAGATAACCGGAGGGTTCGCGAAGGCATCGGGTTTATACATGGAGGCTGTAAACTGCTGATCATTATTTTCGTTGACCAGATCATGACTTTCCTTTTTTTGAGAGAAAACCGGAGGGTTGCACCCTTTTACTTTCCGCTAAAAAATCACGTCGGCGGCTGTTGTGTGGCGGTTAGGGTGGCCCACTTGTCGGCACCGTGAAAACACCGGGGAGCATTTACGTCGGGGCGGGTTTCGCTTTGCGGGGGGACGATTGCGCTGCCCGCTTTTTAGTCGTAGATAGAGAGATTTACTGGGAGGATAATTTGAAACTTGTCATTATAATTTCACAAAGTTGGAGATATGTCACTGACATTTGGGGCACACATGAGTCAATGACATGTGGGTCAGGATAGCATATCTCTAATTTAGCAAAATTATAATGACAACCTTCAAATTTTTCCCTTTACTGGGTAGCGTGCCCGTGTGTTACTACGAGAAAAAAAACTTTTATATATAAATACATGGATTGCACGATAAGATAACAATACTATGAAACTAAATACCAATATTAAAATGATATTTAATCTAAAATACGAAGTTTATGAAATTAACAGTCACAGAACGCAGTGTCGCAGATTCACCAACTCTACTGTATAGACCTTTCTGTGATTATATCGGTAGAAAGAAATCTCTGATATCTATTTTTCCATGGACCAATAAATTCACGGATAAGTTTTACAATATCTCCATACCATCCCGAGCTTGATGTTTGTAACATTACTGGTACACGAGTCTCCGTAAAGGATCATCCCCGTGTGTTACAACATGAACAAAATCATAAAATCATATATTTTGACGGGTACATGACATAAGTAAAAGAGCTAATATATATGTGTTCTCCATTACATCATCTTCACTATAATACACTTAAATACACTTATTTACAAAACTCAGATATAGTGTGCACAATACATTTCGGAGAGTGGCGTACCAAGTCTCCTATCTGATCCTCTCATCCTCAATAGTTTATTGGAGCTAGATCTCTCCCAGGGAAACGAGAGTATTCTATATTTTCTTGGAACAAATTAGCTATCCGGTTCATGCTAAAACTATGTGCCTACTATGTACACTAAAACCAGTCTTTTTTATCATGCATGTTCTGCTAACACTAAACTCATATATGTTTTTGATGGTGCAGCACCTAGGCCTCCTCGTGAAACAGAGGACAGCAGCGATGAAGCAATGAGTTGATAATCAATGATTAACCAAAGCAAAACAAACCTTGAGTAGAACCTTACAAGTTATCCCTATTTAAAAAACAATATAGTTGATCATGATCATTGTAAGTATGAAACAACTGAGTTTGAGACCTTGCAGAATAGAAGAGGACCGGCAAGCAAGAGAAAACAAAGCCACCTAGATGCAATTGAGCATTTGTGGGATGAATTTATTGGATTGGCCAGCCACTGGGCAAAAATCAACTCTGGGTCAGGAATCCAGGCACAAGGGGCAAGCCAATCAATCCGGTTAGTGAAAATAAAAGCAACAAAAATTGGACATTAACCAAGAAACAGAGGCAGCCGGTGGAGTACCTCACAAGTTCTAGGTAAAGGCTTACATGTTGCCTCCATCACCTTAGGTAGCAAACCACGCAACAAACTAACACACAAGGAGTATGATTGCCAACGATTTGCCCCAATCCGTGAGGCTTGAACTGGAGGTGCAAATCAACACACATGAATCAGCACATGATGAATCAGAAGCAGCAGCTCCAAGGGCAAGGAAGCGATCATAGCTAGCCCTGTTAGTGGGCTAGGATCCAAACTAAGCCCACACTAAACCAGGACCAGCACATATTGTCTAATTAACCCATCCCTAACCATTTGTGCACCTGCAGAAACCAAACCTAACACAAATCATGACTTCAATTCACCCTATGCAGAACCAAACCAAGCACTGTGACCATGTATATACTACATAAACACGAACTTGTTATCATGACATGGCATATGCTTACACTGAACCTGCAAGTAGGTTTTCTAAGGTTGCATGTTGCCTACCTTGCTCTCTATTTAATATATACAAAATACAACATGGGTGATCAATGTTCCTCGTCGGAGCTATTATCACTATCCGACAAAACTATTGAGCTATTGGTCCTGTTCAGTTGGTATGTTTTTCGGCTGATTCAATAGTATTCTTTATGAACTTGTTATATTACTACTCAACCAACTGTGATTGATTCAATCAACAAACTAATTTAGCAAAATGGCTGGAATTATGTGTGCTTCTGGTAGAGCATCTATCTCATGTTAATTTCTAATATGTATTCATCTGACAATTGAAATCTTCCCTCACTGTGCATTTTAGAATATAGAAGATGTAATATATGACCATCTCATGTTAATTACACATGCAGAAGAAAACTATTGTCTGAACAAGTGAAACTTGAGAACACATGGGGAAAAGTGAGCATGATACAGATTTGTTGAACTTCTTATGAGATGGAAAGTAAAGGAGGTTACCTGACCTGCGATGAAAATAATAGCAGGCACATTTTTTCTGATTGTTGTGCAAACAAATCTAGCAAAAGATTGCCCATTTTTTGATGCTTTCAGAAACTAATGTTTGAAACTCAAGAACTCGACAACCTGCAAAATTTACTCCAGTTTTCATATTATTAACATGTCAAAGAAGTTCAGAACTTAATTAGATATGACTAATAAACAATTAGCATGCATACTTATAGTAATCTGACCACTAAAATTCAGATCATACAAACAAGCATCGCATGACAGTTGCATTCCTTCTCCCTTTCTCAAAACAAAGGTATACACAAAATTTTTTGGTGGATGGAAAAATCAGAGCCGCCTGCCAATTTAATTAATTATTTATTAGTTAATAAATTAATTTGATGAAAATTAATAGATTAACTGTTAGAAAAAATTAAGAGAAAAATCCATCACCCTACTAATTGAGAAATAACTGAACTTGGCCATGAAATGAAATCAGATGGGGGAGCCCATCTTGCCTATTGTGTCAAAGCAAAATGACAACATAAGAGTCCTTGGCTGTGGCGGGCCGGTCGCCTCTATCCCCCATCTGGGTTTACACATGGCCGCGCCGCCACTGCTACCTGCGACCTGCTGATGCATTTAAATCATCAAAAAAAATTTAAGTTGTGACACGAAAGGAAAGCTCCAATGCATTCTTTCATTAACAATGACAAAAGGCAAAATATTTGCTAAACTTTACCTCTGTAGTTGCAATTGTAAATAGTACACTTCGCTAACTAAAACCACCGGTGCTTGTCCAAGATGCAGTACTGATAGCACATTATTCTCAATATACGAAAATTGCAATAGCAGAATGACATTCGAAGAGGAAATACATTATTGTCAGAATGCAGAGGGATTCTATCAACTTCTCTTACTTTGATTCCTCTTCTGAATCCTTGCTGACCTTTCCTTTAGAACCTTTGCCAGCTGCTTATATATGTTTAGGTAATTTTCTCATAATGAAAATGCAGTACCATGAGTAAACATTGACAAGTCAGCAATTAGTAAGTAGTACAATTCACTAACTAAAACCACCAGTTCTAGTCCAAGATGCAGTACTGATAGCAACTATTCTCAAGACACTTAAATTGCAATAGCAGAATGACACTCGAAGAAAAAAATACATGACTGTCAAAATCCAGAGGGATTCTATCAACTTCTCTCACTCTGACAGACACCTCCTCTACTAAATCCTTGCTGACCTTCCCTTGAGAACCTTTGCTAGATTCAACCAATAGCAAGAACAGTAGGGGCAACCCCTCCTGCTCTGCTCATACAAAACAATCAATGGGGGAGAACTTCGTAATTATGAACCTAGAAGGGGAATATGCATTGCACAAAAGATTACAAACTAAAACATCTCTGGCACTTCAACATTCTGCAACATAACAATCAAATTTTCCAGAGTTCATAAATGTGAAATAAATTAAAAGTTGCATTAAAATGGCATGTACCATGAAGGAATTGGGTCCTTCTCCAAAAGAAATAGACATTCAACCACATGCCCCAACGATGCTGGGGCTGCACAAAAATAGTGACTCTTGGTGCCATTGCAGTATCTTTTTTCTTAATAGAATGCCATGGCGCTCCTCATATAATGAATGCGCTGTTTGTTTTCGTGGCCATTGGTTAACACCCTTTCACTCTTTACCACCCAAACAAAATCATAAGACCTTGTATAATAACTAAAATGGCTTTTGAGAGCCTATACCTAAGTTCCATAAAAGAGAATTGGATCAAAATATAAGAAAGTGCCATAACAATACTCCAAAATTTAGATAAAACATAACATGTTATTTAATATTTCTAACAATGCAAATTGGTTCAGAGCACGAGAAAAATACTAAATGAAAATTACATATATCTTAGACTCATTTGATCCCAACAAGAGTTAGGCATGAGATGAAATAAACCAATCCAAATGAGTGCTAAGGCTATTGGAATAATAAACATGTAGAAGTTATACTACCTTATCAACAAATGACTCTTTTTTTTGAAGTAGTGGTCATTTTTCCTGAGCACATATGAATAGATTTAGAAAGAATCAAATGGCCATCCTACCATAGTATATACTATGTACATAATCTTTGTCCTTGAAATTTTGCTAAATAAGTATAGAAATATTATTAAATATTAGGGGAAAAGAATACCAAGCGAGGAGGTGTGCATCGTTAATTGTTTGTGGAGCCCTTCAGATTTGTTATAGTAGCCTTATAGCCATTCAATAGAGGCGCTATTATTTGCACATAGGAGCCATATTAAATATTATTTGCATATTCAGATCACCAAAAAGTCTTGAATAATCTTTCTAGATTTTGGAATAAGATGCAAAGCTGCATAGTACTAAAGGAAAGAAGATTATTCAGTATCAGCATGAACTATTTAAGTTGAAGGCAATCATTCTAGATACTCAAGATATAAATTATCTCAAAATGGATTAAGAACACATTAAAGCATGTACCAGTTTCCCAAAGCTACAAAAAAATCGAGTTCTAAACAGAGATCAGAACCTACTAACCCCTTCTATTGATGTCGGGCGTGGGATGCTGCTGCACCTCAATCATTGGCCACTGGTCCGATTTATGGGAAGTGAAGGCTGCACCCACCACTGACCCTCTCATCTCCCAATAGCCGTGACAGGATTAACCAATAACATTGTGGCGGAACCGTCCAAATTATAAGAGCTCAAGTATCGTCTTAGCCAAATTCGACTGACGTCGACTCATACTTGAACCCATATAACTCTGGTAGTCCGGAAATCTCGAAGGATTTCAAACATCATACAACATACATGATCGCATTGTTCAAGTACCATATTCGCAAGGACACACAGTCGATAAACGAAACTGAATTAAACATCAGAGTACGAAATCTTTAAAAGAGTTATTACAATACTGAGTTTAAGAGTGCGGAAGCTGAAATAAGTTTTAAAACACGACCACCACACATGTGGTCCAAATAAAACATTGTTTGATAACTCACTCCTCTTTCAAATAGTGTGCCACCAGTAATCTCAGTCCAGCAAAAGAAAAGGAGAAGCTTCTGGATGACCCTGCCCTGGGCCTACTCCTCATCACCCTCCACGGGGTAGAGGCGGCGCTTACAATAGCTGTAGTACACCTGGCCATATGCAACAACGGGATAAACCCTGAGTACGGAATGTACTCAGCTAGACTTACCCGTCCAACTGAAAATAAATGACACCAAGGGTATGCAAGGCTTTTTGGTGGAGCTGAGATCTTTAGTTGCGAAAAGCTCAAATTAAGAGAAAGAATATTCAATGATATCACATATGAGTGAGCGGTCAAATTTTAGACCTACCTTTTAGTCTAGATTTGCACCTGAACTATTACATACACTTGAATCTAACAAACAATAATATAACCATATCCAGTTGACTTATCCACATTTTAGTTGAACCTTAGACATCACATGGAGTTGTATCGTGGTGAAGCTCGACATAGTTTCCCACTAACCGGGGGAGACGGCGACTCGAATCGAATTCCAAACCAGCTGGTGATAAACCTTTAATACCAACCCACACTTTCCCCGTCGGGTCCATGCATTGGGTAACCGCTCGATGCTTGTTCGTGGTGGTAATCGTCGCGGCTCACAGCACGGACCACCCAATTAGAACTATACGATGGTCATTCCGAGGCAGATCGTGTTTCCATACTAGAGGGTGCGACACGGGTTGAGACCGGCCCGAACAGCGTCCAACCGGCTTCGGGGTCGGCGATTACGGCACCGACATATCCCTAAGTAAAAGGGCACTTTCAAAAATGAACGAGGGCCAACATCGATACAAACCTACATGATCCAACGGACGAGCTGCCCCCAAGTTCCAACTTGGTGCCTTGCCTTCCAGTCGACCGTATTTCATTACTACTCAGGTTTTTTTCATGATAACAAATATAGCCAACCGTGATCCAGTAACTACCCATCAGGGTATTACGGGAACATCCTTTATTTACTACTTTATTAGTAGGCTATGCAGTTCTACTTATAAATAAGTAACAGGATAATAAGGCAGGTGTAAACAATAATCAAGGAATGGTAATGCAACAAGTAGGATTCAATCAACTCCTATATCTAATGCATCACACTGTAAAAAACTCAAGTAAGTTAATTATAAAAGCTGGGAGACTTAGAATGCTCCGGGGCTTGCCTTGGGTGAAGACTGATTCCTCGTGAGAGGGGCACACGGGCAGGTTAGTTTCTGGTGCAGGGTCGGCCTCCTCGCTTCGCGGCACCTCCGGGATCTCCTACTCGACGTTTACTTCGGGCTCCTGGTCGGGCTCCAGGGCTGTCGATCCTATTGCAATACGGTGGATAATAAATAATGTGTGGTGCGAAATATGGTGGTATGAAATATAAACATTCCTTACAAACCAACAAACCCAACTTGTTGAACCACTTTTGACATTGAGGACAACACTTAATGACTGTATTAAATAAAACCATTAACTCAACTAATTTCTATTGATTAATTCAAAAGAAACCAGGTTTGAACAGCAAGTACATTTTTCGGAACTCAGAAAAATCCACAAAAATTCCAGAAGGTAACTTATAATCACTGGACCTCACTGAACAATTTGCAGCTAGAAATAAATTACTGAACAGTAGATACCAAAAGATGAAACAAACTACCCAAAATGTGCTTTGAACTAACTTTTCTTATAAAAAGTGTCAAACAGCTGATTTTATATTTTTTTCCTAGCTTCACCTACTTATAACCACTCTACTGCAGAAAAATTACTACTAAAGCATGAACACATAAATCTACACAAAATAAACAAGTTTATTTCAAAATAACCCCTTTGAACTGCAACCCTACTGGAAAAGGGTGAAATCCTCATTTTCATATTTTTTCCAGATTCTATTCCGCCTTTCATATTTATTAAGAAAGTTCCATGAACAGAAACATTATATTCTTTTCCACATGAATTTTCTAAGAAAAACACAGAAAAATACATTTGTACTATAACTCCTTATTTTTCCATACAACAATCTATGCCTAGCATTTTTCTTAGCTTGATCATAACACACAGAAGCTGTATAAATTTTTCCACATTTTAATTTCAGATATAAATCACTTTAACAATTATTTAAAAAAACAGCTAAAAAGGAATTTAAATCTAAACAGATACTTTTTCTACAGAAGCAGAGCCTCATAAATTTTTCACAGATACTCCACCTGATAAGAAACCTACATAATTTTTCCCATGAATTAATTCAACCAGAAAACATATAAACCTATTTATTTAACATAAAGCACATAAACTAAAATAAAACAAAACAGCGTAATAAACTTTTACCAAAAATACTTTCATATTTTTCATGACAGATCTACTCATGAACAAGTTAACAAAACTGAAAACACCTCATTTGGATCATTAAAACGTGCTACACAAAATAAACAAGGCTTTCTGGAAAATAAAAGGAAAAAGAAAAACATTTGAAAACTTCCGGCTGAGCTTCCGTGGGCTTGGTCTATGGGCCAGGTGCGGCTGACGCGTGGGGTCCGCTGGGTCAACGGACCCACCTGTCGGTGGAAGCCGAACAGGGGAACGGCTTTGACCGGCGATTGCTCGCCGCCGGTGGGGTTGCCGGCGGTGACACTAGGCTTGATGAGTTCGTCTCGACGAGGCGAACCCATTGGTGGTGACGGTTTGGCCAGCGGGTGGCCGTAGCTCGCCGGCGGCGAGCCGTGGCGGACGGTGGCGGCGGTGAGGCTTGGTCGTGCCATCTCCGGCGGTCACCGGCCTAATTAGTGCGTGCGCCATGTTTGACTAACCCTAGGAAGGAAAGCTAGGGGGGTGGTTTGGTGTGAGAATCTCCGGTGGAGCTTGGCTTCGTGCGCGGCCATGGCGGACGGCCGTAGCGCTCGGCCGGGCAAGAGCGGGAGGTAGGGAGCGGTAGCGTTGAGGCTGGAAGGTGTTCTCACCTTGCCTTGTCGTGACGAGGTTCGACGAGGAAGGATGAAAGCTCGACGGAGGCTCGGCTGACTCGGAACGACGGCGGACCCTCCTCGGCGTCAGCGGCGACCGAAAGGGGGCACTTCGCCCTCCGGTGACGGTGAGGCTCGGTCGTGGAGGTTATCGCGCGCACGGCGTGTGCACGGTGATGGCGGAGCTTGGTGCAAGTCGGATTGGACGGTGGGGCTCGGGTGTGGCCGGAACACCGAGGGTGTGATGGCGGTGGCGGTCACGGCGAGCTCTAGCGCTTCGGCTCGCGTTCGCGGGAAGGAGAGAGGAGAGCTGGTGGGAGCGACTTCGTGTGAATGGTGAGTGAAAGAGAGACGAGTGCGGGGCGCTTGGTTTTTGCTCGGCCGACGGCGACCGGTGGTCGTGGCGGGGGCCACGGCGGCGTGGCGAGCGAGGCGAGCGACAGGCGGTGGCATGGGCGCGGCGGTCGGGGCGAGTGGTGAGAGGCCGCGCAGGATCATGGCGTGATCGGGTGGAAGAAGATCGGGCGAGGAGTGGCTGGCGCGGATCTCTGGCAGAAGACGGCGGCCACGTGGCGCGGACGCCGGCGTACAGCGCGGCGCTGCGTGGGCGAGCACGCGGGCGGGAGCGGCGCGCGGCTGGGCTTGGGCCGAAAGGCCGCGTGGGCCGAAGGGCTGGCGCCGGAGAAAAACAAAACCCTTTTTCTTTTTCCTGATTTTTCCCAAACTTTGACCAATTCAAAGCAGCTTCAAAAAATCAAAACTAGACTTTGACCCAAAAATAAAAGTTGCTTAAAATAATTTTCTCTACAACTTTCATATAAGACACTTTTCTAAAAATCATTTCTTTAGCCTACACATAAATAAAGCCAATTTTTGAGCCATAAATCATTTTGTTCCCACATTTTTAATTATTAAATTATATTGAACTAGGTCAAGGTGTCAATATAGAAAGTGTTATACTCGATATTATCTATTTTATAAAATTATTTGCCAAGACAGAAATTTAATTAGACAATCAAGTCTTGTTGAAACCAAAATTCAAATAAACAAACAAAAGACAAAAATACTCTCATGCACATGAAATGATGCAATGCATTACTTATGGAAATTTAGTAGCTAATGTGATTCCTAATGCAGTGCTTGACACTAGGGTGTCACAACCCTTCCCCCTTAAAGAAATCTCGTCCCGAGATTTAGGTTATGTACCAATCTTTATAAAAAGCGGGGTAGTTTACGCGCAAGTATTCCTCAGTTTCCCAGGTCGCATCATTGGGTCCATGATTACTCCAGAGAATCTTGTAAGTCTTCACTTCACGGTTGCGAGTTACTTGGGTCTTGGTATCCAGTATCTCCTGAGGTTGTTCATAGTATTCTAGATCCGACCTGATAGTGACATCTGGGATTCGAACCTCTTCTCGTTCAGGTACTCCAAGACACTTCTTTAGCTGTGATACATGGAACACGGGAAAAATCGCGCTCATCTCCGGGGGTAACTGCACTTCGTAGGCTACTTCCCCCTTTCTGGCTATGATTTGATATGGTCCCACATATCGGGGTGCTAGCTTTTTCTTAATTCCAAAATATTGGACCTTTCTCATGGGCGAGACCTTAAGGTAAACATAATCTCTCACTTGGAATTCCAAAGGTCTCTTTCGTGTGTCAGCATAGCTTTTCTGTCGAGACTGTGCTGCCTTGATATGTTGCTGCACTGTTTGCACAATCTCTTCAGCATCCTTTACATAATCTGACCCATAAAATCCTCAATCTCCTGATTCGACCCAATTTACCGGGGTTCTGCATCTTCGTCCATACAAAACTTCAAACGGTGCCATCTTTATACTTTCCTGATAGCTGTTGTTATATGAAAACTCTGCGAGGGGTAACCATTTCTCCCATGATTCTCCCGAGGAAAGTACACAAGCTCTGAGGATATCTTCCCAGATTTGATTCACTCTTTCTGTTTGTCCTGCGGTTTGAGGGTGATAAGCGGAACTTCGTACCAACTTGGTTCCTAACTCCTTGTGTAGCTATTCCCAAAAACGTGCTATGAATTGGGGTCCTCTATCAGAAACAATTCTTTTGGGAACTCCATGTAACCTTAAGATGTTCTGAATGTACAAATCTGCATATTGGTGGGGTCGATGTGTAGTCTTGACTGGTATGAAGTGAGCCACTTTGGATAACCGATCCATGATAACCCAGATAGAATCATGTCCCTTTTGGGTGGTTGGGAGACCTGTGATGAAATCCATGCTAATCTCTTCTCATTTCCATTCTGGGATTGATAGCGGTTGTAACAATCCAGCGGGTCTCAAGTGTATTGCCTTTATCTTGCAGCAAGTATCGCACTTCGCGACCTAAGCTGCAACCTCTTTCTTCATCTTTGACCACCAATACCTCGTTCTCAGATCTTGGTACATCTTACTACTTCCTGGATGGATAGACAACTTTGAATTATGGGCTTCATTCAGAATTCTTTCCTTCAGCTTCGTGTCCTTAGGAACAACTAACCTTTGATTATACCATAAAATCCCTTGCTCATACACTCGGAAGTTCAACGAACTACTGGTCTCCAACCTCTTCTTAATCTGACAGATCTCTCCATCGGTCTTTTGTCCTTCGATGATATCACCTTCCAGGGTGCACTGTATGGTGATATTGTTTAGCATAACGGGGTGCATAAGGTTAAATCCATCTTCCAATATTGGTTGTAGGAAGTTGCAATGAGTATTACGAGTCAAGTCATCTGCTACAACGTTTGCTTTTCCAGGGTGGTAATGCACTTCTAGGTTATAATCCTTGATCAACTCTAACCATCTTCTCTGCCTCATATTCAACTCTGGTTGAGTGAAAATATATTTCAAGCTTTTGTGGTCTGTATACACGTGATATAGGTTGCCCATAAGATAATGCCTCCATATCTTGAGTGCATGAACTATGGCTGCCAATTCCAAATCATGAGTCGGGTAGTTCTCCTCATGTGGTCGCAACTGGGTGAAGCATATGCTATAACTCTCCCATTCTGCATAAGCACACATCCAAGTCCAATCTTGGATGCGTCACAAAACACATCAAAAGGTTCCTCTAGATTCGGTTGAGCCAAAACGGGCGCAGAAGTCAACAACGTTCGCCGAGTGCGGAAAGCGGTTTCACACTCTGGAGTCCATTCAAATTTCTTGTTATTCTGAGTTAAACGAGTCATAGGCTTTGCGATCCTTGAAAAGTCCGAAATGAACCGACGGTAATATCCGGCCAAACCCAAAAAGCTACGGACCTCAAAAACATTTGTGGGAGCTTTCCAATCCATAACCTCTTGTACCTTGGAAGGGTCCAATGAGATTCCTTCTTCTGAAAGGATGTGTCCGAGAAAAGGTACCTTCTTTAACCAAAACTCACACTTGCTAAACTTAGCATAGAACTTGTGCTCTCGAAGCCGGGTTAAGACGATTCGTAAGTGCTCAGCATGATCCTTCTCATTTTCAGAGTATACCAAGATGTCATCAATAAACACCACAACAAACTTATCCAACTCAGGCATAAAGACAGAATTCATCAGATACATGAAATGTGCCGGTGCATTGGTTAGTCCAAAAGACATAACTAGGTATTCATAAAGTCCATATCTAGTGGAGAAAGCTGTTTTTGGTATATCCTCTCTTCTGATCTTGATCTGATGGTAACCTGACCTTAAGTCAATCTTGGAGAACACTTTTGCCTTTGATAACTGATCAAACAAGACGTCGGTTCAGGGTAAGGGATACTTGTTCTTTATAGTTACTGCATTCAGCGGTCTATAATCCACACACATCCTTAAAGTTTTGTCCTTCTTTTTCACGAAGATGGCGGGGCATCCCCAAGGTGAGGAACTAGGATGTATCAAACCTTTATCCAAAAGCTCTTGCAACTGAGTTTTGAGCTCTGCTAGCTCGTTAGCTGGCATCCTATACGGCCTCCGAGAAATAGGTGTCGTTCCACATCTCAACTCTATAGCAAACTCCACGTCCCTATCCGGTGGTAGTCCTAGCAACTCATCAGGGAAGACATCTGGAAACTCACACACTATCGGGATCTCAGCTATTTGCTTTGTCGTGATATTGAACAACACTCCTATCTCATGGGGGTTTCGGGGTAACTTGAAACGGAAAGAAGACCCACTCTGGGGACTCACCATGGAAACTACTCGCTCTGTGATGTCAAGATTGACCTTGTAGAGTTTCATCCAACCCATACCCAAGATTACATCCAAACCTAGACCAGGAATTACTATGGGATCCACTATGGCCTTTTTATCCCCAAAAGTCATTTCCACTCCTTTAGCCATTCTACGGGCGGAGAGAACAGCTCCGGCGGAACTTATTCGGTATCCCCGATCCAACTCTACTAACTCGAGATTACTTCTTATAGCAAAATTCTCACTTATGAAAGAATACGATGCTCCAGAATCAAACAACACAACTGCGGGGTATTGATTAACAAGAAACATAACAACGGTGACAGGCTCTCCTTCTGGTACTTCCTCAACGGTGGTGAAATGCACATTGCCTGTGCGAGGTCGAGGCTGGGTATACTGCTTCTTCGGCTGGGGGCACTGGCGTGACAGGTGTCCGGTCTGACCACAATTATAACATGGCCCAATCACATACGGGGTCTTGGGACCTCCTGAACTTCCTGCCTTTGCTTTGTTCTGCATCAGGGGAGCAGTGTAGGGCTTCTGGAAACTCGGACGAGGACGATTGGTGGTCATCTTCCTCTGTGGGGGGCGAAATCTTGCTCCTACAACTGACGGGCGATACGGGGTGCGTGCTCCGAAAGGGGTCCTCTGTTGAGACGAACTTCCTTCGTTCGCACGACGACGGATCTCTGTCGCCAGCCTACTGTCATTGGCCTCTTGATTCAAGCAGTCACTGACAAAGTCACTGAAGGTGGTGCGGTGATTGTTTCCCATCTTGGAGAGCATGGTGGCACTCATGCCATGTTTGAAGCTGGCAATCTTCCTGGCCTCAGTGTTCACGAAATCTGGGGCATAGCGAGACAGGTTGTTGAAGCTATGGAGATACTCGGACATGGACCTGATTCCCTGGGATAGCCTCATGAACTCCGTAACCTTCATTTCCATCAAACCACTGGGAATGTAGTGGTTGCGCATTGCGGTGGAGAACTGATCCCAAGTGACCGGTGCATTTGCGGGTAGAGATGCACGGTACTGGGACCACCACAATCCTGCGGGTCCTTCCAACATGTGGGTGGCATACTCTGCCTTGAGCTCTTCGGTCAAGCGGAGCAGGCGAAACTTCTGAGTGATGGAGTTGAGCCATTCATCTGCTTCAAGCGGTTCGGTGGCTTCCTTGAACACAGGGGGACGAGTGTCCAAGAAGTCACGGTATGAGCTGTACTAGTTGGGCTCTGGTCCTTGACGCTGTTGGTGCTGCTGCGCGGTGTTGTTGGCGATATTACGGAGGGTGGCCTCCATATGCCTCTATATCTCTTCCATATTCCTCTAGCTGCCCAAAAACTGCCCGAAAAATGCTTCCGGCGTCATCGGTGGTGGTGGTGGTGGTGGCAGATTCTCCTCTTGCCCTGACCCCTGTTCACGCTGGCTGCGAGTGTGTGTCGGCATCTGCATAACCCATTAATAGGCAATCATTAGGTGGTGTCATAATGATCATGAATAAATACTGTGCTGCACATAATTCAAAAATTTAGCACACGACCAAGTATAATTACTCATTTCCATACAACATCACAGAATAATCGCTCGAAAATAGGCATGCAAACAATGGATTTCCATAAAAGGTGCCAGATCGAAGTCTGAACTTTGTCCAAAAGCCATACATGCCATCATACAACTTAAACATAAAACCAACACATGTTTGGTGTTACATCATCAGCGAGCATGCTCAAGCTATACAAAAGAAAATGACTCCTACGAAGCTAGCGCTCAAGCGTCTCCAGCGGCGGACGCGGCATCCTCCACATTAGCGTCGATCATCGGCTCGTCAGCGTGAGCCTCATCCTCCGGGGGAACGTCGGGACCAAGGACTACTCCGTCCTGGGGCTCCTGGGCCTCGTCTGCTGCTGGGGCGGCGGCCTCCTGTGCCTGGTGGTGCATCTGGTGGATCGCCTCATGGAGCTGGTCGATGTAGGCCTGCTGGTCGTGCACCTGCTGTATCAGGTGATGGACACCCTCTCTGAGCTTGTCAAGCGTTGTGCGGGCTTCATCTGCTGGAAGGCTGTCGTCAGGTACATCTGCTCAGCGACAGTCCTGGCGGTGCTCTCTGCTCCTGCTGTGGCACGGGCATCGTCACGCTCTAGAGTGACCTGGTGCGGTGCAACCTCTCCTGTTGTCGGGCTACCTCGGCGTCAAACTCCTCTTGTAGCTTCCTCTTGCTCTGGTAGGTGGCGGTGAGGGTGAAAGACACGCTCTCGAGGCTACGCTCCAAACTCTCACACACACCCACCAAGGCTCCGGTGGCGCTCATCGCAGACGTCTCACAGTAAAACCTCTCCTCAACACTCCCTGTTAGAACTGACTCCAAAGTCTGCCTCCAGTGCAATGGAAAAGGTGATCCACGAGGGAACACTCCTGCCATAGCACTAGCAAGGTCGGCGAGGAAACGGGTGATGATGTCCTTCAGCACTAGATAAGCTGACCTGTTGGCTCCATCCTTAGCACAACTGCCTCTGGTGATCTCTGTCTATCCCGACCAGTGGGACTTGGAAGCCAAGGCTTTGACCTTGATCGGCACCATGACCAATGAGTCCTGCCCATAGATCTCCTTCTGCCAAGAGTACCTGGGTTCCTGTCCGTCCTCATATCCCACTGCCTGCAGAATCCTCCAAAGGATAGTCGGCAACCCGAAGTAAGACAAGAACGTTTTCTTGGTCAACTTTGTGGCCAAGCGGTGGCGTGGAACTCCTCTGCCTCCGGTGGCCTTGCGAGCAGTCAACTTAGTCCGGGCGATCTGTAGAAACAAAAGGGTTTCGAACTCTCGTGAGACGTATATAATTAAGTTGGCAAATTTTATAGAAAAGGAGACAACTTTTAATTAAGGGGAGGTAATGCAAGTGCAAGAATATAAACATGATGCATGATCGGACTTACGTTCTCACTCACTAACAATGACTCGTAAGTCCTAACGTTCTAGTCGGTGGCAAGAACGATCTCTCATACATCATCTACACGTTCTACTCGTTCGCATAGTTAGGGTACCTGCAGAAGATTCATTTCAGCCCAAGCAAAATCCCAATGATAAAATAACGGAGTATCGACCCATATGTATAAAATACACAAAAGCCAATACTAAACACCATGCATCAATCCAGAAAACACACCCAACCTTTGATACCCTTGTATATGCTTGCGTAGAGCTCGCACATACTTGGTATAACAACACTCATCCTAGACCGACGGTTGGACGGTCATGCTCTCATATCTCACAAAATCATTTTATGCATATTTTCGCAATCGACACATTCTCTTTCCCCTGAGAATGGACCAGCAAATAAAGATCCAGCATGAAGCAATTTTCTGTGAACCCTGTTAGCAGTTAAGCCACCTGAATCCTAGTATAGGGCTTAAGGACAAGACTGGGCACACTTAGAATTTCAAAGTAGTTTTGAAAATAGTTTTAAAATACCCATTTTAGTTCGAAAATAGCTCCTTTCGGATGCAATAACTTGAACCATGCTCCGATACCAGCTGTGGCGGAACCGTCCAAATTATAAGAGCTCAAGTATTGTCTTAGCCAAATTCGACTGACGTCGACTCATACTTGAACCCATATAACTCCGGTAGTCCAGAAATCTCGAAGGATTTCAAACATCATACAACATACAGGATCGCATTGTTCAAGTACCACATTCGCAAGGACACACAGTCGATAAACGAAACTGAATTAAACATCAGAGTACGAAATCTTTAAAAGAGTTATTACAATACTGAGTTTAAGAGTGCGGAAGCTGAAATAAGTTTTGAAACACGACCACCACACATGTAGTCCAAATAAAACATTGTTTGATAACTCACTCCTCCTTTTTCAAATAGTGTGCCACCAGTAATCTCAGTCCAACAAAAGAAAAGGAGAAGCTTCTGGATGACCCTGCCCTGGGCCTACTCCTCATCACCCTCCACGGGGTAGAGGCAGTGCTTACAATAGCTATAGTACACCTGGCCATCTGCAACAACGGGATAAACCCTGAGTACGGAATGTACTCAGCTAGACTTAACCGTCCAACTGAAAATAAATGACACCAAGGGTATGCATGGCTTTTTGGTGGAGCTGGGATCTTTAGTTGCGAAAAGCTCAAATTAAGAGAAAGAATATTCAATGATATCACATATGAGTGAGCGGTCAAATTTTAGACCTACCTTTTAGTCTAGATTTGCACCTGAACTATTACATACACTTGAATCTAACAAACAATAATATAACCATATCCAGTTGACTTATCCACATTTTAGTTGAACCTTAAACATCACATGGAGTTGTATCGTGGTGAAGCTCGACATAGTTTCCCACTAACCGGGGGAGACGGCGACTCGAATCGAATTCCAAACTAGCTGGTGATAAACCTTTAATACCAACCCACACTTTCCCCGTCGGGTCCATGCATTGGGTAACCGCTCGATGCTTGTTCGTTGTGGTAATCGTCATGGCTCACAGCACGAACCACCCAATTAGAACTATACGATGGCCATTCCGAGGCAGATCGTGTTTCCATACTAGAGGGTACGACACGGGTTGAGACCGGCCCGAACAGCGTCTAACCGGCTTCGGGGTCGGCGATTACGGCACCGACATATCCCTAAGTAAAAGGGCGCTTTCAATAATGAACGAGGGCCAACATCGATACAAACCTACACGATCCAACGGACGAGCTGCCCCCAAGTTCCAACTTGGTGCCTTGCCTTCCAGTCGACCGTATTTCATTACTACTCAGGTTCTTTTCCATGATAGCAAATATAGCCAACCGTGATCCAGTAACTACCCATCAGGGTATTACGGGAACATCCTTTATTTACTACTTTATTAGCAGGCTATGCAGTTCTACTTATAAATAAGTAACAGGATAACAAGGCAGGTGTAAACAATAATCAAGGAATGGTAATGCAGCAAGTAGGATTCAATCAACTCCTATACCTAATGCATCACGCTGTAAAATACTCAAGTAAGTTAATTATAAAAGCTGAGAGACTTAGAATGCTCAGGGGCTTGCCTTGGGTGAAGACTGATTCCTCGTGAGAGGGGCACTCGAGCAGGTTAGTTTATGGTGCAGGGTCGGCCTCCTCGCTTCGCGGCACCTCCGGGATCTCCTGCTCGACGTTTACTTCGGGCTCCTGGTCGGGCTCCGGGGCTGTCGATCCTATTGCAATGCAGTGGATAATAAATAATGTGTGGTGCGAAATATGGTGGTATAAAATATAAACATTCCTTGCAAACCAACAAACCCAACTTGTTGAACCACTTTTGACATTGAGGACAACACTTAATGACTGCATTAAATAAAACCATTAACTCAACTAATTTCTATTGATGAATTCAAAAGAAACAAGGTTTGAACAACAAGTACATTTTTCTGAACTCAGAAAAATCCACAAAAATTCCAGAAGGTAACTTATACTCACTGGACCTCACTGAACAATTTGCAGCTAGAAATAAATTACTGAACAGTAGATACCAAAAGATGAAACAAACTACCCAAAAGGTGCTTTGAACTAACTTTTCTTATAAAAAGTGTCAAACAGTAGATTTCATTTTTTTTCCTAGCTTCACCTACTTATAACCACTCTACTGCAGAAAAATTACTGCTAAAGCATGAACACATAAATCTACACAAAATAAACAAGTTTATTTCAAAATAACCCCTTTGAACTGCAACCCTACTGGAAAAGGGTGAAATCCTCATTTTCATATTTTTCCTAGATTCTATTCTACCTTTCATATTTATCAAGAAAGTTCCATGAACAGAAACATTATATTCTTTTCTACATGAATTTTCTAAGAAAAACACAGAAAAGCACATTTGTACTACAACTCCTTATTTTTCCATACAACAACCTATGCCTAGCATTTTTCTTAGCTTGATCATAACACACAGAAGCTGTATAAATTTTCCCACATTTTAATTTCATATATAAATCACTTTAACAATTATTTAAAAAAACAGCTAAAAAGGAATTTAAATCTAAACAGATACTTTTTCTACAGAAACAGAGCCTCATAAATTTTTCATAGATACTCAACCTGATAAGAAACCTACATAAGTTTTGCCATGAATTAATTCAACCAGAAAACATATAAACCTATTTATTTAACATAAAGCACATAAACTAAAATAAAATAAAACAGCGTAATAAACTTTTACCAAAACTACTTTCATATTTTTTCATGACAGATCTACTCATGAACAAGTTAACAAAACTGAAAACACCTCATTTAGATCATTAAAACGTGCTACACAAAATAAACAAGGCTTTCTGGAAAATAAAAGGAAAAAGAAAAACATTTGAAAACTCCCGGCTGGGCTTCCGTGGTCTTGGTCTATGGGTCAGGTGCGACTGATGTGTGGGGTCCGCTGGGTCAACGGACCCACCTGTCGGTGGAAGCCGAACAGGCCGACGGTGAGACTAGGCTTGATGAGTTCGTCTCGACAAGGCGAACCCATTGGTGGTGACGGTTTGGCCAGTGGGTGGCCGTAGCTCGCCGGCGGCGAGCCGTGGCGGACGGTGGCAGCGGTGAGGCTTGGTCGTGCCATCTCCGGCGGTCACCGGCCTAATTAGTGCGTGCGCCATGTTTGACTAACCCTAGGAAGGAAAGCTAGGGGGTGGTTTGGTGTGAGAAGCTCCGGTGGAGCTTTGCTTCGTGCGTGGCCATGGCGGACGGCCATAGCGCTCGGCCGAGCAAGAGCGGGAGGTAGGGAGCGGTAGCGTTGAGGCTGGAAGGTGTTCTCACCTTGCCTTGGCGTGACGAGGTTCGACGGGGAAGGAGGAAAGCTCGGCGGAGGCTTGGCTTACTCAGAACGACGGCGAGCCCTCCTCGGCGTCAGCGGCGACCGAAAGGGGGCACTTCACCCTCTGGTGACGGTGAGGCTCGGTCGTGGAGGTTACCGCGCGCACGGCGTGTGCACGGTGATGGCGTAGCTTGGTGCAAGCCAGATTGGACGGTGGGTGTAACACCCCGGGTGTTTAATTAATTAAAATAAATTAGAATTTAATTAGGAAATGGCCAAAATCTTAGATGAAGGAAAATTCTAACCAGATATTTGTTGCATTCATGCCGTTGCATAATTTTTATTGGGTGAAAAAGAATTTATTAAACCCCGTGTAGGGCATATCGCTTTTATTCTATTTGAGAAATAAAATAAAAGGTTTACGGAAATTTTTTGAAAGCAAATTCAAATTTTATTTCTAAAATCTAGGAAAAATGTTTTCAAAATTTTACAAACAAATTTGGTTTCAAACTGGATTTTATTTGAAATTGAAATGAATTTTTAAAAGTTTGGAAAACAAAAAGTAAAGGAAAAGAAAGGCAAAAGGGCCTAGCCCCATCTCTCTTACCCTGGCCAAACCGACCGCCTGGCCTCTCCTCCTCATTTCCGCATCAAGCCCACCTCTCTTTTCCCTTGTTTTTCTTTTCTCCAGCGCCGGCCCGACTCCGCGCAACAGCTCCTGCCGGCCCAACACCACTCCCCCACTCACTCTCTTCCCTCCGCGCTTGGGCCACTCCAGCCCGAGGCCGGCCCAACCCTTTCCCTCCTTCTCCCTCCGGCCCAGCCAACCCGCCAGCGCCCGCCCGTCCTGCGCGCACTCGGCCCACCGCGGGCGCTCCCTCTACGCGCGCCCCTCCCGCACCCCGCGCGTGACACGGCGCCGGCCGCATCGCACCTCCCCTTCCCCCACTGACCAATGGGTCCCGCGCTCTTTCTCGCTGATGGGCAAGGCCCACATGGCGGAGCTCTTCTCCAACCTCCGGCTCCGCCCTTCGCGCGCGCTGCTCGCCTAACCCCGCGCCCCCCCCCGTGCGCGACCGGTGTATAAACCCAGCCGCCATCTCTTCCCCACCTCTCCTAGATCTCACACGGCTACACCGCCGCCACACGGGACTGCGCCGAGCCCTTCTCGCACCGCTACGCCGTCTTCGGAGCTCGCCGAGGGGATCGAACAACTCCGCCGCGGCTACCTCCTTCCCGGTCATCCTCCGGCCTCGAGAGCGCCTCGTCCGAAACCGCGGTGAGATCCTCCGTCCCCTCCATCCTTCCCCGTAGTTGTTACCGACCTGTCGCGTCGTTGTCTCCGAGCTGTGCACCCCGCTCATCAATGGCGCCGCCGTTCCGGTCCGCCCCGCCAAGCCCTCTACTGCCTCTGGCAGAAACCCGCCGTCATCATCACCTTACACGAGTTCGCGACGGAGAGCTCTGCACTTTGGTGCCGCCATTTGGCCAACTAGGACTAGCAGCCCGCACCGCTGCGTGTCGGTGAGCCTCCGAGATGCCCAGGGCGCCGCCGTCGGGTCACCGTATTTCGGCCGCCGGCGCAAACCCCCCTCACCCCATTGGCACCGTAGGGAGCCCCGCTTGCATCTGCACCCCTCCCTGTTGTCCCGTCGTGCACCGCGCCGCCGCACCGGCGAACGGCCGCCCTCTCCATCAGTCCATCCATGGCGCCGCCGCCATCACTCTCAACCACGACCGCTTCGGCCGCGCTGACCACCGACGGGCCAGCCGTAAGGACCCCAACGCCCTCCCTGGCCGTCCGATCCTAAACCAGCGGCCTAGATCGACCACAGACCTGGTCAACCGGCCAAGTCAGCACAACTGACTCAGCTGACGCGCCTTCGCCACGCAAGCAGCCACATCAGAGGACTGCACCACTCATCACACGCCGCGTGGCATCCACGCAAGCAGCCAGCCGCCCTCTCTCTCCTTTCCCCTTCTAATCTCGGCCCTCCACCGCAAGATCAACAGCCCAGAACCGATCATACCCCTTCGCTAAACATTTCTCTAAAGAGCCCCTCCCTTCTCTAGAAATAAACCCGCGGTCCACATCTCCTATTCGCTGAGTCTTGAGAATCTTGCGTTCTAGCCCTTGAATTCTTAAGGAAATGAGGCGTCGTCCTCGGTCTACGAAAGACCGCGAGTCATAGAGCCGTGCGCTCTGTCCACCGCACAGTCATGCACCGGTGTCACCCGCTCGCGACAAGTGGCACCAGCACGGGCCCTCCCCGCCGTTTGGCAGCCAACCCCTCAGGGTTTCGCGTAATAAACCCGCCGTCCGCCACTCCTGTGCGATGTGTCTTGAAACATTTCTGATCTAGCCCCTGAATGTTCATCAAAATGAGGCCCGGTCCTGCTGCCATTTCTTTTCAGATTTAATTTATTTAAAATACGAAAATGACTTCAGTTTATTTACAGAATTGCCACCCGACTTCAAATGCCCATAACTTTTGCGTTTTAACTCCGATTTGACCCATTCAACTTACGTTAGATTCGTCTCATCGAGCTCTACACAGTAGATCCATTTATGTTCTGTTTTCGTACTGTATGATGTACTGTTTCTTATATGCTTTATTTGGGCCATGTATTGATGTGTGATCCAGAGGGTGCGGAGTTCGAGGACGCTCCAGACTTTCCTTGTGATCCAGTTGATTCGACCCAGCCCGCAGGCAAGTGTCCTTGAACATCTTGCTCCTGTATTTATTTTATTTTGAGTTAGAGTAGTTAGATGCAGTAGATGCATGCAGTCTTAAATTGAATCCTATGTTAAGGTTTACTAGAACTTATTTATATTTTCCTTGACACCTGGTTTGGGATGTGTTGGGTAGAAGTTATGCTTAGCCCTGCTATCTTGGGATGGGTTGGTGGTCAACTATAATTAATCTTGATTAATGATCTATGGAACATGGGCTGGTAATGAGTAGTATGGTGAGTAGGTATATCCGGCAGGATGGACCGTGTGGTGGTTTTTGTGCCGTGGGACTCGGCAGCTGGTTTTGTTTTCTGGTTCTGGGCTTGTGCTAGACTTATCCTGCCTGGATCCCTAGGACCCGGTTCTCCAAGCCTGTAACCCGGCTTAACAGCGCAACCATGAGGTTTGGAATGGGACGAACCTGGCTAATTAATTAGTTTCCTCCAAGTTATGCTACATGGGGTATGTTTAGTGGCTCAAGAGGGGGCCCTGGGGTCGTTGACTTATGTACGGGGATGAAACCTTAGAGTACGTGTAACACAAGCTTGGAGGGGCTTTGTAAAGGCCTTGTAGTGCGACCCCGCTGTGCACCTTGGTTGTGTTTAGCGTGATGGGGAACACATGACTTATGGGTAACGATGTGCAACCTCTACAGAGTGTAAAACTGATATATCAGCCGTGCTCACGGTCACGAGCGGCTTGGACTTCTTCGAGATTAGTTGGTGGGTTGAGTCTGGTTCGTTAGAGAAGCCTTATGTGGTCATTAGTCCCATATGACATGGGTACAGAGGCTTCTTCTATGCGGGTTACTGCTTGGTACGGGAGTGATTTTCAGGCTCGGGCGCAGACATGGTGTTATTACAGAATGTAGCTTTCTATGTCGTGACGTATGGAACTAATACACATAGGACTCCTTGTAACGGACTGGTTTGGGTCATCTGATGGACTTTAGGTGTGGTTTGCCTGATGGACTTCAGGTGTGGGTTTTGCTTGGTGCGACTCCAAGTGTGGTTGCTTGGTGGACTCCAAGTGTTGGTTGCTCGGTGTAACTCCAAGTGTGGTTTGCTCGGTGCGACTCCGAGTGTGGTTACTGTTACTGTTGAAGACTGTGGTTATAACTTAGTAAATAGGTGCATAGGTTTAATAGGATTAATAGGATGTGTTGCTTTAGGCGCTTGAGTCAAACAGAGTCAGCCTACCATTGATTTTAGCCTCATAAGCATATATTTCCTACACTTGCGGAGTACATTTCGATGTACTCACCCTTCCTCTTTGAACCACCTGCTACCCCACCCAGACGTTGGTGTCTACGACGCGGAGCAAGAGTATCGAGAAGACGGTGGATACGACCCCGACGACTTGTACTAGGATGGCGCAGCCCCCGGTCGACCTTCCTGTGGAGTGGTGTCCAGTTTCCGCGAGTCTACATCAGAGTCTATACGAGAGTCTGTACTTTTCTTTTAGACCCGAGGGTCATTTTTGTAATAACGTTCGATATATTAATAAAATATTGTTTTGATATTTACTTTGATGTCAATATATGTATGAAAATTGATCCTGGCATACATATATTGTGCTCCAATTTTGTTCTTAAAATTGGGGTGTCACAGAGGGGCTCGGGTGTGGCCGGAACACCGAGGGTGTGATGGCGGTGGCGGTCACGGCGAGCTCGAGCGCTTCGGCTCGCGTTCGGGGGATGGAGAGAGGAGAGCTGGTGGGAGCGAGTTCGTGTGAATGGTGAGTGAAAGAGAGAGGAGTGCGGGGCGCTTGGTTTTTGCTCGGCCGCCGTCGACCGGTGGTCGTGGCGAGGGCCACGGCGCCGTGGCGAGCGAGGCGAGCGGCAGGCGGTGGCGTGGGCGCGGCGTTCGGGGCGAGCGGTGAGAGGCTGCACAGGATCTTGGCGTGATCAGGTGGAAGAAGATCGGGCAAGGAGTGGCTGGCGCGGATCTCCGGCAGAAGACGACAGCCACGTGGCGCGGACGCCGGCGTACGGCGTGGCGCCGGTCGCGCGTGGCGCGGCGTGGGCGAGCGTGCGGGCCGGAGCGGCGCACGGCTGGGCTTGGGCCGAAAGGCCACGTGGGCCCAAGGGCTGGCGCCGGAGAAAAACAAAACCCTTTTTCTTTTTCCTTATTTTTCCCAAGCTTTGACCAATTCAAAGCAGCTTCAAAAACTCAAAACTAGACTTTGACCCAAAATAAAAGTTGCTCAAAATAATTTTCTCTACAACTTTCATATAAGACACTTTTTCTGAAAATCATTTCTTTAGCCTACACATAAATAAAGCCAATTTTTGAGCCATAAATCATTTTGTTCCCATATTTTTAATTATTAAATTATATTGAACTAGGTCAAGGTGTCAATATATAAAGTGTTATACTCAATATTATCTATTTTATAAAATTATTTGCAAAGACAGAAATTTAATTAGACAATCAAGTCTTGTTGAAACCAAAATTCAAATAAACAAACAAAAGACAAAAACACTCCATGCACATGAAATGATGCATTACTTATGGAAATTTAGTAGCTAATGTGATTCCAAATACAGTGCTTGACACTAGGGTGTCACAAACATCAAACATAACCCATAGATGTCTATTGCACATAGCAAAAAAATCATTTATCATTCTCACAACTAAAAAGACTAAAGAGTGGACATTTGTTTGGTGCGACATTCCACTTCGTCTCGTCGGTCTGTCTACCTGTGATCGATGCCCAATCCCTTTCACCGTAGATCGATGCCCAATCTCTTCTCCGCAGTCCTCGCCATTCCCCACTCCCTTGCGATTCGTCCACCGCTCGGCGCCCACGCGAGATCTCTTGATCACCCTCGCGCGTCCTGGTCCCCTGTCACCACGCTGCCACGTCCGCTGCCGCCGCACAATCCAGTGGCAACCGCCAGCCCGCCCCACTCCTACCTCGTCGAGGCCTACGCCTGCTCCGGTCTTGTCACCGCATCATCCGATCAGCGCCGCCGACCTATCCCTAACTGTCGAGGCCAATACGTTGGCAGATCTAGGTGCCGCTCATTCAGATCCCCTTCCCAGCTCCTCATTTGCACAACTGCACATGAGAAGCCTGCGAGCTTGCGGCCGGCGGTAGGAACTCATGTGGACACGAGGGATCTGCACGGCCATAGTGGCGGCTGCCTCACAAGCGGTGGCTGCGAGCTCACGGGTGCACATGTGGTGGCTACGGTATTTGCGTGGGCCCCGGCAACGAGAGCTGCGCGGACGGCCAGAGCCTCGCAGTCACAAAGGGTTGCGAGCTCGCGACCAAGTGCAGTGCGGTTGCTACCAGCTATGGGCACATGGCGCAGCTGCATCGCGGGCCGTACTCACCGGCATCACAGAAGAGTTACTCTGGTGGCCTGGTGTTGCAATGATTTTTTATTTTTATTTCAGTTAAGGATGGGCTCAATGAATTGAGGAGAAAAACTGTCATAGGTAGGTCACTCCCTTTCACAGTGTTAGATTTTATTTGTGGTTGTCGGTGGGTTAGTTTCATATGGTGATGACATTGCTCAATCTCTTCCACACTCATAAATTTCAGTAGTCATTGCTGGTGGGGTTAGTGATGCTGAGATATGATTGTTTCTATTTACAGAGAAGACCAAGGTCGAGCAGGCAGAAGTGATCTCATGGCAAAAACTGCATCAATGAATTTCACTTTTGTCATTGTGTTCATTTAGAGAAAAGTAAATACAGGTATCAGAACGTATGCTATGAAAACCAGCCTCCTGTGCAAACTATAGAAACTCTAATCAACACCACAGGAATCTAATCCGATGATTAGATGTGAAAGTGAGTTATTTTAACACTTAAACCCTCCCACTATGCGCATGCCTGTTTCGATTAGGATGCCATGAGTGGAGGGGTTTAAGTGCTAAAATAACCCACCATCGGATAAAGATTTCTATGGTCTTGATTAGAGTTTCTATAGTTTGCATGAGAGGTTGGTAGATTCATTGGCTAACATATTTTAAATGATTGTTAGGGTTCATGCTCAAATTTATAGCAGCAAAGTTCCACTAGAGCACACAACAGTCCCAAAGGTATTGTATATACTATATAGGAAAAACAAGAGCTCTCTATTGCATGAACATGATGGACATATAAGATTTACTGATTTTTCTTCTTTTCAGCAAACCCACTTTTTATACGTAGAGGAAAATTGTTTGCACAGGTGGAGGAAGAAGTTTCATTGACAAAAGTGGTCTTAGTAACCTTGGAGTTGCCTCAGTGGATTCTGTCAAGAAACTGCCTTTTGGATTTTGATTCCAAGAGAAGCAAGAATTATTTTTTTTATCAAGAGATAAGCAACAATTGTTACTTTTTCTGGTGCATCTTGCCACTCCATGAAGAGACATCAATATTTACAAATAGGAATATCACTATTGAAGTCAAGTGTTATGTTGGAAACACACTTGCCGCCACCTCCGCACTTGTGCAGGGGTGTAGCGAAGGTGGCCAAGCGTCGGAAACAAAAGCGAAGGTTGAGAAGCAGGGACAGTGTTGCGGTGGCTCTATTCCCAAAAATCCCCGCCCCTTACACTGTTCACCCCTTAGTATTTATAGGGAGTACCAAGGGACACGGGTTTAATTACAAAAGGGTACAGAAAAGATTCCTCGACTCCACACAGGGAGGAAGGGCATAGCCGTAAAAGCACAGCTGAAGCGGAAACCCTAGCTAGTCTTCCTCCTGCCCGCCGCCACCTGGTTCTGTTCACCTTCGAGAGAAGAAAGTAGATCTGTCCTTCGACTTTGCTTGTCCTCGGGCCAGCACTCCTTCGCCGCTTGCCAGGGCCCAACACTTCAGACGGAGTGGCTTCGGTAGTCCCGCGAGGGTCGCCTACCGTGTTCTCGTCACGCCTTAACCTGCGAGGAGTGCAACAAAGCATCGAGGGTTGGACCTTCGTCCGGAGGTCAGGAAAACGATCTCGAAAGGGAGAGAGGTCTCACAAGGATATGTTGATCACGTGAGGGTTGGTTCTGGCACGAGCCCACGCGGCGCCACTGCCGAGGGTCCCCTCCCCCAACAGTAGCCCCTCATTGCCTTGGATCTAAAGAACAGAATTTAGGCCCAAGCAGCGCTCTTCGACGGGAAATGTAGGGAGACCCTTGGCAGCGACGCCCGCGGCTGCTTTGGGCTGGGCCATTGTACTGTTGTTTGTACTGTTGAAGCCTGTTTCGTTTTTTGCGCCGTGTTTTTCGGTTGTCGTGCCGACTTTGTCAGGCGGGTGAGCCCGCCTCTTGGCCTATAAATAGAAGAGGTAGATGGGGTGATTTGAGCTCGTGCCCTCCTTTTGCCCTAGCCAACCTGCTGCTGCGCATTTGTTGTTGCGAAGGTTGACTTTGTCTAGCTTCGAGGGTTGTTAGTTTGGTGTTTGACTAGGTTTCCGTTTTGGGTGATGGCGAGGTCCAAGCAAACTGCTCGTGTTGCCTCTCCCGCTGCTTCGGATGAGGGGGTGACTTTCAACTTCGGGCTCAGCCGGGTTTGTGCCACGGAGCTAGCGGCTTACGTTAAGCGGGGCTGGATCGAAGAGGGGAAGGCGAGGACAAGCTCTGGTGAAATTGTACCGAAGCCCGACGTTGGCGAAGTTGTCGTTTTTGAGGAGTTTTTCGAAGCTGGTCTGCGCTTTCCTGCTAACTCCTTTGTGACTTCGGTTCTGCAAAGGTTCAATCTGAAATTCCATCAACTCACACCTTCGTGCTTTACGAAGATGTCGGTGTATGTCTGGGCGTGTCGCTCGCAGGGCGTTGTGCCTCATGTGGAAGGTTTTGTTCGTACCCACCGTGTCCATATGCAACCTCGCAAAATAGTGGAAGGCGAGGGTAAGATCAGTCTGGGACAGTTTGCGGTGTACACGTTTTGCCACCGCGCCGGATCGGAGTTGCCGGTACAGGCTCAGAAGAACAAATGGAGCAGCGGATGGCAAGAGTTCTGGTTTTACTACAAGCTTGATGAGGCGCCCGAGCTGTGCGGCGAGCTTCCGCTTCTCGGCGATGTTAGCGCCGAAGCTAAGATGGGCTCCGAGGCTCACGCCGCGGTAGATTGTCTAAGGGTGGTTGCGCGTTCACAGTGCGCACGCGACTTGGTCGAGGAATACTGCTGCGCCAAGGCGTGGCCCCTCAGTCGGAGGCAGATCTGGTTCCCGGTTGAAGCCGACCCGAAGTACGAGGGTAGGAGACTGAAGAAACCGAAGCTTGATCTGAATAGGATTTGGGATAATGTCTTCAAGAAATTTCCCAGACGTCAGGATGGTGTCGAAACTATCTACAAACGAGTCCAGCAGAGGACTGAAGACCTCGTTGGGAAACTTTCCACCTTGGAGATTAAGGCTATCTACAGCTCGGTGGGTAGCGGAGGTCGTGTTAACAGGCTTTTTGATATTCTCGGGATCCAGTACGAGGACTGGCCCGTCCCTTCGAGCGATGATGCGCCGAAGAAGAAGAGGAAACGTGCCGCCACCGAGGAGAGGGATGTTGTCTCACGGCCGAAGAGGGGCCGTGGTCGAGGGCGCGGCGGCGCCAGCGGCCGAGTTAAAACACTTGCGATGAAGGTCGCTGTCGGTTCAAGTTCCGCCGGTGCTACCTCTTCTTCGACCATTGTTTCGTCGAGTAGTGGCCGAGGTGTAGCGAGGGTTGGAGGACGGGTGCCCCGCGTTGGTGGCATCAGTGCTCTTATTTAGATTTCGGACGACGAGGACGTCTTCGACGACGATGAGGGGGAAGAAGGTGAGAAGTTGGTCGATAAGGAGGCTGAGACCGAGGAAGAAACAACTGATGAGGAGAGTGATACCTCTAGCAGCGGAGGTAATTCCGATGTTGATGTTTCTGTTGGTGACGAGCGCGGGAAAGGGGTTGTTTCGTCGAGTGGTGGTGCTGCAGCCACCCGAAGCATTGACGATATTCTGCGGGACTTTGAGCCTGAGTCCGGAGCGTTGGGCGGTACCCGAGTACAGGGGGTCCCATATTTGGGTAGATGGTGTTGAGGTGTTTGGAGGCCTCGAGTCAGATAAGATTCCGGGCAAAAGGCCTTATGGCGAAGCTGGCCGGAATGCTTTGCCCTACTATGCCAGCAAGATTGGTGTCACCGATCCGGCCACGGAGCTTTATACCAGTCCGGACCTTCGAGAGTGCCATTTACAGTGCGCTCCGGCGGAAAGGCATTTTCTTGGCCGGGTTTTTGGTAAAGTTTGTTTGCCAGAAGCGGAGCTTTGATTAACAAACCAGCCGTTGGGTGAACTGCAGGATGACATAGATGTTAAGCTGGCTGAGTTGATGCTTCTTAGTCGTTCTGCGCGCCAAAGGGCAGGTTACAACCATGATTATATGAGCACGCAGTTGGCGAAGGTTGAGAAAGAAAACAAAGACCTCCGGCAGATTTTGGAAAATAAGGAGGTCGAGCTTAAGGCTGCCTTGGAGAAGGTTAAAAAGTCTCGGGAAGAGGCTCAAGATGTTGCAAACAGTAATGCTGAGCTTCTGGATGCTTGTCGTCAGAAATACAAAGACTTGTTGTCGGCAAAAAGTCGTGTAAATGAGCTGTCCTCGGAGGTGGCTTTGCAAACCGAGGCATGGTTGGACAGTATGAGGAAGATAAAGAGTAAAGTTGACTCGTGCTTGACTAAAGCTGCCGGTTCTGCTGGGGAGCCATTGCCTGCCGCTAATGCCGAGGCGTTCGAGGGTTGGCTTTCAAATGAGCTTGACGTTTTTAGCTCGCTAGTTGAGAACGCGGCCGACTTTGGCTGTTACGCCGGAGCCTTGGCCATGGCCGGTACCCTTCGACAGGTGGACTGTGAGCACCTCCGGAAAGTCAAGAAACCCAACCATGTGTTCCCGACGGTTAATGAGGTGCGTCAGATGAAGGTCGCTGACGCCGAAGTTCGAAACTGTGCGATGCGTTTGCTTCGCAGGTTTTGGATTGCCGGTGGAGGCCGAGTTCTCGCTTTCGAGGAGGCTGCCGAGGCTACTCGCCAGGTTAGTGTTATTGGAGAGTTTTTTTTGTTTTGGCTCTGCTTTTATGGTTAAGGAGTTTTTGCTTTTATTTGTACCTGCAGGCTCGGAGAGAAGCGATACCTTCGCCGCCCGCGACTATCGATGTTGTCGGATACTCCGACTCTGTTCCTGCGCCTGGTTCTGCCGAGATTCCTCCTGCGGAAGAGGTACCTTCGGCTGGGGATGCTTTGATGATTAAGGAGGCTACCGTGGAAAAGGCGGCGATTGAGAAGGCACCAGAGAAACCCGAAGTTTCTGCTGATGAAGGTTTGGATGTTGCCGCTACCGAAGCTATAGCGGGTCAGCAGGGGGGGTGTGGGCAGGTGTGAAAAACTTAGGATTGAATTTGGATGCGGGGGTTGTTTTGTAATATGTGTGGTGGTTGAAGTGACTTGATGACACTGAGATGTTTTTTAACTTTGTGAAAATGCAGGTTCCTAATGGAACCGTGCTAGAAGTATTCGATGTGACGCCTCTGACGATTAATTATCAAGATACTTTTATAACTGGTGAATCATGGGCTCGGGCTAGGCTAAAACATCCTTCGCTGGCTTTTGAACGTTTTTGGTGGTCGAAAGTGCGAAGGTACGATTTAAAAAACAGCAGGTCGAGCCGTTTTTGGCGCGAAGCGGACTTTACTGACCGACAGGCCGCCCGTTATTTGTTTGGTTCTTCTTCGTCCTCGCAAACTATTTTTGATGATGATATTGATGAGAATGTAGCTTTGGACTACTTGTTTGGACGAAGCAAACTTGATGTGGGTTCAGATGGATCGCTTGTTATTCCGAAGGAGGAACCTTTGGAAATTAGTGAAGTAGGGCGTAGATACATGTATAGGGCGAGGGTTTTACCCGGGGAGCTGCCGATTGCTCCTGCAGCTCCTTTGTTGTGGGGGCCCATTGTTCCGGTAGAAGCAAGATTAGAGGGAGACTACGAAGGTCATGAAGGTGTAATGTTACTTGAAGGAGGTGATGATGCTTTGTAATTTTTGTGGCTTTTCAATGGTTTGTTGTTTTGTAAGAGAATGTGAGTACTGTATACCTGATTTCATTGCTGAGTGGTTCGTTTGTGTATTTTGGTGATTGATTTGAGTCTTGGTTGGATCCAAGCGAGGCTCGTCTACTGCGCGGCCTGTTTTGGTGATGTTGTTTGTTGGTTGGCAAGGCTCGCTCTTTGGTCTTGGCGGAGATGTTTTTAGCAAAAAACAGTGACGCCCCCTTTCTTTTTTGGCGAGGCTCGCGTTTCGTTAGACTGAGATGTTTGGTAAAAAACAGCGACGCCCCCTTTCTTTTTTGGCGAGGCTCGCGTTTCGTTAGACTGAGATGTTTGGTAAAAAACAGCGACGCCCCCTTTCTTTTTTAGCGAGGCTCGCGTTTCGTTAGACTGAGATGTTTGGTAAAAAATAGCGACACCCCCTTTCTTTTTTGGCGAGGCTCGCGTTTCGTTAGACTGAGATGTTTGGTAAAAAACAGCGACGCCCCCTTTCTTTTTTAGCGAGGCTCGCGTTTCGTTACACAGATGTTTGGTAAAAACAGCGACGCCCCCTTTCTTTTTTAGCGAGGCTCGCGTTTCGTTAGACTGAGATGTTTGGTAAAAAATAGCGACGCCCCCTTTCTTTTTTGGCGAGGCTCGCATTTCGTTAGACTGAGATGTTTGGTAAAAAACAGCGACGCCCCCTTTCTTTTTTAGCGAGGCTCGCGTTTTACGAGGGTGTTCGACTTTTTTGGACTTCGCGCCTCCCCTTATCTTAGGTGGAGGTGAAGTTTGCTTCTTTTTGCGAGCCCCTAGCGTGTTTTGCGAGGGTGTTCGACTTTTTTGGACTTCGCGCCTCCCCTTATCTTAGGTGGAGGTGAAGTTTGCTTCTTTTTGCGAGCCCCTGGCGTGTTTTGCGAGGGTGTTTGACTTTTTTGGACTTCGCGCCTCCCCTTATCTTAGGTGGAGGTGAAGTTTGCTTCTTTTTGCGAGCCCCTGGCGTGTTTTGAAAGGGTGTTCGACTTTTTTGGACTTCGCGCCTCCCCTTATCTTAGGTGGAGGTGAAGTTTGCTTTTTTGCGAGCCCCTCGCGTGTTTTGCGAGGGTGTTCGACTTTTTTGGACTTCGCGCCTCCCCTTATCTTAGGTGGAGGTGAAGTTTGCTTTTTTGCGAGCCCCTGGCGTGTTTTGTGAGGGTGTTCGACTTTTTTGGACTTCGCGCCTCCTCTTATCTTAGGTGGAGGTGAAGTTTGCTTCTTTTTGCGAGCCCCTGGCGTGTTTTGCGAGGGTGTTCAACTTTTTTTGGACTTCGCGCCTCCCCTTATCTTAGGTGGAGGTGAAGTTTGCTTTTTTGCGAGCCCCTCGCGTGTTTTGCGAGGGTGTTCGACTTTTTTGGACTTCGCGCCTCCCCTTATCTTAGGTGGAGGTGAAGTTTGCTTCGAAAAAAGGTTGTTTTTGAGGCAATCTTAAAGGGTTTCCATCGATTATAGCGCTCTTTGAGGAAGAGCTGCTTTTTTTGATGTTTGTAAGTAAAAACTTGGGGCTTTCACTTTTTTGGGGGTTCTAGCCTGTATTAAGGATTTGGATACTGCCTCGTTAAAAAACCTTACGCCCCTTCGTAAGGAAAAAGAGTGCAGCTCCTTTTGTTTTTGTTACATTCATAGAGATGGAAGAAACATAAATAAAATAATAAATTACATATTGCGAGGGCTCGCTAAGGCTCCGCTATGGGTAGTATTTGCGAAGGTCATCGATGTTCCAGGTGTGAGGCAGGATGTTTCCCTCGCTGTCAGAGAGGTGGAAAGAGCCAGGATGATTGCATTCTGTTATCAGGTATGGACCTGTCCACTTTGGCTGAAACTTCCCCGCCATGCTGGCGTTTTGCTTTCGGATGAGAACGAGGTCACCCTTCTGCAAGTCTTTGATTCTGACCTTTTTGTCTCTCCATTTTTTGGTTTCTTCTTGATACTTGCGAAGGTTGTGCACTGCGTTGCATCTTGTTTCTTCGAGTAGGTCTTTATCAAGCAACTGGCTTTTTTCGTCTGGTTCGAGGGTTGTTCTCGGTGATTCGTGCTTCAATTCTTTTGGTAGCACAACCTCTTCCCCAAACAGGAGCTTGAAAGGTGTGAATTTGGTGGCTCTGCATTCCGAGGTGTTGTGAGACCATGTGACCGAGGTTAGCTCTTCCGCCCACTTTCCCTTGGGCCTGCCTTGTAATTTCTTGGATATGGCTTGGAAAATCGTGGCATTGGCTCTTTCAACTAGGCCGTTGGATTGAGGGTGCCGAACTGAGGCGAAGCATAAGATTGTTCCGATTTGTGCGCAGAATTCTTTGAAAACTTCGCTGTCAAACTGGGTTTCATTGTCGACGGTTAGATGTTTGGGGACGCTGAACCGACAAACTATCTGTTGCCAGAAAATTTTTTTTATTGCGAGGGAGGTGATGGAAGACAATGGTCTTGTTTCAATCCACTTTGTGAAGTATTCCACGGCTACCGCTGCGTAGCGAATGTTTCCTGGAGCTGTCGGTAGTGGGCCCACGAGGTCCATTGCCCACCTTTGCAGAGGCCATGTTGGGCATATGAGAGTTGTAGGAGCCCCTGGGGCATTTTGGTTTTTTGCCGTTAATTGACAACCCTCGCAATGTTTGACGATGTTTTCTGCGTCTCTTAGCGCTATCGGCCAGTAGAAGCCTTGCCGGAAAGCTTTTCCAACTAATGCCCTTGGGCCATTGTGTGAACCGCAGATGCCTTCGTGGATGAGCTTGAGAATGTCATTTCCTTCTGACTGTGGGACGCATTTGAGCCATGGCGAGGTTACTAAAGCTTTGTACAGTATGTTGTCCACAATCTTATACCCTCGTGTTCTTTGTTTTAGCCTGTTTTCTTCTTCTTTGGAGTTGGGTTTGTGGAGCCCTTTGATATAGGCAATGATAGGTGCCCTCCAGTCCTCATTCTGGATTGCACTGATCAACTTGGCGTTCTTTTCGAAGGTTTCGAAAGCTGATTGGGTCGCGACTTCGTGGAATACATCGGGCGGTAGCTGTAATTGTTCTGCTGCTGCTTTAGCTAGGCAGTCTGCTTCGCTATTTTCTGACCTTGGAATTGCTTTTACTGATATGCCGAGGAAGGACTCTAACCTTCGGACATGTTGAAAGTACTTTTGCAGCTCTGGGTTTTTTGCCTTGTAATTTTTCTCAATGTGCCCTGCGATGACCTGTGAGTCTGTGTTGATGACTGCCCTTTGGACTGACAGTGACCGAAGCCTTGAGAGAGCTAATATCACGACTTCGTATTCTGCGGAGTTGTTTGTACATTTGAAGTCAAGTCTTCTTGCGTATCTTAGCTTAGACCCGGATGGCGAGACAAGAATGGCTGAGGCCCCTGCGCCAGTTGCACCCCAGGCTCCATCGACATACACAGTCCAAAATGGGTTTTGCTGAGGTTCGTCTTTGCGAGGGTCTGGGGTCCACTCAGCTATGAAATCTGCTAACGCCTGAGATTTGATTGCTGTTCGACCGACAAAGGTTAGGGCGTAGCTGTTGAGTTCAACTGCCCATTTAGCTATTCTTCCGGCTGCCTCATTGTTTTTGAAAATGTTCTCGAGGGGAAAAGCCGAAGGTACATGGATTTCGTAAGCTTGGAAATAATGCTTGAGCTTTCTTGATGCCATGACCACTGCGTACGCTATCTTCTCGAGCTCTGAGTAATTTTGTTTGGGCCCTTCGAGGGTTTCTGATACGTAGTAGATTGGGGCTTGCCTGGTTCTGTTGTTCTCGTGCAATTCTTTGATTAAGACTGCGCTCACTGCATGAGGCGAGGCTGCGACATACAGCAGTAACAGGTCCCCTTTGCTTGGGCTGGTTAAAACAGTCAAGTTGGTGAGATACTTTTTCAGATCTTCGAAGGCTTTCTGCTGCCGGGGTCCCCAATTGAATGGTGCAGTGCTTCTCAAAGTTTCAAAGAAAGGTAACCCTCGCTCGGCTGATCTGGAGATGAATCTGCTGAGAGCTGCCAATCGTCCTGATAAACGCTGAGCTGCTTTTTTGGTTGTCGGGGGTTCCATATTGATGATAGCATCAATCTTGTCGGGGTTGGCTTCGATTCCCCTTGCGGAGATGATACAACCCAGCAGTTTTCCTTCGCTTACCCCGAAGACACATTTTTTGGGGTTCAGTTTTAATCCAGCGGACCGGAGGTTGCTGAATACTCTTGATAAGTCTGAAATGTGGTTTTCTTTTAACTCGCTTTGGACAACCAGATCATCGACATAAGCGGAGACGGAGTGTTCATCTTTGAAGACCTCAGATGTCATACGAGCGAAGGTTGATCCTGCGTTTCTTAGGCCTTCTGCCATCCTTCGGAAGCAAAAGGTTCCCGAAGGCGTGATGAAACTTGTTTTCTCCTCGTCTTCTTCATTCATCCATATCTGGTGGTAACCTGAGAAGCAGTTGAGTAGAGATAACATTTGGCATCCGGCTGCTCTGTCAACCAAGGTGCTTATGTTGGGGAGGGGGAAATCATCCTTCGGACAAGCCTTGTTTAGACACGTGAAATCTACGCACATTCGCCACTTCTTGTTCTTTTTCTGTACTAGGACCACGTTAGAGAGCCATGTTGGGTACTTGACTGGGCGGATGACGCCTGCATCCAAAAGCCTTTTTACCTCAGCCTTCGCTGCCTCTTTCCTTTCTTCTGACATTTTGTGAAGCTTTTGTTTGACCGGGCGATGGCCTGGCTTGATGTTTAAGCTGTGCTCTATCAGGGTTCTGTTCACCCCTCTTAGGCCTTCTGCGGACCAGGCGAAGGTGTCAGAGTTTTCTTTGAGGAAAAAGCCGAGGTTGTTTTCTGATTGGGGATCTAGGTTAGCTGAAATAAACACCTTTCTTTCAGTGTTGCCCTCGAAAAGTTGGACTTGTTTGGTCTCTTCCTTGGGTGATACCCTTGCTTTGTCAGTGCAAATTTCACCTTCGATGCTGAGGTCTGTAGCTTGAGGCTTGGATAAGTTGTGGACATTACGTTGTCCTGGTGCTACAGTTCCCTCGGCTGCCTTGCAATGTCTTGGTCCCCATATACTGCAACCACCCCCTTCGGAGCGGGGAGCTTCATGCATAGGTAAGCGGGGTGAATGACTGCGTTGAATGCGTTAGTGACCCCTCGGCCGAATATTGCATTGTACGGATAAAACATGTCGACGACGTCGAAAGTTATGTGCTCGGTTCTGCAGTTCATTTGGTCGCCGAAGGTCACGAGCAGCGATATTTTACCGACAGCTCTGACTTGTTGAGCGCCGAAGCCATATAGAGGGTTGTCAGCGGGTTGCAGGAGGTTCCTGTCAAGCTTCATGCTGTCGAAGGTTGAGGCGAACAGGATGTCCGCGGAGCTTCCTGTGTCAACCAGAATTTTAGTTACTGTCCATCCTGCCAGATTGGTCTCGATCACCATAGCGTCGGTATGAGGGTAATCTCTCAATTTCATGTCACTGGAGTCGAAGGTTATAGGAATGTGAGACCATCGACCGAATTTGTGAGGTCCTTCGACGGCTACATGGTGTACTCGTCTGGCATGTTCCTTTCTCTGCCTTTTGTTGCCATGGTCTTCATTTGAACCCCCGGTGATAGCTAGTATTACACCGAAGGTTGATGTTGGGTTGTTGATGGTTGTTTGGTTCTGGGCTTCGAATTTGACGGGTTGAGGCGCTGGTAAGGCGGGTATTGGTGGTGGTGGTGGTAGAGCATTGTTGACTTGTTGGGTGGTTGGGGTTTGGTTTTGGGGGGTTGTTGGGTATGTGACTGTGTAAGGTGGGTTTTGGCGTTGTGGGATCACGGTTGGCTGGTAAGAGGTTTGGTTGTAATGTGGGTGGTGTGCGTACATGGGTTGTTGCGAGGGTAGGCCGTAGTTTATGGGGGTATAAAGGTATGGAGGATTTGGAGGGTGGAAATTTGGTTTCCTGGTGTGATTGACGGTTCGGTTATCTGCCGAAACGGCTCTTTTGGACTCCTGGTACTCTTTTCCTTTGGCGAAGCATTCACATTGCTTGGTAGTGTGCCCCTTTCCAAGACCACAAAAATGACAATACATTTTCGCAGGATCCTTTTGCTGGTTCCGTTGATCCGGCGGTGGTGGCAAGCCTTGAGGGGTTTGGTTGCTCGGAGGTTGAGAGTTCCGTCTCTGGTCATCATAGTGTACTGCTTTGTTGATGGCACCGATATTGTTTTGTTCTTGGCGAGGGTTGTTTTCCCTTGTTTGAGGCCTCGGCTGTGGCTTTTGTTGTGACCTCCGAGCATCGGACTTTGCCCTGAAGTCCATGTCTGCTCTGCAGTACCTTTCCATTGTCTCATGTAATTCGTCGATCATATTTGCCGGTTTTCTGGCAAATTTTGAAGAGCATGGGCCTGGATGCAGGCCACTGACTGCAGCGAGGATGACGGCTTCGTCGGATATCCCTGGAGTTCTTGCTCTGATTTGGATAAACCTTCGCCAGTAGTCTTGAAGTGGTTCACGCTCTTCTTGCTTGCGATTGAAAAGCTCGATGGGGTTTGAAGGGGCTGCTGTAATGCCTTTAAAGTTTGTGCAGAGCCTATCTCTGAGGTTGGCCCAGGAATCCACGGTTCCGGGGCGAAGGTTGCTGTACCAGGTTTGCGCGATATCACGCAGGATGATGACAAAAGATTTTGCCATTGTTCATTCATCGCCCCCTGCCGCGGCGACAGCTGCCTCATAGCTCATTATGAATTGGCGAGGGTCGGTGAGTCCGTCGTAGCGGGGTAGATTTTGTGGATTGTAGCATGGTGGCCAGGGTTGGGTTTGGAGTATCTGGGAGAGTGGTGACTTTGGGTCGTAGGGCATCTGGTGCTGTTGGGCTCTTCGTTGATTGCGGAGGTTTAGCTCTCTCTCGTCTGGGTAGAGTTGGCGAAAGTTTTACTGTCTCATGGGATATGGCTCTTGGTGAATTGGTGGTGGGGGGGGGGGGTGGTGGATGGCGACGAAGGTTGTATTGATCCCGTTCCTCATTTCCCTCTTGCAGCGGGCGCATTTCCCTGTCGTTCCAACCCTCGGCTTTAGCTTCGGCCGCTGCGAGGGACTCCTCCATTCGGCGAAGCTGTTCTCTAGCCTCGTCTGCCTTTTGCCTGATGGCGCGGAACCGGTTGTGCCTCTCAAGCTGATCCAGGCGTCTCTTTTTCTCTTGCAACTCAGCTTGAAGGCTTTCGAGAGCCTCGAGGCCCTACTCCTCTTCGTCAGCTCCCTCTCCTTCTCCGGGAGTGTGAGGGTGCAACTGCGCCACGGTCCGGGTTTGTGCGCCCAGGACCTCTATGTTCGGAGTGACGTCCCCTGCTCTCGAGGGTTCCGGTATCTCCTCGACGGGTGGGACCATCGCCGCTGTTTCTCTAGCCGCGCGAAGGTCCCTAGTGGTGGTGGTTCTTCTGTTTCCTGCCATCTCGAACTTCGCGTCCCAACGGACAGCGCCAAACTGTTGGAAACACACTTGCCGCCACCTCCGCACTTGTGCAGGGGTGTAGCGAAGGTGGCCAAGCGTCAGAAACAAAAGCGAAGGTTGAGAAGCAGGGACAGTGTTGCGGTGGCTCTATTCCCAAAAATCCCCGCCCCTTACACTGTTCACCCCTTAGTATTTATAGGGAGTACCAAGGGACACAGGTTTAATTATAAAAGGGTACAGAAAAGATTCCTCGACTCCACGCAGGGAGGAAGGGCATAGCCGTAAAAGCACAGCTGAAGCAGAAACCCTAGCTAGTCTTCCTCCTGCCTGCCGCCACCTGGTTCTGTTCACCTTCGAGAGAAGAAAGTAGATCTGTCCTTCGACTTTGCTTGCCCTCGGGCCAGCACTCCTTCGCCGCTTGCCAGGGCCCAACACTTCAGACGGAGTGGCTTCGGTAGTCCCGCGAGGGTCGCCTACCGTGTTCTCTGTGAGCATCTAGGCCCCCAGTGGGTTTCGGTGATTGGATGACAACGGTAAATTACTATGACTAACGTGTGTTTTGCAGAAACAGTTGAGTTAGGTCATGGTAATGATGATCGTGAGGGCACTATGGTATTCATGCCCCCTTATTGATGGAATTCGTTCGGTTTTCAAAGGATGGACGACGAAGATGGTGATAGGCTAGTTCTAAGTGTCACTTGGTGTTGAAGGACACTTAGAGTAGCATAGGTCTTTGTTTTATCTTTGGCCGTACTATTAAGAGGGGTTTGAATGGGTAGCTTGACCTAGGTGAGACTTTTGAGTTAGGTGTGGTGCACACTTGTTAACCAAAGCCCTAGGTAGCTTAGAAAGGTCCCTAAGATCATAAGGAAGAAAGTTCGTGAAGGGAGCGTCGCAAACCGAAGTCGTTTTGGACTTCAAATAGCGACCGGACGCTCCAACCCTATTGACCGGACGCGTCCGGTCAGTAGTGTTGGCTGAGGAGCGGGTCTGGCTGTGACCAGACGCTCCTCAATAATCGACCGCACGCACCAGGAGGGTGAGTCCGGTCGCATGCAGAGAGGTTCCAGAAAGCAAAAATGATGACCGGACGCGTCCGGTCAGTGGTGACCGGACGCTCGAGAGCGTCCGATTAGCACTCTGTACAGGTGTCAGAAAGCACGTCATGTAGCCGTTGGGCACTGACCGGACGCGTCCGGTCACCCCGACAGTGCGTCCGGTCAGTGTGTAAACTGGCTGGACTTACCCCTTCTTGCATGTTTTGAGTTGGGGGGTATAAATATGCCTCCCCCTCATTCATGCTGTTACTCTTGCTCATTTGAAAGGTTGCCAAACACATTGTGATTCCAAGTGAGTGCAAGAGGCCTAGTGAGGTTGAGAGATTTGATAACTGAGTGATCAAACACCTCATTAGTGAATAGAGAGTAGCAAGTGTGCATCCACCCATCTCATTAGCCTTGCGTTGGTCAAGTGAGAGTTCTTGCTTGTTACTCTTGGTGATCGGCATCACCTAGACGGCTTGGTGGCGATCGGAGAGCTTGGTGATCATCCGGAGGCATTGTGGATGACCCAAGCCAAGTTGTGACCGGTAGCGAGCGATTCACCGGGCCGGAGTGGCGAAGAATCAGCTCGTAGTGAGCACTTGATCCTTGCGCGGATCAAGGGGGAGCGATACCCTTGCGCGGGTGCTCCAACGAGGACTAGGGGGGGTGTGCCGACACCTCGATACCTCGGCAAAAAGATCGTTGTGTCATCTCTACTCTCTTCTCTACGCATTTACCTTTGAGCAATTCAATTCCGCATTTACTTGTTGTTCTTTCATAAGTTGAATTGCCATGCTGGAGTAGAAATGGTTTAGCGATAGTCTTTTGTGCAATTGATTCTTGTCAAACACACTTCTAGGCACTAGGGGGTTAATTGGGGCTTGATAGGTTTTATTATCGCAAGAAGTTTTAGAAAAGCCCAATTCACCCCCCTCTTGGGCATCTTGATCCTTTCAATTGGTATCAGAGCCTCGTGCTCTCGATTTAGGCTTAACCGCCTAGAGTTAAGATGTCCGAAGGTGATGGACCACCTCCCATGTTCAAGGGAGACGACTTCCCATATTGGAAAATCCATATGGAGTTGTACCTAGAAGCGGTTGATGTTAAATGCCTCAATGCCGCGATCACTGGCTTTGCCAAGCCCAAAGAAGGCACAAGCCTTACTCCTAATGAGGAGGAAAATGAGAAATGGAATGCAAAAGCCAAAAACATCCTTTTTAGAGGCATTTGCAAAGATGTGTTCAACCATGTTCGGAACCACAAAAATGCCCATGATCTATGGGAAAACATTTGTGCGCTCCATGAGGGAACCAAGAGTGAGCGTGAGGAATGCTATCATTTAGTTATGCAAAAGCTTCACTCTTTTGGTATGCATGCTAATGAAAGTGCAAATGAAATGTACTCACGGTTGAATGTTCTTGTAGAAGAGCTAAATGGACTTGGCCTCACACAAATGCAACCATCCGATGTTGTGAGGAAGATTCTTTGTGTCCTTCCAATTGAGAAGTATGGACACATCGTGACGGTGCTACATCAAGGTGATCTTTCCACCGCTACACCAACTCAAATCTTGGGAAAGATCAATGCGCATGAGATGTACATGCACATCACACCAAGTGGTGGCTCCTCCACCGACAAGAAGGACTTGGCCTTCAAAGCTAGCCATGACAAGAAGGGCAAGTCCAAGGCTATTGTGGTGCATCATGAGAGCACAAGTGATGAAGAAGATGACTCCAACATTGCTCTCATGGTGAGAAGGACCACCAAGATGTTGAAGAAGCTTCACAAGAATGGAGTCAACTTTGACTCAAGAAAGAAGAAGTTCTTCACAAGTAGCAAGAGGAGGCCAATCTCCGAAATGGATTGCTACAATTGCGGTGAGCTTGGCCATCTTGCTCATCAATGCACCAAGCCTAAGAAAGAGAGCTACAAGAACAAGAACAAGGGCAAGAAGTATGACTCATCAAGTGAAGATGAGAAGAAGGATGAAAAGCCCTACTACAAGAAGGATGGCAAGAAGAAGAAGCAATACCACAAGAAAGGTGGAAAGGCTTACATTGTTGGTGATTGGCTCACCGACATTGATTCCTCCGGTGGCTCATCAAATGAAGATAGTGATGATGAGAAGGAGAAGGTGGCCGCTCTAGTCATTGGCTCCTCTACACCACCACCACCACCGTCGCCATCATCATCTACACACCTATGCCTTATGGCCAAGGGTGACCGGAAGGTACAAAACGATGATGACTCTAGTGATAGTGATAGTGATGGTGAATTTGAGGCTCCCACTTATGATGAACTTGTCAAATTGCTAAATGACTACTCTAAAATCATAAGAAAGACTAGAGCTAAAAATGAGAAGCTTGTTGATGAAAATGAATCTCTTGTTGAAAAATGTGATCATGCTATTCATACTAGTGATGAACTAAAAGATGAACTTGCAACTATGTCATCCACTATCAAGGAACTCAAGTCCTCTAACAAGGAGCTCAAAGCTAAAAATGAAAAACTTGATAAGATGCATAGTGACTTCACCACTAGTTATGCTTTGCTAAAAGAACAATACACTCAAGTGAAAGTTGACTATGATGCTCTCACCATTTCTTATGATATGCTTTCACATGAGACACATGATGCTCCTAACCTTGTTGTTAAGTGTGACATAGCAACATCTTGTGAGGACTTGGTTAGTGAGCATGATGAGCAAAGAGCTAGTGGCAAAGGCAAGAGTGTGGTTGTGGCCGATCACTATGATGATTACATCAAGATCAAGAATGAGAATGCAAAGCTCAAGGTTGATCTAGAGAAGCTTGCAACCACAAAGCAAGTCATTGTTGAGACCCAAGATGATGAGTATAGCATGACACTTGAGCTTGACATGTTAAAAGAAGAGAACAAGAGATTGAAGATGGAGAGAGATTACAAGATGACACCATCTCAATTAGAGCTCCAACAAGAGAATGACAAGCTCAAGAGAGAAAAGGAACACCTCACCACCGGATTGAGGAACTTCACAAAGGGTCAATGTCTTCAAAGTGAGCTTCTCATGAACACCGTCATGAAGACAAATAGAAATGGCATTGGCTTTCTTGAAGAGAAGATGAAGCAACGCAAGAGCATCACTAAGCCAAAGAAGAAGAAGATTGGAAGATGCTATGAGTGTGGAAAGGAAGGTAATTTTGCTCATGATTGTGAAGAGCCAAAGCCCACACCCTTGCCCAAGCATGCTAGGCCCTTTGCTTTCAATGCTCACTAGATGCTTAGACAATATTCTAGTGGCAAAGTGAAGGTCATGTTTATGGGGCCACCTAACAAGAGTAGGCCAAAGCAAATTTGGGTTGCTAAGTCACTAGTTGAGAAGGTTAAGGGACCGCAACAAGTTTGGGTCCCAAAAGCTCAAGCTTGATTTCTTGTGTGTGTAGGTGAACTACAAGACCGGTGGATCTCATTGGGTGATTGATAGTGGTTGCACACAACATATGACCGGTGATCCCCGGATGTTCACCTCACTAGAAGAAAATGTCAATGACCAAGAAAAGATTACATTTGGTGACAACTCAAAGGGCAATGTCAAGGGATTGGGCAAAGTGGCTATATCAAATGATCATACCATCTCCAATGTGCTTCTAGTTGCATCATTAAGCTTCAACTTGCTATCCGTTGGGCAACTATGTGATCTTGGCTTTCAATGTTTGTTCACCGACAAGGAAGTGGTTGTAACCAAGAAAGATGATACACAAGTGATATTCAAAGGTTTTAGATACAACAATCTCTATCTAGTGGATTTCACCTTCGAAGATGCCAACTTGAAGACATGCTTGTTCACTAAGCAATCACTTGGTTGGCTATGGCATAGAAGATTAGCACATGTTGGAATGAACACTCTCAACAAGCTATTGAAGAAGGATTTGGTTAGGGGCTTGAAGGATGTCAAATTTGAGAAGGACAAATTGTGTAGTGCATGTCAAGCCGGCAAGCAAGTTGCAAATACACATCCAACCAAAGCCTTTGTGTCAACATCAAGAGAGTTAGAGCTACTTCACATGGATCTATTTGGACCAACAACATATGCTAGCTTGGGTGGAAATCTCTATTGCCTAGTGATCGTTGATGACTACTCTAGATACACTTGGGTATTCTTTCTTCATGACAAATCCGAAGCAACCCCTTCATTCAAGAAGTTTGCCAAGAGAGCCCAAAATGAGTTTGACTTGAAGATCAAGAAGATAAGAAGTGACAATGGAAGAGAGTTCGACAACACCCACATTGAGCAATATTGTGATGAAGTTGGGATCAAGCATGAAGTTTCCGCAACCTACACACCACAACAAAATGGGGTAGTTGAGAGGAAGAACCGGACTCTAATCACCCAAGCAAGGACAATGCTAGATGAGTACACTACACCGGAGAGATTTTGGGCGGAAGCAATCAACACCGCTTGCTATGCATCAAATCGATTGTTCCCCCATCGTCTACTTGGCAAGACCCCCTATGAGCTACTCAACAACAAGAAGCCGGACATATCCTTCTTTAGAGTGTTTGGGTGCAAATGCTACATCTACAAGAAGCGCCAACACCTAGGGAAGTTTCAACGCCGATGTGATATTGGTTTTCTTGTTGGTTACTCATTGAAGTCCAAAGCATATTGAGTATTCAACCATGCCACCGGGATGGTAGAGGAAACATATGATGTGGAATTCGATGAATCTAATGGCTCTCAAGGAGAGCATGAAAATCTTGATGATGTAGGTGATGAACCATTGAAGGAAGCAATGAAAAACATGCCGGTTGGAGCCATCAAGCCTAAAGATGATGATGATGATGTGCAAGTCATTGACAAGCCATCATCATCTAATGTACCACATGTTGATGACAAAGAAGGGAGAGATCCATTTGAAGATACTCATGTCTCCCATGATCAAATGGTAGTACAAGCTCAAGATGTTGATGCTCCACAAGCGGCCCCTCAAGTGGTTGATCAAAGGACTACTCCTCTACTACAAGCTCATCCTCAAGATCTCATCATAGGGAGTCCAACAAGGGGTGTAATGACTCGATCTCAAAAACTTGCTTTATTTATTGAACATCACTCCTTTGTGTCTCTTGTTGAGCCTACCATTGTAGATGAAGCTCTAGGTGATCCGGATTGGGTGAATGCTATGCATGAAGAATTAAACAACTTCACCCGCAACCAAGTTTGGACACTTGAAGAGCGACCCAAAGGCGCAAGAGTCATTGGAACAAAATGGGTGTTTAGAAACAAGCAAGATGATCAAGGCAAGGTTGTTAGAAACAAGGCAAGGCTAGTGGCAAAAGGGTTCTCTCAAGTTGAAGGTTTGGATTTTGGAGAGACCTTTGCACCAGTTGCAAGACTCGAAGCCATTCGTATCCTCCTTGCATATGCATCACATCATGACATTAAATTGTATCAAATGGATGTGAAAAGTGCATTTTTAAATGGCTTCATAAATGAACTAGTCTATGTTGATCAACCTCCCGGGTTTGAAGACCCTAGATATCCTAATCATGTTTATAGGTTGTCCAAGGTGCTATATGGGCTCAAGCAAGCCCCAAGAGCATGGTACGAGCGCCTCCGGGACTTCCTCATTAAGAAGGGCTTCACCATTGGGATGGTCGACACCACACTATTCACCAAGAAGCTTGATGGAGAGATCTTCATTTGTCAAGTCTACGTTGATGATATCATCTTCGGGTCAACAAATGAAGCCTATTGCAAGGAATTTGGTGACTTGATGTCGAAGGAGTTCGAAATGTCCATGATTGGCGAGCTCACATTCTTCCTAGGCTTCCAAGTCAAGCAATTGAAGGAGGGGACTTTTATATCTCAAGAGAAGTACACAAAAGACCTCCTCAAGCGCTTCAACATGGATGATTGCAAGCCTATCAAGACTCCAATGCCAACCAACGGACATCTCGACCTAGATGTAGGAGGTAACCCGGTTGATCAAACTCTCTACCGTTCTATGATTGGTAGCTTGTTATATTTGACCGCATCTAGGCCCGACATCATGTTTAGTGTGTGCATGTGTGCTCGCTTTCAAGCCAATCCTAGGGAATCACATCTCATAGCGGTGAAGAGAATCCTTAGGTACCTAAAGCACACCCCAAGCATTGGCCTTTGGTATCCCAAAGGAGCTAACTTCCAACTCGTTGGGTATTCCAATTTGGATTACGCGGGTTGCAAAGCAGATAGAAAAAGCACATCCGGAGGGTGCCATTTGCTTGGGAGATCACTAGTTTCATGGAGTTCAAAGAAGCAAAATAGTGTGGCCTTGTCTACCGCCAAGGCGGAATACATAGCCGCGGGTGCTTGTTGTGCACAAATCCTTTACATGAAACAAACCCTTTTAGACTATGGTGTAGTTCTAGAAAGGGTACCTTTGTTGTGTGACAATGAGAGCGCGGTTAAGCTTGCTAACAACCCGGTTCAACACTCTCGCACAAAGCACATAGATATTCGCCATCACTTTCTTAGAGACCATGTTTTCAAGAAAGACATATCCTTAGAGGGAGTTAGAACCGAAGATCAATTGGCGGATATCTTCACAAAACCCCTAGATGAGAACACCCTTTGTAGATTGCGAAGTGAGCTTAATGTGCTTGATCTAAGTAACTTTGTCAAAAGGTGAAAGGGGGTTGTCTTTGCATTGCATTGTAATATATGCCATGTTTAAAACCCGCTATGCACATAGGCTTGTCAGACGTGGTTAAGATAACCGCCCTAAAATGCGTGTGAAGAAGCTTACCCATGAGCAAACTTGACAAGCAACCTAGATTCAAATTCCGTATTGCATTGCATATGCATGTTTGTTGCTTTGTCGTTTCTTTTCGGTTATGTTTTGAGCAACCGCTGTGTTCGTCCACCGCTAGGGGGAGCATTTGAGGCTCCTAATGTTTGAGTCCCCTAGTTTTGGTGGCCACACGTTGTCTCCTTGGAGTTTTATTGCCTATTTTATCTAGAATACTAAATTAGCCTATGGCAAAATATTTGAAAATTTGAGGGTTTGAGAGAAGTCACTCCTCTAGGTTCCAACTGGTGTTTATTTGCATCTTATTTGAGTTGGAACTTGGTTGGGAGAAGTCGGCGCGAAAAATCGAGTCAAAACATGGTTTTCCTGTGATCGGACGCTCCTGGTGCGTCCGGTCAGTTCATTCCGCGTGCATATGAACAGTAACTCAGGCGAGTCCGGTCTGGTGAATGCTCGTGCGTCCGGTCGATAGCAGGCGAGTGATCGGACGCTCGGTGCGTCCGGTCAAGTTCGATAGGACGCGTCCGGTCACGCTGTTTGTGTTTTTGGACCTCTCTGTGTGTGACCGGACGCTGGGGCCTTGTGCGTCCGGTCACTCTTCGTAGCATCTGGTCGTCACTTAAGGAGCGCTATACGGTCTTTTAACCGACACGTGGGCCCTCACTCTTCTCCTTCCTCGCCGTCGCGCCCGAGCTTCCCGTGCCCTAACCCTCGTGCCACCGCCTTCCTCCCCGAGCACCAGCGCCGGCCGCTCGCTCCGCCGTGCACTCCGCGCGCCATCGCTGCATTCCGACAGCCGCTCCGCCCCGCGCCCGCGCATCTTCCCCGCGCCTGCGTCCCCGTGCCCGCGCCTGCACCAGCGCCACCGTTCGCCGCCCCCGCACCATAGCCTCACCACCTCGCCGGAGTTCGTGCTTTTCTCGCCGAAGGACGTTTCAAGCCCTTTTCATCCTCTCCGGCGACCTCCTCGGCCAGCTGCCTCCCCGTAAGCTCCCCACCTCCTCCCACCAACCGTGCCTGCAACGTGTTCGTGGAAATGCCACAACCAATGTTCATGTCCATCTAACTGCGTTTTGGCCCTTTTTCTCGCGCAGCTCCTTCCGGTGAGACGTCTGTGTGCTCGAACGTGTCGGTCCTCTCTCCTCGCTTCATCCTTTCGTCGCATCTCGTCAGGTAGCAAAGCCATGCCTCATCTTTCTTATCTCTCTTTGCTTTGCTTCCGATAGGCTTCTTCCCTCTAGATTATATGCTTATATATATCCCTATCTATCTGTTGCAGCGAGTCGGGACCGTTTCAGTGAGCAGTGTCATAGTGACGACTAAATCCGGGGCCAAGCTCGCGGATACGGAACGAGGCCAAGCCTCTGAGGTTCAGTCCAGCCTCTCTTGTGTCAGTGGCAGTGGTACTCAGTGGCAGTGAGTCTCGTCAGTGGCCGTGGTTTTCAGTGGCAGCGCTTCTCAGTCAGTTGCAGTGGTTCTGTTCTTGTAGCGATGGCTCGCTGCAAGAACGTCGGTGGAGGTCCTGGGGCCGATCCTCCTCCCCCGCGTCCACCTTCTGGTGACAAGGGGAAGCGGCCTCAGAAGCTCATCTCCATGAAGCGCAAGCGTCTAGACCGTGACTCTGAGATCGCACTAGCAGCAGCTCGAGCAGCCGAGAGGGCAGAGCAGGGTGGTCAGGCAGGGGGTCTTCGTATTCGAGACCCAGCTTCAGCTCAGGAGGGTAAGGGCAGCGGTCAGCAGAGCGGTCAGAGAGTTCGTGACCTCCTCACTGAGCAGCAGGTTCAGGCCTTACTTCAGACAGAGGGCGGAGTCGTCCGGGTTCGCGGTCACGAGTACTCTCTCGACGACCCGGCTGACGTCCTCCCTTCGGATTTTCAGTTCCCGTCAGAGGCTGCTTCAGCACTTACCGCAGCTACAGCCAGTGGGTCAGCTCCCGAGCCTAGTTCAGCTTCAGAGACCCAGGCAGAGGGTCCGACCGAGGAGCAGCCCGCTCCGCAGCCACTCCGCAGGTCCACCCGTTCTCGCACTCAGGTATCTCCTAGACCTGAGGGGCAGAGGCGGGGTGGCCGTCCACCTCCGAGACCACAGGGACCCCCACCTGTGGAGCACTTGGACCTACGGACTGCGACAACACGTCAGGTTCAGGCACTTCGTCTGATCCCGTACGAGGAGTGGTTCCCAGCTGCCAGGCACCCGCAGGCCGCCGAGGGATTCTACACAGTTCTTTAGGAGGATTTTTACAGAGCCTATGTCAACAGTGGCGTCCACATCCGTGCTCACAGAGTTTGCCCGCTAGAGACGATAGTTGCAGTTGCTGGTGAGGCCATCCGTCCGATGCTTTCATATCTACCTGGCTTAGCAGATCTACTTGGACGGGGTGGCCTGTACATCGAGGACTGGGTGCGACAGTTTTACGCGTCCCTATGTATCTCCCCGGATCACCGGTTCCTCCACTTCGCTTTCCGGGGGAGGTCCTACAGGCTCTACAGCTCGCGTGCCAGAGAGTTCCTCGGTCTGACAGCGTATCCGACCAGAGTGCACACAGTTTGCTATGGGGAGATAGAGCCACCCAGGCGACCACATGCAGGAGAGATTCCACCAGCAGATTTAGTCCGTGCCTGCTTCCGGGAGCCATTCGGCGAGGGGTCCAGCCGGCGTCCTTGTGACCTGACGCCGACGGCCCGTCTCGTGAACGAGGTTATGAGGCGCACTCTTCTACCCCGGACCGGCTACAGAGAGGGGCTGACACGTATACAGATCTGGCTAGTTCACCACCTGGTTTCACAGCTCGAGTTCGACATTTGGGATGTCATTATTTCTGAGATGGAGGACACATTGACCGAGGGCTTCAAGGGTCACCGCCAGCTTCCCTATGCTCACGTGATTTGCTATCTTTTGCGGCGGATGATTCCGGGATTGCTTCCAGAGCTTCTCCAGTCACCGACGGAGTTCCCCGTGTACGACACTCGCTAGATTGCCGGGGACCGTCCAGACACTCGTCTGAGAGGTCAGCGCCAGAGGCCAGTTGTCACCGAGATAGAGGCACAACAGGACGAGACTGTCAGTCAGTTGGCAGAGACTGAGCTTGCAGCACTAGAGGCAGAGGGAGAGGACCCTGACGATGAGTTCCCATCTGACAGCACCGACGACGACTACGCTCCTCTTCCGAGGATGCATCCACAGGGAGCTCACGACTCCGAGGCCTCCTCCTCGCGTATGGCCGGCTCCGATCCAGCTCTTCTGGCTATACTTTCTCGGATGGAGTAGCAGCAGTCCCATTTCTCTGAGGAGGTTCAGCGTCAGGCTGAGGAGCAGCTCCGACAGGCACAGGAGCAGGCTCGACTGGCAGAGGCACAGGCAGTGACAGCAGCTCAGGCACAGGAGCGCCAGGACGCTCTCCAGAGGCAGATGATTCAGCTTCAGACACAGACTCTTGCCTTCATGGAGAGGATGGCTGCTCTTCCCCAGTTACCTCAGCCGTCACAGTTTTAGCTGCAGCAGCCAGGACCGTCGACCTCTTTGTTCACGTCAGTGCCTCCGTCGACGGTCTCGCCCTTCCCTCAGTATCCTCAGTGGTTCACATCACCTCAGCCAGGGCAGCAGCCAGGGTTCACGCCGATCCGCTCAGGTTTCACTCCTACTCAGACGGAGTCGATCCTCGTGACCCCTCGGAGTTTGGAGGCTTCTTTCAGTGAGCTTACCGGCCTACCTACACCGCCATAGTTTCAGTTGCTGGTGACCTCAGCTCCAGCTCCTGCTCCAGCTACTTGTACTATAGAGACTCTTCCCTTCTCAGTAGCGTCGTCCGAGCCACCGGTCTCTCAGAGTGCGACTTTGCCAGTCACTTCAGCGCCTGAGGCTTCGACGTCAGTGTCAGTGGCAGTGACCGAGACCGTGGACCCTCCTTCAGCGACAGAGCTTCCCGAGTTAGCTGAGCAGACCCAAACTGCTTCACCTACACGTCCAGTGTCCGAGGGTCAGCCAGCTCACAGTTCGTCGTCCGACGAGGAGACTTACCTTGCTTAGTTTGAGACACTTCCGCATACCTCGTCGCCCGACTCATCTGCTCCAGTCCCGCCTTCCGACCCTTAGGTTTTGGTCTTTGATGCCAAAGGAGGAGAGAGCGTATGTTAGACTTAGGGGGAGCCTGTGAGAGGGTCTCGGTTCTTTTGTATGATCTTGCACTCATATGCATACATGTTTATCTTTTGGCACTTGTACGATATATGTATGTCTTTTGGTTGTGACATGTTATGCTACACTTGTTATATACTCGTGTTACGTGTTCATGTTCCGTTGTGACATGTTATGCTTCACTTGTTATATATTACATGTCACTTGGTTATGCTCATTTACTTTGCTTCCGCACTTATACTCCGATAAATGAGCTTGTTCATAAGTACTTGTGTTAATTCTTATTATGTTGAGTACTTATGTGGACTTGGTTCGTATAAGCATGCCTAACCCCTTTTTGATCTTATTGTCACATGCTTATATGAACCAAGCAATTGAAAACCTCACCTCTCTTTCAAACATACTTGAGGTTGTCATCAATCACCAAAAAGGGGGAGATTGTGAGCATCTAGGCCCCCAGTGGGTTTCGGTGATTGGATGACAACGGTAAATTACTATGACTAACGTGTGTTTTGCAGAAACAGTTGAGTTAGGTCATGGTAATGATGATCGTGAGGGCACTATGGTATTCATGCCCCCTTATTGATGGAATTCGTTCGGTTTTCAAAGGATGGACGACGAAGATGGTGATAGACTAGTTCTAAGTGTCACTTGGTGTTGAAGGACACTTAGAGTAGCATAGGTCTTTGTTTTATCTTTGGCCGTACTATTAAGAGGGGTTTGAATGGGTAGCTTGACCTAGGTGAGACTTTTGAGTTAGGTGTGGTGCACACTTGTTAACCAAAGCCCTAGGTAGCTTAGAAAGGTCCCTAAGATCATAAGGAAGAAAGTTCGTGAAGGGAGCGTCGCAAACCGAAGTCGTTTTGGACTTCAAATAGCGACCGGACGCTCCAACCCTATTGACCGGACGCGTCCGGTCAGTAGTGTTGGCTGAGGAGCGGGTCTGGCTGTGACCAGACGCTCCTCAATAATCGACCGCACGCACCAGGAGGGTGAGTCCGGTCGCATGCAGAGAGGTTCCAGAAAGCAAAAATGATGACCGGACGCGTCCGGTCAGTGGTGACCGGACGCTCGAGAGCGTCCGATTAGCACTCTGTACAGGTGTCAGAAAGCACGTCATGTAGCCGTTGGGCACTGACCGGACGCGTCCGGTCACCCCGACAGTGCGTCCGGTCAGTGTGTAAACTGGCTGGACTTACCCCTTCTTGCATGTTTTGAGTTGGGGGGTATAAATATGCCTCCCCCTCATTCATGCTGTTACTCTTGCTCATTTGAAAGGTTGCCAAACACATTGTGATTCCAAGTGAGTGCAAGAGGCCTAGTGAGGTTGAGAGATTTGATAACTGAGTGATCAAACACCTCATTAGTGAATAGAGAGTAGCAAGTGTGCATCCACCCATCTCATTAGCCTTGCGTTGGTCAAGTGAGAGTTCTTGCTTGTTACTCTTGGTGATCGGCATCACCTAGACGGCTTGGTGGCGATCGGAGAGCTTGGTGATCATCCGGAGGCATTGTGGATGACCCAAGCCAAGTTGTGACCGGTAGCGAGCGATTCACCGGGCCGGAGTGGCGAAGAATCAGCTCGTAGTGAGCACTTGATCCTTGCGCGGATCAAGGGGGAGCGATACCCTTGCGCGGGTGCTCCAACGAGGACTAGGGGGGTGTGCCGACACCTCGATACCTCGGCAAAAAGATCGTCGTGCCATCTCTACTCTCTTCTCTACGCATTTACCTTTGAGCAATTCAATTCCGCATTTACTTGTTGTTCTTTCATAAGTTGAATTGCCATGCTGGAGTAGAAATGGTTTAACGATAGTCTTTTGTGCAATTGATTCTTGTCAAACACACTTCTAGGCACTAGGGGGTTAATTGGGGCTTGATAGGTTTTATTATCGCAAGAAGTTTTAGAAAAGCCCAATTCACCCCCCCTCTTGGGCATTTTGATCCTTTCATTCTCGTCACGCCTTAACCTGCGAGGAGTGCAACAAAGCATCGAGGGTCAGACCTTCGTCCGGAGGTCAGGAAAACGATCCCGAAAGGGAGAGAGGTCTCGCGAGGATATGTTGATCACGCGAGGGTTGCTTCTGGCACGAGCCCGCGCGGCGCCACTGCCGAGGGTCCCCTCCCCCAACATGTTACAACCATTACTACCTACTATTATAACATGTTGGGCTTGGATGTCCATCCAATCTTTCTTTACTTTCGAGGCTTTTGCTAAGTTGCTCCATATGTTTAATTGCTCTTCAAGCTGCTCTTAAATCGAGCATTACTTCAGGGTACCTATTGTTTCATAGTAAAATGTGCATATCTGTGATCCAATATTTTTGGTTGTCTTAAGGGTTTTAAAAAAGCTGATATTCTCTACTGCTTCTAGGTTAGAGAAGCAAGCGAAAAAGCTAAACAGGTCGATTTGAAAGGCAAGTTCTGCCATATCATCAGACATTGGTTTTATAGATAGCATGCAGACGACCAGCATGGTAAATTCCTATTTTGATCTTTCTTACATTTAATGTAAACTTTAATTTCAATTTTCATGGAATCTCTATTCTTGTCAGCCAAGCACTTTGGATAATCTCAGCTTCTTGTACACCTGGTAAGATGGTAAGCTGATGAAGCATGGTGACATTCCTGATAAGGGATAGCACATTTGACAGTTGGGATCTGGTAGAGCATGAGGTTCCACTGCCTTTCTGATTCATGTACAATAATAATACAACCTGTAGCTGACATGTGAGTCTACAGTTTACCCTGCAAGAATGCAGTTAGGAGCATTGTAGTTTATTAGGTTTGATCTGTTGTCATATGTACATCATCAGTGCATGTACAAGAGCGTATCCTTCTAAATCTGTAAATATAACTTCTATATGTACTGCAAAACCATATCAAAGGCATGAGCACGATGACGTATACATATGATTGCTTCTCCATTGCTAATTATTATGTCTCATGTGACTTGAATCCTATATTTATTCTATTTTGTTATTATGAGAATCCTGCGTTTCAAAGAGGTCTTGAAATTTTTATTCTTCCTACCAGCAAAGCATAAGCAAATGAGTACGAGCATCAAATTGAATAAATCATGTTGTTCAATGGAATGAATTGTTTTTGGTTAAGTTAATTCTTTATATTGGTCACACATATATGATATTGTCCCTTGCAACACACTGAACAATAAATTTTGCATGTTTTATTAAATGTCACTTTAATATCGATATATAATTTTACAGTATTGTTATCTTATTATGCGATTTGTATGTTTTTAGTATTAAAGTTTAGTTAACCCGTAGCAACGCACGGGTATGCTACCTAGTTATAAAATAAAACTGTATTATTTGGGCCACACTATTCCTATAAAAATATTGTCATGATATACGAATAAAGTTTTAAGCATAGAAATTTTCACATTTCTTTTTTGCAAGAACCATTTTAATGAACCTACATGACCCAACATACAAAATAATTCGCATTGATATAAGTTGCATATTAGTGTTGGCACTTCGTAGCGTCTCTACCAAGAATAGAGTTTGAATCTATCGCCGGCAATAGCGCCAGAAAGCCAGTTGGTATGTGTAACACATACAGATAAATCCGCAAGCGCACGGATACCTTTATAGCTTTCACCCAGGAGTATTCTGGGGTATCATATTTATATCCTCAGAGAAGTAATGTGTAAAGAGTTTAATAATTGATGATCATGTATCTACTAACTTAGTGTACGGCTAGATTAAAGTGGGGCTAAGTGGTAGCATATATGATTGATAGATGCATGATACACCAGAGAAGTCCATAAAAAAGATAAAGAGCAGACAAGCACAGTTGAGAGGTCATTGAAAGAGTTCAAAGTTCCTATATACTTCTCCATTACTGTGGTTCTAATCTAGATCTAACCCAAGGGATTAACTAAAGCAAAGGTCAAGCATAATGATCACACCATGGCACTTTGGAGCAGCAGTTCCTTTCTGGTTCTCGAAGAGACTGGAAAGGGGTAACCGGGACAAGGCTGCCAAAAGCTCTATGAAACACCAACCCGAACGTGGTGGAATACAAAGGCCTGGTCGGAGTTGTCACCCCCAGGGATACCACAACTATTCGTGGGGTAGGGCGCAACCTCAGGTAACTGATAGTCTAGACACCACGTCCATACTACCGATTACTACTCTAGCCACATATTGTAACTAGAGCACTCGGTCGAGCGGAGATCCCATGCCAAGGTGCAAAACATTAAACTAACCATATTTTAGCTAAAACATAAGGTAAGAACTAGATAACCATGTAAGCGATTCAAGTAATTAGAGAAGATAAATATATTGAATACTCGAGTCTTACAAAGAAGCGATACAAGATTATACCGATCCTCCAAGGATTCCTCCGGAACTTGAGCATCTCTCCCTCACTCTCAACTAGAGCTATTCTACTACTACATCTTGGCAATATGGTGAAGAGGACTCCTTGTGGTATGTATGATGATCACTTGGATCTATGTGATGATTTGAGAGGGAGCCCCTACCCCTTCTTTTATACTACAAGAGGTCGGTTCGGGGTGATCTAAACATGGTAACCATCATCACCGACCTATGCATGGAGGCATGCAACTGACTGCAAAAGGTGGGCCCGAGGGGCACCCGTGGCGGTGCGGCCGCACCAGGGATGCAGGCGCAGCCCTGGCACCGCCTCTGGCCACCGACCTTCTCCTGTGGGTCCTTGGCTGGGCCTGGATGCCTCCCATGTGGGTTGTTAGCCTAGAGTTGATGTTTAGGTGGGCTTCTTCTTTATTTGTTGATTTTACGCCTTGCCGGAAGACGTATTCTTCTTGCCTTTTCTACTATATTTAGTGTTGATGCCTGTAAATCAATGATTCACCAAAACTTGTGGAATTTGTTAGATATAAAAGCCCTAATTCTAGTTTGGTGATCATTTCATGTGAGAGTTGGTGGTTATAAATAGGCAATATGGACCGCCAACAAGCTCCCCCACACTTGCTCTTTGCTCGTCCTCAAGCAAACAAGAAATGTGATTATGAAGCATGACTTCAAAAAGATATGATGCTAGCATAAAAATTACTCCATGTCATTCCTTGTACCTGTGGATTTTAATGTGTCTACCATGTCGCCTTGAGCGGTTGAAAAGTGGAACGATTGAGACACCAAGTCATCACTTTCCTTCTATGAAGCATACTTGGAGTTTTTTTTTTACTTTTTGCAATTGAAAACTTAGCTCATACTTCTCCTCAAATGGTACTCTCAAGTCACTCAACGGTGTATATATCCTTACCAAAGGCATTTGTATTTGCCTTATTTTTTTCATCCTACCATCTAAAAAGGCTTATGTGGAGCTTTGGGTAGGGATAAAAAGAGAGGCATAGTTGCATCACATTATATTGCTAAGTCAAAAACCGGATCCAAGGAGATGCAAGTCATCTATTTGATCAAGATGTGCAAGTGTGTGAAAATATTTAGTGGCTAACCTAATTCTATTTTGTTCCTTAAAACATCATCTCTTTTGTTGAACCTTTGAGAACATATGCTCAAGACGACATGGGCTATATTTTTTTTTCTTCTTCTTCTTTTTTTAGATGGGTATGGAGATACCCCTAATTCTACTCCGAACACTTGTCCATTTTTTTTTTCATATCATCATTTTTTAGGTGGGTATGGAGATATCCCTAATTCTACTCCGACACTTACCCGTTGTTTATATACTTTTTTCTCTTTTTTTTTCTTTTTGCGTAGCCCATGCTTCCTTCACATTTTTTTCGAAATTCAAAAGAGAGATATTTACAAGAACTTGGAGCTTTATTCCTATAAAACATGTTTTTGTGTTTTATTCCTAGTGTAGTAATAGAACATTTTTGGGTGGATGGATATAAGCATGTTTTTGCGCAACTCTCAGTGTAAGAGTCGACATTATTATATCTGGGTGTTCGTGAATCTTGATCATGGGTGCATGAAAAGAATGTCAACAAGGGTCACAACAATTTGACAAAGCTCAACATGATAACAAACAACAAAAGTTTCAAATATTTTGCAATGTGTAGTGTCATATGGCTCTGGTAGGATATTTAATCATTGAGGAGAAGTATTTGCTATAAATTTTTAAAGTTTTAGCAAAATAGAAATTCTCCAAGAGCTTACATAAAAAGAAAGGATTTCTTTAGTCTTACCATATCTCACTTCACAACAACTTAGTTGACATGTTATCTAAAGGACCGGATTGGCGACCAGAGGGGGGAGGGCGGAGTGAATGGGAGCCTCAAATTTTTTCTCAAGAAATAGATGGCCTCTGTCCCATAAAATCACCCAAAAGCAAAGACTCGAGCAACCGGCTAGTTCACGACCTAACGAGTAGGTGGATACCTTAGGAGATTGTTGACACTGGTTATCTATCAAAATTTAAGGATAAATAAATATGAAAAGGGCATGAATTCAATCACCAATAAAGGTTTAGGGTTTTAATTGACAATATTTCACGAGTTTTGGTGAATTGTGATTCTGCAGGAACTAAACAGGAAAACCAGCACTGATTACTTCTCCTTGAAGGAAACCGACGGAAGATTACAGAACCGGCACGTCAGGAATACTCCAGAAGGACCTAGAGGACACCAGAGGACACCACGAGGTGGGACACCCCGAGAGGCCACCAGGTGTGACCGACCGGTCCCACCCAGGTCACCCCCTGGGCCCGATGGCCTCCGTCTTCTGGAACCTTCCTCCACCGCCTTTGAGGATCCATCTCAGCCCTACGTGAAGTCGGTTTGATCTAACGGCCACGGTTGATCCCTTAGGGCTATATATACAGGCCCCCTAAGCCCTAGGGTAGAACATGTCTCTCTTCAGAAAAGTCTACGTCTAATTTAAAAACCCTAGAAGAAGACTTCAAGAGCCAGCTTTGAAGTAGAAGACTAGTTACCCCTCTAGTTTAGGTTTAGAACCTAGTCTTATACTAGAACTAGAAGAGAGAGAGAGAGAGAGGAATAGATCAAGAAGGAGCTCCGACCTGTCGGATCAACTTCTTCATCTTGTACCTGCGGATTCAAGTTCATCTTCAACTTGCTTCAGCGATTATTTCGGTAATCAACGTCTATATTTAAGTTTGAGCCATTGTTCTTATTATTCTTACGGTTTATGACTCTCTTTTGAGTACTTTAATTCTAGTTGTGCTAGAGTTAGAGTAGTTGGATAGTGTAAGAGTGGTGCTTAGACTTGATAGCTCATAAATGCCTCCTATAACGCCGGTAGTAGTGGTTGTTCGCAAGGGTGACTCTTATAGCCTTGTTGATTCTTCTATAGTCCACTTACCCGTGTGTAGGCTCGGTAGAATTATACATTTGCATAAAAGACTCATACTCTGTTTGTGACCTTTTATGGCAACTTCCCCACTAAGAATAATATAAACATATCACTCTTAAATTGGATTTAGACAGCCTTAGTGATCCCCTCTATACTTCTAGCTTCTCCGTCCTTGTTAGCTACTCAGGGGTTAGACTTAAAAGCTTAACACTATCCGTTCCTTTGGGTTCGATATTAAAACTGGGTTACTCCGGTGAAGTGCTACATCAGTAGATTTTATCTGTGCGCTTGTAGATAAAGTAGAGTGTGCGTTAATTTATACCAACAAGCATTTCTGGCGTCGTTGCCGGGGAACGGTAGATCATCTTAAGTCTTAGTTTAACCTTGTAATCATACTTTTATCTTTTCCTTTTTTGTCACAGTCTTTTCATCATTTTTGTGTTCATTCTTATGAATGTTGTTTTTAATTCCACTCTTATCTGTTACTACCCCATGAGCACAAGCTATAACTAGTATAATATTTAATCCTATCATAATACCTGGTTATGTGCTACGCCTACACTTTGGGAATATTCTGTTCCGGAAACATTTCTTTTTTAGGAGTCTGCATTTTAGATAACTAGATAAATAATCTCTTGGCTCATTGTGGGATAATTTTAATAGCCTCATCATGTAATCCCTTAATGCTGCCATTAGAGAGTGTTCCTCTGTTTTGTTTGCTAGGGAGCAAGGTTTATGTTTTACTGTATTACTAGAAAAGCCCTCTTGCCTTAGTTTTCTCACCAACTATCTAAAAAAAGATAGTACCACCCGAACATGAGTGTTCACCTTTTTGCTGCACTGTCCTTGTAATGAGCATAGAAATATAATTATGAAAATATTTCTTCGGGTGTTCTTGTCACTAACCTTTCTAGATCTGGAGCAGAAAAGAACGAAGGAACAACGAACACAAGGTATGTCCAACCAATCATCATGCAACATTGAATTACATTCATCCAATCTTGATTTGTGCAAAATCCAAGCTTGGGGAATAGACTTTCTAAGAATATCTCTTGCCATGTTGCTATGTTGGTTGTCCCTACCTTTAAGATATGCTCATATACTAATCATGCTCTTTCATCACCATCTGAATAAATCTCTACAATGTTTTCATGTTACCTTTACCTGCTATAGTATAGTAGATAATACCCCGCGCGTTGCTGCGGGATTTCTCTATGATATGATGCGCGTTGGAATGAGATTTTCTTAGAAATAAGGATAATAGAATATTTATATCAAAATATAGAAAATGCAATGACAAAATAAATATTATGATGACCATCCATGTATGTATATTAATACATAGAAAACAATACTTATACTAAAAATGAGTTGGTACTTAATGAGAATGAGGACAGAAACCAAAGTTGACTCTTAGTGATATAGTGAACGGTCGCATAGTTCAATATAAAAATGGTAAAATAAAATTTTCAAGAAAAAAGATTTAGTCAGATGTACGTAATAATAGGATAATCAGAGTAAGCACAGACTACATGTATGAGAATATTAAGCTTGCGCTTTGTATAATAAACAATAGAGTAAAGTCCATCACCGGTCCCTAAACTTGTACTGTTGTGTCATCCCGGTCCTTAAACTCGTAAATCGACCGTTTAAGTCCTCAAACTTGTTCGGTTGTGTCATCCCGGTCCCTAAACTTGTAAATCACTCATTTAGGTCCTCAAACTTAGTCAGTTGTGTCATTCTGGTCCCTAAACTTTGTTTTAAGTCTCATCTAGATCTAAACATGACAATTTAAAAAATTTATATCAATAAATAATTCATAACTTTTTAATATAAACTCGAACGAAGGCAATAATTATATCAAAATTGTAGCCCTCGACGTGATCTACAACTTTGTAGTTGAAAAGTTTTTGATTTAAAACTGTTTAGGGTCCCAAAATATTGTTGTATGTTTATAAATTTTGAAATTTAAAATTTAAAATTAATTTTTTGGATACTAAATGACTTTAAATAAAAAAATATCTACAACGTTGTAGATTGCATTGAGAACTATAACTTTTATATAAATCATGTCAATATTCAAGATTGTTTGATAATTTTAAATTTTAAATTTCAAAATCTATAAACATACAATAATGTTTTGGGACCCTAAACAGTTTTAAATCAAAAACGTTTCAACTACAAAGTTGTAGATTACATCGTGGGATATAATTTTGATATAAAGTTTGTCTTCATTTGAGTTTTTATGAAAAAGTTATGAATTATTTGTTGATATAAAGTTTTAAAATTGCTATGTTTAGATCTAGATGAGACTCAAAACAAAGTTTAGAGACCAGGATGACACAACTAACTAAGTTTGAGGACCTAAACGAGCGATTTGTAAGTTTATGGACTGGGATGACACAACCGACCAAGTTTAGGGACCGGAATAACACAATCGAACAAGTTTGAGGACCTAGGCGGTCGATTTGTGAGTTTAGGGACCGGGATGACACAACGACACAAGTTTAGAGACCGGTGATGACTTTAACTCTAAACAATATGAGCAATACCTTGATATTGAGTATAGTTAATATAACATGGAGAGGAAAAGCTCCCTCAATCTACATATCCTGTATTGCAGGGGGCAAACATAGGGATACACACTCCCTGTATTGCGAGAGCGAACATTGGGTGCAGCAGGGGATGCACCGTACTCCATCACCTATACGACTATACTGCTCGACTCTATTATGTTGAACATATTTTTCTGCTGTTTACTGCTGCTCTTGAACTCCGTCGGCGCTGATGTGTCTTCTAAGAGCGAGTAGTGGGCGCAGCAGGGGAGGCACCGAGGCACCCTACTCTCGCCATGGCTGGGGCGCACGAGTACAATGACATGGCTCTGAAGATCAATGGGGGCTTCCTTTCTGCCACCAGCGAAAGAAGCTAGGAAACGGAGCAGGTGCAGTGATGGAGCCATGGAGGAGAGCCTATGAGAGGATCCATCTGGATGGCTACATGGAAGGGATGAGAGTGCCCAGCCCACATGGTGATGGAAGAGGTAATACTTATATGAACCTTTGAGGAAAATAAATAGACACACCCTCTCATATCCCTGGTTAGAAAAATTGCTGCTGTTGTTGCCGCCCACACGGCCATGGCTCGAAAGTGTGCCCAATTGCTGCTAGTGGGAGTCGAGGAGAGGAAAGTATACATACGGTCATAGCTGTTATGGGAGATGAGCAGGTACTATGCTCATCATTGGATTTGCCGAGCATGGAAAGAGATAGGGGCTGGAGGGATCATTGGATTAAATCGCCAACATTGAGTGGATGTGAAAATTAGTGGTGATTTAATGGCGCTTTGTTTAACAAACAGTTTCACCGGCTCATCTACATGCTCTGTGATTACGTACGGGTGGAAGGGGTGATGGTTGGCCTGCTGCATAAGGAACTTATATGGTTGTGGGACCCTAGATGACGTGGCTTCACGGAATCGTAGGAAAATAGGTTAGTGGGGTTCTCCTATTTAGGTATAGTAGATGTATGGGTTTGAAGTACAGTCATACATCTCTTTAAATTAGGCATGGTGTTTAGTTTAAACCACGAGGTGTATTGATTTCGCTTCAGAAGGATTTTAAATTGAGCATGGTGCTTATGTTAGAATACCTTCCTAAGTCAAATTAGACGTGGTGTCTAAGTTGATTTCTGAACTGATAGTATGCTATAGTAGATATTGGATATTTTGTTGGACTAACCCCTACAGGAAAACTTTCATTATTAATTTGGGATAGTCCGGAGATGAACTCACACTGGAGATGAAGAGACACATGAACTTCAACAACTTTGCACAATGAAGACTCAACTCATTCATCATGGATGAAAGAATTATGAGTATCAAAGTTTATTTATTTTGTCTTCTACTTCAAGTTATCTTTTGCCTTGAATCATGTTAAAGTGCAACCATCACATGAAATACTAGTCTTTGCTAAAGTAATCCTAAAAATATCTTTTATTAGCATAAATGCAAAATACATAAGTTATGGATAACAACCCATGTTTCAAATTCTTGCAATCCTTCGGGTATATATCCACTAACGTTATGCAGGAGAGAGATTTTGTTCATCCATGGCTTGGTCTGAACATTGAAGATCCAAAACTCAAACCATAGACATACAAACCTACTCTCAGATCATGAATGGTGCTGACAATAGCTTAGCTTTGAGTCTTGCTTGGGCACTGATGACAAACAGGATGCAACTTATCTCATATGAGACAACCTATGCCTGCAACCATCATTGTCCAAGACATCAAGACAAGAAGTGGGGAGTTATCTTTTTTTCTAATCAAGAGCTAGCTTGGGAGGCAAGATGGTACCACTACAACAATAGCAAGATTTACAAGTCAAACACATGAACATGTTGTTGGGAGTCCATCTACATCACAAGCCAGCCTGAGAGAGACAATTCCATTGTCTAGATGTGTTTCACAATCAAAGGGAGGAAGGAGAAACCTAACTTCAAACATGTTGATCTCTTACTCACCACTTTGATCAGTACAAACCACTAGATGCGGCCCCAGTCAAGAAGAGGAGTATGATCCACCACTCATTCTTGGAAGATCGTTCTTGAACACCATCAATGTTATCATCTTTGCCGGACCTGGAGAAGTCAACTTTTGGATCTTTTGCTGATTCTTCAACTACATCACTTATTATGAGCAGCCAAAGAGAACCAAGAGAAGACGTCAAGGGAAGAACCAACTGCCAAGAATTGAGGAGGGCATCATGAAGGATGAAGCCATTGCACCACAAGAGTTAGAAGATGGAGAGATAGTACCTGGGCCAGCAAATCAAGAAGAACAGCCGATAAGATCTCCATCATCTAGACACTGTTGAGAGAACAAGTCTCAGTCGTGACACTACAAGACAGAAGACTCTCATGGAGGCACTCGAGTAACAGCTCTAAATTCAAGTCTCTTGCCAACCCAATGATTAAAGGAAAACAAGAAAGATTGACAAGAAAAGAATGTGGAACTGTCCCTACATCCTCATAGTACAGAATTAATACAAGAAAGAGAGAGGATCCTAGACAGCATACTCGAGGAACAATGTGCCTTCACTAATAAGTCGACACATAGAGAAGGAAGGTCGATACCTATAAAGATGATTCCACCGTGATCTTCTTCCTCTCAAGCACACTGTGAGACGAGCAAGAGAAGACAAGCTAGCTGGACAAGAGAAACTTTCATAAGGTGGTTCAACACGTCACTCTTCAATGACAAAGTAACATTTCAAGGTAAGTAACCATCACTTTAAAAACTTCTTCTTGATTCTAGTATGAACATAAATAAAGAACTAAACATGTTTACGTTGCACCTCACTTGATCCAACCTAATCAACTCAACATGTTTAGTCCTTTGATCTTTGTTCCTAGCTTTACTCTCTTGAATCTCACTGTCTTAACTAAATGAGCTAAAATGTTGTGCATCTAACCTTTGGAAGATGACATATCTTAATTATGAAAAGATCGACACTTTATGCATAGATTATCCTTCCTTGGGTTAAGTAATTTGATCTGTTAAATATTTTAAGATGCCACTTTTATGCTCATCCTCTGATCCTATCACTCATGTTAAGATTAAATAGAACACATAAACAACAAGTTTGTCTTGTGCAATGTGCCTAAGGTTAGAGGGGAATAAACAAAACTTTTGGTTCTGTTGGTGTTTTTCCACCAACAGAGCCCATGCACTTGATCTCTACTTTGTCTTTATGAGCAGGACACACTCTTGAGCAAACATGGAAAAATTTATCACTCCCAAATTCCACAGAATGAAGGTCCTAGATCTACAAAGAACATGCACATCGAGCAAGATGTTGCCAGCTTCCATAATTAACGCTTCACTTCAAACTGCTGGATGAACGAAGAGCATGAGTGACACCATATCAGGAGGCATAAACAAGAAGGAATGATGGAAGACATCGTAGTCAGAATTAGAGATCATGAAGTCCCCACAGACTTCTTGATCATCGACATGGGAGAAGATAATGATATCCACCTCATCATAGGAAGACCATTCATCTAGGTTACAAGTGCAATCATCTACAAGAGGAAATCCATTTTCACTTTCCTGGAGAAAAAGGTACGATGCTACTTCATCAACTACATACCCAATGAAGCACTCAAGAAGAACAGAAGTGAAAGACACCACTCTCAACGCCAAAGAAGACAAGCTATCAAGAATAGAGAGGCCAATCATGAAGAAGAAGCTATCGACACTGTCCCAGAAAAGAAGAAGAGAAACCTCAAGACAGTGAACCACATGAAGTGAAGACTCTGACCAAGAAAGTATGGAAGAAAAAGTCTGCACCTCAGAGATACAATCAATAACAACTTTCCAAATGTCTGACATACCTTAGGAGGTCTGAACCAAGGGAAGGTCCGGTTCGTCGGACCTAAATATACGAACCTTCGCTAAAAGGATTTGAAAGGCCAAGAAAAGCTGACGAGCAAATGAATGCTCCATCCACTATTGGAGCACTGTCTCAACAAACATCAACATCAATCAAAGCTCTAATAGAGGAAGGTCATATCCACTGCCAGTCCGCTTCATTGCAAGATCGAACGACTATGTCAACATTCAGCTTGGGGGAAGGCACCTCCATGTATCCATGTATGTATCTTTATCCTCTTAAGTTTTTCATTCTATAAACAAATTCAAAATAAAAAAAGTGAGCACATGAAGGCTCACCATTAATTAAAAAAAGACAAAAATATATGGGCACATGAAGGCTCAACGCTATTAAGGGAACCAGCTTGGGGGAGATGCACCCCCGTTATCTTTGCGATTCAGGTATGTTTATTATTATTATTATTATTATTATTACTACTACTACTACTACTACTATTTTTATTAGCTTTTATATTATATCTTAAAGTGTGTTAGATTAAATAAATAAAATAGTGTGTCTAGTTTGTTTTAAGAAGTTGATGACCAAAGAAGAACCCTCTCTCTCTAATCTTTTGCATAGAAATGATGAATAGTTGCTCTATCTAATTTCTTTCAAATACCTAGTCTTCAAAACATGAATTCTCCTAATTAATCATGATGCCTTAAAATAAAATTAAATGCATGGTTGGCAAATACTTGATCTAAGGTCTAGGTAATTGGGATTTGACACGTGATGATCTAAGCTGCTATTATCTTGTTCTAAACAACACTAAAGTTTCGAAGATTTCTAAATATAAAAATAACTAATAATTGCATTGAGTTAAGCTTTGTGACCCTGTGAGATGTTATCATACTATTGAATCAAGATCACTTACATATTTCATCCATCTTCCGCATAAATGCTCATAATTATATGTTGCTATCCTCTCAGAAGTTTGTTGGAAGCATGTGACTATTTAGAAAAAAAAGAAGAAAAAAATCTAAGGAAATAAAAAGGGACAAGTGTCCGAAACATAAAAAAGATAGATCCCGAGAAAATAAAAAGGGACAAGTGTCCGGAACCTCGAAAAAATCAGAAAAATCAATTAAAAGAGCATCTGACTCCATTTTTCCATACACATGCACTTCTTGATTCAATGGTTGGTTGACTTTCTCTTTGGATCCATTGTTTAATTTGACAACACATGTATTAAAGCTTTTGAAAATCAATTAAAACTCCGGGATAAAGGTGAAGTGAAAGAACTAGAAACATAGTGCTTGATTTGATCATTCAATCTTTCAATTACTCGAGATCTAAGGTAAAAGTAATAAGCCCCATGAAGAATAACATGTTATGTTTCGGAGAATTTTTGTTTAACAGCAGGTGTACTTGTTGGAAGTGAAGATATTGTAGCAACTCTTGATCCATTGTTAAGTTTAGGTTTTGCTAAGGGACTAGCAAAGGGTAAGCTTGGGGGAGTTGTTGACACTGGTTATCTATCAAAATTTAAGGATAAATAAATATGAAAAGGGCATGAATTCAATCACCAACAAAGGTTTAGGGTTTTAATTGACAATATTCCATGAGTTTTGGTGAATTATGATTCTGTAGGGACTAAATAGGAAAACCAGCACTGATTATTTCTCCTAGAAGGAAACCGACGGAAGATTACGGAACCGACACGTCAGGAATACTCCAGAAGGACCTAGAGGACACCAGGAGGCGGGACACCCCGAGAGGCCGCCAGGTGGGACCGACCGGTCCCACCCTATGACCGGTCGGTCTCCCTAGGCCCGATAGCCTCCATCTTCTAGAAGCTTCCTCCACCGCCTTTGAGGATCCATCTTAGCCCTACGTGAAGTCGGTTTGATCTAACGGCCGCGGTTGATCCCTCAAGGCTATATATACAGGCCCCCAGGCCCTAGGGAAGATCAAGTCTCTCTTCAGAAAAGTCTACACCTCATTCAGAAACCCTAAAAGAAGACTTCAAGAGCCAGCTTTCAAATAGACGACTAGATACCCCTCTAGTTTAGGTTTAGAACCTAGTCTTATACTAGAACTAGAAGAGAGAGAGAGGGGAAGAGATCAAGAAGGAGCTCCGGCCTGTCGGATCAACTTCTTCATCTTGTACCTGCGGATTTAAGTTCATCTTCAACTTGCTTCGGCGATTGTTTTGGTAATCAACGTCTATATTTAAGTTTGAGCCATTGTTCTTATTATTCTTAAGGTTTATGACTCTCTTTTGAGTACTTTAATTCTAGTCATTCTAGAGTTAGAGTAGTTGGATAGAGTAAGCGTGGTGCTTAGACTTGATAGCTCATAAATGCCTCCTATAACGCCGGTAGTAGTGGTTGTTCGCAAGAGTGACTCTTATAGCCTTGTTGATTCTTCTATAGTCCACTTACCCGTGTGTAGGCTCGGCAGGATTATACATTTGCATAAAAGACTTATACTCTATTTGTGACCTTTTATGGCAACTTTCCCACTAAGAATAATGCAAACATATCACTCTTAAATTGGAATTAGACAGCCTTAGTGATCCCCTCTATACTTCTAGATTCAGCGTCCTTGTTAGCTACTCAGGGGTTAGACTTTAAGATTTAACACTATCTGTTCCTTTGTGTTCGATATTAAAACTGGGTTACTCCGGTGAAGTGCTACATCGGTAGATTTTATCTGTGCGCTTGCGGATAAAGTAGAGTGTGCATTAATTTATACCAACAAGCATTTCTAGCACCGTTGCCGGGGAACGGTAGATCATCTTAAGTCTTAGTTTAACCTTGTAATCATACTTTTATCTTTTCCTTTTTTGTCCCAGTCTTTTCATTATTTTTGTGTTCATTCTTATGAATGTTGTTTTTTGAATTCCACTCTTATCTATCACTACCCCATGAGTGCAAGCTATAACTAGTAGAATTAGCCTGATAGCCATATGTCTCTAATAAACAGAAGAGAGTGAATATATTCAAAAGAGCGTCCGACTCCATTTTTCCATACACATGCACTTCTTGATTAAATGGTTGATTGACTTTCTCTTTGGATCCATTGTTTAATTTGACAACATATTAAAGTTTTTTAAAAAATTAATTAAAACTCCGGAATAAAGGTGAAGTGAAGGAACTAGAGACATAGTGCTTGATTTGATCATTCAATCTTTCAATTACTCAAGATCTAAGATAAAAGTAATAAGGCCCATGAAGAATAGCATGATATATTTTGGAGAAGTTTTGTTTAACAACAGGTACGCTTGTTGGAAGTGAAGATATTGTAGCAACTTCTGATCCATTGTTAATTTTTGGTTTTGCTAAGGAACTAGCAAAGGGTAAGCTTGGGGGAGTTGTTGACACTGGTTATCTATCAAAATTTAAGGATAAATAAATATGAAAAGGGCATGAATTCAATCACCAATAAAGGTTTAGGGATTTAATTGACAATATTCCACGAGTTTTGGTGAATTGTGATTCTGCAGGGACTAAACAGGAAAACCAACACTAATTACTTCTCATAGAAGGAAACCTATAGAAGATTACGGAACCAGCACATCAAGAATAATCCAGAAGGACCTAGAGGACACCACGAGGTGGGACACCCCGAGAGGCCGCCAGATGGGACCGACCGGTCCCACCCTATGACCGGTCGGTCACCCCCTGGGCCCGATGGCCTCCGTCTTCTAGAATCTTCCTCCACCGCCTTTGAGGATCCATCTCAGCCCTACGTGAAGTCGGTTTGATCTAACGGCCGCAGTTGATCCCTCAGGGCTATATATATACAGGCCCCAAGGCCCTAGGGTAGAACAGGTCTCTCTTCAGAAAAGTCTATGCCTCATTTAAAAACCCTAGAAGAAGACTTCAAGAGCCAGCTTTCAAGTAGAAGACTAGTTACCCCTCTAGTTCAGGTTTAGAACCTAGTCTTATACTAGAACTAGAAGAGAGAGAGAGAGAGAGGAAGAGATCAAGAAGGAGCTTCAGCCTGTCGGATCAAGTTCTTCATCTTGTACCTGCGGATTCAAGTTCATCTTCAACTTGCTTCAGCGATTGTTTCGGTAATCAACGTCTATATTTAAGTTTGAGCCATTGTTCTTATTATTCTTACGATTTATGACTCTCTTTTGAGTACTTTAATTCTAGTTGTGCTAGAGTTAGAGTAGTTAGATAGTGTAAGCGTGGTGCTTTGACTTGATAGCTCATAAATGCCTCCTATAACGCCGGTAGTAGTGGTTGTTCGCAAGGTGACTCTTATAGCCTTGTTGATTCTTCGATAGTCCACTTACCCGTGTGTAGGCTCGGTAGAATTATACATTTGCATAAAAGACTCATACTCTGTTTGTGACCTTTTATGGCAACTTCCCCACTAAGAATAATATAAACATATCACTCTTAAATTGGATTTAGATAGCCTTAGTGATCCCCTCTATACTTCTAGCTTCTCCGTCCTTGTTAGCTACTCAGGGGTTAGACTTAAAAGCTTAACACTATCCGTTCCTTTGGGTTCGATATTAAAACTGGGTTACTCCGGTGAAGTGCTACATCGGTAGATTTTATCTGTGCGTTTGCGGATAAAGTAGAGTGTGCGTTAATTTTACCAACAAGCATTTCTGGCGCCGTTGCCGGGGAACACCTGGAAAGGTTAGTGACAAGAATACCCGAAGGAATATTTTCATAATTATATTTCTATGCTTAGTGCAGCGGAAAGGTAGGCATAGCTAATAACCAGGTATTATGATGGGGTGTAAGGATTCTACTAGTTATATCTTGCGCTCATGGGGTAGTGATAGATAAGAGTGGAATTCAAAAAACAACATTCATAAGAATGAACACAAAAATAATGAAAAGACTGGGACAAAAAAAGGAAAAGATAAAAGTATGATTACAAGGTTAAACTAAGACTTAAGATGATCTACCGTTCCCCGGCAACGGTGCCAGAATGCTTGTTGGTATAAATTAATGCACACTCTACTTTATCCGCAAGCGCACAGATAAAATCTACCGATGTAGCACTTCACCGGAGTAACCCAGTTTTAATATCGAACCCAAAGGAACAGATAGTGTTAAGTCTTAAAGTCTAACCCCTGAGTAGCTAACAAGGACGCTGAATCTAGAAGTATAGAGGGGATTACTAAGGCTGTCTAATTCCAATTTAATTGTGATATGTTTGCATTATTCTTAGTGGGGAAGTTGCCATAAAAGGTCATAAATAGAGTATGAATCTTTTATACAAATGTATAATCCTACCGAGCCTACACACGGGTAAGTGGACTATAGAAGAATCAACAAGGCTATAAGAGTCACCCTTGCGAACAACCACTACTACCGGCGTTATAGGAGACATTTATGAGCTATCAAGTCTAAGCACCATGCTTACACTATCCAACTACTCTAACTCTAGAATGACTAGAATTAAAGTACTCAAAAGAGAGTCATAAACCTTAAGAATAATAAGAACAATGGCTCAAACTTAAATATAGACGTTGATTACTGAAACAATCGCCGAAGCAAGTTGAAGATGAACTTAAATCCGCAGGTACAAGATGAAGAAGTTGATCCGACAGGCCGGAGCTCCTTCTTGATCTCTTCCCCTCTCTCTCTCTTCTAGTTCTAGTATAAGACTAGGTTCTAAACCTAAACTAGAGGGGTATCTAGTCTTCTACTTGATAGCTGGCTCTTGAAGTCTTCTTTTAGGGTTTCTGAATGAGGCGTAGACTTTTCTGAAGAGAGACTTGATCTTCCCTAGGGCTTGGGGGCCTGTATATATAGCCCTGAGGGATCAACTACGACCGTTAGATCAAACCGACTTCACATAGGGCTGAGATGGATCCTCAAAGGCGGTGGAGGAAGCTTCTAGAAGACGGAGGCCATCGGGCCTAGGGGGAGACCGATCGGTCATAGGGTGGGACCGGTCGGTCCCACCTGCGGCCTCTCGAGGTGTCCCGCCTCGTGGTGTCCTCTGGTGTCCTCTAGGTCCTTCTGGAGTATTCCTGACGTGTCGGTTCCGTAATCTTCCGTTGGTTTCCTTCTAGGAGAAGTAATCAGTGCTGGTTTTCCTGTTTAGTCCCTGCAGAATCACAATTCACCAAAACTCATGGAATATTGTCAATTAAAATCCTAAACCTTTGTTGGTGATTGGTTTCATGCCCTTTTTATATTTATTTATCCTTAAATTTTGATAGATAACCAGTGTCAACAACTCCTCCAAGCTTACCCTTTGCTAGTCCCTTAGCAAAACCTAAACTTAACAATGAATCAGGAGTTGCTACAATATCTTCACTTCCAACATGTACACCTGCTGTTAAACAAAAATTCTCCGAAACATAACATGTTATTCTTCATGGGGCTTATTACTTTTACCTTAGATCTCGAGTAATTGAAAGATTGAATAATCAAATCAAGCACTATGTTTCTAGTTCTTTCACTTCACCTTTCTCCCGGAGTTTTAATTGATTTTCAAAAGCTTTAATACATGTGTTGTCAAATTAAACAATGGATCCAAAGAGAAAGTCAACCAACCATTGAATCAAGAAGTGCATGTGTATGGAAAAATGAAGTCGAATGCTCTTTTGAATATATTCACTCTCTTCTGTTTATCAGAGACATATGGCTATCAGGCTAATTCTACTGTCGGGCACGTGCTCATTTTTTTTAATATTTTGAGGTTTCGGACACTTGTCCCTTTTATGTCCTCGGATCTTTCTTTTTTTCTTTTCTCTTTTTTTTTCTTTTTTTAATAGCCACGTGCTTCCAACAGACTTCTGAGAGGGTAGCAACAGATAATTATGAGCATTTATGCGAAAGATGGATGAAATGTGTAAGTGATCTCAATTCAATGACAAGATAACATCTCACAGGGTCACAAAGCTTAATTTAACTCAATGCAATTATTAGTCATATTCATATTTAGAAATCTCCGGAACTTTAGTGTTGTTTAGAACAAGATAATAGCAGCTCGGATCATCACATGTCATATCTCAGTTACCTAGACCTTAGATTAAATATTTGCCAACCATGTATTTAATTTTATTTTAAGGCATCATTATTAATTAGGAGAACTCATGCTTTGAAGGCTAGGTACTTGAAAGAAATTAGATAGACCAATTATTCATCATTTCCATGCAAAAGATTAGAGAGAGAGGGTTCTTCTTTGATCATCAACTTCATAAAACAAACTAGACAAACTATTTTATTTATTTAATCTAACACACTTTAAGATATAATATAAAAGCTAATAATAATAGTAATAGTAATAATAATAATAATAATAGTAATACTAATAATAATAACAATAATAATAATAATAATAATAAAGACATACCTGAATCGTGAAGATAACGGGGGTGCGTCTCCTCCAAGCTGGTTCCCTTAATAGCGTTGAGCTTTCATGTGCCCATATATTTTTGTCTCTTTTCTTTTTAAGGGCGAGCCTTTATGTACTCACTTTTTGTTTGTTTTATTTTGAATTTGTTTATAGAATGAAAAACTTAAGAGGATAAAGATACTTACGTAGATACATGGGGATGCCTTCCCCCAAGCTGAATGTTGACGTAGTCGTTTGATCTTGCTATGTAGCAGACTGACAGTGGATATGTCCTTCCTCTATTAGAGCTTTGATTGATATTTATTAAGACAGTGCTTCAACAGTGGATGGAGCATTCACTTGTTCATCAGCTTTTCTTGGCCTTTCAAATCCTGTGAAATTCAAATAGACAACAAAACTTGTGGAACAGATTAAGCATTAGTGGTTGGTCACTCAAGCCTTAGCTGTCTAGAATTTCAGTAAGATCTCTTTTCTCAATATTTTTGTATTTTAATATTTTTATGATGCAAGAGAAAAATACAACAGGATGAATGTATGCATATTTATTATTATTATTATTATTATTATGCCACCATGGTGAACATTCCTATGGGTTTTTACACCCAAAGATTTATTCACATGGGGCTTTATGATGTAGTAAAATATTTTTTTATTAAAATGTTTGTGAATTAAATATGATTATATAAGAAATGATTATGGATTAAATATGAGAAATATGCAGGAAAGTAAATATGAGGATAACTACCGATTTTTACCTTTGGGCGAAGGTTCGGATAATTAGGTCCGACGAACCGAACCTTCCCTTGGTTCAGACCTCCCAAGGTATGCCAGACGTTTGGAAAGTTGTTATTGATTGTACCTCTTAGGTGCAGAAATTTTGTTCCATACTTTCTAGGTCTGAGTCTTCACTTCCTGTGGTTCACTGTCTTGAGGTTTCTCTCTTTTCTTTTCTGGCACAGTATCGATAGCTTCTTCTTCATGATTGGCCTCTCTATTCTTGATAGCTTGTCTTCTTTGGCTTTGAGAGCGGCGTCTTTCACTTCTATTCTTCTTGGGTGCTTCATTGGGTATGTAGTTGATGAAGTTGCATCATGCCTTTTCTCCAGGAAAGTGAAAATGGATTTCCTGTTGTAGATGATTGCACTTGTAGCGTAGAGGAATGGTCTTCCTAGGATGAGGTGGATATCATCGTCTTCTCATGTTGAGGATCAAGAAGTCTGTGGGGACTTCATGACCTCTAATTTTGACTACGACGTCTTCCATCATTCCTTCTTGTTTATGCCTCTTGATATGGTGTCACTCTTGTTCTTCGTTCGTCTAGCAGTTTGAAGTGAAGCGTTAGTTATGGAAGCTGGCAGCATCTTGCTCAGTGTGCATGTTCTTGCAGATCTAGGACCTTCACTCTATAGAATTTGGGAGTGATAAACTTCTCCATGTTTGCTCAAGAGTGTGTCCTGCTCATAAAGACAAGGTCTATCAAGTACATGGGCTCTGTTGGTGGAAAAACAGCAACAAAACCAAAAGTTTTGTTTATTCCCCTCTATCCTTAGGCACATTTCACAAGACAAACTTGTTGTTTATGTGTTCTATTCAATCTTAATATGAGTGATAGGATCAGAGGATGAGCATAAAAGTAGCATCTTAAAATATTTAACAGTTCAAATTACTTAACCCAAGGAAGGATAATCTATGCATAAAGTGTCGATCTTTTCATAATTGAGATATATCATCTTCCAAAGGTTAGATGCACAACATTTTAGCTCATTTAGTTAAGACATTGAGATACAAGAGAGTAAAGCTAGAAACAAAGATCAAAGGACTGAACATGTTGAGTTGATTAGGTTGGATCAAGTGAAGTGCAACTTAAACATGTTTAGTTCTTTATTTATGTTCATACTAGAGTCAAGAAGAAGCTTTTAAAGTGAGGGTTACTTACCTTGAAATGTTACTTTGTCATTGGAAAGTGATTGCACTGAACCATCTTGCAGAAGCTTCTCTTGTCTAGCTGGTTGTTGTTATGAATGGCTTGTCTTCTCTTGTTTGTCTCACAGTGTGATTGAGAGGAGAAAGATCACAATGGAATCATCTTTAGAGGTATCGATCTTCCTTCTCTTGTGTCGACTTATCAGTGAAGGCACATTGTTCCTCGAGTATGCTGCCTAGGATCCTCTTCTCTTGTCAACCTTTCTTGTTTTTCCTTTAATTATTGGGTTGACAAGAGACTTGAAATTAGAGCTGCTACTCGAGTGCCTCTATGATAGTCTTTTGTCTTGTAGTGTCACAACTGAGACTTGTCCTCTCAACATGTTCATGTGTTTGACTTGTAGATCTTGCTATTGTTGTAGTGGTACCATCTTGTCTCCCAAGCTAGCTCTTGATTAGAAAAGAAGATAACTCCCCACTTCTTGTCTTGATGTCTTGGACAACGATGGTTGCAGACATAGGTTGTCTCATACGAGGTAAGTTGCATCCTGTTTGTCATCAGCGCCCAAGCAAGACTCAAAGCTAGGCTAGCACCATTTGTAATCTGAGAGTAGGTTTGTGTGTCTATGGTTTGGGTTTTGGATCTTCAATGTTTAGACCAAACCATGGATGAATAAAGTCTCTCTCCTGCATAATGTTAGTGGATATATACCCGAAGGATTGCAAGAATTTGAATCATGGGTTATTATCCACAACTTTTTGCATCTATGCTAATAAAAAGATGTTTTTAGGATTACTTTAGCATAGACTAGTATTTCATGTGTTGGCTGCACTTTAACATGATTCAAGGCAAAAGATAACTTGCAGTAGAAGACAAAATAAATAAACTTTGATACTCATAGTTCTTTCATCCATGATGAATGAGCTGAGTCTTCATTGTGCAAAAGTTGTTGAAGTTCATGTGTCTCTTCATCTCCAGTGTGAGTTCATCTCCGGACTTTCCCAAATTGATATTGAAAGTTCCCTACAGGGGTTAGTCCAACAAAATATGCAGCATCCACTATAGCATACTATCGGCTCAAAAATCAACCTAGACACCATGTCTAATTTGATCTTGAAGGCATTTTAACTTAATTGCTTAAATTAAAAGCCTTTGAAAGCAAGATCACCACTCCTAAACTAGGCACCATGCTTAATTTAAGAGATGTATGAAAGTACTCCAAACCTAAACCCACAGAAGGCGACATGGATCGCGGCGTGGGCAAACCGCCGTTCTTTGATGGGACGAACTATGCGTATTCGAAGATACGTATGTCGGCCTATCTGCAGAGTATTGGTGCTTCCATTTGGGATATTTGTAACTCTGCCGATTACGTGGTCTTGGTTGCTCGTGTCACTCAGCGTCAGATCGATGAGCACGATGCCAATAGTCGAGCTCGTAATGCTCTTTTCTCCTGTTTGAGCATGTCTGAGTTTGACCGCGTTTCTCACCTCGCTACGGCTTGGGAGATTTGGGCTACCCTCATGCGTTTCCATGAGGGAACCTCTCAAGTCAAAACCCATCTCTACGAGTCGTTCAAACGAGAGTATGAGAACTTTCGACATATGCCTGGCGAGAGCATAGAAAGTTTATTCGCTCACTTTCAGGTGATTGTTAACAGGATGAGGGCTAACAAGGAGCTGTTGCCTTTCGACGATCATGAGAGAGCTTTGAAGCTTTTGCACACTCTTGATCGGTCGGTGTGGGACTCGAAGGTTCAGGCGATCATCGAATCGCCTAACTATGAGACCCTCACTTGCGACGAGCTTTTTAGTAAGCTCAAGTCTAGTGAGATTGACGCCATGGCGAGGGCTTCTTATGAAAATCCTTCTGGCCCGTCGATGGCTTTGGTTTCTGGCTCTTCTGGTAACCCCTCTGGAGGCTTTGCACTCTCTTCTCTTCTTTCTATCACAGAGGAGCAGCTGGAGTTCATGGGGGATGACGAGTTGGCATTGCTCGCCAACCGGTTCTCGCGGTTCCACAACAACCGCATGAACCGTCACCGCGGAGGAGGACGCTCGGGATGTTTCGAGTACGACGACCCCAACCACTTCATCGCTAATTGCCCGAAGAAGAACAAGCCGACCTTCGGCAAGGCGGATCATGGGCACAAGTATGACTCCGGCAAGTGCAAGGAGAAGTACGTCATCGCGAAGCACAAGCGGAAGGGCGGCTTCGACAAAGAGTACATCAAGACGAAGTACTTGGAGAAGGCCCAGGCTGAGCAGCGTGCATTCTTCGCCACGCTCAGCGACGTCGACGACTCGGATGACGACTCCGCTGCCTCAAGTGACGACAAGTCCGAGAAGAAGAAGAAGATCGAGGACAAGCTGAACGGCCTCTGCTTCTTCGCCAACGACGAAGGCTTCTGCACCATGGCCCTCGGCAAGGAGGTCGACGGCGAGCTGGAGGACACCCCGGAACGACGACGATGATGACGACACCTCCCAGGTATCTCAGACCCCCGACGAGCTTTCTGCTGAGGTCGAGAAGCTTACTGCCGTGCTCCTTACTCAGGATAAGTTGCTTAGGCGTGCTGCTAGAGAGCGTAAGGAGTTTAGGCAGAAGTGGGAGGATACGGTGAAGGAACTTGAATCTATCAAGTCCACTGTAGTTGTCACCGAGGAGGAGGAGTGTGAGATGTGCTCCACACACATGACTGACCTTCTCACTCTGAGAAATAAGTATGCTGTGTTGGTAGGAGAGGTGGATGACTTGAAGGCAAGATCTTTGCTGTTGGGTGCGTGCAAGTCCTATGCGGGCTTGCAATCCGAGTTGGCAGAGAAGAATGCCAAGATTGTGTCTCTTGAAGAGGCCAACTCGGGTAGCACATGTGTGGCTAGGTGTGTTCTTTGTGAGGGTTTGGAGATGGAGATCGCTAATGTGAAGCATGACAAGATGCAAACCGAGGAGGAAAACACATACCTTCGGACCATCTTGTCATGGGTGTCTAGCGGTGAGCCACAGCTCGGGATGATGATCTCCAAATTCAAGCGAGCTGCTGGAGGTCCAGGTGTAGGTTTTGCTCCGGGTGTTGATGTTTCGTCTTTTGGGAAGATTGGAGAGTCGAGTGGTCTTAACCCATGTGAGAAGCCAAACTCCACCACTACTCCCAAGCTTACCAAGATTCCACCCAAAGAGCCTCTCAAGCCTAACACCAAGGATGGGGTCTTTGTTGAACCTCCGAGAGCTCCACCCAAGAAACAATCATGGGCTCCCAAACCAAACCACCTCAAGAACAAGCTGGACACCATGCCACCCATCCAGGAGGAGCTTATGCCACAAAAGGGCAGAGTGATCCACACCCACTACCGTGAGTACCAACAACCCCCTATGAGAGCGGTGAGGTACCATTGTGAGCACTGTGGGAGAGATGGACACTTGAGTGAGTTTTGCTTTCGGCGCAAGAGAGAGGCGCGCCGCGCAAAGGAGATGAACAACACGGACATGTACCATCCTTTCCATGATGTACATGTGCCGAATGTTCAGAGGCGTGCTGTTAGGCCTAGAGGTCCAGAACCTCAAGTTCCTAGGCCTAGGCAGCGGAGAGGACGTGCCCGACGGGAGCCTGCAGTTGTAGGCTATGGACCCCGTGGCGGTGGCTTTGTTGTAGAGCGTTTCCCCCACCGCGTTTTGAGTATTGCGATGGATGCTCTTCCCTTAGCGGACCACTTTTTCCTCAACGTGGTGATCGCTCTTCCCGTAGGCGTGCTAGGAATGGTTTTTCTGCTAACTGTTCTTTTGAGCAGCCGGCCCAACACTGGTATTCCCCTTACTTCACTAACCCCAGTGTTGGACCGTATGCTCACCCTATGTATTTTTATTGATGTAGGTATGAGAACATATATGATGAATGATTGACATTGATAAGGAAGGTTTGAGGCTTTTACCCGGTTTAGTCCATATCTCGCTATGCGCTTAATGTTTATGACTAACCGGTGGCGTTGAGTTGTGTGGTGTTTCTGTGTTGGTGTGCGTGTGCGACATGTGTTTCTTGGCTGTGTTGATGTGCAGGTGTCGAGCTCGGATACAGTGGTCTATGGCGAGGTGAAGGTCAAGTAGAGACGTGCCGTGCCAACGGACCGGGAGCGGTGAAGGATGGGCGTGCCGTGCGGCGGACGTGCCATGCCGATGTACCCAGAGCGGTGAAGGGCGGACGTGAGGCTTGGATTGACGGACCAGAGGGCCAGAGGACCAGCTGTGGTAGCTGGCACGTGGCATCGGTGAGCGAGAGCACATGGGGATGTGCGATGCATCGGCCGAGTCGGGCGGAAGACGTGGCGTCGTGACACTTGGTGGGAGGTCGGACATGGGCTTGCGTGCGGCGCAAGTGCCGTCGGCCGAGTCAAGGAGGATGGCGAAGGCGTTGTGCCCGGCGGGAGGCTGGACATGCATCGGCATCGGTGCCGGTGGTCGGGGTGTGCGAACCACATCTCGTCTTCGGCGCGGGTTCGGTAGCTGAGCCTTAAAAAGCTACCATCGACGGTTTCCGAGTTTGGGCCTCAAAACTCGGGGTGGCCAGTTTCCGAGTTTGGGCCTCAAAACTCGGTGAGGACGGTTTCCAGGTTTGGGCCTCAAAACCTGGGCATGCGGGTTTCCGAGTTTGGGCCTCAAAACTCGGGGTGGACGGTTTCCCAGTTTGGGCCTCAAAACCGGGGGTTGGTCCGAAAGGACGGTCGACGCGTGGCGGCACCGAGAGGCTTGCGTTGCGGCGAAGCTATCGGTGAGAAGGTGCGGCGGTCGACGGTGGCGGCACGTGGCAGCATCAGGGAGGTCGCGTCGAGGCGAAGCTACCGGATGTGCGGGCGTGGCCGTCGGATCGAAACTGTCAAGTCTGGACGGTTTTACCGCTGGGGGTTATTTGGGACGAGTGCTTAATGTAAGGGCATTTTGGTCTTCGGACGTGCGCCTATATATATGAGGGGGGCTGCTTGGGCAGCCGCATCCTTGGGGAGTTCTAGGTGGTGTCTCTCTCATTTTGTTCCTGTGAGAGAAGGCTAGGGTTAGGGAGAGTTGGCTCTTGTTCTTGAGCTTTTTGCCATCCAAGTTTTGTGTTGCTAGGATTGGCTTGTAGCCCGACACCGAGTGCTTAATCAATTCATCTTGCTGAATCCAAGGATCAAATTCGTGGTTGAATTCGCGTTTTGAATTTGTTCTTCGCGTTCTTCTTTTCTCCACGATTTTCCCCTCTCCCGATCTCCCTCTACGCTGCGTCTTTTGCGATTCCGTTTGAATCAACTTGTTCTTTGAAGTGAGGAGAACATTTCCACCGAAGGAATTCATCCCTACCCTCACGAACAAGTAGATCGGGCCGAAATCGTTTTTGTTCTTCGTTCTTCCCCTTTTCTAGTGTTCTTCGGATTTCTCATGGATTAGTTGGGTTGAAGCGATGATATCCTAGGATTAGCTTCCCAACACATAGAAGAACACTTGGGTGAAGTTAGTTTGCAGCCTCGTTCGATTTGGTGTAGATCCAATCGATTTTGGGTTTGTTCCGCGCTGTTTTTGCGCTTTCTGGGAGGTCGCGGACAGTCCACCATATAAGCCGCGGACAGTTCGCGCATCGCGGCTTCAGCCGAGCAGTGGCTGTTGGCCTCAGGCGTTTTCCCCTCGGGTGACCGGCGGACAGTCCGCTAGTGTTGGGCGCGGACAGTCCGGGCCCGAGCAGGGACTTTGCAGCAGCGTTGCTGTTTTGGCTCGATAGCCGGCGGACAGTCCGCCAGGACCCGCGGACAGTCCGGGGTCCTCATCGGACGCTGCACAGGGCAGGCACCGGACGCTCGGAGTTCACTGTTCATGTGAACCGCGGACAGTCCGGCGTGCAAACCGCGGACTGTCCGGGATCTGTCCAGGGCTGTAGCAGAACAGTTCGGTTTTGGGGTTTTCGCCGGCGGACAGTCCGGCTCACACCGGACAGTCCGGGACCAAGAGTCCGGACAGTTCGGGAACTGCCTGTAGGTTGCAGTTGAGTGCGTTTGCTGTCCCGGCTTTTTCGTTTCGATTCCGAACTTCTCGGTTGCTCCTAGAGTTCACCTAGGAACCTCTCTACATATCTTTTCTATGTGTTAGCATCAGTATTTGGAGGAATCCCAACGTAGCTCTCTATCTATGTTTGGGAGTGGTCTTTTAGGCACGAACTTGACTCGGGGTTTTGAGAGTTTTGATTTGCTCTCTTGTGTGGTGCTTCGCTGTGATCCTAGGGATCATCCACCCTCCTTCCGAGGGTCGTGGGCACCACGTTTGAGTCCGAAGCTTTCAGGGTTGATTTTATTGGGACAGAGGCCATAATTTTGAGAAGAAATTTTTAGGCTCCCATTCACCCCCCCTCTGGTCGCCTTGCCATAGCATTTTCGGTCCTTCAAGGTAAAACGATTGGAGAACGTTTGGTTGGTGGATTCCGGTTGCTCGAGGCACATGACCGGAAACGCCAAGTGGTTCTCCAGTCTTAGTCCGGTCACCGGAAAGGAGTTTATCACCTTCGGCGACAATAGCAAAGGTAGAGTGTTGTCTCGCGGGTCGGTGCGAGTTAATGAGCACTTTGTGTTGCGCGATGTTGCTCTTGTTTCTAACTTGCATTTTAACCTTCTTTCGGTTTCGCATCTCTTTGATGACGACTATGAGATTCGCTTTAAGCCGAATCTCAGTCGTATTTTGGATCCTCAGAGCAATCTCGTTTGTGGGATTTCGCCCTTTGGGAAAGTCTTTCGTGCGGATTTCTCGGAGTCGTTTGAAGTTTCTCGTTGTCTTTTGGCTGGACCTTCCTCCTTTGATCTTTGGAAGTGGCATAGGAGACTAGGACATTTGAGCTTCGACTTGCTTGCAAGACTTAGTTCACTTGGCCTAATCCGAGGATTGCCCAAGTTGTGCATGGAGAAGGATCTTGTTCGTCATTCTTGTAGACATGGGAAGATGGTTGCCGCTCCCCACCATCCAGTGACTCAGGTCATGACTAAGTGCCCTGGAGAGCTTTTGCACATGGACCTTGTTGGTCTGGCTCGGGTGAGCTCGGTTGGGGGGAAGTGGTATGTGCTTGTTGTTGTTGACGACTTTTCAAGTTATTCGTGGGTTTTCTTTTTAGCTGAGAAAACTGAGACTTTCTCTTTTGCTCACAATCTGATTTTGCGTCTTCAGAATGAGTTCCCTTTGAACTCGATGTGAGCTATTAGGAGTGATAATGGTTCCGAGTTCAAAAACTCGGATTTTGAGAAGTTTTGTAACTCTTTGGGTTTAGAGCATCAGTTTTCTTCTCCCTACACACCGCCTCAGAATGGTGTTGTAGAAAGGAAGAATCGGACCCTTGTAGAGATGGCTAGAACGATGCTCGATGAGCATAGGACTCCTAGGCGATATTGGGCCGAAGCTATGAGCACTGCTGGCTACATTTCCAATCGCATTTTTCGCCGAGCTTTCTTGAAAAAGACTTCTTATGAGTTGCGTTTTGGAAAACTGTCCAAAGTAAGTTATTTTAGAGTTTTCGGTTGCCATTGTTTTATACTCAAAAAGGGGAACTTGGACAAGTTTGAGTCTCGTTCTTATGACAGTGTGTTTTTGGGTTATGGCACTCATACTCGTGCTTATCGTGTACTTAACCTTGACACTAACCGAGTCATGGAGACATCCGATGTCACCTTCGACGAGACCATGGTTTGTCCTTCTTCTCGTTTTGAGCGTGCAGGTGATCATGAGGTTGGCGAGCCTCTTTTCGATGATGAAGAAGAGGGTGCTGAAGGGATGGATGACCCAACACCTCCTCCACCTACTGTGCCGCAAAGAGCGGCTTCCACTACGACTCACGGCCCTGACACCTCTTCTTCGACTTGGGGGTCGTGGGATCCGCCACCTCGAGCGGTACCTTTTGTACCCGAGGAGGCACTAGCTGCTGTTGAGGGGGAGGCTACTTCAGCTCGGGAGGCGCCACACCACATTCAGCGCCAACACCCGCCTCAACAGATGATCGGCAGCATCGGCGAACGCGTCACTCGGTCAAGATACTATGAGCAGGGAATTTGAGATGAGCATGATGGGTGAGTTGACGTTTTTCCTCGGATTGCAAATCAAGCAATCTCGAGAGGGAACGTTTGTGCACCAGGGTAAGTATACCAAGGATATCCTGAAGAAATTTGATATGGGTGGGGCCAAGCCTCTTCCAACACCCATGTCGACCACGACGGCTCTGGATGTGGACAAGGAGGGAGAAGCAGTGGACCAGAAGGAGTAACGGAGTATGATCGGGTCGCTGCTATACCTGACGGCGACACGCCCGGACATTTAGTTCGCGGTGTGTCTTTGTGCGCGATTTCAGTCGTCGCCGCGCACTTCTCACCGTCAGGCGGTCAAGCACATTATGAGGTACTTATGCTTCACTACTGAGTTTGGGATTTGGTATTCTGCTTCCTCCACCCTCTCCCTTTGTGGTTATTCCGATGCCGATTTTGCTGGTTGCCGAATTGAGCGCAAGTCCACTTCTGGGACTTGCCAGTTTATTGGTTCTTCTCTTGTATCGTGGTCTTCTCGCAAGCAGTCTAGTGTCGCCCAGTCTACCACGGAGGCTGAGTATGTTGCTGCGGCTAGCTGCTGTTCCCAGTTGCTTTGGATGATGACCACTTTGCGTGATTTTGGTCTGAGCTTTTCTCGCGTTCCTTTGCTTTATGACAGCACAAGTGCTATTAGCATTGCTAAGAACCCCGTGTTGCACTCTAAGACCAAACACATTGATGTGCGCTTTCATTTTCAGCGAGACCACTATGAGAAGGGTGATATCGACCTTCGCCATGTCGATACTCATCATCAGTTGGCTGATATTTTCACCAAGCCTTTGGACCAATCAACTTTTGCTAGGTTGAGAGGTGAGCTTGGTGTGTGTTTCCCCTTTTAGATGGGGGAAACATTTTGACTCTTGTACTATAAACTGACTTTGTGTTTTTCAGTTGGTTTCTTCATGCATCTTTGCATTTCATCTTGCATATTTACATTCAAAGTTTCATGTATATAATCTGAAGAATGTAACTATGCTCTGTATAGTATTTGCTCCGATGCTTTATAATGATGTTGTAGCTTATGCTCTTTCTGATCACTATTCCATGATGTGAACAGAGCTATTTTATGTATGGTGAATCTGATTAATGAACTTAAAACTTGAAAATGTTCACCATTGAGATATGCATCTAGCATGTGTAGAATGTGTTGAAATCACTTGTGCTCTTCATATATGCTAGGTTGCTATGTCTCTAGTGTTGAGTCATTCACTTGCTTGGTATGTTCATATTCTGTTTAAAATCTGAACCAAGTTAAGTAAATTGGAAAGATCGAGATGGGATTGCTTGTTAGCACCTCACAGTTTCGAGACTGTTTCTCACTGCACTTTGAGTTAAACTTGAGCTGTGTAGTGTATGACCGAAACTGTTGCTTTAAGCTTCTGATTGCTTCTGCATAGGCTTCGCACAGTTGAAAAGTTAGGCAATGACAAGCTTTCAACCTATCGCAGTCACATGCTGAAATTTAAACTTGTGTAATTTAACCGCCGCAACTCCGATAAAATCTGGATACACAAGTCTATGTTCCATTCTATAGCATGATGATTGAACTGTGCTAGGGGTCGTTCACCTTGTATACATGTTTAGCACTTGTTTGACTTCCTGTCTATACATGTTTTGTGCTATTTTGATGGTGAACACCTTTTTGGCTGAAAACTGCTCTTTTTGCTCTCATGTTCATATTTTGTATCTGGTGATCAGTTTGAGCCTTTGCTAGCTTCTTATGGATGTTGTTGAGTCATCGGATTAGAACTATATTGAGCATCCCTTCACTCTCTTGATTATATTCCTGAAGCTGGTAACTTGCATTTTCATTCATATGCATTTCTGGAGGGAGATATTCTGTCAAGGGGGAGAACCTTGAGTGCTTGTGCACATTTGCTTGATGGTGCATTTTCAACTAAGGGGGAGAAAATATTGACAAATCATGTGTTCCCTAGGTTGTGCACTATTTGAGGGGGAGTTTGCTAGTTGTGTTGAGCCTTTGCCTCTTTCTTGGGGGACTAGCAAACATTTTCAGCTCTTTTCAGCTCTTCAATTGGTGTCGAACTCTTTCGATTTTTGAGTTGGTAACAGTTTGTGTCGAGCTTTCTCGCTAGCGGTGTTGAGCCCGTTCTGCCTCTTCTTGAGGCCTAGCTCTGTTTTGCTTGATTTCCAGTTGATTCTTCAATTGGTATCGAGTTTTCTTGCTAGCGGTGTTGAGCCTGTTCTACCTCTTCTTGAGGGCTAGCTTTGCTTTGCTTGGTCGTGTCGATCCGTTGCCCATGTCTTTAAGGACCAAGTTGTCTTGCTCTTTCCACTTGACCTTCTTCGGCTTTGCTATGCTTTTGGGTCATTTGGTCGAGTTCTCTCTCCTTCTTCCTTCTTTCTTCCATTCCATTATGATTTGTGTTGGTAGTTGATAATGCACTCATCAAGGGGGAGATTGCGGATACATGGGTGTATGCCGAGTCTCTGAGTGATGGGTGATTGTCAACCGGGATGATGCGCATGTTCTTTGGCTTATGTTGTGCAGGTGTCGAGCACGGATACAGTGATCAAAGGCAGGGTGAAGGTCAAGTAGAGACATGCCGTGCCGATGGACCGAGAGTGACGAAGGGCGGACGTGAGGCTTGGACTGAGAGACCGGTGGCCTAAGGATCAGCTGTGGTGGATGATAGCCTGGGACAACGACGAGCGGAGACTTGCGGGTGGAAGAGGTGCACGGGAGGTGCATCCCCTCTATGGCTCGGTTTGGTGGTTGAGCCACAGAAAAACCACCGAGTGGACGGTTTCTAGGTTTGGGCCTCAAAACCTAGGCGCTAATGGTTTCCGAGTTTGGGCCACAAAACTCGGGCTGAGGACGGTTTCCAGGTTTGGGCCTCAAAACCTGGGTGCTGCGGGTTTCTGAGTTTGAGCCACAAAACTCAGGCGATGGTCAGCTGGTTTCCCGGTTTGGGCCACAAAATCGGGGGTGCGACGTCCGGGAAAAGGACAAGCAGAGCGGTGGCGGCACGTTGCGGCAATCGGTGAGGTTGCATCGAGGCAACGCTACCAGTTGTGCGGGCGTGGCCGTCGGATCACCACCTACCACGAGTTGGTCCAGAATAACCCTAGGGTTTAGCTGGTTCGCTCTGTAATTAGTTAGGGGTAGAGTGGGAATTAGAATTAGGATAAGTAGGGGGAGACACCCACCTCCCCATCTCTCTCAGTCATTTGCTCTTTGCTTCTAGGGTTTCCTGCTCTCCCAATCCCCTGCTGTAGCTACTGAGATCCGCAGAGAATCATACCTCTGTGTACTGGAGATTTTGAGGAAGTGAGACCGTAATCTCACTGTTGTAGCGTGTGGTAGCCACACGGTTGCAGATCGATGACTTGATTCACGTTTTGGTTTGTATTCTTCGCGTTCTTCGTTTCTCCGCGATTTTCCCGTCACTCGATCTCCCTCTCTACTGTGTCTTTGCGAAATCCGTTTGAATCAACTTGTTCTTTATAGTGAGGAGATCATTTCCACCGAAGTAATTCATCTAACTCCTCACAAACAAGTAGATCGGGTTGATATCGTTTTCGTGGCGCTTTTTCGTTCATACTCCTCGCCTTTCGATTTCCTAGTGTTTGAGTTGATTTGAGCGGATGATTTCTTGGGGATAGTCTCCTAACTACCTCGTGATCATCCTCACCAAGTTTGGGAACTTGGGATTGAGTTTTGTTTCAGATTTGAGAGGATTTGTGAGAGGGGCGACCAAAATCGCCCTCTCTGTTCATCCGCGGACAGTCCGCGCGTCGGTCTCGAGCCAGACCAGTGGCAGCGAGCCTCGGCCACTTTGGTCAGATTTGACCGGCGGATAGTCCGTCGTAGTCGATCGCGGACAGTCCGCGAGTCGACCAGGGACCTTCAGCAACCTTGCTGTTTTGTCCATTTGGCCGGTGGACAGTCCGACGCCCAGTCGCGGACAGTCCGGGGTTGAGCCGGACAGTCCGAGACCGTACCGGCGGACAGTCCAGGAACTCGCTGTGTGTTCCGGTTTAGTGCGTTTGCTCTCCCGACTTCTCCGCTTGGTTTCCGGACTTCTCGTTTGACCCTAGAGTTGATCAAGGAACCTCTCTAGGTATCTTTGCTACTTGTTAGCATACGTATTTGGGGATATCTCGACGTAGCCGTCTATCTACGTTCGGGACTTGATTTTTGAGGGTTGAACTTGCTCCGGTGCTTTCGGCGTTTGGTTCGCTATCGCTTTGTGGTGCCTCGCTGTGATCCTAGGGATCATCCACCCTATTCCAAGGGTCGTAGGCATCACGGTTTCGATCGAAGCTCTTGGGGTTGATTTTGGGGACAAAAGGCCAAAGTTTTGAGAGAAATATTTGAGCTCCCATTCACCCCCTTCTGGTCGCCTTGCTATTGCATTCTCGGTCCTTCATTGATGGTACCAACAAAGATCATGGAAGAGGAACACCCTTCTTGCTTATGTAAGCAATATAGGCAAAATCAGGTGGATCGCGGGTGTTTGCGATAAAGGAATGGAACCACTCTGCTCCTTCTTTATCTTCCACTTTTTTTATATATATGTCTCTTTTTTCAAACTTCTTTTTCTCTCTCTCCTTTTTTTATATCTCCTTTTTTTCTTTCTCTTATATATATATATTTTATCTTCTCTCTCTTTTTTCACTCTTTTGATATATATATCTCTCTTCTTTTTTTCTTTCTCTTTTTTGGAAGGTGCATGGGTGTTTGTGAAGGCATGTGTCGCCACCCAGCTCCTTCTTTTCCACCATCTCTTCTTAGCAAGGTTGAGCTTTTCCCTTTTTGGATGGATGGAACCTGAGCTTCTCAACATCCTTCCCCACACTTGGACTTTTTATAAAAGTCAAGTGTTCTGTCATTGGTAGTGTGAAGGACCGAGAAAGCAATCGCAAGGCGACCAGAGGGGGGTGAATGGGAGCTCAAAAATCTCTTTCGAAACTTTGGCCTATTGTCCCCAAAATCAACCCCAAGAGCTTCGATCGAAACCGTTATGCCCACGACCCTTGGAAGAGGGTGGATGATCCCTAGGATCACAGCGAGGCACCACAAAGCGATAGCGAACCAAACGCCAAAAGCACCGGCACAAGTTCGACCCTCAAAAACCAAGTCCCGAACGTAGATAGACGGCTACATCGAGAAATCCCCAAATACCTATGCTAACAAGTAGCGAAGATACCTAGAGAAGTTCCTTGATCAACTCTAGGGCCAAACAGGAAGTCCAGAAACCAAGCGGAGAAGCTGGGAGAGCAAAAGCACAAAACTGCAGGCTTCAGCCAAATCTCGGACTGTCCGGCCCTGGGGTCCCGGACTGTCCGCCCCTACTACGGACTGTCCGCGAGGGGTTGGCGGACTGTCCGCCGGCCAAACACCAGAAATAGCAAGGCTGCTGAACAGTCCCTAGGCAACTCCCGGAATGTCCGCGAGTCCCAACGGCGGACTGTTCGCGGTTCCAAAAACACTTGCCCAACAGCGCGTGTGACAGAACCGACCAATTTATACCAGATTAAGCACCGAATCCACGCTTTCACAGAGATTACAGGTACTTAAGCTCGTACAAACCCGGTAGTCCGAAAATCTCGAAGGATTTCAATCATTCAACAATAGCCAAGATCGTAATAGATTAGCGTACATGTCCACAAGGTACATTCAGTTTGCACATAGTTCAAATACATTGGAGTTTAACAGCTATTACAAACCATAGTTCGGAATTCAAAAGCGGAAGCAACATAGTTTTAAACATAAGTTCTTAGTTCTCAATACGGTGCCATTGCCTGATCGGTCCACAAAAGCATCAGGAGAGGATAATAGATGCCCATGCCCATGGTCTAATCATCACCCGCGATGGGGTACAAACAGTTCTCGCAATAGCCACAGAAGCACTGCCCATCTGCAACAACAAGAGATAAAACCCTGAGTACGAGAAGGTACTCAGCTAGATTTACCCGTCATAAACCAGAAATAAGGTGACACCAAGGAGTATGCAAGGCTGTATCTTGGTTTGGCCATACTTACCCTTTTGCATAAAAGCATTTTATTATTTAAATAATCATCATTAGAGTATTAGCAGTCCATTTTATGTAACGACCTGATTAACTAGATTTGCACCTGATCTAGAACAATCACTTGGCTAATTAATCAAGCAAGAGTGACTATTTCATCTATAGCCTTTCCGATTCAACCTCATAACCATCCTTAGTTCCATAAGTTACTACAGTAACACATGCCCAGTCAAGTTACTCACTAAACAGGAGCGATGGCGATTATAATCGATTCCTACCCAGCTGGGGATAAAAAGTCGCACACTCGCCCGATCACACCTTGCCAAGCAGCCGTCGGCGACCAATTCAGGAGATTCGAGAACACAACGCGCGGGACGGTCATGGGCCCTTCTACACCGGGGGTTATCTCAATGCCAGGTCGCTCAAGCTATAACTGCCCACGGTCATGCCAGGTCAATCAGGCCCCGCCTGTCCACGGACCATGCCAGGTTGCTCAGAATAGTTGCTCACGGTACATATAAGGCCCTGGATGTTAGGCGTCAACATCTCCATCACCGGCTCGAATAACCTTACTCGGCTTCACGGGAGGTACCCGCACCTGCTGCGTTAAGTGATTGACGCATTCAAAATGACTGAGGTGTGCCTTCGTCGGGTCCTAATCGACACATACGGGAGACTACTAGCACACAGGACCCATGTCCTGCTGCTCCTACATCCCGCCCGATCTCAGATTAATTATCACATGGTTATCTCCATGATAGCACGAGGCTAGTCATGATCAGTATCCACCTATATGCGGGAGACAGGAAATCACCCAACTTTTACCGGTCTAAGCAGGCTAAGCATAAACGAACCTAGACCTAACAGGGATATCAATATAGTAATTGCAGGTGGACAAGGATAAGTAAGTAATGCATCAACGGTATCACTCAACTCCTATAACCTAATGCAACAAACATATCGGGTTAATTTCGTAATTGCATTTGCAAACCGTAGGAGTGGGATGCTCCGGGGCTTGCCTCTTTCAAAGTCGGAGGGTCGATGGTCGCGGCACTCAGGCAGGTCCTCGACGTCTCCTTCTTCGGTCCTCTCGTCCTGGGTCTCCTCCGGACACAGCTCCTCCGGTGGCGGGTTCTGGGCTTCCACTACCGACCCTGTATGATGCATAACACGTGTAAGTAAAATGAATGCATATGGGATGCATTGGGATGCAACATAGAACAAGGTAACTCAGGAGATAAGCACATGCCATCTACTTCATTTTCTTCAACAAGGTAGTCAACATCATCCGATTATTACTTAACCACTTGCTATCATTTAATCATTTTGTTTAGCCTAGAACAGTAACCCTCAGATAACAACTTCAAAAAATCTACAGAAATTACTAGAAGTTGACAGCATGCAATCTAGTCCCCTGTCCAAATTTCAACCCATTTGGATTTAAACTCTATCCTCTATGAAAAAGACAAATATTAACAGGAAAAGGTCCTTTGTACTACATACCCTAACAAAAAGTATCAAACAACAAATTTCCCATTTTTATACTGAACTTCTTAGCACAAGAGCAGTGTATAAAAATTCTCCGGTTCATATTCCTCATATTTTAATTACTACAATTTAAACAAGAAAGCAGCATTTAATCACTTTAATTGCTACTGCCAAAATACTCCACAGAACAACATCATATTATATTTTTCCCAGAAACTATTCATCAATACAAACCTAACAAAACAAGAATCACATTTTTTTGAGCAAAACACAGATTACTATGCATTTAACAAGATTTCAGCCCAAACATAATTTAAATATAACTACACATAAATTTATCACAAACTGGACATAATATATTTTTCATGCATAGAACTCATCACAACAAACTTAACAAAACTTATTTCACCATTTTAGCATTTACAGAATTCAAGATATGAATTAAACAAACCACATAAGCATTTCTGAAAACTATTAAAACAAAACCCTGAAAACTCTTCAACCTAAACTACTACGCGTACCCAAACTATTGCACCCATATCCGCTGACAGCCGAAACCCGAGCCACTGACTGGCGGGACCCCCGGTCAAACCGACCCCACTTGCCAGCCACACAGAAGCAGGGGAAAGGTTGACCGCGGCGGAGCTCGTCAGCGACGACCTCCCCGGCGAAACGGACATCACCATTCTACTCCTCTCCTCCTTCCGGACCCGGCGATACCACTCATAGGCCTAGCGCATGCTCAGAGCAATCTTTGCCGGCGAGAATGGCGGCCGCGACGGTGGGAGCTCGCCACGCCGGCCATCTCCGGCCTTCCTTAAGCAAACCAACGGCCATCTCACACTCCCCAAACCCTAGCGATCCCTAATCGAAGCAAGGAAGCGAGGGTTGCCATGAGAAACGGCCGAGACCGCGGCTCGTCGTCCATGGCGAACAGAGCTGACGGCGGACGGCGACATACGGCCACTACCAAACCCTAATCGACCAAACCAACACCACCTACGTCTTCTACGGGTCAAGGCGACTCGCGAACGCTAGCTAGGACAAACGGACGAGCTCGGAAAGAGGGTTGGCCACGGCGGACCGAGCTCGCCGGCCATGGCGGACACGGCGGACGCGGTGTACCGCGGTCACCAAACCCTAATCAGCCAAACCATCAACTTCTACCTCTTCCACGAACCTCACTGACCCTCGAACGTGAGCTAGAGCGGAAGAATTCGCACGGAGGGAGGGCCGACCACGGCGGTCATGGCGGCCATGGCGGGAACTCACCCCGCGGCTTACCTAGGCGTTCTTAGCGAGCGCTAGCTAGAGCAGGCGATGCGGGAGGTGAAGGCGAGGCTGGCTGGGGGTTGGGTTGGCAGTGAGGCGGCGGGACGGCGGTGAACGACGGCGGCGCTCGGTGTTTCCCCCCTTTTCTGCCAGAGCAACGGCGAGAGCAAGGAGGAGACAGAACGGAGGGAGTGAGGCGGCTTGGCTGCGCGAGTGCAGGCGGGCGGCCTTGTGCTCACCACGCCGCGTGCGGGCGCGGGCTCGCCAGGTGCCGGGCGCCACGCGGCGTCCAAGATCTGCGCGCGGTCGGCCACGACCACGGCGCCGATTCAAACTGAATCGCCAGATTCAGTCGTTGATGGCCGACTGACGGCCGGATTTTGAACGCGATTGACTCGCTAACCACTCGATGAAACAACACTCCGATTGATCCCTTGGTTAGAGCTACATGCCTACTACAACTTTGGTTATAAGATCAAACTTTGGTTCGTCCTGGATTGCTCTCAAGAAAGCTTTAAAGATCACTCAGCGAAACTGTTTCGGCAGTTAGGACTTAGAAGAATTTTTCTAAGTCAAATCTCCCCCATTTCTGCCTTGTGGGTCATAAAACACCTTGTTAAACCCATTTTCATGAGTTGGCCCTTAAACACTTTTTGTTCTACTAAAAAATCTACACACTTTTGGTTAAGGGCCCACAACCATGCAAAGCTTCTATCAAGGAGGTCTTAGTTAGTCAAACAAAAGGACTCCTAGGGCTCTATCAAGGCAACTAGGGTTAGAGACTTGGTTAGCCCTATTGACCAACACAAACCTAGCTTCACTTTGACTCCTCAACAAGGTTCAACTACTTAGGAGACTCAAACACTCCAAAAACAACTCAAACAAGCATCACACCAAGCATAACATTACAAGCCAACACATGAAATGTCACTTTACAAAAAGAGAATGCAACATGTGATGATGATGCTTATGCTCATAAGATGTCAAGTTATGCATTTAGGGTTGCTTAACACCAGGGGTGTTACAGCCCTCCCCTCCTTAAAGGAATCTCGTCCTGAGATTTGAGTTACTAACCAGTCCTTATAAAATTGTGGATACACTTCTTTTAAATAGTCTTCCGTTTCCCAAGTGGCATCTCGATCGTCTTGTTCACTCCAAGATACTTTATATTGCTTCACTATTCTTCCGCGAGTTACTCTTTCTTTTTCATCAAGCACCCAACACAGCTTCACTGAGTAGGTGAGATCGGATTGCAACTTGATGCTGGCCGGTTGTACCTCTTCTTCTGGAACTCGAAGACATTTCTTTAGTTGCGACACATGGAATACAGGGAATATAGCTTTTAAATGTTCAGGTAGCTATAGCTGATACGCTACTTCTCCCCTCCTTTCCACAATCCTGTATGGCCCCACAAACCTTGGCGCTAGCTTCCTTTTTACGCCAAAGCGTCTGACACCTTTCATTGGTGACACTTTCAGATACACATAATCGCCTTCGTTGAATTCAAGCGGTTTCCTCCTCTTATCCGCATAGCTCTTTTGTCGAGACTGCGCCGCTGCCATATGTTGTTGGATTATTCTAACTTGTTCTTCTGCTTCGTTAACAAAATCAATTCCGTAGTAACGACGTTCTCCTAGTTCAACCCAATTCACCGGTGTCCTGCACCTTCTACCATAAAGAGCTTTAAAAGGTGCCATCTGTATGCTTTCTTGATAGCTATTGTTATATGCAAATTCAGCTAAAGGTAAACATTTTTCCCAAGATCCTTTTGCTGAAATCACGCAGGCTCTTAACATGTCCTCCAAAACTTGATTCACTCTTTCAGTTTGTCCTGATGTTTGGGGATGATAGGCAGAGCTACGGATTAGCCTGGTGCCTAATTCCTTGTGCAATTTCTCCCAAAATGGCGCAGTAAACAGCGATCCACGATCCAAAACTATGACCTTGGGTATTCCATGTAGTCGAACAATTTGATTGATATAAATCTCTGCATAGTCCGGTGCTCGATAACAGGTTCTAACTGGAATGAAATGAGCGGTCTTGGTAAGACGATCCACTATCACCCAAATTGAGTCATTTCCTTTCTGGGTGGTTGGTAAACCGGTGATGAAATCCATACCCACTTCTTCCCATTTCCACTTGGGTATTGGTAACGGTTGATGTGTTCCGGCTAGCTTCAGGTGAATAGCTTTTACTCGACAACACGTGTCGCATCTGGCTACATATGCGGCAATCTCTTTCTTCATTTTGGTCCACCAAAACCTTGGACGCAAATCTTGATACATCTTAGTGCTTCCAGGATGAATAGATAACTTGGATAAATGAGCTTCATCCATGATCCGGTTTTTGAGTTCTCTGTTCTTAGGTACTACTAAGCGCTTGTCAAACCACAACACTCCTTTGTCATCAATCCGAAAATGTTTTACTGGTTCAGTTACGGTCTTCAGCCTTTCCTTGATATGATAAATTCCCTTGTCTGTTTTCTGCCCTTCAAGAATCTGATCAACTAGGGTGCCTTGCAGCCTGATATTGTGCAGAATTATAGGGTGTACAAGACTAAACTCGTCTTCTGGTTGTAACCTCAAATTGTTGCAGTGTGATTTCCGGCTTAAAGCGTCGGCAACCACATTTGCCTTTCCTGGATGATAATGTATCTGCAGATTGTAATCCTTGATTAATTCAAGCCATCTTCTCTGCCTGATATTCAGTTCAGGTTGAGTGAAGATATACTTGAGACTCTTGTGATCGGTGTACATGTTACAGACGTTACCAAGCAGATAATGTCTCCAGATTTTCAGAGTGTGCACCACAACGGCTAACTCTAAATCATGTGTAGGATAGTTAATCTCATGTTTCCTCAATTGGCGTGAAGCATAAGCAATCACTCTGCCTTCTTGCATAAGAACACAACCTAACCCAACCTTCGATGCATCATAAAAGACATCAAAAGGCTTCTTGATATCTGGTTGAGCTAAGACAGGAGCAGTGGTCAATAGTTTCCGCAAGGTACGGAAAGCTATCTCACACTCCTCTGTCCATTCAAATTTCTGGTCCTTCTGGAGCAAGCTTGTCATTGGTTTTGCAATCTTGGAAAAGTCGGGAATGAAACGGCGATAGTATCTTGCTAATCCAAGAAAACTCCGAATCTCACCAACTGAAGTAGGAGCTTTCCAATCCATCACTTCTTGTACCTTACTGGGGTCCATAGAAATTCCTTCTTCTGACAGAATATGACCAACAAATTGCACTTGCTTCAACCAAAACTCGCATTTGCTAAACTTAGCATAAAGTTTATGTTCTCGGAGTCTTGTCAAAACAACCCTCAAATGCTCTGCATGATCGTCCGGGTTTTCAGAGTATACTAGAATGTCATCAATGAACACCACTACAAACTTATCCAATTCCGGCATAAACACTGAATTCATCAAACTCATGAAATATGCTGGGGCATTTGTCAATCCGAAAGACATGACAAGATACTCGTATAATCCATATCTGGTCGAGAAAGCAGTCTTTGGGATATCTTGCGGTCGGATTCTGATCTGGTGATACCCGATCTCAAATCAATCTTGGAAAACACCTTAGCTCTGGATAACTGGCCAAACAGAATATCTATCCGTGGCAACGGGTATTTGTTCTTGACAGTCACGGCATTGAGCGGCCGGTAATCCACACACATACATAGTGACTTATCCTTCTTCTTGACAAACAACGCTGGGCAACCCCACTCGGATATACTAGGTTGAATGAATCCTTTGTCCAAAAGTTCCTTAATCTGAGTTTTAAGTTCAGCTAGCTCGTTGGGCGGCATACGGTAAGGTCTTCTAGAGATTGGTGCTGTTCCAGGTAACAACTCAATTGCAAATTCCACTGCCCGCTTGGCGGTAATCCTGGTAATTCATCTGGGAAAACATCCGGGAAATCTCGGACGACTGGGATTTTGGACAGATCTTCTATAGATAAAGTGCAAGATAAATCAACAAAGTCAGCACCCCGGGGAAGAGAGATGCGTAACTTGGTATTCGTCCTTCCATCAGATAAGGTAAGAACCCTATTTGCAGTGTCTAACACCGCATTCCACATACTCATCCAGCTCATCCCTAGGACTACATCCATACTTAGTCTTGGCAGAACTACTAAATTAGCTCCGAATTTGTGCCCTCCAATGTCGATGGTTGCATTACAAACCATCTGCCTAGATAACACGCTACTCCCCACGGAGCTTACACGAAACCCATAATCCATTTCAGACACCTCTTGATTATGTTTTTGTGCAAATGCTTTGCTCATGAATGAATGTGATGATCCAGTATCAAACAAAACAACTGCAGGATGATGGTTAACAAGACACATACCGGCAGTCACGGGCTCTCCAGCACGAGCTTCTTCAGCGGTCATGTTGTGCAGACGAGCGGGGTAGTTAGCTTGTTGCTTCTTCGGGTGAGGACAATATCTTGCGAAGTGTCCCTCTTGGTTGCAATTGTAACAGGGTCCCCGAACCAAAGGTTTCCCTCCTGTTGAGTTGCCCTGACCTCCACGAGCTTGGGTAGTAGCTATCTTGTATGGCCTTTGATTGCGCTGAGCTTGCGGCTGACTTTTCTTTTGCGGCGGCCTAAAACGTGCCTCCGGCGCTGGTGGTCGATACTGGGATCGTTGAGCTGGTGGTCCCCTAGGTTGAGATGGTCCTGAATCAAAGGTCCTCTTCCGGACCTTACTTGCAGCATGCTTATTGTTGTGATTCTCTTGGACCAAGCAATCACTAATAAAGTCATTGAAGACAGTACGAGAAGATGTACCCACTGACTTTCCCATTTTGGTGTTCAAGCCTCTTTTGAAACTAGCAATCTTTTTGGCATCTGTGTCCATGAAGTCTAGAGCATAACGAGATAAGGAGTTGAACAAGTGATGGTACTCAGTAACAGACCGAGTCCCCTGCGTTAAGCTCATGAACTCTGCCACTTTCATCTGAGTCAGGCCTGGCGGAATATAGTGCCCTCGAACAGCTTCAGTGAACATCCTCCAAGTAACAGGAATGCTGGCAGGATAGGTGGTGCGGTGATGCCCCCACCAAATCCCGGCTGGCCCCTGCAGCTGATGCGCGGCATACTCGGCTTTGAGCTCCTCTGTGAGCCTGAGCAACCGAAACTTCTGTTCCAAGGTATGCAACCATTCATCGGCCTCTAAAGGTTCAGTAGCTTCCTTGAAAATGGGTGGTCTAGTATCCAAGAAATCCTTGAAAGAACTATATTGATTTGGCTCTGGACGCTAGTGACCGTGCGCCAAATTCTCTCGCAGCAAAGCTTCAATGTTGCGCTGGCTTCCCAGAAATTGGGCGAAAAGCTGCTCGGGAGTGGCTGGTGGAGGAGGTGGTGGATTGCGGTTGTCCCTGGGGTCCTCATTTCCACCACTACCGCTAGCTCCACTACGGGTTGTCGTCATCTGCATGTATTAATAGCAAGTGATCATTAGGCGGAGTTGCAATTATTGTAGAGAACAATAGATCATGCCAACTGAATTTATTCGGAAAACGAATTCGCCAAACAATCACAGAGGCATAATAAATTTTCAATCCACATCGCAGCATCACAAAATAAGATCGCTTAATACATAACATGCAAAAGCCAACATAAACATCCATAGTTGCCCATACATATGGGACTTTCCAAAGGTCTCGCACCAGGTGCACATAAGTCTTACTACTGGTTCTTACATCCAGCCTAAACACAAGCAAAAGATCGGGCTTATCAACATACACAAAAGATCACCAAGCTCTAAGCATACTATCCGATCTACTCTCTAGGGATGTCACCATCGTCACCATCATCACTAGACACGTCTGAGGAACCAATAGAAGAGCTACTGGGATCTGGGTCTTCCTGAGGAAAGATGGGGTTCCTCTCATTCTCCCTGCGGTGGATCTCCTCATGCAAGCGGTCATTATAATCCTGCAGGTGGTGAAGTTGCAGCTCTAGGTCTCCCACTCGCAACCTCAACAGCCTGTTCTCCTCTGAAGCGCGTATGCCCTCAAGACAAACACCTCGGAGCGACTCCTCAGTCTCCCTCAAGATCAAGGCCAAGAAGGTAGCAGACTCCTCCTGAATACTGAGCTGATGGGCAGTCTCCTGCTCTCTCTGAAGCGCCTGGTCCCTCTCCACAGTCATGTGAGCTAGCTATGTGGTGAGGAGGTCTATCTCTGTAGCATGCTCCTTCTGCCTGCAATGCTGTGCAGCCATCTCCTCGCTGAGGATGTGGTCCAGGTGATCATAGCTATGCGATAGGCATCCATAGGTAGCCATGAGTGCAGCCATAGCACTCCCGGCTGGTCCGGCACAATGCTCCCTCTCAAGAGAACTAGCCTCGAGTACTGCAGCTCCTGGCTGATGCCACACTGACTGATAAGGATCTGCTGTCGGGAAGATACTGGCTATGGCCTGGGCAACCACTTCCGGATGGTCCTCCATAATGTCCCGGAGAACGGTGTAAGCAACTCTGTTAGCTCCATCCCATGGGGTCCTCCCCTGCAACGCGAACACCCGGCGGCACCAGACGTGATCCTGATCCTCACGGCTAGGCACGTCAACCTCCACCGTGTACATGTGGCGATCCTCAGACATCTGCACGCGATGTCAGTCGTACTGTGGCTCCTGGCCCTCCTGGTATCCCACCAAGTGCAATACCCTCCAAAGAATGGTAGGCATGCCGAACTCATCTAAGAAGTCCTCTGACCCTTCGGCAGTCCATGGTCCCAACATGTAATTAGGCCTCTTGCCTCCGGTTGACTTACGAGTTGTGCGCTTGGTACGGGCCATCTGTAAGAAGTTTATCCACACATATTTTCATTAGTTGGAGAACAACTTTTATTAAGAAAATGGGACGGATAACATAAGGAAGGAAGAAAGATTAATGCAAAGTTTTATGATCATGATGCATGTGCGTAACATACGGTCTCACTGTCTAACAATCTAATGGCTAGACGGTGGCATACAACGTTTGCTCATAGCGTTAACTAGACGCACTATACGTTCGCAAGTTAGCGTACCTGCAGAAAATCATTTCAGCCCTGCCCACAGTATGAATATCATGCATTGCTGAAATTAAATCTAATACTAACTTAGGTGCACACCCAGTATACACTTAAGCAGTATATGCACCCATCAGAATAATATTACTCCCACAATTAAGTACCTTCACACATACTTGTGTGTAACAAGAATACATGCGGGTACCATTCAAGCACACCCCTAGATTGGCGGTTGTCCAATCATGCTCTCACAACTCACTTATTACCTTGGCGTGGAGGCAATTGATCCATACATTACTATTCCGAAGAATAGCACCCATACAATTTCACCCTTGCCGTATGGACGACAGAAACAACAGAATTTAAATATGATGCACGCCCCCCAAGTTAGTACTTAAATAGCCACCTAAAAACCTACTGGGCATAAGGACTTGATCACTGGCACACCTTAATCCTTATCAATAAGATTTTTCAAATCCTATTATAGTTTATAAGTTTTAGCAAATAAAATTTTGATTTGAAAATACGATTTTTCAAATATACTCATGAACAGTAACACCAACCATGCTCCGATGCCAGCTGTGACAGAACTGACCAATTTATACCAGATTAAGCACTGAATCCCCGCTTTCACAGAGATTGCAGGTACTTGAGCTCGTACAAACCCGGTAGTCCGGAAATCTCGAAGGATTTCAATCATTCAACAATAGCCAAGATCGTAATAGATTAGCGTACATGTCCACAAGGTACATTCAGTTCGCACATAGTTCAAATACATCGGAGTTTAACAGCTATTACAAACCATAGTTCGGAATTCAAAAGCGGAAGCAACATAGTTTTAAACATAAGTTCTTAGTTCTCAATACGGTGCCATTGCCTGATCGGTCCACAAAAGCATCAGGAGAGGATAAGAGATGACCATGCCCATGGTCTAATCATCACCCGCGACGGGGTACAGACAGTTCTCGCAATAGCCATAGAAGCACTACCCATCTGCAACAACAAGGGATAAAACCCTGAGTACGAGACGGTACTCAGCTAGACTTACCTGTCATAAACCAGAAATAAGGTGACACCAAGGAGTATGCAAGGCTGTATCTGGGTTTGGCCATACTTACCCTTTTGCATAAAAGCATTTTATTATTTAAATAATCATCATTAGAGTATTAGCTGTCCATTTTATGTAATGACCTGATTAACTAGATTTGCACCTGATCTAGAACAATCACTTGGCTAATTAATCAAGAAAGAGTGACTATTTCATCAATAGCCTTTCAGATTCAACCTCATAACCATCTTTAGTTCCATAAGTTACTACGGTAACACATGCCCAGTCAAGTTACTCACTAACCAGGAGCGATGGCGATTATAATCGATTCCTACCCAGCTGGGGATAAAATGTCGCACACTCGCCCGATCACACCTTGCCAGGCAGCCGTCGGCGACCAATTCAGGAGATTCGAGAACACAACGCGCGGGACGGTCATGGGCCCTTAAACCGGGGGTTATCTCAATGCCAGGTCGCTCAAGCTATAACTGCCCACGGTCATGCCAGGTCAATCAGGCCCCGCCTGTCCACGGACCATGCCAGGTTGCTCAGAATAGTTGCCCATGGTACATATAAGGCCCTGGATGTTAGGCGTCAACATCTCCATCACCGGCTCGAATAACCTTACTCGGTTTCACGGGAGGTACCCGCACCTGCTCCGTTAAGTGATTGACGCGTTCAAAATGACTGAGGTGTGCCTTCGTCGGGTCCTAATCGACACAGATGGGAGACTACTAGCACATAGGACCCATGTCCTGCTGCTCCTAAATCCCGCCCGATCTCAGATTCATTATCACATGGTTATCTCCATGATAGCACGAGGCTAGTCATGATCAGTATCCACCTATATGCGGGAGATAGGAAATCACCCGACTTTTACCGGTCTAAGCAGACTAAGCATAAACGAACCTAGACCTAACAGGGATATCAATATATTAATTGCAGGTGGACAAGGATAAGTAAGTAATGCATCAACGGTATCACTCAACTCCTATAACCTAATGCAACAAACATATCGGGTTAATTTCGTAATTGCATTTGCAAACCATAGGAGTGGGATGCTCCGGGGCTTGCCGCTTTCAAAGTCGGAGGGTCGATGGTCGCGGCACTCAGGCAGGTCCTTGACGTCTCCTTCTTCGGTCCTCTCGTCCTGGGTCTCCTCCGGACACGGCTCCTCCGGTGGCGGGTTCTGGGCTTCCACTACCGACCCTGTATGATGCATAACACGTGTAAGTAAAATGAATGCACATGGGATGCATTAGGATGCAACATAGAACGAGGTAACTCAGGAGATAAGCACATGTCATCTACTTCATTTTCTTCAACAAGGTAGTCAACATCATCCGATTATTACTTAACCAGTTGCTATCATTTAATCATTTTGTTTAGCCTAGAACAGTAACCCTCAAATAACAACTTCAGAAAAATCTACAGAAATTACTGGAAGTTGACATCATGCAATCTAGTCCCCTGTCCAAATTTCAACCCATTTGGACTTAAACTCTATCCTCTATGAAAAAGACAAATATTAACAGGAAAAGGTGCTTTGAACTACATACCCTAACAAAAAGTGTCAAACAACAAATTTCCCATTTTTCTACTGAACTTCTTAGCACAAGAGCAGTGTATAAAAATTCTCAGGTTCATATTCCTCATATTTTAATTATTACAATTTAAACAAGAAAGCAGCATTTAATCACTTTAATTGCTACTACCAAAATACTCCACAGAACAACATCATATTATATTTTTCCCAGAAACTATTCATCAATACAAACCTAACAAAACAAGAATCATATTTTTCTGAGCAAAAACACAGATTACTATGCATTTAACAAGATTTTAGCCCAAACATAATTTAAATATAACTACACATAAATTTATCACAAACTGGATATATTATATTTCTCATGCATAGAACTCATCACAACAAACTTAACAAAACTTATTTCACCATTTTAGCATTTACAGAATTCAAGATATGAATTAAACAAACCACATAAGCATTTCTGAAAAATATTTAAACAAAACCCTGAAAACTCTTCAACCTAAACTGCTACGCGTACCCAAACTATTGCACCCAGGTCCGCTGACAGCCGGGACCCAAGCCACTGACTGGCGGGACCCTGGGTCAAACCGACCCCACTTGCCAGCCACACAGAAGCAGGGGAAAGGTTGACCGCGGCGGAGCTCGCCGGCGGCGACCTCCCCGGCGAAACGGACATCACCATTCTACTCCTCTCCTCCTTCTGCACCCGGCGATACCACTCATAGGCCTAGCGCATGCTCGAAGCAAGCTTCGCCGGCGAGAATGGCGGCCGCGGCGGTGGGAGCTCGCCACGCCGGCCATCTCCGGCCTTCCTGAAGCAAACCAACGACCATCTCACACTCCCCAAACCCTAGCAAACCCTAATCGAAGCAAGGAAGCGAGGTATGCCATGAGAAATGGCCGAGACCGCGGCTCGTTGTCCATGGCGAACAGAGCCGACGGCGAACGGCGACGTACGACCACTACCAAACCCTAATCGACCAAACCAACACCACCTACGTCTTCTACGGGTCAAGGCGACTCGCGAACGCTAGCTAGGACAAACGGACGATCTCGGAAAGGGGGTTGGCCACGGCGGACCGAGCTCGCCGGCCATGGCGGACACGGCGGACGCGACGTACCGCGGTCACCGAACCCTAATCAGCCAAACGGTTGCCTTCTACCTCTTCCACGAACCTCACTGACCCTCGAACGTGAGCTAGAGCGGAAGGATTCGCACGGAGGGAGGGCCGACCACGGCGGACCGAGCTCGGCGGTCATGGCGGCCATGGCGGGAACTCACCCCGCGGCTTACCTAGGCATTCTTGGCGAGCGCTAGCTAGAGCAGGCGATGCGGGAGGTGAAGGCGAGGCTGGCTGGGTGGTTGGGTTGGCGGTGAGGTGGCGGGATGGCGGTGAACGATGGCGGCGCTCGGTGTTTCCCCTCCTTTTTCCGCCCGAGCAACGGCAAGAGCAAGGAGGAGACAGAACGGAGGGAGTGAGGCGGCTTGGCTGCGCGAGTGCAGGCGGGCGGCCTTGTGCTCGCCACGCCGCGCGTGGGCGTGGGCTCGCCAGGCGACGGGCGCCACTCGGCGTCCAAGCTCTGTGCGCGGTCGGCCACGACCACGTCGCCGATTCAAACTGAATCGTTGGATTCAGTCGTTGATGGCCGACTGACGGCTGGATTTTGAACGCGATTAACTCGCTAACCACTCGATGAAACGACACTCCGATTGATCCCTTGGTTAGAGCTACATGCCGACTACAACTTTGGTTACAAGATCAAACTTTGGTTCGGCCTGGATTGCTCTCAAGAAAGCTCCAAAGATCACTCAGCGAAACTGTTTCGGCAGTTAGGACTTAGAAGAATTTTTCTAAGTCAAATCTCCCCCATTTCTGCCTTGTGGGTCCTAAAACACCTTGTTAAACCCATTTTCATGAGTTGGCCCTTAAACACTTTTTGTTCTACTCAAAAATCTACACACTTTTTGTTAAGGGCCCAGAGCCATGCAAAGCTTCTATCAAGGAGGTCTTAGTTAGTCAAACAAAATAACTCCTAGGGCTCTATCAAGGCAACTAGGGGTTGAGACTTGGTTAGACCTAATGACCAACACAAACCTAGCTTCACTTTGACTCCTCAACATGGTTCAACTACTTAGGAGACTCAAACACTCCAAAAACAAGTCAAACAAGCATCACACCAAGCATAACATTACAAGCCAACACATGAAATGACACTTTACAAAAAGAGAATGCAACATGTGATGATGATGCTTATGCTCATGAGATGTCAAGTTATGCATTTAGGGTTGCTTAATACCAGGGGTGTTACAGCGTGGAGTCAGGCCACTGGTCTGACCGACCCCGACGCGCGGACTGTCTGCGGTAGCAGTGGCGGACTGTCCGCGGATGAACAGAGAGGGTGATTTCGGTCGCCTCTCACATGAATCCTCACAAATCCAAATCAAAACTCAATCCCACGTTCCCAAACTTGGAGAAGATGATCATGAGATAGTTAGGAGACTATCCCCAAGAAATCATCCGCTCAAATCAACTAAAACACCGGGAAATCGAAAGGGGAGGAGTATGAATGAAAAAGCACCACGAAAATGAAATCAACCCGATCTACTTGTTCGTGAGCAGTTAGATGAAGTCCTTCGGTGGAAATGATCTCCTCACTATAAAGAACAAGTTGATTCAAACAGATTTCGCAAAGACACAACAGAGAGGGAGATCGAGTGATGGGAAAATCGCGGAGAAATGAAGAACGCGAAGAACACGAACAAAACGCGAATCAAGTCATCGATCTGCAACCGTGTGGCTACCACACGCTACAACAGTGAGATTACGGTCTCACTTCCTCAAAATCTCCAGTACACAGAGGTATGATTCTCTGCGGATCTCAGTAGCTACAGCAGGGGATTGGGAGAGCAGAAAAGCCTAGAAGCAAAGAGCAAATGACTGAGATAGATGGGAGGTGGGTGTCTCCCCCTACTTATCCTAATTCTAATTCCCACTCTACCCCTAACTAATTACAGAGCGAACTAGCTAAACCCTAGGGTTATTCTGGACCAACTCGCAGTAGGTGGTGATCCGACGGCCACGCCCGCACAACTGGTAGTGTTGCCTTGACGCAACCTCACCGATTGCCACCACGTGCCGCCACCGCTCTGCTTGTCCTTTTCCCAGACGTCACACCCCCGGTTTTGTGGCCCAAACTGGGAAACCAGCCTTCACAGCCAACCCCCGGTTTTGAGGCCCAAACCGAGAAACTAGCCAACCATCGCCTGAGTTTTGTGGCCCAAACTCAGCAAACTCGCAGCACCCAGGTTTTGAGGCCCATACCTGGAAACCGTCCTCAGCCCGAGTTTTGTGGCCCAAACTAGGAAACCATCAGCACCTAGGTTTTGAGGCCCAAACCTGGAAACCGTCCACTCGGTGGTTTTTCTATGGCTCAACCACCAAACCGAGCCGTAGAAGGGATGCACCGCCCGTGCACCCCGTCCACCCGCAAGTCTCCGCTCGTCGCTGTCCCACGCTGTCAGCCACTGGTCCCTCAGTCCAAGCCTCACGTCCGCCCTTCGCCACTCTCGGTCCATCGACACGGCACGTCTTTACTTGACCTTCACCTTGCCTTCGATCACTATATCCGTGCTCGACACCTGCACAACACAAGCCAAAGAACATGCGCATCATCCCAGTTGACAATCACTCATCACTCAGAGACTCGTCATACACCCATGTATCCGCATAGTGTAGCTCCTATGCTCCTTGTCAATGTATCTTCCCTAGATCTTCTTGATCTTAACCTGTAAGGTTAGCGAACAGGAATACCCGAAGGTGCATACAAACGAGATAGCATGTTCTTGCTTTTATTGAAAAGGAAGATGGCGCTTTATTTTTTATTTTAGCAAGGTGAGCTAGCATATCCTTTGATGTAAATGGCACGTGACATTCTTACCGCCCTCCCCCACACTTGGACTTTTGTGTAAAAGCCAAGTGTGCGAAGTCGGGGTCTCCTGTTGTGTGTGTTCCAGAACATCAGAATTGTTGTGGTCGATGTAGCTCCATGTTGTCGAGCATCGTCTGTCCCTTGCTCTTCTTAGTTTCAACCTAAAATGGTTATCAACCAAGAATACTCGAGGGTGCATTCTAGCCTAACAACATGATCTTGTGATTATTGGAGAACAAAACAACTCTTTTTTTGATAATTCGGGGTATCTCCCGACAGTGCTTTGATTATGGTCATAAGCTTGACCTTGGGAATCCTTTTGAAATTCTTTTAATGTTGATGAGGTGGTTTCCCCAACAACACCAACCTTTTGGGAACCTGGTCTGGAAAACTTAAGGCAAAACAGTACGAAACTTGCAAGATTTATGATAAACAAACTTATCTACAACAACCCTTCTAACGATGTTGGGCATAAGGTTGTAGGTTTTGCCAATGATATTAGAGTTGTGGCTCAGATCAGGAGTTTCTTTAAATGAGCATGGATTCGGGGGAAAGGGAAGGAAGTAACCTCCATGCTCAGGATCTTTTATTTCATGGGGAGAGAGATTAGAATCGATTTCTTCATGAATTGGCTCTCCCTCCATGGGTTCATTGAAGGTCTCATCCTTGATGTGTTCTTGATGTTCCTTTGAAGTGCAAAAGGATGTTGAACTGGGAAGCTCGAAAGAGTCCCCCAAGTCACCATCACTACAAAGATCATCCTCATATTCAAAGGAATACACACAAGGATGTGTCGGAGTTTCCTCCTTGGGAGGATCAAGAGTCTCGCCTAAATCGTCCTTTTCTTGGATAAAAACTCCATCATCATTTTCCAAGAACGACTCAAGGATCTGAAAAGGTTGCACCGACATAACCATTTCGGGCTCGTGTGTATAGAGGGAGGTTCAGCCACAGAATTTTTGGCTTGAACCATTGGTATGGAAAAGTTTTCCTTCTTTATATTGACAGCAAATTCCCCAATCTTTGGAGGTTCATCCAAATGTTTTCGTAGGGGAAACCCGATCAAGACATCGAAGTCTTGAATGTCGAAGACGTGAAAGTCTAGCGTCAACTTGACATTGTCATATTTAAATTATATGTTGTGAAGGATGCCTAGACTATTCACGCTTGACATTGAATCTAGCCTGAGGTGCTTATTTGTTGGGTGTTGACGGTCCTTAATGTTAATATTATACCTTCAACTATTGCATGAAATGACATTAAATGAACCATAAAGCATAGTTGTAGGGTTTGATTCTAACAAGTTCCACGAGTTTTTGTGCTCTCACTTGTTTTGTAGGGCATTCATGTTTTCACCATATAAAAGTATCTCAAGTGATGAAACAGAGCACACCATTGCGAAGACCTCGTCGAGACGATCGAAACGGATATATGATTTGCTATATTTGGAGTCCCGGAGCGAGAGTCCTCGATGGATAGGACTTGGAAGATTCTAGAACATTCCAGAACACTCAAGAAGACATGAGAAGGCGACCCACGGAAGGCGGGCCCACCTGTCATAGAGGCAGACCGGTCGGTCTTCCCCTTGGACCGACCGGTCTGGTATAGGGCCCAAGTTCGCTCCCCTTCGCGTGACGCACTCCAACAGAACTCTTCAACGCAATTTGGCCCATTAAGGCCCATGTGCATATGGCGAAGGATTTAGTACCACATCGCTTGCCCAAGGTGGAGGGGAGGCCAGGAGCCCCTATATAATAAACCCCAGACCCCCCTGAGGCAACATCATCATCTAGGAGTCTTTGTAGAGGCGTCCCTCGAAGGACAACCTCTCCTCTCTAGAGAATTAGGTTTAGATTTTCCAATGTAATAGCTTAGCTCTAGTCGGGAGTTAGGGAGAGCGGAGCGGCGCTCTGGTTCCGGAGGAGTCTTCAGAGTTTTGGTATGTCTTTGTATCTTTCCTTTGTAAGACATGCTTTAATATATTTATCTTCTCTATTTACTTTATGCTTTATTATATGATTAGTATAGTTGTTATATCTTGGCATGGGATCTTTGTTCGTATTGAGTGCTCTAGTTATCATAGGTAATTAGAGTAGTAATCGATAGATTAGACATGGTGTTTAGTCTATAGGTTACCTGAGGTTGCGCTCAATCACACGGAATAGTTGTGGTAGCCCCAGGGGTGACAGCTCTGTTAGGCCTTCGTAATCCACCACGTTCAGATTGATGATTCGTAGAGCTTTTGGCAGCCTTCTCCCAACTACCTTTTTCCTAGTCTTCTTCGAGAGTTGGAAAGGACCTGCTACTCCAAAGTGCCAATGATTATGACTGCTATATCTTTTCATCTTTGTTACCTTAGAACCCAAGTAATAGAGAAGTACATAGGAACCTTGATCTCTCTCGTTGTCCTCCCACTATAGTTATTTATACATTTATCATGAATTCTCTTTGATGTGCTTTTATTATTATATCATATATCATTTGCTCCTACTTTAGTCTAATTAGTACTCTGAGTTAGTAGATGCATGATAGTGAGTTATCAGATTCTTGACCCTAGCTTCCCAGTGGTAAAATATAAATAACGATCTTGGAATACTCCCGGTAAAATGCTACTATGGTGTTCTGTGCGCTTGCGGAATCTTTCATATTCTATTTGAACTAAGGAACATCAACATTGGGGCAGAAGGCTCATGAACGAACGTGTTCGCAACAGATGCGGACATGATGTTCACCCCAACAATCAGAATGTAAAGCAGTTCCATCCAGTCTCTGCCTATTTTAGCATGGATGAATGAACAAGAGGGACTATTCCGAATTTCTTCAGAAGAGAGTTCCGCTTGTTCTACCCAATCGCTACTTATGGTGGATGGCAACTCCTCTGTACGAAGGACATCTTCAGGAGGTTCAAGGGGAGTGGCAAGAACTGGAGGTTTCTTTTGGCATGAATGCTTCGATGTTTCTACATAGTTGTCAGGGCATTCTTCCTTGAAGAACGGAAAATCTGAAGGAAGGAAAGCTTCCTTTAGAGGTTCCATTAGCAATGAGGGTCTCTGAGTTTGAATCTCAGGTTCAGTTTTAACTGAAGAGATCTCCTCATGCTTGGGTTCGTTTTCCGTCTGGAGGGGAAGGGGCATGTTTTCTAGAATAAGATCTAGAAGAGCCTCTCCTTCTTTTGTGGTTTTGTCTATGAACGATCCTCCAGCGGAAATGTCCAGCGGTAGGGCAGACTCCTTGTTCGACCCTAACTAAAAGTGACAACACGTGGTTGGGTAGAGACAAGTCTGGGCCTAATCGTGAAAGAGTTAAAAATCTTTCCCAGGCAGCACTTAGCGTTTCCTTCTCTGTTTGTTGGAAGTTGAGTAACTCTTGTTGTAGGTTTGCAATACGAGATATAGGAAAGAATGCGAGACAGAATTTGTTCCTCAGTTCTTTCCAATCTCCGTTAACCCTTCCTACGTTATTGTTGTACCATTGATTCGCCCTCTCAGAAAGAGAGAACAGAAACAACTTCCAACACAATGTTTCTTGTGACATGCCCGCAATTGTTAGGCATGCACAGAGTAACTCAGACTCCCATAAATGAGGGTAGGGGTTTTCATGATCGTACCCCGAGAAGGGTTGTTCACGAACCATGGCTATAAAGCCAGGGCGGAGTTCAAAGCTAGAAGTTGTGATGGGCTTCGATGATTGTGGTGGCTCAAAGAACTCAGCCCGTGGAGCAGACATGTTTTGGATAGAGTTTTGTTTCATAGGTGAAAACAAAGAAAAGAAAGATAAAATAAAGATACACGGGCGAACTATGTTCGAAGACTAAAGAAGACAACCATTCCCCGGCAACGGCGCCAGAAATGCTTGTTGGTATTTCGTAGCGTAAGCAGAAAAGTCCGCAAGCGCACGGAAGTACCGCTGTAGCACTTCATCCGGAAGTATTCAGGGTATCGTATTTTCCACAGGGAACGGTGGGCTCCGATCTCTTGGTCTAGTTCTCCCAGATGATACACAGAGAAGGGTAACAAGGGTAGCAAGGTTCTTCTAAGGAACCAGTGTGATATAGGTTCAGCCAGCAAAGCCTACTTCAGTCAATGGGTGAGGTTGGTTTCCCAACCTATGCCGATACAGCTCTACCTAGAATCCTGAACGTGGGTGGATTACAAAGGACGAACAGGGCTGTCACCACCTGCTGCCTACCTCCTCAACCGTGGAGACCCAGGCAACCAACCTGTGAACACTTAGCCTAAACACCGCGTTTACGCTAAGAGCCACTACTTCTGGCGGTAGCTAGGGCTTGCACCCTCTTACTAGAGCACCCACCCAAAGGTGAACGGTCGGTCCCGCAGACTAATTTAGCGAAAGCTTAAACACGATAAGAACTTTAGAACCAAGATGAACACGAACTATTATACTTAAGTAGTATGCAAGATCGTCGAGGTACAAACAAGAATATACCAGCGATTCCGGTGTTCCTCCCACTAAGTGTACAAGCGCGCCGAGTACACTCGTGGAGGTAGCCGACAACTCCGGCACTTCTCCCGCCTAGACCTCACTCGCTCCCTATTCTAGATAGCTACTAGAGCTATGATAAGTGTGGCACTACTCCTTCTTCCATGGATCCCTCTTGAGATGTGTATTGTTGAGTTCTTGGATGATTTGTGAGGAGGGTGGAGGCCTCCTTTTATAGGTGGAGATGCCTTGGGGTAGTGGAGGACCTCTCCTCCTCATTTGGAAAGACAAAACCGCCTTCAAGATGCGCTGCACCTGGACAGTGACCACCTAAACCGCCATTGCAAAGGCGGTGGGAGTTCACCTACCAAATTGGCCAGGAACCACCTCGGAAATGGTGCAGCCATGCCAGGGGTGCGCCCGCACCCCTAGTGGGCCCAAATTGGCCCATCTTCGGTGGGTTGCTTCTTTTAGGACTCTAGACGGGTCCTGCAAAGTTTGGGCCCATTTGGAGTCCGTTTGATTTGGGTCTTGGCCTTTTTATCCTTCCAATAGGGCCCTGATTTGCCTGGTATTTGGCCTTATCCCCCTTGGGTCCATATTGGGTGCATGTACATACGATATTTTGCATGTGTTGGAGCCCGTTTGTAGTCGTTTCCGTACAAACCCTCCTGCAAGTGACCAAACACCAAAACTCGTGGAAATAGTTAGTTGTAAGCCCTATTCTATGTTTGGTGTTGTCTTTTATGCGAGTCTTGGCGGTTCTAAAGTATGAGTTAAGGACCGCCAACAGTTTGCAGATGTTATGAGCAGGGAGTTTGAGATGAGCATGATGGGTGAGTTGACCTTCTTCCTTGGGATGCAAATCAAGCAAACCCGAGATAGGACGTTCGTGCATCAAGGCAAATACACGAAGGACATCCTGAAGAAGTTTGACATGGGCGAGGCCAAGCCTCTTACGATGCCCATGGTGACGACTATTGCGATGGATGCGGACCAGGACGTAGAAGTCATGGACTAGAATGAGTATAGTAGCATGATCGACTCCCTCCTGTACTTGACGGCGTCGAGGCCAGACATACACTTCGCAGTGTTTCTGTGCACTCGCTTTCAGGCATCCCCTCGGACTTCCCACAAGCAGGCAGTCAAGCGCATCATGAGGTACCTCCGATACACTCTTGAGTTCGGACTTTGGTACTCTTCTTCTTTGACCCTTTCGCTTTGTGGTTATTCCAATGTGGATTTTGCTGGTTGTCGGCTTGAGTGCAAGTCTACTTCTGGGAATTGTCAGTTTCTTGGCTCTTCGCTTGTTTCGTGGTCTTCTCGCAAGCAGTCTAGCGTAGCCCAGTCTTCCACCGAGGCCGAGTATGTCGCTGCCGCTTCTTGTGCTTCACAGCTTTTGTGGATGGTTGCTACTTTACGTGATTTTGGTCTAGATTTCAGTCGGGTCCCTTTGCTTTGCGATATCACTTCTGCCATTAGTGTAGCAAAGAACCCTGTTCTTCACTCCAAGACCAAACACATCGATGTTCGCTTTCACTTTCTTCGTGATCACTATGAGAAAGGCGACATTCATCTTACGCATGTAGACACCCACATCCAGGTTGTGGATATTTTTACCAAGCCTTTGGATCTCTCAACTTTTGCTAGGTTGAGAGGTGAGCTTGGTGTGTGTTTCCCCTTTTAGATGGGGAAGCATTTTGTTTGTTGTATCATATACTGACTTTTCCGATACCCTTTTGTTTTGGGTTTAAGTTCATTTTTGTTTTTACTTTGATACTTGTTAGAGTAAGTTTTTGGCTTCGATTTTCTTTTTCTAGACTAGTCTTTGCATGCATCTCATCATGTACATTTTACTTTTCGAGCTTCATGTCTATAGTCCTTAGAATGAAACCATGCTTCGAATAGTTTTTGCTCCGATGATACATGATGATGCTTGTAGCTTAGGCTCTTTTTGATCACATGATACATGTTGTGAGCTAAGCTAGTTTTATGAATGGTGAATATGCTTAATTGAACATAAAACTTGATACTTGTTCACCATTGAGATTGACAACTAGCATGTTTAGAATGTGTTGAGGTCACTTGTGCTATTTCATATATGCTAGGTTGTTATGTCTCTCATTCTGAGTCATTCACTTGCTTGGTATGTTCATATTCTGCTTAATTTGAACCAAGTCTAAGTGAACTTGAAAAGATCAAGATGGGATTGCTTTTCCACAACACGGTATCAAGACTGTTTCTCATTGCACATTTGAGTTAAACTTGAGTTGTGTAGTGTAAGACCGAAACCGATGCTTTAAGCTTCCGATTGCTTTATGCATAGGCTTAGCTCGGTTGAAAAGTTAGGCAATGACAAGCTTTCGACCTCTCACAATCATATGCTAAAATCTGAACTTGTGTTAATAACTGTGGCAGAACCGACCAATTTATACCAGATTAAGCACAGGAATCTCCGCTTTCGCTAAGATTCTCATGTACTTAAGCTCGTACAAACCCGGTAGTCCAGAAATCTCGAAGGATTTCAAATATTTCAACAATAGCCAAGATCGTAATGGTTTAGCATACATGCCCATGAGTTACCTCACAGTTCGCACATAGTTTAAATCCATCAGAGTACGAAACAATATTACAAACCATAGTTTGATAAAGTAGCGGAAGCAACATAGTTTTGGAACACAAATTCAGTTGGTTCATAATACGATGCCATCAACCTGATCACGTCCAGCAAAAGCATCAGGGAAGGATAAGAGCAGACCATGCCCATGGTCTAGTCATCACCCGTAACCAGGTACAGGCAGTTCTCACAGTAGCCATAGAAGCACTGTCCATCTACAACAACAAGGGAGTAAACCCTGAGTACAAGAAGGTACTTAGATAGACTTACTCGTCATCAACCAGAAATAATGAGACACCAAGGATCATGTAGGCTATATCTGGGGTTGGCTCAACACACCATTTGCATGAAAGCTCTTTTATGACTAAAACACAATTTTAGGTGATGGCAGTTAGTTTTATAATTAATCCTGATTAACTAGATCTGCACCTGGTCTATAGCAAGCACTTGACTACTTATTCAAGCAAGAGTGACAATTTCATCAATAGCCTTTCAGATTCCACATCATAACCATCCTTAGTTCCATAAGTTCTACGGGTAGCGGACAACAGTCAATTACTCACTGTCCAGGAGCGATGGCGATTATAATCGATTCCTACCTAGTTGGGAATAAAATGTCGCACACTCGCCCGGCACGTCCGGCTACGGCAGTCGTAAGCTGCCACTCAGGAAATTCGAGACACAACGCGTGGGACGGCCATGGGCCCTTCTACACCGGGGGGTGATCTCAATGCCAGGTCGCTCAAGCTATAGCTGCCCACGGTCATGCCAGGTCAGTCAGGCCCCGCCTGTCCACGGACCATGCCAGGTTGCTCAGAATAGTTGCCCACAATACATCTGAGGCCCTGGGTGTTAGGCGTCAACATCTCCATCACCGGCTCAAATAACCTTACTCGCGGCTTCACGGGAGGTACTAGGACCTACTCCGTTAATTGTTTGACGCGTTCAATTTGACCGAGGGGCGCTTCCCGAATGGGTCCTATGCGACACAGACGGAAGACTACTAGCACACAGAACCCATGTCCTGCTGCTCCTACATCCCGTCCGGTCTCAAATTCATTATCACATGGTTATTCCATGATAGCACTAGGCTAATCATGATCAGTATCCACCTATATGCGGGAGACAGGAAATCACCCGACTTTTACCGATCTAAGTAGGGCTAAGCATTTGGGAGCCTAAACCTAACAGGGATTTCAAGATAATCATTGTAGTGGACAAGGTATAGTAATAATACATCAACGGTAGCAATCAATTCCTATAACCTAATGCAACAAGCATATCAGGTTAAGTTGTAAGTAATTTGCAAACCGTAGGGAGTTAAATGCTCCGGGGCTTGCCTCTCTCGAAGTCAGACGGTAGATGATCCTGACACTCGGGTAACTCTCCGGCGTCTTCCTCGGTGCTCTCGAACAACGTCTCCTCCGGAATCTGCTCCTCCGGCTGCGGCGGGTTCGGGTTCTCCTTTAGCGATCTTGTATGGTGCATTGCAAGTACAAATATGACGAATGCACATGGGATGCTTATGTGATGCAACATAGGAAAAGGCAATTCAGGAGATAAGCACATGTCATCTACTTCATTTTCTTTAACAAAGTAGTTGCTATTATCTAATTCACTATTACTTACCTTGCCAACACCCTACAACCTAATGATTCATTTAACCTTCCTGATTAGCCACATAACATGCCTAATAACAACAATATTATTTAACTTATACAACCTCACTTATCTATCCACTTAATCCTTTTTATTTAATTTACTAAACAGGGCATAACTATCATGATACTGAAATGACTTCAGAAAATTTCCAAACTTTTACACAGGCTACTACAGACCAAAATTAGACTACCATAAAAATTTCAGCCCAAAACAGTAACTCTAGCATGCAATAAAAATTAACTCTATTAATTCTCAAATTAGGCACTTTTCATAGTTTGTACTACCAACTGTCAAATCAGTCCAACCTAACATTTTTCATGGCATCATTATACTCTAACTTAGCCACACAAAAATTACAAAGCTCAGAATCTAAGCATTTCTATTTATTAAAAATTACATAAAGGAAATAGCATTTAATCACTTAAAAAGTTACTGCGTAATTTTTTTGCAGAACATACTCATTTTATATTTTTCCCAGATACTACTTATCAACACAAACCTAACAAAATTGAAATCACATTTTTTGAGCTATACAGAATTAGTTATGTATTTTCTAAGTTAACAACCATTAACTTAATTAGATAAAACTGCATATAAAAGTATCACAAAATGTGCATCTAATATTTTTAACAGGCAGGTCTATTCATTTCCAGTACAACAAAATTTGTTTCACATTATTTGGACTTAAAATGAGCCTTGCACAAATTTTAGAAGCATTTAATCTATTCTGCATAACTGGATTAAAGAAAATCCATCCTACAACTCTATGGACACCCAACTTCAAACACCAGCAGACACAAGGCAAGACACTAGGCACACCGGACTTTCCTGAGCCCTACTGCACCCAGACTTTCCTTTTCTCTCTCACACTCTCTCTTTAACTCTCAGCGGGGTCCACTGGTCAGGCGACCACGTCACTTGGTTCACCAGGCTCAGCAGTCAACAGCAGACATTTCCTCCCCCGACGTTGACCGACCCTAGCTCGGTGGCGGCGAGGCTTTCGGCGAGGCCAAGCCTACCTCTAGATGCGGCTTTGCGAGGCGAACAAGATCGACCTACTTGCTGAGCCAGAGGGATACCGGAGCCATCTCGACGGCGGCCATGGCGGAGCGACGGCGCTGCGACGCGACGGCGAGGCTCATCCCGGCGTGTCCGAGGATCAGCGAGACCAGCACTAGCTCACGCAAGCCCTAAGCGACCTATTGGGGCGACTACCGAGCCACGACAACCTCGGCATTGCTCGGTGCCACGCATGGCGGCAGTCTGCGACGGATACGGCCGTGACAAGGCTCAGTTCCGGCTGAAACACGATGAGAGTGAGGTCTCCATCTAAACCTAGGCAACTACGGAGGTAGAGAAGGCTAGAACGATGCTTGGTTTGGGATGGTTTGGCCGGAGATGGTCGGTTCACGTGAAGGTCATGGCGGCGGTCATGGCGGATACCCGAGGATGGCATTCGGCGTTCCGCCGGCTAGGGTGAAGGAGAAGGGAAACCAACCCATGCAGGTGAAAGAGGAGGTTAGGGCGGAGAGATTGGCAGGAAGAATCAAACGGTGATGCTCTGTGTGGCGAGTATTTGGCCGGCGAAGCTTTGCGGAAATGGCGGTGGTGCGATGGAGAAGAAGATGGAACAGAGAGATAGCGAGGATGTGAGTGAGTGAGTGAGCGGCTCTGCCGGCTTGAGCGCGAGGTGGAGAAGGCGAAGGCGGGCGTGGACGCTGGGTTCATTGAACCTGGCCGGTTCCCGTCAGCTGTTCCGACCGCGCAGCGGCGCGGCAAGCGAGCAGCGGCCACGCGGCGGGCGAGCAGAGAGGGACAGAGGGTTTGGTCACGAAGTGGGAGCGGCGCACGGTGAGCGTCTGGCTGCGCTATTTGCTGTGCGGGCGCACGAACAGCAAGCAGCAGCGGCGGGCGCCTGTGTACGGTGCGGTGTGGTGCGGGCGAGCGGCGCAGCGCGCACGTAGGAGGAGAAAGGAGAGGGGCTGACCAGCGGGCCCCCCCTAGGGTTTAATTAAAAGAGGTTTTGTTCAAAAACTTTTCTGCCCTATATCTCCCAAACTACACCGAACTAGGAAAAAGTCCTAAAAGCCAAGTTGCTTAGAATTTCACAAAGAACAACTCATCTCTAAGGCTCAAGTCCAAATTCTGCCTAAAAAATTGAATTTCACTTCTAGCCTGATTTTCTAATGCAAGAAATACACATTAAAAGACCTTTTCTGAAAAAGTGCTTTCAAGCAAAGTTGTTTCTCTTGTCAAGATCTACAACTTTGGTTTAAGGCATTTCCTCAGAAAACAAAGCATCTACTAGATATACTAGAGACTAGCAAAAGGGACTTAACAACACACCACTCTAGATGCATATGTAATGACATGATGCTATTCTTATGCTATGTCAAGTTATGCATTTAGAGTTGCTTAACACCTAGGGTGTTACAGCCCTCCCCTCCTTAAAGGAATCTCATCCTGAGATTTGAGTTACTAACCATTCTTTATAAAACTGTGGATACACTTCTCTTAAATAGTCATCCGTTTCCCAAGTAGCATCCCGATCATCTTGTTCACTCCAAGTCACCTTGTATTGCTTAATTATTCTTCCGCGAGTTGCTCTTTCCTTTTTGTCATGTACTCGGTGCGGCTGTACGAAGTAAGATCGGATTGCAACTTGATGTTGTCTGGTTGTACTTCTCCTTCCGGTACTCGAAGACATTTCTTTAGTTGTGACACATGGAATACAGGGAATATAGCTCTCAAATGTTCCGGTAACTTTAGTTGATAAGCTACTTCTCCCCTCCTTTTCACAACTCTATATGGCCCCACAAATCTTCATGCTAACTTCCTTTTCACTCCAAAGCGTTTGACGCCTTTCATAGGTGAAACCTTCAAGTAAATGTAATCACTGACATTGTACTCAAGCGACCTCCTACGTTTAATAGCGTAGCTCTTCTGTCGAGATTGGGCAGCTGCCATGTGCTATTGAATTGTTCTAACCTATTCGTCTGCTTCTTTAACGAAATCAATTCCATAATATCGACGTTCTCCCGGTTCAACCCAATTTAAAGGTGTCCTGCATCTTCTACCATACAAAGCTTCAAAAGGTGCCATCTGAATGCTCTCTTGGTAACTATTGTTGTATGCGAATTCTGCTAAAGGTAACCATTTCTCCCACGAACCTTTTGCTGATATCACATAGGCCCTCAACATATCTTCCAAAACTTGGTTTACTCTTTCTGTTTGTTCGGATGTTTGAGGATGATAGGCTGAACTACGATCTAGCTCGGTACCGAACTCTTTTTGTAGTTTCTCCCAAAACGGTGCGGTAAACTATGGTCCTCGATCTGAGACTATGATCTTTCGTATACCATGAAGTCGAACAATCTGACTTAAGTAGATCTCCGCATAGTTTGGCACCTTATAGTGGGTCTTGATTGGAATGAAATGTGCTGTCTTGGTAAGACGATCCACAATTACCCAAATTGAGTCATTTCCCTTCTGGGTGACGGGTAATCCGGTGATAGAATCCATACTCACTTCTTCCCATTTCCACTCGGGTACGGATAACGGTTGAAGCATTCCGGCTGGCTTCAGATGAATAGCTTTTACTCGACAACATGTATCACATCTATCCACATAAGCAACAATTTCCTTCTTCATCTTAGTCCACCAAAATCTTGGACGCAGATCTTGATACATCTTGGCACTTCCAGGATGAATGGATAACTTGGATAAATGTGCTTCGTCCATAATCTGATTTCTGAGCTCTCTATTCTTGGTGCGCTTGTCAAACCATAGGACTCCATTGTCATCAACTCGAAAATGCTTAACTGGCTCAGGGCCTCTATCCTTTCCTTGATATGATAAATTCCTTTATCTGTTTTCTGCCCCTCAAGGATTCGATCAACCAATGCGCTACGTAACTTAATGTCATGTAGTACTGCAGGATGCATTAAACTGAACTCATCTTCTGGTATTAACTTCAAAGTGTTACAATGCGATTTCTGACTTAACGCATCAGCAACTACATTTGCTTTACCAGGATGATAGTGAATCTGCAGATTGTAATCATTAATCAACTCAAGCCATCTTCTCTGCCTCATATTCAATTCGGGTTGTGTGAGGATATACTTGAGACTTTTATGATCCGTGTACATGTTACAGACATTACCGAGCAAATAATGTCTCCAGATCTTCAAAGCGTGTACGACTGCAGCTAATTCCAAATCATGTGTAGGATAATTCACTTCGCGTTTTCTCAGTTGACGAGATGCATAAGCAATTACCCTGCCTTCTTGCATAAGGACACAGCCCAAGCCAACTTTCAACGCGTCACAAAAGACATCAAAGGGCTTTTCAATGTCTGGTTGAGCCAAAATAGGAGCAGTGGTCAACAGTTTCGCAAGGTACGGAAAGCGGTTTCACACTCCTTTGTCCATTCAAACTTCTGATTCTTTTGCATCAAGCTCGTCATAGGTTTTGCGATCTTGGAGAAATCGGGAATGAAATGGCGATGGTATCCTGCTAAACCAAGGAAACTTCGAATCTCTCCAACGGAAGTAGGAGCTTTCCAATCCATAACTTCCTGCACCTTACTGGGGTCCACTGAGATTCCCTCTTCAGATAACATATGACCAAGAAAATGTACTTTCTTCATCCAAAACTCACACTTACTAAACTTGGCATAGAGTTTATGGTCCCTAAGCCTGGTCAAAACAACCCTCAATGTTCGTCATGGTCCTCCGGGTTTTCTGAGTAGACCAAAATATCATCGGTGAACACTACTACAAACTTATCCAGTTCTGGCATGAATACCGAGTTCATCAAACTCATGAAGTATGCTGGAGCATTCGTCAATCCAAAAGACATGACAAGGTACTCATACAATCCATATCGGGTTGAGAAAGCGGTCTTTGGGATATCTTGTGGCCTGATTCTAATCTGGTGATAACCTGACCTCAAATCAATCTTGGAGAACACTCTAGCTCTAGACAACTGGTCAAACAGAATGTCTATCTATGGCAACGGATACTTGTTCTGAACAGTCACGGCATTGAGTGGTCGATAGTCCATGCACATCCATAATGACTTATCCTTCTTCTTAACAAACAAGGCTGGACAACCCCATTCTGATACACTCGGTTGAATGAATCCCTTGCCTATGAGTTCCTTAATCTGAGTCTTGAGTTTTGCTAGCTCATTGGGCGGCATACAGTACGGTCTTCTAGAGATTGGTGCTGTCCTTGGTAACAATTCAATTGCAAATTCCATAGCCCTCTTGGGTGGTAACCCTGGTAACTCATCCGGGAAGACATCCGGAAAATCTCGGACAACTGGAATTTTGGAAAGATCTTCTATGGCAAGAGTGCAAGATAGGTCAACAAAATCAGCACCTCGAGGAAGAGATACGCGAAGTTTGTTACCCATTCGCCCATCTGATAAGGTAAGAGTTCTATTAGCAGTGTCTAACACCGCGTTCCACATACTCATCCAACTCATACCTAAGACTACATCCAGGATTAGTCCAGGCAAAACTACTAGATTAGCTCCGAACTTGTGCCCTCCAATCTCCATGGTTGCATTACAAACCATCTGTCTGGATAACACGCTACTCCCCACGGAGCTTACGCGAAACCCATAATCCATTTCAGACATTTCTTGATTATGATTTTGTGCAAATGCTTTGCTCATAAAGGAATGCGATGATCCAGTATCAAACAAAACAACTGCAGGATGATGGTTAACAAGACACATACCGGCAGTCACGGGCTCTCCTGTACGAGCTTCTTCAGCTGACATGTTATGCAGACGCGCGGGGTAGCTAGCCTGTTGCTTCTTCGAGTGTGGGCAATATCTTGCAAAATGCCCCTCTTGATTGCAATTGAAGCACGGTCCACGAGCAATAGTCTTGCCTCTAGTGGAACTGCCTTGGCCAACTCGAGCTTGCGCTGACGCTATCTTGTACGACCTTTGGTTACGCTGATACTGTTGCTAATTCTTCTTCTGGGGTGGCCTGAAACGAGCTCCAGGCGCTGGTGGTCGATACTGGGGACGTTGAGCTTGTGGTCCCCTAGGCTGAGATGGTCCAAAATCTAATGTTCTCTTTCGGGCCTTGCTTGCTGCATGCTTGTTGTTGTGGTTCTCTTGGATCAAACAATCACTGATAAAGTCATTGAAAACGGTACGAGATGATGTACCCATGGACTTTCCCATCTTGGTATTCAATCCTCTCTTGAAACTGGCTATTTTCTTAGCTTCAGTATCTACAAATTCTGGTGCATAGCGAGATAAGGAATTGAACATACAGTGATACTCTATGATTTAACGGGTCCCCTGTGTCAAATTCATGAACTCAGCCACCTTCATCTGGGTCAAACCTGGCGGAATGTAGTGCCCTCGGACAGCTTGAGAACATCTCCCAAGTGATTGGAGAACGGGCAGGATAGGTGGTACGATGGTGTCCCCACCAAATCCCGGCCGGTCCCTGAAGCTGATGTGCGGCATATTTGGCTTTGAGCTCCTCTGTGAGCCTGAGCAACCGAAACTTCTGCTCTATGGTATGCAGCCATTCTTCCGCTTCCAACGGTTCAGCAGCCTCCATGAAAATAGGTGGTTAAGTGTCCAGAAAATCCATGAATGGGCTATATTGGTTCGGCTCAGGGCGCTAATTGCCATGTGCCAAATTCTCATGTAGCAACGCCTCGATATTGTGCTGACTCCCCAAGAACTGGGCGAAGAGTTTCTCGGGAGTGGCTGGTGGAGGAGGTGGTGGATTGTGGTTGTCTCTGTTATCCTCATTACCACCACTACCGCCAGCTCCACTACGAGTCGTCGTCATCATGCTATCTAGCCTGCTCGCTATCAGCACCATCATCACCATCGTCGCTCGAGACATCCGAAGAACCACTAGAAGAGGCGCGAGGATCTGGGTCCTCCTGTGGAAAGATGGGGTTCCTCTCGTTCTCCCGGTGATGGATCTCCTCATGCTCAGTAGCACACATGCCCTCAAGACACACACCTCGAAGGGACTCCTCGGTCTCAGCCATGATCGTGGACAAGAAGATCGTCATCCCCTATTGGTCGTTGAGCTGCTGCGCAGTGTCCTGCTCCCTCTGAAGAGCCTGATCCCTCCCAACTGTCATATGAGCTAACTCGGTGGTGAGACGGTCTATCTCCGCTGTGTGCTCCTCCTGCCTCCGGTGCTGTGCAGCCATGTCCTCACTAAGGATGTGATCCAACTGGTCATAGCTGCACGACAGACACCCAAAGGTAGCCATGAGTGCAGCCATAACACTTTCGGCTGGTCCGACACAATGCTCCCTCTCAACGAACTGGCCTCAAGCACAGTGGCTCCCGGCTGACGCCACACTGACAAGTACGGGTCCACCGTCAGAAAGATGCTAGCAGTGGCCTGCGCAACCACCTCCGGGTGATCCTCCATAATGTCCTGAAGAATAGTATAGGCAACCCTGTTAGCTCCATCCCACAGGGTCCTACCCTGCAGTGCGAACAGCCGGTGACACCACACGTGATCCTGCTCGTCGCGACTGGGCACGTTCACCTCCACTGTATACATATATCGGTCCTCCGAGAACTGCACACGGTGCCAGTCATACTGCGGCTCCTGGCCCTCCTGGTAACCAACCAAGTGCAACACCCTCCAAAGGATGGTAGGCATGCCGAACTCGTCCAGGAAATCCTCCGATCCCTCAGTAGTCCATGGCCCCAACATGTAGTTAGGCCTCTTGGCTCCAGCTAACTTACGAGCGGTACGCTTGGTATGGGCCATCTGAAAGAAGTTTATCCACATAGGTTTTAATTAGTTGAGGACAACTTTTATTACGAAACGGGACGGATAACATAAGGAAGGAAGTATTATTAATCAAAGATTGTATGATTATGGTGCATGCACGTAACATACGTCCTCACTGTCTAACAATCTGACGGCTAGACGGTGGCATACAACGTTCACTCATAGTGTTAACTAAACAAACTACACGTTCGCAAATTAGTGTACCTGCAGAAAATCATTTCAGCCCTGCCCATAGTATGAATATTATGCATTGCTGAAATTTAAATCTAGATACTAACTTAGGTATACACCTCATGTACACGTAAGTAGTATATGCACTCATCAAAATAATAATACTCCCACAATTAAATACCTTCACATATACTTGTGTGTAACAGGTATATATTTCGGTACCAATCTAGCACACCCCTAGATCGGCGGTTGCCCGATCATGCTCTCGCTCAACATTATACTACCCATTTCTTAAATCTACCCGCAATTAAATACCTCCACTTGTACCTGTGTGCATATGTGTACAGGTTCCAGTACCAAACTAGCTCTCCCCTAGACCAACGTTTGTTTGGTCATGCTCTCACAACTCACTTATTACCTTGGCATAGAGGAAAATGATCCATACATTACTATTCCAAAGAAATAGCACCCATACAATTCCCCATTGCCGTATGGACGACTGTATACAACAGAATTTAAACATGACGCATAACCCCCAAGTTAGTACTTAAATATCCACCTAGAATCCTAACTGGGCATAAGGACACGATCACTGGCACAACTTAGTTTTCAGCTTAAGATTTTCAAACTTAATATAACTATTAGTTGGCAAATAATGCTTTATCCCTTAGAAAATACTGGTTTTCAAATACACTCATGAATAGTAACACTAAACTATGCTCCGATGCCAGCTGTGGCAGAACCGACCAATTTATACCAGATTAAGCACATGAATCTCCGCTTTCGCTAAGATTCTCATGTACTTAAGCTCGTACAAACCCAGTAGTCCGGAAATCTCGAAGGATTTCAAACATTTCAATAACAGCCAAGATCGTAATGGTTTAGCGTACATGCCCACGAGTTACCTCATAGTTCGCACATAGTTTAAATCCATCGAAGTACGAAACAATATTACAAACCATAGTTTGATAAAGTAGCGGAAGCAACATAGTTTTGGAACACAAGTTCAGTTGGTTCATAATACGGTGCCATCAACATGATCACGTCCAGCAAAAGCATCAGGGAAGGATAAGAGCAAACCATGCCCATGGTCTAGTCATCACCCGTAACCGGGTACAGGCAGTTCTCACAGTAGCCATAGAAGCACTGTCCATCTGCAACAACAAGGGAGTAAACCTTGAGTACAAGAAGGTACTCAGCTATACTTACCCGTCATAAACCAGAAATAATGAGACACCAAGGATCATGTAGGCTATATCTGGGGTTGGCTCAACACACCATTTGCATGAAAGCTCTTTTATGACTAAAACACAATTTTAGGTGATGGCAGTCACTTCTATAATTAATCCTAATTAACTAGATGTGCACCTGGTCTATAGCAAGCACTTGACTACTTATTCCAGCAAGAGTGACTATTTCATCAATAGCCTTTCAGATTCCACATCATAACCATCCTTAGTTCCATAAGTTCTACGGGTAGCGGACAAAAGTCAATTACTCACTGTCCAGGAGCGATGGCGATTATAATCGATTCCAACCTAGTTGGGAATAAAATGTCGCACACTCGCCTGGCACGTTCGGCTACGGCAGTCGTAAGCTGCCACTCAGGAAATTCGAGACACAACGCACAGGACGGCCATGGGCCCTTCTACACCGGGGGGTGATCTCAATGCCAGGTCGCTCAAGCTATAGCTGCCCACGGTCATGCCAGGTCAGTCAGGCCCCGCCTGTTCACGGACCATGCCAGGTTGCTCAGAATAGTTGCCCACGATACATCTGAGGCCCTGGGTGTTAGGCGTCAACATCTCCATCACCGGCTCAAATAACCTTACTCGCGGTTTCACGGGAGGTACTAGGACCTACTCCGTTAAGTGTTTGACGCGTTCAATTTGACTGAGGGGCGCTTCCCGAATGGGTCCTATGCGACACAGATGGAAGACTACTAGCACACAGAACCCATGTCCTGCTGCTCCTACATCCCGTCCGGTCTCAAATTCATTATCACATTGTTATTCCATGATAGCACCAGGCTAATCATGATCAGTATCCACCTATATGCGGGAGACAGGAAATCACCTGACTTTTACCGATCTAAGTAGGGCTAAGCATTTGGGAGCCTAAACCTAACAGGGATATCAAGATAATCATTGCAGTGGACAAGGTATAGTAATAATGCATCAACGGTAGCAATCAATTCCTATAACGCGATGCAACAAGCATATCAGGTTAAGTTGTAAGTAATTTGCAAACCATAGGGAGTTAAATGCTCCGGGGCTTGCCTCTCTCGAAGTCAGACGATCGATGATCCTAACACTCGGGTAACTCTCCGGCGTCTTTCTCGGTCCTCTCGAATAGCGTCTCCTCCGGAATCTGCTCCTCCGGCCGCGGCGGGTTCGGGTTCACCTCTAGCGATCCTGTATGGTGCATTGCAAGTATAAATATGACGAATGCACATGGGATGCTTATGTGATGCAACATAGGAAAAGGCAATTCAGGAGATAAGCACATGTCATCTACTTCATTTTCTTTAACAAAGTAGTTGCTATTGTCTAATTAACTATTACTTACCTTGCCAACACCCTACAACTAATGATTCATTTAACCTTCCTGATCAGCCACTTAACATGCCTAATAACAACAATATTATTTAACTTATACAACCTCACTTATCTATCCACTTAATCCTTTTTATTTAATTTACTAAACAGGGCATAACTATCATGATACTGAAATGACTTCAGAAAATTTCCAAACTTTTACACAGGCTACTACAGACCAAAATTAGACTACCATAAAAATTTCAGCCCAAAACAGTAACTCTAGCATGCAATAAAAATTAACTCTATTAATTCTCAAATTAGGCACTTTTCATAGTTTGTACTACCAACTGTCAAATCAGTCCAACCTAACATTTTTCATGGCATCATTATACTCTAACTTAGCCACACAAAAATTACTAAGCTCAGAATCTATGCATTTCTATTTATTAAAATTACATAAAGGAAACAACATTTAATCACTTAAAAAGTTACTGCCAATTTTTTTTTTGTAGAACACACTCATTTTATATTTTTCCCAGATGAAAGGTCCTAGTTTGGTTTTGGTAATTGAGTGACAACTTAGGTGGACTAATATGTGTTGAAGTGAATTACACAGGTGATTAGTCCACAGGTGATCATGTGTGAGCAACATATGCCATAAAGGTGAAATGGCTTGGAGGATGTTGCAAAGGCTCATACATGAGATGAAGGAGCTTATTGAATATGTGATATGACATGTGGTCATATGGCTAAGATGGTGAAGATCAAGGCAAGGCTTGGCTTGATGGACCGATTGCGAAGGTGAAGGGCAAGTTGGAGGCTTTGAAGCCGTTGGTATCGAGTGTCGGGAGGCTTGAGCAAAGACTTGGCGCCGAAGGACCGAAGCATTGGTGAAGAGCAAGTGAGGTCAAGATCGATGGACCATGGAGGCCATGTGATGATATGAAGTGGATCATATCATTTAATCTAGGTTGGTGCATGTGTTGCATCAACACCGAAGGAGATGAAATGGAATGCGCAAGGCAAATGTATATTTGTAGGGCATTTTATTTCACCGGTCATAGATGTGTAGAGAAGATTATGACTGGGTTTAGGATAGATGGCCGTACTAGCAAGAGGAGCAAACTTGTTTGCATACCGGTCATCTAGTGCCACTTGAGCGATCTAACATTGCGTTGTTACTAGGATCGAGTGGCGTGGTGAGTGCAAGTGCTAATCCTTTGAAAATGATTGTGAAAATGCTAACACACATGCACATGATGGTGTGCACTTGGTGGTGTTGGCACATTTGCAAAGGAGAAGGTGTTGGAGTTGAATTGGATCAACTCGGAGAAGTTTTGGAGAAAGCTTTGGATGAAAAAGAGAAGTGATTGTTTTTGGATTGGAAATCTGCTTTGATCCTTTGTGCTTTGGATCTTGTATTCATGTGGGATGTGTAGCCCTCTGAATAAGCTTTCCAAAATGTCCAAGATCATCGAAATCGGAGTTCGAAACTAAGAGTTATGGTCGTTTTAGCGCGGAGCTCCGGCTGGTAGCGGGACTACCGGCGGACAGACGGTAGTACCGGTCCCAGGGGCGGTAGTACCGGTCCCAGAGAGGTAGTACGGGTCCGGGGGGCGGTAGTACCGGTCTGGGGGCGGTAGTACCGCTCCGGGGGGCCGGTAGTACCGTTCGGACCTCCGGAAGTCGTGTTTCGTGCCTAGTTTCTTCCAACGGGCGTCTAAGGGGTTGACCGGAAGTACCGGTGGTTGAGTGGTAGTACCGGCCCTGCGAGCGGTGGTACCGGTCAAGGACCGGAGGTACCGCTCAGTTGAAGTAGCCATTGGGCTGAGGATCGAAGCCAGGCAGTAGTACCGGCCCTGGGGGTGGTAGTACCGGCCTACGGGCGGAAGTACCGGCCCTGTGGCCTTTTGGTCTTTGTGGAGCTCGAGAAAAATGGGGAAACGGCTAGTTGCTTTCGCCCCCTCTATATATAGCCGTGGTGGCCGGCCTTGGGCTGGCTGCCAGAGCACTCCAAAGCCTTGGTGGCTTGTGTGGATGTGCTAGGGAGCCTTCTAACTCGCTTGTGCTTGCTAGTGTGCGAATCGATAGCGAGTGAGCGATTCCAGTGCGGTGCATGAGAGATTGCAAGAGTTGGCACTAGGTGTTCGTGTTGCAAGCCGGTGGTGCTTGTTACTCTTGGAGGTTGCCACCTCCTAGACGGCTTGGTGATCAAGTCTCCGTCGTGAAGCCCACGTGAAGATTGTGCGTGGCTCCGGAGAAGCTTTGTGAGGGGTGTTGTGCTCGCCCCGCGGGGATCGCGAAGAGCAACTCTAGTAGAGCGTGTCATTGAGTTACCCTCACTTGTGGGGTGTGTTCTTGCGGCACTCGAGTGTCGAGCTAGGTGTGGTGCCTATTAGCTGCCAAACTACCAAGGTGTGTGGTCGACACAACGGGGACTAGCTTGGTGGCAACCAAGTGAACCTCGGGAGAAAAATCACCGTGTCAACTTCGTGTTCATCTTCTCGGTGGTTTGCAAACTCCATTCACTAGCTTGTATTTATTTGTTCATATACTTGTGCTAGTATAGTTGCTCATGTAATTAGTTAGCTTGTGTAGCTTGCTAGTTACCTTCTTTGCTTGTGCAGCATAGAAGTTGATCCCGTGCGTGACTAGTTGACTTGTAGTCTTGCTAGTCACATTGCTTAGTTTGTGTAGCTAAGTTGAGCTCTCTAATTTGGCTTGTGTAGCTTGTTATTGAGCATTGCTAGTGAGCTTAGGAGCTTTGTGCTTTGCTTACTAGACTGTGTAGGAGCTCCCTGGTGTTTGAAGTACTAGATGCATAGGTTTGTGTGACCTTGCTTCTAGAATTGGTTAGGTGAGCTCTAGCTAGCCCAACACCTTATTTGCATTGTTTAGGATCTTTTGTAAGGTGTCATAGAGTATAAGTAGAGGGGTGTAGTCTTGGCTAGACCGATAGTTTTAATTCCACATTTGTTTCGGTTAGCCGGTGCGATTGTTTTTAGAAAGGACTATTCACCCCCATCTAGTCCGCCATCTGGACCCTTCACCAGATACTACTTATCAACACAAACCTAACAAAATTGGAATCACATTTTTCTGAGCTATACAGAATTAGTTATGCATTTTCTAAGTTAACTACCATTTACTTAATTAGATAAAACTGCATATAAAAGTATCACAAAATATGCATCTAATATTTTTAACAGGTAGGTCTATTCATTCCCAGTACAACAAAATTTGTTTCACATCTTTTGGACTTAAAATGAGCCATGCACAAATTTTAGAAGCATTTAATTTATTCTGCAAAACTAGATTAAAGAAAATCCATCCTAAAACTCTATGGACACCCAACTTCAAACACCAGCAGACACAAGGCAAGACGCTAGGCACACCCGACTTTCCCGAGCCCTACTGCACCTAGACTTTCATTTCCTCTCCCACACTCTCTCTTTAACTCTCAGCGAGGTCCACTGGTCAGGCGACCACGTCACCTGGTTCACCTGGCTCGGCAGTCAACGGCGGACATTTCCTCCGCCGACGTTGACCGACCCTAGCTCGTCGGCGATGCCGAGCTGACCTCTAGATGCGGCTTTGCGAGGCGAACAAGATCGACCTACTTGCTGAGCCAGAGGGATACCGGAGCAAACTCGACGGCGGCCATGGCGGAGCGGCAGCGCTGCGACGCGATGATGAGGCTTATCCCGACGAGTTCGAGGCTCGGCGAGACCAGCACTAGCGCACGCAAGCCCTAAGCGACCTATTGGGGCGACTACCGAGCCACGGCAACCTCGGCATTGCTCGGTGCCACGCACGGCGGCGGTCCGCGGCAGACACGACTGTGACAAGGCTCAGTTCCGGTTGAAACACGGCGAGAGCGAGGTCTCCATCTAAACCTAGGCAACTACAAAGGTAGAGAAGGCTAGAACGATGCTCAGTTCGGGATGGTTTGGCCGGAGATGGTCGGTTCACGTGAAGGTCATGGCGGCGGCCATGGCGGATACCCGAGGATGGCATTCGGCATTCCGCCGACTAGGGTGAAGGAGAAGGGAAACCAATCCGTGCAGGTGAAAGAGGAGGTTAAGGCAGAGAGATTGGTGGGAGGAATCGAACAATGATGCTCTGTGTGCCGAGTATTTGGCCGGCGAAGCTTGGCAAAAATGGCGGTGGTGCGGTGGAGAAGAAGACGGAGCAGAGAGATAGCGAGGAATTGAGTGAGTGAGCGGCTCTGCCGGCTTGAGCGCGAGGTGGAGAAGGCGAAGGCGGGCGCGGACGCTGGGTTCATTGAACCTAGCCGGTTCCCATCGGCTGTTCCGACCAGGCAGCGGCACGACAAGCGCTAGGCGAGCAGAGAGGGACAGAGGGTTTGGTCGGGAAGTGGGAGCGGCGCATGGTGAGCGGCTGGCTGCGTTGTTTGCTGTGCGGGCGCGCGAACAACAAGCAGCAGCGGCGGGCACTGGTGTACGGTGCGGTGTGGTGCGGGCGAGCAGCGCGGCGTGCACGCGGGAGGAGAAAGGAGAGGGGCTGACCTGCGGGCCCCCTAGGGTTTGAACAAAAGAGGTTTTGTTCAAACACTTTTTTGCCCTATATCTCCCAAACTACACCGAACTAGAAAAAAGTCCTAAAAGCAAAGTTGCTCAGAATTTCACAAAGAACAACTCATATTTAAGGCTTAAGTCCAAATTCTGCTTGAAAAATTGAATTTCACTTCTAGCCTGATTTTCTAATGCAAGAAATACACATTAAAAGACCTCTTCTGAAAAAGTGCTTTCAAGCAAAGTTGTTTCTCTTGTCAAGATCTACAACTTTGGTTTAAGGCATTTCCTCAGAAAAACAAAGCATCTACTAGATATACTAGAGACCAGCAAAAGCGACTTAACAACACACCACTCAAGATGCATATGCAATGACATGATGCTATGCTTATGCTATGTCAAGTTATGCATTTAGAGTTGCTTAACACCTAGGGTGTTACAATAACCGCTGCATATCTCCGATAAAATCTAAATAACATAAGTCTATGTTTCATTCTATAGCATGATGATTGAACCTTGCTAGGGGTAGTCCACCTTTCATACATGTTTAGCACTTGTTTGACTTCCTATCTATACATGTTCGGTGCTATTTTCATGGTGAATCTCCTTTATAATTGGCTTAAAACTACTCACAAAGCTTATTTGTTCATATTTCATACTCTGTGATCAGTTTGAGCCTTTGCTAGCACTTCTGTTTGTTGCTAAGTTGTCGGATCAGCACTCTTTAGAGCATTCTTTCACTCTAATGACTACGTACCTAAAGCTGCTGACCTGCATTTTAGACTCATTTGCTCTGATAGGCATGGCCTAGCTCCATTTCGGTTGTTTGAGCTTCTTTTACCTTCTTGTTCGATTGTAAATTGCCCCCAAGGGGGAGAATTTTTTGTTGTATGGTGACAATTTGCAATTTTGTGCTTCACTTGTCGAGGGGGAGTTCTTTTAGCAAGGGGGAGTTTCTGGCATGTTCCTAGGGGGAGTTAGTTGCTTTTTATGCTCCGATTTGCCTTCCTGCTAGTTGTGTTGAGCCTCTGTGCCTCTATCTTGAGGGACTAGCAGTCGTTGTTGGCTTATGCGTCTTCAGTTGGTATGGAGCTTTCAGCTAGTGGTGTTGAGACCCTTCTGCGTCTTCTTGAGGACTAGCTTGATTTTGACTTGGTTGTGTCGAGTCGTTGCCCATGTCTTTGGAACCAAGTCTTTGCCTTTGTGATCGAGTTTTGCTCTTTGCTGAGTTGTTGCTCTGATCCTTTGCTTGGTTGTGTCGTGCCATTGCCCATGTCTTTGGAAACCAAGTCTTTGCCTTTGTGATCGAGTTTTACTCTTTGCTGAGTTGTTGCTCCGATCCTTTGCTTGGTTGTGTCGAGCCGTTGCCCATGTCTTTGGGGACCAAGCTTTGCTTATCTTATTTTGTCCTTCTTCGACTTTTCTCTTGGCTTTTGGACATTTTAAGTGAGCTTCTTCTTCTATCTACTTCTATTTCTTTTTGTTTTCGATTACTGGATACTTTGTGTTGACAATGCACTCATCAAGGGGGAGATTGCGAACACAAGGTTGATATGTGCCCTTGTGGTTCCTTTCCTGAGTGATGAGCGATCGATCAATGGGCAACATATGTCTCTTGGCTGTGTTGATGTGTAGGTGTGGAGCTCGGAGATAGTGGTCGATGGCGAGGTGAAGGTCAAGTAGAGACGGGCCATGTCGATGGACCAGGAGCGGTGAAGGGCGGACGTGAGGCTTGGACCGATGCACCGGGAGGCCGGAGGACCAGCTGTGGTAGCTGGCACTTGGCATTGGCGAGCGAGTGCACATGGGGAAGCGCGGTGCATCGGCCGAGTCGGGAGGAAGACGATGGTGTTGTGACACTTGGCGGGAGGTCGGACATGGGCTTGCGTGCGGTGCAAGTGTCATCGGCCGAATCAAGGAGGAAGGCGAAGGTATTGTGCTCGGCGTGGAGGCTGGACATGCATCGGCATCAGTGCGGGTGGTCGGGGTGTGCGAACCACACTCCGTCTATGGCACGGGTTTGGTAGTTGAGCCTCGAAAAACTACCCTCAACGATTTCTGAGTTTGGACCTCGAAACTCGGGGTGGCCGGTTTCCGAGTTTGGGCCACAAAACTCAGGGTGGACAATTTTCCAGGTTTGGGCCTCAAAACCTGGACTGGCAAGTTTCTGAGTTTGGGCCACAAAAGTTAGCCGAGGACACAGGTTTCTCGATTTCAGCCTCAAAACTAGGGGGAGGTTCCAAAAGGAATGGTCGACGCGTGGCAGCGCCGAGAGGCTTGCGTTGCGGCGAAGCTCTGTGAGGAAGGCGCGGCGGTCGACGGGACGACACGTGGCGGCATCTTGGAGCTTGCGTCGAGGTGAAGCGAAGGATGAGGAAGGCGCGTGGCCGTCGGATCAAGACTTGGACGTGAGTTCTTTCCACCGAAGCATTTCCCTTCTAACCTCACGAGCACATAGATCGGGTCAAATTCGTGTTCGTTCTTCGTTCTTCCGTCTTTTTCTAGTGTTCTTCAGATTTCTCTTGATTGACTTGGTTTAGTGCGATGATTTCCTAGGATTAGCACCCCAACACGTAGAGGAACACTTGGGAGAAGTTTGATTGAAGCCCCTTCTATTTTGCTGAAGATTGGAATGAATTTGGTTTTCATCCGAGCTGTTTTTGCCTTTCAGGCGATTCTCGGACAGTCCGGCGTCAGGATCCCGGACTGTCTGCGGGTCAGGGCTCGGAGGGTTCAGTCAGGCGCAGCCCCCTAACTGTTCACTGACAGGTGAATGGAGGACTGTCCGCAGTTCATTTCCTGGATAGTCCGGGACCTGTCTAGTAGAGTTTCAGAACAGTTGTGTTTCTGAGTTTTTGCCAGCGGACAGTCCGGCGTGCACCGGACAGTCTGGGATCAGAGTACCGGACAGTCCGGGATCCTGCTGAAGGTTGATTTTTGTTCCGTGGCTTTGACACTTGGTTTTTGAGGTTCTCCGGTAGTTCTGCTGTACCACTACTAGGACATCTCCTAGGGTATCCACCTATTCGTAGATCGTGAACTCGCCGTTTGTTTTAGTCATTGCCTTTTGGGGTGATTTTCTGGGATAAGGGCCATATATTTCACGATTTGAAATTTGAGGCTCCCATTCACCCCCTATGGTCGCCAATTCGGTCCTTCTGTTGTGCCTTTTGTATTTCAGGCATTCTGCTCCTTGCAACTCAAGCCTCAGATAAGGTTGACATATGCCTTCATTCTGCTCCTTTTTTTTATTAAACTAATATAAGATTTTTCAATACTTCTGATATAAGATTTTGAGTACTGCTAAGTAGTTGTAGTTGTACATCACTTCATGTAAGATTTTCAGTACTTCTGATATTAAGCTATTGATTCTGTACTTGTAGCTGTATTATCTTCACTAGGAATGTTCTGATATCAAAGGGCTCTGCTGCTTTTGTTTAAAATCTAGGAACTTAATTACTAGAGAACCATTCTTCAAATTCTTATATACACAAACATGTTATTCCATTGATTGTCTGTGTTGCTATGAACCATTCTATTTTCTTTCGGCATAATGTATTTACAATTATATTTTTTTTATCTTCAGCAGTTGTCCATGATATAAGTGAGAAGCTATGAAGTCATCTCCGGTAGTAGTGTCACTGCAAAGGAACAATTCATGAAGCATATTACTGAACTTTCAATGAAGCTTCAATTGTTGAGTCTTTTCTTGATTAGCACCATTCTCAAAAAGAAAAAATGATGTATAAATTATTATCCACTTTTCTAATTTGTTTGGAGTTGTAATTTTTGTTTCTTAATTTGTCAGACTTCTTTCACCTAATTTAGAATTGTATAATCCGTTCTCTTTGGCTATTATGAGTTATGCTGCTGTTATTTGTTTTTTCAAATTAATCTATTTAACTTCCTTGCTTCTCTCTGCACCACTGTACACAGGCAGTCACTAGCGCTCTGCATCATATATGAATCCATAATAACTAGCGAGTGTGTATCTGTACACTGTAAAAGGATCCGGCCCAAGAATGTGGATAGGATTGGATTGGAGCAGGTACATATTAAAACGAACATGGCTGGATCGGTCACTCTTCATTAAAAAAAGGGTTGGATCAGTATCAATCTATCGCTAAAATATTTAGGATCGGGGTGGGGTTAGGACTGGATCACGATCCATTCTTAGACGTAGATCCGACTGAACTCTACACCAAAATCATGCAAGGTAGCAACCATCTACAAAAGCTGCGAAGCACAGGAAGCGGCAGCGACATACTCGGCCTCGTTGGTAGACTGGACTACGCTAGACTGCTTGCGAGAAGACCACGAAACAAGCGAAGAGCCAAGAAACTGACAAGTCCCAAAAGTAGACTTGCGCTCAAGCCGATAACCAACAAAATCCGCATCGGAATAACCACAAAGCAAAAGGTTTGAAGAAGAAGAGTACCAAAGTACGAACTCAAGAGTGAATCGGAGATACCTCATGATGCGCTTGACTGCCTGCTTGTAGGAAGTCTGAGGAGACTCCTGAAAGCGAGCGCACAGACACACTGCAAAGTGTATGTCTAGCCTCGTCGCCGTCAAGTACAGGAGAGAGAGCCAATCATTCTCCTATACTCCTTCTAGTCCACAGGCTCTCCGTCCTCATCTGAGTCCATCGCAATAGTCGTCGCCATGGGCGTCGTAAGAGGCTTGGCCTTGCCCATCTCGAACTTCTTCAGGATGTTCTTCGTGTACTTGCCTTGATGCACGAACGTCCCTTCTCGGGTTTGCTTGATTTGCAACCCGAGGAAGAAGGTCAACTCACCTATCATGCTCATCTCGAACTCTGTGCTCATAGTATTTGCAAACTTGGCAACAAGTGCATGAGAAGAGCCACCAAAGATGATATCATCCACGTAAATCTGAACTAAAAGGGTGTCATTGCCTTGCTTGAGGAGAAACAAAGTCTTATCTACCCGTCCTATTTTAAAACCCTTGGAGAGTAAAAAGATTTTCAAACGCTCATACCACGCTCTCGGGGCCTGTTTCAAACCATACAAAGCTTTGGAGAGTTTGAACACATGGTTTGGAAACTTGAGAGTCTCAAAACCTAGGGGTTGCCTCACATAGACCTCTTCCTCTATATACACATTTAAGAAAGCACTCTTGACATCCATCTGGTAAAGTTTAAAACCCTTTGAAGCAGCAAAAGCTAGAAGGATCCTAATGGCTTCTAAATGAGCTATAGGGGCAAAGGTCTCCTCATAGTCTATCCCCTCTTTCTGGCAAAAACCCTGGGCTACTAACCTAGCCTTTGTTCCTCACTACCATCCTATCCTCACCTTGTTTGTTCTTGAAAACCCATTTGGTACCTATATGGTGACATTCTGGTGGAGGTGGAACTAGGGTCCAGACTTGGTTTTGCTCAAAGTTCTCTAACTCCTCATGCATGGCATTAACCCAGTTAGGATTAGAAAGAGCGTGTCCAACATCTTTGGGCTCAAAAGAAGCAACGAATGCAGAATGAGCAAAGTGTGAGATCTCAAACGCTCGCAACCGCGTGACTCGCTGGTCGATACCGCTGATCATCTGATGCGGAGGGTGGCTTTGCTGAACACTCTTGTTAGTCTCATCGAATGTGACCATGCAGGTCTCCACTATCCGGTTAGTCTTAAGGTTAAGAACTCGATAAGCGTGAAAATACAAAGCATAACCAAGAAACACACCATCAGCAGAACGAGATTCAAACTTGTGAAAATTGCCTTCCTTCAGGATAAAGCACTTGCACCCAAACACACTAATATGAGACACCTTGTGATGAGGGCATCACCGGTTCAAATATGACCATCTTATCCACTTCTAAACCAAAGGTGCAACCATTCTATATGAGACTTATTATTGATACATTTGATGAATTGGTGCTGCACCATAAAATGTGTATATTGTCTTTTTCAGAATTACTTGCATGGATGAAGGGAAGGTTTGATTGCATAAGGAAAGTTTGGAAGATCAATGAAGTTGATTGGGGACCAAGTCCAAGTGTTCTTAATGTTCTCCACAAAGTCACCACGTCAGTTTTGGCAAAAGAAAGGAAAGAGTCCAAGTCCAACACGTTTTGGAAGTTGAATTCGGACTGCAGAAAAGTCCCAACTTGTTACGGTCACCACGACTTCATACGGACTCGGATTTGGATGGTTCAGGACTTGATGGAAAGCTTAACAAGTCTACTTTCATTTGGATCCAGCCCCATGTCCGTATCTTCTACACAGCGGCGACAATTATCCAAATATTACCGAGAGATCTTGCTGTCCAGGGTGCTGCGTCACCATATCTTGGGCTATTGGCCCATGTATCAAGTTGGGTCCATTAAGGACACGTCCTAGGGTTGGAGGACGACCCCAACACCCTCCTGGTCGTCCTCTCCTCCTCTAATACCTCCCCATAGCCGCCACAAACAGATTGGGTTTTGTTTAGATGTAAGTTTAGCTATTGCTACTTCCTGGTAGACGTTTGTGTCGACTAGACCATCCGTTCTACTTGATTTCGGAACCCCACCTTCATGTGTATCAGATTTGAACCTTCATCTCTTATTTTGCAATAGAGTGCTTGTTCTACTTGTTCTTGCTTGTTCTTCGATTGCTTGCAGGAATAACCCTAGTGGTTTGGTTGGTCGTGCATCCACAAGATCGCGAGCAACCGCTGGAATTGGTGTATCGATTGCTAAGGCGCAGCATCCTTGGATGGTTGTAGTCGGGTCGTGAACGTCATTTCAGTCCAAATCGAAGTTATCCCCCGCTTCTCATCGAAAGATCGGGCAAAAACCCTAGCGGGTTCGTATCAGTTGGTATTCAGAGCAAGGTTTATCGGTGAGAGATTTCCAATCCTTCGCTGTTTTATTTTTCCTATAGTCCAAAAAAGCCAAAAAATAGTAGATTAGTTTTTCCATAATCCTATAAATCTTTTTGAGCCTTTGCTGGTACTTCTTAGTTAGGGCTTATTGAGTTTGGTTTACATCGGTTGAGTCAAGTTGCTGGTCTTAGGGTTAGACTTTTAGAGTTTCGAGTTCTCGTCACATTTCGGTCATTGTCAATCATACCCATCTCCGCTGCCATCACCACCACCATATTAATATCCACTACAGCATATACATCTCCGTTGTAATCACCATCTTTGCTGCACATATCTATCCCTGCTTTTTTTTAACACTAGCAAATCTGTTTTGGGCACATTTAAAAATCTGAGTTGCTAGCTCTATTCTTGTTACCACCTGAAAAGAAAGAGAAATAGATTGTAAGTCGTTTCTTTTAAAATCTGATTTGTCAAAATTCAGATTTGTTCTAGTTGTGCAAAGTAAAAGAAAAGAAGAAGAAAAATCAGAAAGAAAAGAAAAGAAAAAAGAAAGAGAAAGAGGCAAAAAAAAGTGAGGAGGAAGAGAAAAAGGGAGTGATAACTTGTTGTTCTTGTTCTTTTTTGTTTCCTATTGTACCGTGACTTTGTTTGTGTCTAGGCTCGCGTCTCTAGCACGGTCTAGCCTAGGACCAGCACGGTACCACCGTTGAACGATTTCTCAACTTGCTTTGTGACTAATGTGGTGCTAGTACTTCCTTGCACATTAATTTCAGCCTTCCTACAGCTCCACATATCCAACTACAACTTGAAAGGAATTGTTGCTGTGGCACCGATACACTTTTTCCAGGGTTTCCAACTTGTTGGTTGCTGCCACCTCTTGTTTGGCTTGGTAAGAATTGGTAAGAGCTCGTTTGAACAGGTTGAGAGTGAGAGAATTATATTTACAACAACCACATCCTAGTAGTTGATTGGAGCATAGATATTATTGTGGATGTTTTTGGTTTTCTTCTAATCATGGCAGGGATTCACATGGAAAATAAGCATGGCCTTACTCAGGTTGTGTATTCGCAATTTGCTCAACAAATGGATGGTAACAAGCTTGGCACTCATGAGGTTTGCAATGTTTTACTTGATACAATAAAATCTGCAATACCTTACTTTGAAGGAAACTACGATCCTCATGCATATATTGAATGGGAGCTAGCTGTAGATAAGGAATTTGTTGAGTATGATTTGTCAGAGAAACAAATGGTTTTTGCTGCCTCTAATGCTTTAACTAAGGATGCTTTGTATGAATGGAAATATCTTTGTAGGCATGACATTGTTCCGCAAACATGGAAAGACTTCAAAATGCATTTTAGAGGTGTATATGTTCCTGCATATTATGCTGATTACTTGCTTACCAAACTAGAGGAATTAAAACAGGGTAGTAGGACCGTGAGACAATACTATCATGATTTTAAAATTTGTATCCTGTTTGGTGGCCTGGATGAATGCATGGAAGATATTATGAGTAGGTTCATGAAAGGGCTCAATTCCGAAATTCAAACTTTGCTCATCAGTGAAACATATAATCATATATCTTGCTTGTTTTGTCTTGCTTGTAAAGTTGAAAATCAGATTCTTTCATCTTTGAATACTTGCAAGAATGGTATGACACATTATAGCCAGCAATTATCTACATTAAATGTTGAAAGGGAGCAAAATATAGTGGAACTTGTTGATGATATGCCTTTGTCACAACATGATTTGCTTGTTGTACCTTGTGACAAAGAAGAGTTGTGTGATACTTCTTCTCTAACTTCATCACCACGACTAGAGATAGAGCACCCTCTTTTTCCCCTTGCTGTCCATAACATTTTGCAGGAGGATGAGAGCAATACTATTGAATGCATTGAGCCATTTGAGCAGCTACACCCACTACAAAAGTTGGAAAAGACTTTTTGTGCAACACCCACCATGTCAGAGGAGAGCGAGAAAAGCAACACATATGATGCTGCAATCACTCCATTTTTTCTTATATGCAACAGGGCCATCCTAAAGAAGGGGAGTATTGTTTGTTGTGGCCATGCAATATGGTCGTCCTTCGGTATTCCGATATCAAAGTAAGCACATTTGTATGCCATTGGAGCAAGTCGAGGACGACTTGCAGACAAGAAGGGGAGAATGATGAGGGCATCACCGGTTCAAATATGACCATCTTATCCACTTCTAAACCAAAGAATTACTTGCATGGATGAAGGGAAGGTTTGATTGCATAAGGAAAGTTTGGAAGATCAATGAAGTTGATTGGGGACCAAGTCCAAGTGTTCTTAATGTTCTCCACAAAGTCACCACGTCAGTTTTGGCAAAAGAAAGGAAAGAGTCCAAGTCCAACACGTTTTGGAAGTTGAATTCGGACTGCAGAAAAGTCCCAACTTGTTACGGTCACCACGACTTCAAACGGACTCGGATTTGGATGGTTCAGGACTTGATGGAAAGCTTAACAAGTCTACTTTCATTTGGATCCAGCCCCATGTCCGTATCTTCTACACAGCGGCGACAATTATCCAAATATTACCGAGAGATCTTGCTGTCCAGGGTGCTGCGTCACCATATCTTGGGCTATTGGCCCATGTATCAAGTTGGGTCCATTAAGGACATGTCCTAGGGTTGGAGGACGACCCCAACACCCTCCTGGTCGTCCTCTCCTCCTCTAATACCTCCCCATAGCCGCCACAAACAGATTGGGTTTTGTTTAGATGTAAGTTTAGCTATTGCTACTTCCTGGTAGACGTTTGTGTCGACTAGACCATCCGTTCTACTTGATTTCGGAACCCCACCTTCATGTGTATCAGATTTGAACCTTCATCTCTTATTTTGCAATAGAGTGCTTGTTCTACTTGTTCTTGCTTGTTCTTCGATTGCTTGCAGGAATAACCTAGGGTTTTTGCCCGATCTTTCGATGAGAAGCGGGGGATAACTTCGATTTGGACTGAAATGACGTTCACGACCCGACTACAACCATCCAAGGATGCTGCGCCTTAGCAATCGATACACCAATTCCAGCGGTTGCTCGCGATCTTGTGGATGCACGACCAACCAAACCACTAGGGTTATTCCTGCAAGCAATCGAAGAACAAGCAAGAACAAGCACTCTATTGCAAAATAAGAGATGAAGGTTCAAATCTGATACACATGAAGGTGGGGTTCCGAAATCAAGTAGAACGGATGGTCTAGTCGACACAAACGTCTACCAGGAAGTAGCAATAGCTAAACTTACATGTAAACAAAACCCAATCTGTTTGTGGCGGCTATGGGGAGGTATTAGAGGAGGAGAGGACGACCAGGAGGGTGTTGGGGTCGTCCTCCAACCCTAGGACGTGTCCTTAATGGACCCAACTTGATACATGGGCCAATAGCCCAAGATATGGTGACGCAGCACCCTGGACAGCAAGATCTCTCGGTAATATTTAGATAATTGTCGCCGCTGTGTAGAAGATACGGACATGGGGCTGGATCCAAATGAAAGTAGACTTGTTAAGCTTTCCATCAAGTCCTGAACCATCCAAATCCGAGTCCGTTTGAAGTCGTGGTGACCGTAACAAGTTGGGACTTTTCTGCAGTCCGAATTCAACTTCCAAAACGTGTTGGACTTGGACTCTTTCCTTTCTTTTGCCAAAACTGACGTGGTGACTTTGTGGAGAACATTAAGAACACTTGGACTTGGTCCCCAATCAACTTCATTGATCTTCCAAACTTTCCTTATGCAATCAAACCTTCCCTTCATCCATGCAAGTAATTCTTTGGTTTAGAAGTGGATAAGATGGTCATATTTGAACCGGTGATGCCCTCATCACCTTGGGTACCCGTCCAAATCGCGGCTCATAAGAAGTCTTTTTCATGAAAGCACGAAGAAAGATGTGATTTGGAATATAGTAAGCAGTGTTGATCGTGAAAGGATCAAGATGCCCAAGAGGGGGGGGGTGAATTGGGCTTTTCTAAAACTTCTTTCAATAATAAAACCTATCAAGCCCCAATTAACCCCCTAGTGCCTAGAAGTGTGTATGACAAGAATCAATAGCACAAAAGATTATCACTAAGCCAATTCTACTCTAGCATGGCAATTCAATTTGGGATGAACAACAAGTGTAATGCGAAATGAATTGCTTGAATGTAAATGCGTAAGTAAAAGAGTAGAGATGACTCGACGATCTTTTTGCCGAGGTATCGAGGTGTCGGCACACCCCCCTAGTCCTCGTTGGAGCACCCGCGCAAGGTTATCGCTCCCCCTTGATCCGCGCAAGGATCAAGTGCTCACTACGAGCTGATTCTTCGCCACTCCGGCCCGGTGAATCGCTCGCTACCAGTCACAACTTGGCTTGGGTCATCCACAATGCCTTCGGATGATCACCAAGCTCTCCGATCGCCACCAAGCCGTCTAGGTGATGCCGATCACCAAGAGTAACAAGCAAGAACTCTCACTTGACCAACGCAAGGCTAATGAGATGGGTGGATGCACACTTGCTACTCTCTACTCACTAATGAGGTGTTTGATCACTCAATTATCAAATCTCTCAACCTCACTAGGCCTCTTGCACTCACTTGCAATCACAATGTGTTTGGGAACCTTTCAAATGAGCAAGAGTCACAACATGAATGAGGGGGAAGCATATTTATACCCCCCAACTCAAAACATGCACGAAGGGGTAAGTCCAACCAGTTACACACTGACCGGACGCACCTGTCGGGGTGACCGGACGCGTCCGGTCAGTGTCTAACGGCTACGTGACGTTAGCCCTGACACCAGTACGATACACTGACCGGACGCACCCATGCGTCCGATCACCACTGACCGGACGCGTCCGGTCATCAATTTCCCTCTCTGGAACCTCTCTGGACGCGACCGGACTCACCTCCTGGTGCGTCCGGTCGAATACTGAAGAGCGTCCGGTCGAAGCCAAGCCTGCTTCTTAGCCAAACCAACTGACCGGACGCACGCCCCAGCGTCCGGTCATTAGGGTTGAAGCGTCCGGTCACATTTTGAAGTCCGAAACGACTTCGGTTTGCGACGCTCCCTTCACGAACTTTCTTCCTTATGATCTTAGGGACCTTTCTAAGCTACCTAGGGCTTTGGTTAACAAGTGTGCACCACACCTAACTCAAAAGTCTCACCTAGGTCAAGCTACTCATTCAAACCCCTCTTTATAGTACGGCCAAAGATAAAGCAAAGACCTATGCTACTCTAAGTGTCCTTCAACACCAAATGACACTTAGCACTAGCCTATCACCGTCTTCGTCGTCCATCCTTTGAAGACCGAACGAATTCCACCGCTAAGGGGGCATGAATACCATAGTGCCCTCACGATCATCATTACCATGACCTAACTCAACTATTTCTGCAAAACATACGTTAGTCATAGTAATTTACCGTTGTCATCCAATCACCGAAACCCACTGGGGGCCTAGATGCTCACAGATCGCCTCGGCCCAAAAATGCCTAGGAGTCCTATGCTTGTTGACGGTAGTTAACTCCTATTTTAAACCGTCAACTAACCCTATAAATGAACCGCAATGATCCAAAGAGTGTAGTTATAGGGTTTAATTCTTACGAGTTCCACGAGTTGTGTTGTTCTCACTTGTTTTGCAGGATATTCAATATTTTATCATAAGAATGTATCTCAAGTGAAGAATCAGAGCAGACCATTGTGACGAGCTCGTTGAGATGATCGAAACGGACCTATCACTTGCCATATTTGGAGTCCTGGAACGAGAGTCCTCATTAAATACGACTTGGAAGACTCTGGAACACTCTAGAAGCATTATCCATACAAAGACCAGAGGTGTAACAAACAAGATTTCATCAGCTACAGAATACCAGAATTGTCCAGGGACCAAACAGGAAGATGATGACAAGGAATCCAACCATACCATGTCTCGTTGCGCAAACCAATCGATCAAGGACTCTAGGCGAATAAGGAACGTACCAGAAGACTCCTGACTGAAGGAGGAGGCTGGCGGCGGCCAGGGGAGGCCGTCCGGCCTGGGCCCACCTGGCAGCCGCCCCACCTTCGTACGACATGACCTAACCGACCTCTACTTTGTATCTTGTCCGTTGTTCAAGGTCGGTTTGATCCGAGGGTTGTGGTTCATCCCTGTTGGTATAAATTAACGCACACTCTACTTTATCCGCAAGCGCACAGATAAAATCTACCGATGTAGCACTTCACCGGAGTAACCCAGTTTTAATATCGAACCCAAAGGAACGGATAGTGTTAAGTCTTAAAGTCTAACCCCTGAGTAGCTAACAAGGACGGAGAATCTAGAAGTATTGAGGGGATCACTAAGGCTGTCTAATTCCAATTTAAGAGTGATATGTTTGCATTATTCTTAGTGGGGAAGTTGCCATAAAAGGTCACAAACAGAGTATGAGTCTTTTATGCAAATGTATAATCCTACCGAGCCTACACACGGGTAAATGGACTATAGAAGAATCAACAAGGCTATAAGAGTCACCCTTGTGAACAACCACTACTACCGGCGTTATAGGAGGCATTTATGAGCTATCAAGTCTAAGCACCACGCTTACACTATCCAACTACTCTAACTCTAGAATGACTAGAATTAAAGTACTCAAAAGAGAGTCATAAACCTTAAGAATAATAAGAATAATGACTCAAACTTAAATATAGACGTTGATTACTGTTGACGCAAAATCTCGATCAGGGAGCGCCAACACACTCGGGCGTACGGTCCTCAGAGGGGTACGGAGCAAATCCTGACCTCCTGGACCTTCAGCAAGCGGTGGTGCCGATTCTCAGCAAAATCGACTTCGGGCGTGCCAGTCAATTTGACCTGTAATTGACAAGGAGAAGAAAAAGATCATCAAATCGTGGAACCTGCCGGTTTGGTGCCAGACAGTTCCAAATTATGCGGCTATGATATAGCCATTTGTCTTTAGGACATTGACTACAAAGTCAACTCCCACGAGATTGCATGAAAAATGACGAAAAAAAGATATGAAGCATGACGGCTATGACATATGTAAGATGAACGCTTATGACAAACAGACAACCGATAAGCTTTAAAAGATATTAACGGATAAAGATCTATATGTACGTTTAAGTGACATGAAACCAACGTATCGACTAAATGCGCAAGCAGTTCTATTCATTAACAGTGGGGTGTCTCCATGCAGCCATAATAACAAATAGATCAATAAAATAACTTGAACACCAACAGTGGGGTGTCTCCATGCAGCCTTGATGATGGTCAAGCTAGATCACGTCTCGTGCATAAAGTAAATCCGTTGATTCCAAACCACTTAAAAGAACATATTATGAAGAAAGCATAACTAGATCGGCTATTTCAGCCGATACAGGGTCCATGAGGCACGAACAAGATCTCCCCGACAAAAGCATGATTTAAACTAAGATAAACAGACTTAATCTACCATATATATCAGTGGGGTTCGGAAATACAGCTGTAATAGACATGCTAGATCAAATCTATCTGCTCTTAAATCAGATCATGGTTTTACCGGGTATCTCGAACGCACAACATGTAACAACCAAGGTTGGCAAAAATAGCCGATGAGAGGCTTGTATCGGCTATTTCCTCTGTTGTGAGCATGTAAACCTCAGAACAGCCGATACTGAGCATCCTTTAGGTGTAAGCTACTTTGTCAACCTTGATTGGGCAAGATGTTGTTTAAAATATAAATAAACAAATAAAAAAATAAAACAACATCGATAACTTAATGAATCTATTAGCTTGCCAAACCAATAGAGCCGATAACTAGCCAAGATCGACTAAAGTAAGAGATTGATCAGAGTCAAGACAGTCTTACAAAAGACGAGCTTAGACCGATAACGAGCCGTGCCATAGCTTAACAAGAGTTTGGTCGATGCCAATGCAGCCTTATTACACGATGACACAAGCCATTGGTGAAACTTACAAGCAAACCGGAGGTCGGTCGGTGCCGATGCAGCCCTGCCTGATTGAAGGTCTCGCCGAGATCTACGTTACTCCTACTCCTAGGGTTTTGGCCGAGAGCCGGTTGTGTTTGATTGATTGGGGATTCCTACAAAATCCGGGTTCTTAGCTATTTATAACCCGGTTGACTCCTGCCCTAATACGAATAGATTACAAAAAAGGGAAAAAAATAAAAGACGACCCGAACTTGAACTCTTTGGTCGAGTCCGACACGTCTTCGAAGCCCGTCGTGCTGGTCCGCTTGGAGCTTCCGGGTCACCTTCGACTTGCACGAGCTTTTTATACCTTCAGGTCGATTCTTTTCCTCGGCAAATCAGTCGTTTATGTTTACAAAATATCAAATATCTCGGTCCAGAATCTAGTGTAAACACATGCCCCCCAATTTTGGGATGAAATTTATTTTATTCCAAAAATGTTATTCTCCTTTCCTTAAGGTCTGATCGACTAGCCTTATTTCTTAGCCGATTTAGCCGAGTCCTTTTCCTCTTCTCCCCTTCTGATACCGCAAACAATCTGAACGGTATCTTGACGATCAATGCGAGACGGCTGCTCTTCTCTTGAAAAACGTGTTGTGATTTAATATTTCACTCGAGTGCTCTGCACACGCTGTACGAAGCGGCATCTTTTCCCTTCCTTAGACTCAATCTTCCGATATAAATTTCCCCTTCGTCTCTATCTCCCGTCACATTCGGAGCACATCTTTCTACTTGCTTTTGCCTTTCGTCCAAAAACCCTCTTTCTTGCCAAAGCTTCGCCTTCCAAAAGCCCATCTCCTCCTCTTCCAATGGCAGACAACAACTGTGGGAAGCGTCCCGCGGAGGAGGAAGTGAACTCTCGCTACCGCCCTCAGCGCCGCATTAGGTATGTCTCTTTTTTATGCCAAATCGACTCCAGTTCTCATCATTTTCATGGCCTAACTTGATCTTCCCCCTCTGCTTTCAACTAGGGCTGATGAGGGTCCTTCCAATGCTGCGGCTGTTGTGGCACCTCCCCCCCGGCATGGAGTCAGTTTCCGAGAACCCGTCCTCTAGCAGCTCCGAGTCGATGGCCACCTGCCATTACCGTCAGATGACGGAAATGCGGAACCTTCACTCAGAGGCCACTATCAGGAACTGCCTCCTCGAGGACCACATCGCCCAACTCCAGAAGGCGTTGGAGGAGGCAGAGGCGAGGGCTTCTCGGGCGGTCCAACAGTGCGCAGAATCCGATGCGCGTGTCGCCGGTATCCTTTCTTTCTTGAAGAATTTTCATTTGATCGGATTTCCTTTGTTCAATCCTGCTTTATTTGTTCGTTCTGCAGACCTGACCGTTCGCCTAGAGGCCCTTCAGGAGGCGGAGAACGAGGCGGTCAACTCTGTGAACGCCGCCGGCAACAGCGTCGTGGAAAGGGTGACTAACATCCCCGCAACGGTACATGAGGTCGCCCTCCACGGCGTTCGTCACGGCGCCGCCATGGCCCTCAGAGCTGCTGAGGCCTACACTGACCAAGACCTGGGTGGCCTCGAGGTCACTCCAGAAATAAGTCACGCCATGGAAGTACACTTCGATGGTGTTGATGGCGCGGCCGAGGAAATAGCAGAGTCCACCCCCTCTGTAATCATAGTAGACAAGGTCTTTGAGTAGTCATCAGGACCAAGTCTTTGTAAATAAACTTTTTTCCTTGAATATAATGAAGTTTCTGCTCCTTTATGATTTCTCTGTGATAAGACCCATCGAGGTCTCTTAATCTCAATGATTCTTGATTTCGTATTTTTGGACTGAAGGCGATGCTCTGATTGCATCGGCTATTTTTGTTCTGAAGGCGATACATCAGTATCGGCTATCAATTGGACAATTTTAACATATTAGTCACTGACCATATCAACCAGTTACAACTGATCCACCCAGATACTAGGGTAATACTTCTTAAAATATTTTCCGTTGACTGCCCTGAAGTATTCGATGCCCTCTAGAGTCTCGTAGAAATAAGCATTGCCAGGAGCACATCTAGTAATCCGATAGGGCCCTTCCCAATTTGGTGACCATTTACCATATTTGCTATCCTTAGTTCCAATAGGCAAAATGACTTTCGAAACCAAGTCCCATTCGTTAAACTTCTTTTCCCTGACCTTTTGATCATAGTATTTGGCCACTCTTAACTTCTGAGCCCTGATGTTCTCTAAAGCTTTTAGCCGATGAAAGTTCAAATCATCGAGATTGTCCATCATGAGATGTTTATATTCATCAGCCTTTAAATTATCATGCTGTGATACTCTCCTGGATCCCATATTGACTTCCCAAGGCAACATGGCTTCATGACCATAAACCGACTCATATGGTGAACATTTAGTTGCACCATGGCAGGCCATTCTATAGGACCACAAGGTCTCACTGAGTATCGAATGCCACTTTCTCGGATGTTCTTTAACCTTATTCTTAATGATTTTGATCAAAATCTGATTAGAAGCTTCGGCCTGTCCATTAGCTTGAGCATAATATAGAGACGAGTTAATTAACTTAAAGCCCGTGCTGGCAGCAAAATCCTCAAACTCTTTTGATACAAACATCTTTCCCTGATCCGTAGTAATGGTTTGAGGAACATCGAATCGATAAATGATATGCTCTTTGATGAACTCAATCACAGTAGCCGACGAAGCCTCTTTTAAAGGAATAGCTTCAACCCATTTAGTGAAATAATCCGTTGCTACCAACACAAATTTGTGCCCTTTGCTAGATGCCGGAAATATTTGGCCAATCAGATCTATTCCCCATCCTCTAAACAGCCATGGCTTTGTTATTGGATTCATAGCTGATGTTGGAGACTTTTGAACATTACCGAACCTTTGGCATTCCTGACATCCTTTATAATATTTGAAACAGTCTTCCAAAATGGTTGGCCAAAACTACCCTGCTCTTCTGATCATCCACTTCATTTTATGAGCAGATTGATGTGCTCCACAAATCCCCTCGTGGATTTCTCCCATCAGAACTTTGGCCTCTTCTTGATTGATACATTTGAGAAGTACACCATCGACTGTTTTGTGATATAACTGATCATCAAGAAGAACAAACTTCGTAGCTCCGTATCTTAATTTTCTGGATACCCGTAATGATGGATTCTTTAAATATTCAATAATCTCAATTCTCCAATCATCACCATCGACAACTTCATTATTTAGTATTTCGATGGTTTGCCGATATCCAGAAGCACTTTGAGCTAATCGATTAGCCTCTTGATTCTGACATCTAGGAATATGCTTTATGATAACAGAGGAGAAAGAGTCAAGCAATTCAAGGCACTTTTCATAATGCTTCCTCAGAATATTATCTTTGCATTTATATAGGCCGAGCAATTGATTACTCACTAATGGAGAATCTCCAAAAATCTCAACAGTCTCGGCCCCTACCTCACACAAAAGCTGAAGTCCCTTGAGAAGTGCTTCATACTCAGCTTGATTGTTAGTGGAAGTTGGATCAATTGAGAAAGCAAATTCAAAACTTCCTCCCTGATGAGAAACAAGAGCAACACCAATGCCCCCACCTTGCTTGCAATTGGAACCATCAAAGAATAAGGCCCAGGGAGTAAAGTCTAAAGTTTTAATCTCTTGTTTATGATGATGGGTAACAAAATCGGCTATTACCTGACCTTTAACCGCTTTAGCCGATTCATACTTCAAGTCAAATTTTGATAATGAAAGAATCCACTTTCCAATTCTCCCATTTGGTATAGGCATGGATAACATATGCTTGATCACATCAAACTTAGATACCACCGTGCACTCGGAAGACAGCAGGTAATGTCGAAGCTTGGTGCATGAGAAGTACAAACATAGGCATAACTTTTCAATAGGAGAATATCTTGTCTCTAGGTCAAGCAATCTTCTACTGAGATAGAAAACCACTCTCTCTTTTCCTTCGAACTCTTGCATTAGGGTCGATCCAATCGTATGATCATCGACCGATACGTATAACTTGAAAGGCTTGTTCTTCTGAGGAGGAATCAAAACTGGTGGAGACTTCATATATTCTTTGATTTCATCGAACGCCTTCTGTTGTTCTTCTCCCCATTTAAACTCTTGATCATCCTTCAACTTTAATAAAACTGAGAACAACAAAATCCTGGCTGACAAATTTGAAATAAATCTCCTAATGAAATTGATTTTGCCGATCAAAGATTGCAATTGAGTCTTTGTGGTTGGTGGTACTGCTTTGTCAATCGCATCATAGCTCTTTTGACCAACTTCAATCCCTTTTTCATGTACCATAAATCCCAAGAACTGACTAGCTGATACTCCAAATGCACACTTGTGGGGATTCATCCTTAAGCCAGGCTTCCTCGTGCATTCAAGAGTATCTCTGAGATCCTTAAGATGCTTTTGATAATCCTTGGACTTTACAACCACATCGTCAATATAAATCTCAACAATCCTGCCGATCAACTCATGAAAGATATAATTCATGGCCCTCTGATAAGTTGCACCGGCATTCTTAAGCCCAAAAGTCATGACCACCCACTCATATAAGCCTATGGCACCCGGACATCTGAATGCAGTTTTATGTATATCCTCTTCTGCCATAAAAATTTGGTTATAGCCAGCATTGCCATCCATAAAACTGATAACCTTATGTCCTACTGCTGCATCGACTAACATATCTGCCACTGGTATTGGGTAGCCATCCATTGGAGTAGCTTTATTTAGATCCCTGAAGTCAATACAAACCCTCATTTTTCCATTTTTCTTATATACAAGGACCACGCTAGATATCCACTCAGCATATCTAGAATGCCGAATGAAATTAGCTTCATATAGCCGAGTGATTTCTGTTTTCACATCAGCCATAACTTCTGCTCTAATTCTTCTTGGAGCTTGTTTCACAGGCCGACTCCCATGTTTAATAGGTAACCAATGTTCAACCAATGATCGATCAAGACTAGGCATCTCAGAATAATCTCAAGCAAAGCATTCTTTGTACTCTTTTAATAACGCAATAAGTTCTTTCCTAAACTTGGGATCTAACTTGGCACTAATGTATGTCAACCTCGGCTTATCACCGTTTCCAATATCATCCGCTTCTAGTTCGTCAGCCGACGTGAAACCTTTACCCATCTTACTCTCATCTTCATTAACTGTACAATCCATTAAATATATTTTTTGAAGCCGACTGCTTGGATCGGCTGTTGACTTTCGTCAACTGTTTTTGAGAAAGTCTTCTTCAAGATCAGAGGATCTAACCTTAGCAGGTAGTATGAATAGAGCAGCGATGTTAGCCGATGACTCACCTTTATCGGCTATTTGCTTTACTTGCCAGACTTTGGATTTCTTCCTCTGGGTTTCCTCGTTTCTCAACCTTTGAACCCGTCGCTTCTGGCTTTTGGTTAAACCACCAGGACACCATTGCCCCTCTTGCCAAGGATGATCATGATCGGCTAATTTTGCTTCAAGCCGATTATGAACATTTTCATTTTTTATGCGTCGATCTGTATTTTCAAACCTTAGTCTTTCATGCACAGATCGGCGGTTGTCTCTAGACTGCCTATACTCTCGGTATTGATCACTGCACTCTGGGCAATTACGAAGAGTAGGAAGCTTTAAGCCTTCATTCCAACAATGCCTGAAGAAGGGACAGTCCCAATGATTCTTCTCTTCATCTCTGATGCGTCTTCCTTCTTCCCGGGACTTCCTGTACTCTTCTTCTTTGAGCCACTCTTGATATTCTTGTTCATCTCTTTTCCTTTGCATTTGGCTCCTTTTCTTCTGATGTTGCCACTTGTTCAGTAAGATACTGACAGTTGGGCGCCTTCTTGCTTCTCCAGCCTTTGAAGTCTCAGGTTGATCATTGCATTTCTTTCCTTTCATCTCCTGATACTCTTTAGCTGTTAACTGCTTCTTTGGATCAACTGTTCCATCTGCCTTGGCTTTATCAGAAGTCAACACCTTGATCTCACTCTGAGGTGCTGAGGCTACCATATTCTGTGGGAAAGGATGGCCATTGATGCCCATGCCTTTGGCTTTTTCCAGACCTATCCTTCCTTTAACGATCGCCCTTTGTATCGTATCTCTGAAAACTCGGCAATCATTAGTAGTATGGGTGCTAGAATTATGAAATTTGCAGTACCTTTTATTTTTAAGCTCCTCGGCCGATGGGATAGTACGATTCCCAGTCAACTTGATCTGACCCTTTTCCAGTAAGTAGTCAAATATCTTGTCGGCCTTGGTGATATCGAAGCTATATTTTACATCTTTCTCGGTACTCTTACCCTTTGCCCAAGGCATGTATTTGTTGTTTCTCCAAACCCAGTCTACCGCAGCCACTTCTTCATCACTTTCATCTTCTGAATTATTGTTCTCATTCTCCAGGAAGAAATGGCTTTCTGCATTATAGGCTTTCTTAGGTTTAAAGACTTGATTGTACCAATTTTGGGCATCGATATTTGCCACCTTTTTAGCTAGATCGGCCATGTTGTTGCAACCGAAGCCAATTTTCTCTCTAATAGCAGGTAGCAATCCTCGGATTGCAATGCTAACCACCTCTGAATCTGGCAATGTCAAGGAATAGCATTGATTCTTCATCTCTCTGAATCTTTGGAGGTACTGGCATCCAGACTCATTATTAGTTTGCCTTGTATCAATTAAATCCACTAAGCCTTTTTCCAATACTCCGAAGCCGAAATATTTATGGAACTTATCTTCCAAGTCATCCCAGCTCTGAATGGAATTGGGTGGTAGAGATGAAAGCTGTGGCGGAACCGTCCTAATTATAAGAGCTCAAGTACCGTCTTAGTCAAATCCGTCTGACTTCGACTCATACTTGAACCCATATAACCCCGGTAGTCCGGAAATCACGAAGGATTTCTATCACCGTACAACATACAGGATCGCATTGTTCAAGAATTACATTCGCAAAGATACATCACAGAGAACGGAACCGAATTTAAAGTATCAGAGTGCGAATTTAAAACAGAGTTATTACTATACCAAATTTAAAAGTGCGGAAGCTGAAATAAGTTTGAAACACGACCACCACACATGTGGTCCAAATAAAACATTGTTTGATAAATCCAACTCACACAACTCACTCTTCCCTTTTTAGATAATGTGCCACTAGAAGTCTCAGACCAACAAAAGAAAAAGGGAAGCTTCTGGAGGACCCTGCCCTGGGCCTACTCCTCATCACCTTCCACCGGGTAGAGGCAGTGCTTACAATAGCCAAAGTAGACCTGGCCATCTGCAACAAACGGGATAAACCCTGAGTACGGGAATGTACTCAGCTAGACTTACCCGTCCAACTGAAAATAAAGACACCAAGGGTATGCAAGGCCTTTTTGGGTGGAGCTGGGATGTTTAGTTGCGGAAAGCTCACAATTAAGATAAGGAGTATTAAATGACATAGATGAGCTGTCAGTTTTAGACCTGTTTCTTTACTCTAGGTTTGCACCTGAACTACTGCACACACTTGAGTCTAACAGACAATAGTATAACCATATCCAGTTGACTTATCCATATTTTAGTTGAACCTTTTACACATCACATGGAGTTGTATCGTGGTGAAGCTTGCCATAGTTTCCCACTAACCGGGGGAGACGGCGACTCGAATCGAATTCCAAACCAGCTGGTGAAAGACCTTTAATACCAGCCCACACTTTCCCCGTCGGGTCCATGCATTGGGCAACCGCTCGACGCTTGTTCGTGGTGGTAATCGTCGCGGTTCAAGCACGGACCGCCCAATTGGAACCTGACGATGGCCTCACGCGGCAGATCGCAATTTCCATACTAGAGGGCGCGACACGGGTCGAAACCGGCCCGAACAGCTTCTAACCGGCTTTGGGGTCGATGATTACGGCACCGACATATCCCTAAGTAAAAGGGCGCGTTCAAAAATGAACGAGGGCCAACATCGATACAAACCTACACGATCCAACAGACAGACTGCCCCCATGTTCCAACTTGGTGCCTTGCCTTCCAGTTGACCGTATTTTATTATTACTCAGGTTCTTTTCCACGATAGCAAATATAGCCAACCGTGATCCGGTAACTACCCATCAGGGTATTACGGGAACATTCTTAACTACTACTTTTATTAAGCAAGCTAAGCAATTCTACATTGTAAATAAATAACAGGATAACAAGGTAGATATTAATCAATAACCAAGGAATGGTAATGCAGCAAGTAGGATTCATTCCAACTCCTAAACCTAATGCATCACAATATAAAAGGACTCAAGTAATTTTAATTGCAAAAGATAGGAGGCTTAATATGCTCCGGGGCTTGCCTTGAGAGAAGACTGAAGCCTCGTGGGAGGGGCACTCAAGCAGGTTAGTGTCGGCCACGGGGTCGACTTTCTCGGCTTGATGCAGTTCCGGGATCTCCTGCTCGGCGTTTGTCTCCTGCTCTTAGTCTTGCTCCTGAACTGTCGATCCTATTGTAATGCGGTTGAAAATGATAAATAAACAATGCGTGGTGTGAGATGGGGTGGTAAGAAAAGAACATTTCTTGCAAACCACAAAACCAACTTGTTGAACCACTTTTGACATTGAGGTAAATACTTATTTATTTCATAAAACAAAATCCATTAATTTACCTATTTCTTATTTAGAAATTCAAAAGAAATTCAAGATTGAACTGCAAGTGCATTTTTCTGAACTCAGCAAAATCCACAAAAATTCCAGAAGGCAATTAACACCTGCTGGACTTCACTGAACAATTTCCAGCCAGAAATAAAATTCAGAACTGCAGATATAAAAATAACAAATAAACTGCTCAAAAGGTGCTTTGAACTAACTTATTACACAAAAAGTGTTCAACAGCATATTTTATAATTTTCTTGGCTTCAACTACTCAAAAACATTCTACTGTAGAAAGCTTGTGGTTAGAGCATAAACATACAAGCCTACACAAAATAAACAAATCTATTCCAAATTAAACCCATTGAACTACAACCCTAAAGAAAAAGGGTGCTAAACTCAATTTCATATTTTTCTCAGATTCTACTCCATATTTCATACTTATCAAGGAAGTTCCATGAACAGAAACATTATATTATTTCTTACAGGAATTTTCAAAGAAACACAAAGAAAAGTACATTTGTAAAGCAACTTCAGATTTTTCCATACAACAGCCCATGCTTACATTTTTCTCAGTCTGAACATAACATTTAAAGACTACACAATTTTTCCCACATTTTATTTTGACATATAAAACACCTTAACATTTATTCTAAGAAATCAGCCAAAAAGGACTTTTAATCATAACAGAAACTTTTTCTACATAAACAGTGCATCATATATTTTTGACAAGTGCAAAACATGATAATAAACTTACACAAAATTTTCCAGGAATTATCTCAACCAGAAAACATATATAACCATTTATCTAAACAAAAGCTCATAAACTGAAATAAATAGAAACAGTAAAATAAACTTTTACCAAAAATACTTTCATATTTTTCCATGATAGATCTACTCATAAACAAGCTAGCAAAACTGAAAGTACTTCATTTGGACTTTTAAAATGAGCTACACAAAAATAACAAGCAATTTCTGGAAAATAAAAGTAAAAAGGAAAACTTTTGAAATCATCCCGGCTCGGCCTTGGGTGAACGTGGTCCATGGACCGGGTCAGGCTGACGCGCGGGGTTCGCTGGTCAACGGGACCCACCCGTCAGAGAGGGCGAAGCGGGGGAAGGTTTGACCGGCGAAAGCTCGTCGACGGTGAGGTCGCCGGCGGTGAGGCTAGGCTCGATAGACTCGTCTCGACCAGGCGCATCCAGCGGTGGGGTCGGCTTGGCCAGAGGGTGACTGAAGCGTGCCGGTGGCGAGCGGTGGCGGACGGCGGCGACGGCGACACACGGCTACGCCGTTTCCGGCGGTCGCCGGTTAAATTGAGGCAGGCGAAGGCTCACACGAACCCTGGGGAGGCTATCGGCGGGCTCGGATTGGCTTGGGAAGCTCCGAGGAAGCTTGGCCATGCGAGCGGCCAAGGCGGACGGTGGCGAGGCTCGGCTAGGCCGTGTCCGGCGGTCGCCGGCCAAATTGGCGCGTGCGCAGTGCTTTGTGAACCCTAGGGAGCTACGTGAGTGGGTTGGTTTGGCTCGGATGGCTCCAGGGAAGCTTGGCCTCGTGCATGGCCACGGCGGATAGCCATGGCGCTCGGCCAGGGAAGAAGAGGTGGGTGAGAGCGGTAGCGTTGAGGCTAGTCGGTGTTCTCACCTTGCCCTGGCTTGGTGATGCTCGACGGAGAAGAGGGGAAGCGGAGAAGCTTCGGTCGATGTAGAACAGTCACGAGCTCCGGACGGTGCCGATGGCGACCGCGGCGGCGCTCCACAGACTTCGGTGTCAGCGAGGCTCGGCAGGTGGTGCGGAGGTGCGCACCGTGTGTGCACGGCGTGGGCGGATTGGTGGCTGAGGTTAATCGGCCGGTGGTGGCTCGGCTAGGGCGGAAAGGCGGACGGGGTTTGTGGTGGTGGTCGCGGCGAGAGCGAGCAGAGCGCTCGTTCTTGCTCGGTGGCGCGGGGATGAGAGTGGGAGCGAGAGTGGGAGAGCGTGTGTGCGCGGGTGAGTGAGGGAGCGGTGAGAGCGCTCGAGGTCTTGACCGAGGCCTTGGCCGGCTGGTGGTCGTGGCGGGGCTACGGCGTGGCGTGCGGCGGGCGACGGCGCGGCGAGCGAGGGTGGCGCGGCAGCCGAGGCGAGCGCGGAGTGGGCGAGCGGGATCGCTTTCTTGCTCGGGCACGCGAAGATCGAGCGGGGAGTGGCGGAGGCGGATACGGCGTAGAGGCTGGGCGCCACGCGGCAGGCCGGCCAGCGTACGGCGCGGCGGGGCTGTCCCGCGCGGCGAGCGCGGGCGAGCGCGGCTGGGCCGGTGCGGCGCGGTGCGGGCGAGCGCGTGGGCTGGGCCGGAAAAGCCGAATGGGCCGAAAGGTGGGCGCGGGAAAAATTCTTTTCCTTTTTCTTTTTCCAAAAATTTTCCAAACTTTGACCACTCAAAAACTGTTTCAAAAACTCCAAACCAGGCTTTGACCCAAATATAAAAGTTGCTCAAAATAATTTTATCTACAACTTTCATATAAGACACTTTTTCTGAAAACCATTTTGACAACCTCCACATAAATAAAGCCAATTTTGAAACATAAAACATTTTGCTTAATTCATTTTTATTTAACAAACTATTTTGAACTAGGTCAAAATACCAACATGAAAAACACTCTACTCAATATTCTTTATTTTATAAACTCATTTGCCAAGATAGAAATCCACTTAAACTATTAAGTCCAATAGAAATCCAAAATCCAAATAAACGAAAAGGCAAAAAGCACTCATATGCACATGAAATGATGCAATGCATTGCTTATGCATTTTAGTAGCTAAATGTGGTTCCTAATGCAGTGCTTGACACTAGGGTGTCACAGCCCTTCCCCCCTTAAAGAAATCTCGTCTCGAGATTTGAGTTACGTACCAATCTTTATAAAAAGCGGGATAGTTCACTCGCAAGTACTCCTCGGTTTCCCAAGTCGCATCGTTGGGTCCGTGGTTGCTCCAGAGAATCTTGTAAGTCTTCACTGTGCGGTTGCGAGTTTCTCGGGTCTTGGTGTCCATTATCTCCCGAGGTTGTTCATAGTATTCTAGATCTGATATGATTGTAACATCTGGAATCCGAACCTCTTCCCGTTCTGGAACTCGAAGACACTTCTTCAACTGAGACACATGAAACACTGGGAAAACTGCGCTCATCTCTGGGGTAACTGCACTTCATAGGCTACTTCTCCCTTTTTGGCTATGATCTGATACGGTCCCACATATCGGGGTGCTAGCTTTTTCTTAATTCCAAAACGTTGAACCTTTCTCATGGGTGAGACTTTGAAGTAAACATAGTCTCTGACTTGAAATTCCAAGGGTCTCCTTCGTGTGTCAGCATAGCTCTTTTGTCGGGATTGTGCTGCCTTGATGTGTTGCTGTATTGTTTGCACAATCTCTTCAGCATCCTTTACGTAATCTGACCCATAGAATCCTCGATCTCCTGATTCAACCCAATTTACCGGGGTTCTGCATCTTCGTCCGTATAATACTTCAAAAGGTGCCATCTTTATAATTTCTTGGTAGCTGTTGTTATACGAAAACTCGACAAGGGGTAACCATTTCTCCCATGATTCTCCTGAAGATAAAAAACAAGCTCTGAGGATATCTTCCAAAATCTGATTCACTCTCTCTGTTTGTCTTGCGGTTTGGGGGTGATAAGCAGAACTTCTTACCAACTTGGTTCCTAGCTCCTTGTGCAACTGTTCCCAAAAACGTGCTATAAACTGGGGTCCTCTATCAGAGACAATCCTTTTTGGAACTCCGTATAACCTCAAGATGTTCTGAATGTACAAGTCTGCATACTGATGCGGTCGGTGGGTCGTCTTAACTGGTATGAAGTGAGCCACTTTAGATAACCGATCCACGATAACCCAGATAGAATCATTTCCCTTTTGAGTGGTGGGAAGACCTGTGATGAAATCCATACTAATCTCTTCCCACTTCCACTCTGGAATAGATAACGGCTGTAACAATCCGGCAGGTCTCAGATGTATAGCTTTTATCCTGCAGCAAGTATCACACCTTGCAACTTAAGCTGCAACTTCCTTCTTCATCCTAGACCACCAGTACCTTGTTTTCAAATCTTGGTACATCTTACTGCTTCCTGGGTGAATAGATAACTTTGAATTGTGAGCTTCATTCAGAATTCTTTCTTTCAGCTCTGTGTCCTTAGGAACAACCAACCTCTGATTATACCACATAATTCCCTATTCATCTATTCTGAAGTTCAAAGAACTACTGGTTTCCAACCTCTTCTTGATTTGACAGATCTCTTCATCAGTCTTTTGTCCCTCGATGATGTCACTTTCCAAGGTGCACTGTATGGTGATATTATTCAGCATAACGGGGTGCATAAGGTTAAATCCATCTTCCAACAGTGGTTGTAGAGAGTTGCAATGAGTCTTGCGACTCAAGGCATCGGCTACAACGTTTGCTTTTCCCGGGTGGTAATGCACTTCAAGGTTGTAATCCTTAATCAACTCTAACCATCTTCTCTGCCTCATATTCAACTCTGGCTGGGTAAAGATATATTTCAGACTTTTATGATCCGTGTACACATGACATAGGTTTCCCATAAGGTAATGCCTCCAAATCTTGAGTGCATGAACCACGGCTGCCAATTCCAAGTCATGAGTCGGGTAATTCTCTTCATGTGGTCGCAACTGGCGCGAAGCATATGCTATAACTCTCCCATTCTGCATGAGCACACATCCAAGTCCAACCTTGGATGCATCACAAAACACATCAAAAGGTTCCTCCAAGTTTGGCTGAGCCAAAACAGGCGCGGAAGTCAACAACGTTCGCAGAGTGCGAAAAGCTGTTTCACACTCTGGAGTCCATTCGAACTTCTTGTTTTTTTGCGTTAAACGGGTCATAGGCTTGGCTATTCTTGAAAAAATCCGGAATAAACCGACGGTAGTATCCTGCCAAACCCAAAAAGCTGCGAACCTCAAAAACACTCGTGGGTGCTTCCCAATCCATAACCTCTTGCACATTAGAAGGGTCTACAGAGATCCCTTCCTCTGAAAGGACGTGACCAAGGAAAGGTACCTTCTTTAACCAAAACTCACACTTACTGAACTTAGCATACAACTTGTGCTCTCTAAGCCGGGTCAAAACAACTCGTAGATGCTCAACATGATCCTTCTCATTCTCAGAGTATACCAAGATATCATCGATGAACACTACAACAAACTTATCCAACTCCGGCATGAAGACCGAATTCATCAGGTACATGAAATGTGCCGGTGCATTGGTCAATCCGAAGGACATAACTAGATACTCATAGAGTCCATATCTGGTAGAGAAAGCTGTTTTTGGTATATCTTCTCTTCTTATCTTAATCTGATGGTATCCTGATCTCAGGTCGATCTTGGAGAACACTTTTGCCTTTGATAACTGATCAAACAAGACATCGATTCGGGGTAAGGGGTACTTGTTCTTTATAGTTACTGCATTCAACGGTCTGTAATCCACACACATCCTCAAGGTTTTATCCTTCTTCTTCACAAAGATAGCGGGACATCCCCAAGGTGATGAACTAGGGCGTATCAAACCCTTATCCAAGAGCTCTTGCAACTGAACCTTAAGCTCTGCTAACTCTTTAGCGTGCATCCTATACGGTCTCCGAGATATGGGTGCTGTTCCAGGGACTAACTCTATAGCAAACTCCACATCTCTGTCTGGTGGTAGTCCAGGCAACTCATCACGAACAACATCCGGAAACTCACACACTACTGAGATCTCAGCTATCTGTTTTGCGGTGACGTTGAACAACACTCCGATCTCGTGGGGGTTTCGGGGTAACTTAAACCGAAAAGTAGACCCATTCCGGGGACTAACCATAGAAACTACTCGCTCTGCGACATCAAGATTGACCTTCCAGAGTTTCATCCAACCCATACCTAAGATCACATCCAAACCCAGACCAGGGATTACGATGGAATCCACTATGGCCTTCTTATCCCCAAAAGTCATTTCCACTCCTTTAGCCATTTTACGCGCGGAGAGAACAGCTCCGGCTGAACTTATCTGATATCCCCGATCTAACTCTACCAACTCAAGATTACTTCTCAAAACAAAGTTCTCACTTATGAAAGAATGCGATGCTCCAGAATCAAACAGCACAACTGCGGGGCATTGATTAACAAGAAACGTACCAGCAGTGACAGGCTCTCATTCCGGCACTTCCTCCACGGTGGTGTGATGCACATGACCTGCGCGAGGTGGAGGCTGGGTGTACTGCTTCTTTGGACGAGGGCACTGACGTGATAGGTGTCCAGTCTGACCACAGTTGAAACATGGCCCAATCACATATGGAGTCTTGGGGCCTCCTGCACTTCCTGTCTTATTCTTGTTCTGCATCAGAGGAGCAGTGTAGGGCTTCTGAAAACTGGGACGGGGTCGGTTGGTAGTGATCTTCCTCTGCGGGGGACGGAACCTTGCTCCAGCCACTGGCGGGCGATACGGGGTGCGTGCTCCGAAAGGGGCCCTCTGTTGAGACGAACCTCCTTCGTTCGCACGACGACGGGTCTCTGTCGCCAGCCTGCTGTCATTGGCCTCTTGATTTAGGCAGTCACTGACAAAGTCACTGAAGGTGGTGCGGTGACTGTTGCCCATTTTTTAAAGCATGGCGGCACTCATTCCACGCTTGAAGCTTGCGATCTTCTTGGCCTCAGTGTTGACAAAGTCTGGGGCGTAGCGAGCTAGGTTGTTGAAGCTGTGCAGATACTCGGACATAGATCTAGTTCCCTGAGACAGCCTCATGAACTCTGCAATCTTCATTTCCATCAGACCACTAGGGATGTAGTGGTTGCGCATAGCAGTCGAGAACTGATCCCAAGTGACACGTGCATTTGCAGGCAAGGATGCACGGTACTGGGCCCACCACAAACCTGCAGGTCCTTCCAACATGTGCGCGGCATACTCTGCCTTGAGCTCTTCCGTCAGCCGAAGCAGACGAAACTTCTGGGTGATGGAGTTGAGCCATTCATCAGCCTCAAGCGGTTCGGTGACTTCCTTGAACACCGGGGGACGGGTGTCCAAGAAGTCACGGTAGGAGCTGTACTGGTTGGGCTCCGGACCTTGACGCTGCTGGTGCTGTTGTGCGGTGTTGTTAGCAATGTTGCGGAGGGTGGCCTCCATGTGCCTCTGCATCTCTTCCATGTTCCTTTGGCTGCCCAAGAACTGGCCGAAAAACGCTTCCGGCGTCATCGGCGGCGGTGGGGGAGGTGGCAGATTCTCTTCCTGTCCAGACCCCTGTCCACGTTGGCTGCGAGTGTGTGCCGGCATCTGCATATCCCATTAATAAGCAATCATTAGGTGATGTTACATCGATCATGAATAAATACTGCGTTGTACATAATTCGAAAATTTAGCACACGACCAAGTATAATTACTCATTTCCATACAACATCACAGAATAATCGCTCGAAATTAGACATGCAAACGACGGATTTCCATAAAAGAGTCCAGATCGAAGTCTGGACTTTGTCCAAAAGACATACATGCCATCATACATCTCAAACATAAAACCAACACATGTTTCGAGTGTTACATCACTTAGCGAGCGTGCTCAAGCTATACAAAAGAAAACGACTCCTAGCGAATCTAACGCTCAGGCGTCTCCAGCGGCGGACGCGGCGTCCTCCACGTCGGCGTCGATCATCGGCTCGTCAGCGTGATCCTCCTCCGGTGGGGCGTCAGGACCAAGGACCTCTCCGTCCTGGGGATCCGGGGCCTCGGCTGCGGCTAGGGCGACAGCCTCCTGTGCGGCGTGATGCATCTGGTGGACTGCCTCGTGGAGCTGGTCGATGTAAGCCTGCTGTCCATGGATCTGCTGTATCAAGAGGTGAGCTCCCTCTCTGAGCTGGTCGAGCGCGGTGCGGGCCTCATCCCTCTGAAGGGAGGTAGTCAGGTACATCTGCTCTGCAACGGTCCTGGCAGTGGCCTGTGCTGCTGCTGTAGTACGGGCGTCGTCACGCTCAAGAGTGATCTGCTGAATCCTCTCCTGAAGGCGAGCTACCTCGGCATCGAACTCTTCCTGTAGCTTCCTCTTGCTCTGGTAGGTGGCGGTGAGGGTGAAGGACACGCTCTCGAGGTTGCGCTCCAAACTCTCACATACACCTAGCAAAGCTCCAGTGGCGCTCATCGCAGGCGTCTCACAGTAGAACCTCTCTTCTGCACTTCCCGTCAGAACCGACTCCAAGGTCTGCTTCCAGCGTAATGGAAAAAGTGATCCACGAGGGAACACTCCTGCCATAGCGCTAGCTAGGTTGGTGGGGAAACGGGCGATGATATCCTTCAGCACAAGATACGCTGCCCTGTTAGCTCCATCCTTGGCGCAGGTGCCTCTGGTGATCTCTGTCCATCCTGTCCAGTGAGGCTTGGCGGGCAAAGCTTTGACTTTGATCTCCACCATGACCAAGGAATCCTGCCCGTAGATCTCCTTCGGCCATGAGTACCTAGGCTCCTGTCCTTCCTCATAGCCCACGGCCTGCAGAATCCTCCAAAGGATAGTCGGCAATCCGAAGTAGGACAAGAACGTCTTCCGGGTCAGCTTGGTGGCCAAACGGTGACGCGGAACTCCTCTTCCTCCGGTGGCCTTGCGAGCAGTCAGCTTAGTCCGGGCCATCTGTAGAAACAAAAGGGTTTCAAACTCTCGTGAGACGGATATTAAGTTGGCAAATTTTTATATAAAAGAGACAACTTTTAATTAAGAGGAGGTAATGTAAATGCAAGAATATAAACATGATGCATGATCGTACTTACGTTCTCACTCACTAATCATGACTCGTAAGTCCTAACGTTCTAGTCGGTGGCAAGAACGATCTCTCATGCATTATCTACACGTTCTACTCGATCGCATAGTTAGCGTACCTGCAGAAGATTCATCTCAGCCCAAAGCAATCCCAATGATAAAACAATTGAGCATTGGCTAATATGCGCAAAATACATAGAAGCCAACACTAAACACCATGCACCAACATAGAAAACACCCTCAAAAACATTGATACCCTCATATGTGTCTGCGTGGAGCTCGCACATACTTGGTATAAGAACTCTCACCTAGACCGACGGTTGGACGGTCATGCTCTCATATCTCACAAAATCATTTTATGCATGTTTTCGTGATCGACGCATTCTCTTTTTCCCGAGAATGGACCAGCAAATAAAGATCCAGCATGAAGCAAAACCCTGAACCCTGTTAGCAGTTAAGCCACCTGAATCCTAGTATAGGGCTTAAGGACGAGACGGGACACACTTAGTAATTGAAAATAGTTTTGAAAATAATTTTGAAATACCCATTTTAGTTCGAAAATAGCTCTTTGTGGATGCAATAACTTGAACCATGCTCTGATACCAGCTGTGGCAGAACCGTCCTGATTATAAGAGCTCAAGTACCGTCTTAGTCAAATCCGTCTGACTTCGACTCATACTTGAACCCATATAACCCCGGTAGTCCGGAAATCTCGAAGGATTTCTATCACCGTACAACATACAGGATCGCATTGTTCAAGAATTACATTCGCAAAGATACATCACAGAGAACGGAACCGAATTTAAAGTATCAGAGTGCGAATTTAAAACAGAGTTATTACAATACCAAATTTAAAAGTGCGGAAGCTGAAATAAGTTTGAAACACGACCACCACACATGTGGTCCAAATAAAACATTGTTTGATAAATCCAACTCACACAACTCACTCTTCCCTTTTTAGATAATGTGCCACTAGAAGTCTCAGACCAACAAAAGAAAAAGGGAAGCTTCTGGAGGACCCTGCCCTGGGCCTACTCCTCATCACCTTCCACCGGGTAGAGGCAGTGCTTACAATAGCCAAAGTAGACCTGGCCATCTGCAACAAACGGGATAAACCCTGAGTACGGGAATGTACTCAGCTAGACTTACCCGTCCAACTGAAAATAAAGACACCAAGGGTATGCAAGGCCTTTTTGGGTGGAGCTGGGATGTTTAGTTGCGGAAAGCTCACAATTAAGATAAGGAGTATTAAATGACATAGATGAGCTGTCAGTTTTAGACCTGTTTCTTTACTCTAGGTTTGCACCTGAACTACTGCACACACTTGAGTCTAACAGACAATAGTATAACCATATCCAGTTGACTTATCCATATTTTAGTTGAACCTTTTACACATCACATGGAGTTGTATCGTGGTGAAGCTCGCCATAGTTTCCCACTAACCGGGGGAGACAGCGACTCGAATCGAATTCCAAACCAGCTGGTGAAAGACCTTTAATGCCAGCCCACACTTTCCCCGTCGGGTCCATGCATTGGGCAACCGCTCGACGCTTGTTCGTGGTGGTAATCGTCGCGGTTCAAGCACGGACCGCCCAATTGGAACCTGGCGATGGCCTCACGTGGCAGATCGCAATTTCCATACTAGAGGGCGCGACACGGGTCGAAACCGGCCCGAACAGCTTCTAACCGGCTTTGGGGTCGATGATTACGGCACCGACATATCCCTAAGTAAAAGGGCGCGTTCAAAAATGAACGAGGGCCAACATCGATACAAACCTACACGATCCAACAGACGGACTGCCCCCATGTTCCAACTTGGTGCCTTGCCTTCCAGTTGACCGTATTTTATTATTACTCAGGTTCTTTTCCACAATAGCAAATATAGCCAACTGTGATCCGGTAACTACCCATCAGGGTATTACGGGAACATTCTTAACTACTACTTTTATTAAGCAAGCTAAGCAATTCTACATTGTAAATAAATAATAGGATAACAAGGTAGATATTAATCAATAACCAAGGAATTGTAATGCAGCAAGTAGGATTCATTCCAACTCCTAAACCTAATGCATCACAATATAAAAGGACTCAAGTAATTTTAATTGCAAAAGATAGGAGGCTTAATATGCTCCGGGGCTTGCCTTGAGAGAAGACTGAGGCCTCCTGGGAGGGGCACTCAGGCAGGTTAGTGTCGGCCGCGGGGTCGACTTCCTCGGCTTGATGCAGTTCCGGGATCTCCTGCTCGGCATTTGTCTCCTGCTCTTGGTCTTGCTCCTGAACTGTCGATCCTATTGTAATGCGATTGAAAATGATAAATAAACAATGCGTGGTGTGAGATGGGGTGGTAAGAAAAGAACATTTCTTGCAAACCACAAAACCAACTTGTTGAACCACTTTTGACATTGAGGTAAATACTTATTTATTTCATAAAACAAAATCCATTAATTTACCTATTTCTTATTTAGAAATTCAAAAGAAATTCAGGATTGAACTGGAAGTGCATTTTTCTGAACTCAGAAAAATCCACAAAAATTCCAGAAGGCAATTAACACCTGCTGGACTTCACTGAACAATTTCCAGCCAGAAATAAAATTCAGAACTGCAGATATAAAAATAACAATTAAACTACTCAAAAGGTGCTTTGAACTAACTTTTTACACAAAAAGTGTTCAACAGCATATTTCCTAATTTTCCTGGCTTCAACTACTCATAAACATTCTACTGTAGAAAGCTTGTGGTCAAAGCATAAACATACAAGCCTACACAAAATAAACAAATCTATTCCAAATTAAACCCATTGAACTACAACCCTACTGAAAAAGGGTTGTAAACTCAATTTCATATTTTTCCCAGATTCGACTCCACATTTCATACTTATCAAGGAAGTTCCATGAACAGAAACATTATATTATTTCTTACAAGAATTTTCAAAGAAACACAAAGAAAAGTACATTTGTAAAGGAACTTCAGATTTTTCCATACAACAGCCCATGCTTACATTTTTTTTAGTCTGAACATAACATTCAGAGACTACACAATTTTTCCCACATTTTATTTTGACATATAAAACACCTTAACATTTATTCAAAGAAATCAGCCAAAAAGGACTTTTAATCATAACAGAAACTTTTTCTACATAAACAGTGCATCATATATTTTTCACAGGTGCAAAACATGATAATAAACTTACACAAAATTTTCCAGGAATTATCTCAACCAGAAAACATATATAACCATTTATCTAAACAAAAGCTCATAAACTAAAATAAATAGAAACAGTAAAATAAACTTTTACCAAAAATACTTTCATATTTTTCCATGATAGATCTACTGATAAACAAGCTAGCAAAACTGAAAGTACTTTATTTGGACTTTTAAAACGAGCTACACAAAAATAACAAGCAATTTCTGGAAAATAAAAGTAAAAAGGAAAACATTTGAAATCATCCCGGCTCGGCCTTGCGTGAACGTGGTCCATGGACCGGGTCAGGCTGACACGCGGGGTCCGCTGGTCAACGGGACCCACCCGTCAGAGAGGGCGAAGCGGGGGAAGGTTTGACCGGCGAAAGCTCGTCGACGGTGAGGTCGCCGGCGGTGAGGCTAGGCTCGATAGACTCGTCTCGACCAGGCGCATCCAGCGATGGGGTCGGCTTGGCCAGAGGGTGACGAAGCGTGCCGGCGGCGAGCGGTGGCGGACGGCGGCGACGGCGACACACGGCTACGCAGTTTCCGGCGGTCGCCGGTTAAATTGAGGCAGGCGAAGGCTCACACGAACCCTGGGGAGGCTATCCGCGGGCTCGGATTGGCTCGGGAAGCTCCGAGGAAGCTTGGCCACGCGAGCGGCCATGGCGGACGGTGGCGAGGCTCGGCTAGGCCGTGTCCGGCGGTCGCCGGCCAAATTGGCGCGTGCGCAGTGCTTTGTGAACCCTAGGGAGCTACGTGAGTGGGTTGGTTTGGCTCGGATGGCTCCAGGGAAGCTTGGCCTCGTGCATGGCCACGGCGGACAGCCATGGCGCTCGACCGGGGAAGAAGAGGTGGGTGAGAGCGGTAGCGTTGAGGCTAGTCGGTGTTCTCACCTTGCCCTGGCTTGGTGATGCTCGACGGAGAAGAGGGGAAGCGGAGAAGCTTCGGTCGATGTAGAACAGTCACGAGCTCCAGACGGTGCCGATGGCGACCGCGGCGGCGCTCCACAGACTTCGGTGTCAGCGAGGCTCGGCGGGTGGTGCAGAGGTGCGCACCGTGTGTGCACGGCGTGGGCGGATTGGTGGCCGAGGTTAATCAGCCGGTGGTGGCTCGGCTAGGGCGGAAAGGCGGAGGGGGTTTGTGGTGGTGGTCGCGGCGAGAGCGAGTAGAGCGCTCGTTCTTGCTCGGTGGCGCGGGGAGGAGAGTGGGAGCGAGAGTGGGAGAGCGTGTGTGCGCGGGTGAGTGAGGGAGCGGTGAGAGCGCTCGGGGTCTTGACCGGGGCCTTGGCCGGCCGGTGGTCGTGGCGGGGCCACGGCGTGGCGTGCGGCGGGCGACGGCGCGGCGAGCGAGGGTGGCGCGGCAGGCGAGGCGAGCGCGGAGTGGGCGAGCGGGATCGCTTGCTTGCTCGGGCACGCGAAGATCGAGTGGGGAGTGGCGGAGGCGGATACGGCGCAGAGGCTGGGCGCCACGCGGCAGGCCGGCCGGCGTACGGCGCGGCGGGGCTGTCGGGCGCGGCGCGCGCGCGGGCGAGCGCGGCTGGGCCGGTGCGGCGCGGTGCGGGCGAGCGCGTGGGCTGGGCCGGAAAAGCCGATTGGGCCGAAAGGTGGGCGCGGGAAAAATTCTTTTCCTTTTTCTTTTTCTAAAAATTTTCCAAACTTTGACCACTCAAAAACGTTTTCAAAAACTCCAAACCAGGCTTTGACCCAAATATAAAAGTTGCTCAAAATAATTTTCTCTACAACTTTCATATAAGACACTTTTTCTGAAAACCATTTTTACAACCTCCACATAAATAAAGCCAATTTTGAAACATAAAACATTTTGCTTAATTCATTTTTATTTAACAAACTATTTTGAACTAGGTCAAAATACCAACATGAAAAGCACTCTACTCAATATTCTTTATTTTATAAACTCATTTGCTAAGATAGAAATCCACTTAAACTATTAAGTCCAATAGAAATCCAAAATCCAAATAAACAAAAAGGCAAAAAGCACTCATATGCACATGAAATGATGCAATGCATTGCTTATGCATTTTAGTAGCTAAATGTGGTTCCTAATGCAGTGCTTGACACTAGGGTGTCACAAAAACCACGAGAAAGCCGAGCCAGATAGAGAAAGAGGGAACATTCTGACTTTGAGTGCTTGCTCATCACCGATCTCTCCAATCTGTACTAGGAACTGGGTTATATGCTCCATGGTTGACACTGAACCAGTTCCTGTGAACTTGGTAAAATCAGGAATTCTATATCTTGGAGGAAGAACAACCTGATCAAACCACTCTGGATATGGCTTTTTGTAACCAGTCACAGTGGATTTTGGAGTCAAACCAAATTGCTTTTGAACCAGGTCGGTTACCCGACTCATCAACTGGTCAATCTGATTCACCGGCTCTTGATAGCCGATGTTCTGCCCCCCGACGATATTGCCGTTGTATCCTGGGTTCTCTTGAGCATCCATAGTATAGAAATCAGAGACATAATGATATCCCTGAGGGATATCACCAGATGCTACATTCCCTTGATATGGCGGTGTATTGAAGTTTCTTGTGATGCGCCTTGCCTGAGGAGCTATTTTTGTAGCCGATGAGCACATATTATTATTATTCATAATCGGCTGTTGCACTGGCTGCGGTGTCATGCCCCCAGGATTAATCATCATCTGGTTTCCATTGCCATTTGGGCCATTGGTCTGAGGTCCAGTAGAAGTTCCAGCTCCTTGATTGTTTCCAATATTATATGCCGGACCTCTTCTATCACCACTTATGTTGAAAACTTCCTTCATGGCATTCGTGAGGCTGTTGAGAAAAGCTTCATTATGGTTCATCAAGGTGGCAGACATTGCTTTGCCAATTACTTCTTGCATGGCATTGTGTGGAACTTGGACCATTGGATCAACGTGTCCATCAAAAACCACTCTTGGAAGGTGAGATTTCTGAGTGATCTTCTTATCTCTGGTCTTGCTGAAGCTCAATAAGCACATGTGTCGATATTGATCGACAGTTTCTTCTATTAAGCCCTGAGTTTCCTCTAGGAGGTCCTCCATTTTCACATGCAACACTTCCTCGTTGTTAAACATCGTGACTCAGACGATTGGGTCCCACCGGGCGTGCCAAAAGAATGTGTTGACGCAAAATCTCGGTCAGGGAGCGCCAACACACTCGGGCGTACGGTCCTCAGAGGGGTACGGAGCAAATCCTGACCTCCTGGACCTTCAGCAAGCGGTGGTGCCGATTCTCAGCAAAATCGACTTCGGGCGTGCCAGTCAATTTGACCTGTAATTGACAAGGAGAAGAAAAAGATCATCAAATCGTGGAACCTGCCGGTTTGGTGCCAGACAGTTCCAAATTATGCGGCTCTGATATAGCCATTTGTCTTTAGGACATTGACTACAAATCAACTCCCACGAGATTGCATGAAAAATGACGAAAAAAGATATGAAGCATGACGGCTATGACATATGTAAGATGAACGCTTATGACAAACAGACAACCGATAAGCTTTAAAAGATATTAACGGATAAAGGTCTATATGTACGTTTAAGTGACATGAAACCAACGTATCGACTAAATGCGCAAGCAGTTCTATTCATTAACAGTGGGGTGTCTCCATGCAGCCATAATAACAAATAGATCGATAAAATAACTTGAACACCAACAGTGGGGTGTCTCAATGCAGCCTTCATGATGGTCAAGCTAGATCATGTCTCGTGCATAAAGTAAATCCGTTGATTCCAAACCACTTAAAAGAACGTATTATGAAGAAAGCATAACTGGATCGGCTATTTCAGCTGATACAGGGTCCATGAGGCACGAACAAGATCTACCCGACAAAAGCATGATTTAAACTAAGATAAACAGACTTAATCTACCATATATATCAGTGGGGTTCGGAAATACAACCATAATAGACATGCTAGATCAAATCTATCTGCTCTTAAATCAGATCATGGTTTTACCGGGTATCTCGAACGCACAACATGTAACAACCAAGGTTGGCAAAAATAGCCGATGAGAGGCTTGTATCGGCTATTTCCTCTATTGTGAGCGTGTAAACCTCAGAACAGCCGATACTGAGCATCCTTTAGGTGTAAGCTACTTTGTCAACCTTGATTGGGCAAGATGTTGTTTAAAATATAAATAAACAAATTAAAACATAAAACAACATGGTTAACTTAATGAATCTATTAGCTTGCCAAACCAATAGAGCCGATAACTAGCCAAGATCGACTAAAGTAAGAGATTGACCAGAGTCAAGACAGTCTTACAAAAGATGAGCTTAGACCGATAACTAGCCATGCCATAGCTTAACAAGAGTTTGGTTGATGTCAATGCAGCCTTATTACACGATGACACAAGCCATTGGTGAACTTACAAGCAAACCGGAGGTCGGTCGGTGCTGATGCAGCCCTGCCTGATTGAAGGTCTCGCCGAGATCTACGTTACTCCTACTCCTAGGGTTTTGGCCGAGGGCCGGTTGTGTTTGATTGATTGGGGATTCCTACAAAATCTGGGTTCTTGGCTATTTATAACCCGGTTGACTCCTGCCCTAATAGGAATAGATTACAAAAAAAGGAAAAAATAAAAGACGACCCGAACTTGAACTCTTTGGTCGAGTCCGACACGTCTTCGAAGCCCGTCGTGCTGGTCCGCTTGGAGCTTTCGGGTCACCTTCGACTTGCACGAGCTTTTTATACCTTCAGGCCGATTCTTTTCCTTGGCAAATCAGCCGTTTATGTTTATAAAATATCAAATATCTCGGTCCAAAATCTGGTGTAAACAATTACTGAAACAATCGCTGAAGCAAGTTGAAGATGAACTTGAATCCGCAGGTACAAGATGAGGAAGTTGATCCGACAGGCCGGAGCTCCTTCTTGATCTCTTCCTCTCTCTCTCCCTTCTAGTTCTAGTATAACACTAGGTTCTAAACCTAAACTAGAGGGGTATCACGTCTTCTACTTGAAAGCTCGCTCTTGAAGTCTTCTTCTAGGGTTTCTGAATGAGGCGTAGACTTTTCTTAATAGAGACTTGATCTTCCCTGGGGTCTGGGGGCCTGTTTATATAGCCCTGAGGGATCAACCGCGATCGTTGGATCAAACCGACTTCACGTAGAGCTAAGATGGATCTTCAAAGGCGGTGGAGGAAGCTTCCAGAAGACGGAGGCCAGCGGGCCCGGTGGGAGACTGGTCGGTCTAAGGATGGGACCGGTCGGTCCCACCTGGCGGCCTCTCGGGGTGTCCTGCCTCGTGGCGTTCTCTGGTGTTCTCTAGATCCTTCTGGAGTATTCCTGAAGTGCTGGTTCCGTAATCTTCCGTCGGTTTCCTTCTAGGAGAAGTAATCAGTGCTGGTTTCCTGGTTTAGTCCCTGTAGAATCAGAATTCACCAAAACTCGTGGAATATTGTTAGTTTCAAACCCTACAACTATGCTTTGTGATTCATTTAGTGTCATTTCGTGCAATAGTTGATGGTTTAATATGAGCATTAGTGAGCATCAACAAGTTCCCCCAAGCTTACCCTTTGCTAGTCCCTTAGCAAAACTAAAAATTAACAATGGATCAGAAGTTGCTACAATATCTTCACTTCTAACAAGTATACCTGCTGTTAAATAAAAATTCTCCAAAACATATCATGTTATTCTTCATGGGGCTTATTACTTTTACCTTAGATCTTGAATAATTGAGAGATTGAACGATCAAATCAAGCACTATGTCTCTAGTTCTTTCACTTCACCTTTATCCCAGAGTTTTAATTAATTTTTAAAAGTTTTAATACATATGTTGTCAAATTAAACAATGGATCCAAAGAGAAAGTCAACCAACCATTGAATCAAGAAGTGCATGTGTATGGAAAAATGATGTCGAATGCTCTTTTGAATATATTCACTCTCTTCTGTTTATCAGAGACATATGGCTATTAGGCTAATTCTACTATCGGGCATGTGCCCATTTTTTTTCTCTAACATTTTTTTTTCTTTTTTCTTTCGAGGTTCCGGACACTTGTCCCTTTTTATTTCCTCGGGATCTATCTTTTTGAGGTTTCGGACACTTGTCCCTTTTTATTTCCTCGGATCTTTTTTTTCTCTTTTTTTTTCATAGCCACATGTTTCCAACAAACTTCAAAGAGTATAGCAACAGATAATAATGAGCATTATGCGGAAGATGGATGAAATGTGTAAGTGATCTCAATTCAATGGCAAGATAACATCTCACAGGGTCACAAAGCTTAATTTAACTCAATGCAATTATTAGTCATATTCATATTTAGAAATCTCTGGAACTTTAGTGTTGTTTAGAACAAGATAATAGCAGCTCAGATCATCACATGTCATATCCCAATTTCCTAGACCTGAGATTAGGTATTTGCCAACCATATATTTAATTTTATTTTAAGGCATCATTATTAATTAGAAGAACTCATGCTTTGATGGCTAGGTACTTGAAAGAAATTAGATAGAGCAACTATTCATCACTTCCATGCAAAAGATTAGAGAGAGAGGGTTCTTCTTTGATCATCAACTTCTTAAAACAAACTAAACCCACTATTTTATTTATTTAATCTAACACACTCTAAGATATAATATAAAAGCTAATAATAATAGTAGTAGTAACAATAATAATAAAGACATACCTGAATCACGAAGATAACGGGGGTGCGTCTCCCCCAAGCCGGTTTCCTTAATAGTGTTGAGTCTTCATGTGCCCATATATTTTTGTCTCTTTTTTAATTAATGGTGAGCCTTCATGTGCCCACATATTTTTGTTCTTTTCTTTTTAAGGGTGAGCCTTCATGTGCTCATATTTTTTTGTTTTTTTCTTTTTAAGGGTGAGCCTTCATGTGCTCACATTTTTTTTGTTTTATTTTGAATTTGTTTATAAAAAACTTAAGAGGATAAAGATACTTACGTGGATACATGGGGGTGCCTTCCTCCAAGCTGAATGTTGACGTAGTCGTTCGATCTTGCAATGTAGCAGACTGGCAATGGATATGTCCTTCCTCTGTTAGAGCTTTGATTGATGTTGATGTTTGTTGGGACAGTGCTCTAACAGTGGATGGAGAATTCACTTGTTCGTCAGCTTTTCTTGGCCTTTCAAATCCTTTGAAATTCAAATAGACAACAAAACTTGTGGAACAGATTAAGCATTAGCGGTTGGCCACTCAAGTTTTAGTTGTCTAGAATTTCAGTAAGATCTCTTTCTCAATATTTTTATGTTTTTATAATTTTATGATGCAAGAGAAAATGCAACAGGATGAATGCATGCATATTTATTTTTATTATTTATGCCACCACGGTGAATATCTTTGCGGGTTTTTACATCGTAGAATTATTCACATGAGGCTTTATGGTTTATGATGTAGTGTAACAAATGCAATATTTTTATTTTCTTTTCTAATGCCATGCAGAAATTAAAATGTGTTGTGAATTAAATATGATAATGCAAGAAATGGATATGGATTAAATATGAGAAATATGCAGCAAAGTAAATATAAAGATAACTACCGATGTTTACCTTTTGGCGAAGGTTCAGATATTTAGGTCCGACGAACCAGACCTTCCCTTGGTTCTGACCTCCCAAGGTATGTCAGACGTTTGGAAAGTTGTTATTGATTGTATCTCTAAGGTACAGACTTTTTCTTTTATACTTTCTTGGTCTGAATCTTCACTTCCTGTGGTTCACTATCTAGAGGTTTCTCTTGTTCTTTTCTGGGACAGTGTCGATAGCTTCTTCTTCAAGATTGGCCTTTCTATTCTTGATAGCTTGTCTTCTTTGGCTTTAAGAGCGGCGTCCTTCACTTCTATTCTTCTTGGGTGCTTCATTGGTCATGTAGTTGATGAAGTAGCATTGTACCCTTTTTTTCTATGAAAGTGAAAATGGATTTCCTCTTGTAAATGATTGTACTTGTAGCGTAGAGGAATGGTCTTCCTAGGATGAGGTGGACATCATCGTCTTCTCATGTCGAGGATTAAGAAGTCTGTGGGGACTTCATGACCTCTAATTCTGACTACGATGTCTTCCATCATTCCTTCTTGTTTATGCCTCTTGATATGGTGTCATTCGTTTGTCCAGCAGTTTGAAGTGAAGCGTTAATTATGGAAACTGGCAGCATCTTGCTCAGTGTGCATGTTCTTGCAGATCTAGGACCTTCACCCTGTAGAATTTGGGAGTGATAAACTTCTCCATGTTTTGCTCAAGAGTGTGTTCTGCTCATAAAGACAAGGTAGAGATCAAGTGCATGGGCTCTGTTGGTGGAAAAACACCAATAGAACCAAAAGTTTTGTTTATTCCTCTCTAACCTTAGGCACATTGCACAAGATAAACTTTTTGTTTATGTGTTCTATTCAATCTTAATATGAGTGATAGGATCAGAGGATGAGCATGAAAGTAACATCTTAAAATATTTAACAGATCAAATTACTTAACCCAAGGAAGGATAATCTATGCCTAATGTGTCGATCTTTTCATGATTGAGATATATCATCTTCCAAAGGTTAGATGCACAACATTTTAGCTCATTTAGTTAAGATAGTGAGATTGAAGAGAGTAAAGCTAGAAACAAAGATCAAAGGACTGAACATGTTGAGTTGATTAGGTTGGATCAAGTGAGGTGCAACTTACATATGTTTAGTTCTTTATTTATGTTCATACTGGAATCAAGAAGAAGCTTTTAAAGTGATGAAATGTTACTTTGTCATTGAAGAGTGATGTGTCGAACCACCTTGTGGAAGCTTCTCTTGTCTAGCTGGCTTGTCTTCTCTTGTTTGTCTCACAGTGTGATTGAGAGGAGGAAGATCACAGTGGAATCATCTTTAGAGGTATCGATCTTCCTTCTCTTGTGTCGACTTATCAGTGAAGACGTATTGTTCCTTGAGTATGCTGACTAGAATCCTCTCTCTTTCTTGTATTAATTCTGTACTATGAGGATGTAGGGATAGTTCCGCATTCTTCTCTTGTCAACCTTTCTTGTTTTCCTTTAATTATTGGGTTGATAAGAGACTTGAAGTTAGAGCTGTTACTCGAGTGCCTCCATGATAGTCTTTGTCTCTTAGTGTCACAACTAAGACTTGTTCTCTCAACAGTGTCTAGATGATGGAGATCTTATCGGTTGTTCTTCTTGATTTGCTAACTCAAGTAATCTCTTCATCTTCTAACTCTTGTGGTGCAGTGGCTTCATCCTTCATGATGCCCTCCTCAATTCTTGGCAGTTGGCTCTCCCTTCGTGGTCTTCTCTTGGTTCTCTTTGGCTGCTCATAAGTAATGTAGATGTTGAAGATGCAGCGAAAGATCCAAAAGTTGACTTCTCCAGGTTCGGCAAAGATGATAACATTGATGGTATTCAAGAATGATCTTCCAAGAATGAGTGGTGGATCATATTCTTCTTCTCGACTGGGACAACATCTAGTGGTTTGTATTGATCAAAGTGGTGGATAGGAGATCAATATGTTTGAAGTTGGGTTTCTCCTTCCTCCCTTTGATCGTGAAACACATCTAGACAACGGAATTGTGTCTCCCAGGCTGGCTTGTGGTGTAGATGGACTCCCAACAACATGTTCATATGTTTGACTTGTAGATCTTGCTATTGTTGTATTGGTATCATCTTGTCTCCCAAGCTAGCTCTTGATTAGAAAAGAGGATAACTTCCCACTTCTTGTCTTGATGTCTTGGGCAATGATGATTGCAGGCATAGGTTGTCTCATACGAGGTATGTTGCATCCTGTTTGTCATCAGCACCCAAGCAAGACTCAAAGCTAGGCTAGCACCATTTGTGATCTGAGAGTAGGTTTGTGTGTCTATGATTTGAGTTTTGGATCTTCAATGTTTAGACCAAACCATGGATGAACAAAATCTCTCTCCTACATAACGTTAGTGGATATATACTCGAAGGATTGCAAGAATTTGAAACATGGGTTGTTATCCATAACTTATGTATTTTGCATCTATGCTAATAAAAAGATGTTTTTAGGATTGTTTTAGCATAGACTAGTATTTTATGTGTTGGCTGCACTTTAACATGATTCAAGGCAAAAGATATCTTGCAGTAGAAGACAAAATAAATAAACTTTGATACTCACAGTTCTTTCATCCATGATGAATGAGCTGAGTCTTCATTGTGCAAAGTTGTTGAAGTTCATGTGTCTCTTCATCTCCAGTGTGAGTTCATCTCCGAACTTTCCCAAATTGATATTGAAAGTTTTCCTGTAGGGGTTACTCCAACAAAATATCCAACATCCACTATAGCATACTATCGGCTCAAAAATCAACCTAGACACCATGTCTAATTTGATCTAGGAATGCATTTTAACTTAATTGCTTAAATTAAAAGCCTTTGAAAGTAAGATCACAACTCCTAAACTAGGCACTATGCTTAATTTAAGAGATGTATGAAAGTACTCCAAACCTAAACATATAATATAACGAATGAGGGTAGCATGAAAGTATTATAGAGATTTATTCAGATGGTGATGAAACATCATGATTAGTATATGAGCATATCTTAAAGGTAGGGACAACCAACATAGCAACACGACAAGAGATGCTCTTAGAAAGTCTATTCCCCAAGCTTGGATTTTGCACAAATCAAGATTGGATGAATGTAATTCAATGTTGCATGATGATTGGTTGGACATACCTTGTGTTTGTTGTTCCTTCGTTCTTTTCTGCTCCAGACCTGGAAAGGTTAGTGACAAAATACCCGAAGGAATATTTTCACAATTATATTTCTATGCTCAATGCAGCGGAAAGGCAGGCGTAGCTAATAACCAGATGTTATGATGGGGTGTAAGGATTTTGCTGGTTATAGCTTGCGCTCATGGGGTAGTGATAGATAAGAGTGGAATTCAAAAACAACATTCATAAGAATGTAAACAAAAATAATGAAAAGACTGGGACAAAAAAGGAAAAGACAAAAGTATGATTACAAGGTTAAATTAAGACTTAAGATGATCTACCGTTCCCCGGCAACGGCGCCAGAAATGCTTGTTGGTATAAATTAACGCACACTCTACTTTATCCGCATGTGCACAGATAAAATCTACCGATGTAGCACTTCACCGGAGTAACCCAGTTTTAATATCGAACCCAAAGGAACGGATAGTGTTAAGTCTTAAAGTCTAACCCCTGAGTAGCTAACAAGGACAGAGAATCTAGAAGTATAGAGGGGATCACTAAGGCTGTCTAATTCCAATTTAAGAGTGATATGTTTGCATTATTCTTAGTGGGGAAGTTGCCATAAAAGGTCACAAACAGAGTATGAGTCTTTTATGCAAATGTATAATCCTACCGAGCCTACACACGGGTAAGTGGACTATAGAAGAATCAACAAGGCTATAAGAGTCACCCTTGCGAACAACCAGTACTGCCGGCGTTATAGGAGGCATTTATGAGCTATCAAGTGTAAGCACCACGCTTACACTATCCAACTACTCTAACTCTAGAATGACTAGAATTAAAGTACTCAAAAGAGAGTCATAAACCTTAAGAATAATAAGAACAATGACTCAAACATAAATATAGACGTTGATTACCGAAACAATCGCTGAAGCAAGTTGAAGATGAACTTGAATCCGCAGGTACAAGATGAAGAAGTTGATCCGACAGGCCGGAGCTCCTTCTTGATCTCTTCCTCTCTCTCTCTCCCTTCTAGTTCTAGTATAAGACTAGGTTCTAAACCTAAACTAGAGGGGTATCTAGTCTTCTACTTGAAAGCTAGCTCTTGAAGTCTTCTTCTAGGGTTTCTGAATGAGGCGTAGACTTTTCTGAAGAGAGACTTGATCTTCCCTGGGGTCTGGGGCCTGTTTATATAGCCCTGAGGGATCAACCGCGGCCATTGGATCAAACCGACTTCACGTAGGGCTAAGATGGATCCTCAAAGGAGGTGGAGGAAGCTTCCAGAAGATGGAGGCCAGCGGGCCTAGTGGGAGACCGGTCGGTCTAAGGGTGGGACCGGTCGGTCCCACCTGGCGGCCTCTCGGGGTGTCCCGCCTCGTGGTGTCCTCTGGTGTTCTCTAGATCCTTCTGGAGTATTCCTGACGTGCTAGTACCATAATCTTCCGTCGGTTTCCTTCTAGGAGAAGTAATCAGTGCTGGATTCCTGGTTTAGTCCCTGCAAAATGATAATTCACCAAAACTCGTGGAATATTTTTAGTTTCAAACCCTTCAACTATGCTTTGCGATTCATTTAGTTTCATTTTATGCAATAGTTGATGGTTAATTATGAGCATTAGTGAGCATCAACAATCCCACAAGGCTATATAAGAAACCTCAGACCCCCCTCCTGGAGGCATCACATCACATCTCAATCTCTAGATCAATCATTTGGTTCAGAGGTAACCTAGACAACCAAGAGCTCCACCATCCTAGGGTGTAGCTAGAATAGAATTAGAGGAGTTGAGGGCACCTCGAATTCTGGATCTAGTCAGGAGGAGGCTAGGTAATTAGCCTTGTAACTTCTCTCTTGTATCAACATTGTTCTTCAAGTTGTCTAATTGTCTTCTAGTTCATCATCTTTGTGTGCTAATTGTCTTCTAGTTCATCTTCTAGTTCATCTAGTTCATCTTTGTGACCTAATCTAGTGCTAATTACCTTTCTATTTCATCCTTGTGTTCTAATCTACTTCTAATTGTTCATCTATTTCTTATTCATCCTCTAGTTCATGTTCTAGTTGATACTTGTCATGACTTGTTACTATTTTGTGTTCATAATTATAATGTTCATCGTCTACTTTGATTATATGTCTATCATAGCTAGAGTATGTTTATGTTTATGCACTTGTTCATATAGCGCTCATTCTGTCGATCCATGGGCTGAGTGGTCAACATTGTGTAAGCGTGGTGCTTATATGTTATTTACCTGCGAATGCACCCTATATTCCGGGTCAGCAAGTGGTAGTTCACGAGGGTGACTCTTATAGCCTTGTTGATTCCTCTGTAGCCCACTCCCTGAATATAGGCCAAGTAAAACCTGGTCACCCGAAGGGGATAGACTCTAGATCTGATCCTGCATGCGTGATGTCTCCTGCGTATAAATATAAGTTATTCCAACCATGATTGCTAAACATAATTGCACTAACTGACATAGTCTATGACATATAGTTAGAACCATATTAGGAAGTTAATCTGTCTCTTTCTAGTTCTAGTTATGATCTAACCTTGCATGGGAATGCCCTGTGGAACTCATTTAAACTGTTCTATTTCATTTATCTTATTTATCATATATGATTGATTCCTGTGTCGAGTAGATCTAGTGGAACTCTTATCGTAATCATACATGTGTGTTATAGTTTGTAGATGTTTATCTCCTGCCACTCTCTTTAGTCTTAGAAGTAGGGGCAAAATATAAATAACGATACCTTGGAAACTCTCCTAGGTGAAATGCTACAACAGATGTATTTTATTTGTGCGCTTGCGGATAATCTCATTTCATATTTTATAAGGGCATGATCATTAATACACGTCTCTAGTGTCGCTGCTAGTGGTGATAGCCTAGCGCTAAAGGTAATGTTGTTAGATTTGTGAAGGACCGAAAATGCTACCAGAAAGCGACCAGAGAGGGGTGAATGGGAGCTTTAAATTTCTTTTCAGAAACTTATCGCCTCTGTCCCGAGAATCCACCCCAAGAGCAAAACAGATGCACGTTGTTGACGCAAAACGTGACACCTCGCGCCAAGCACACAGCAAGCCGAAAAGCTAGCTTCAATCGGGTGCCCAGAGTATGTTGAATCCGGAGACGTGCCAGTCGGTTTGACCTGAAAACCAGCAAGGGATAAAAACGTGAGAATACCTCTGGAACATGCCGGGTGAGACCAGACAGTTCCAAAGGTACGGCTTTGGAAGCCAATCACGATGCAACATAGCTATAGAAGCTGTCTGTCAAAGCATGTTCATAAAGTCATTCGGCAAGTATGAGAACAGAGTATGTGAAGCATATTAACTGCCGAATGCATATGTAAAGAAAGACATGCTTGAACGAATTAAAGATATTATAAACAGGTAACTTGCAAAAAATAGATCTATTCAAATAACACATGCATAGGCTATTCCAACTAATCTGCCGCACGTTTAGTTTTCATAAACCTGTCAAGCATAAACTCAAGCGAAGCTAATCCACCGCATGATACCACTTGCTATAAGTTTACGCCACTTCTTATAATTAGATCAATCCACTGCATGATACAATCTAATTATAACAAGATAAAAGCATGCATATATTTGAACATATCTATAAGAGCTCGTTACTCGTGTAAGCTTAACCAAAATCGGCAAACCAGCCGAATTGGGGTCCATGAAGAAGGAACAAACAAGCAAACACGATCAAACTGATGTAAAACCTACATCTGCCGCACGATACCTAATTTTATCAAAGCCTAATCGTAATTAACATGCATGAACCCACAACATGTAACAATCTGGATTGAAAGTTGATTCGACCATCATAATCTTATGATGAACAAAGCACAAGCAAAACTTGTGGGACAAGGCCGAACAAAGATCAATCTAGACTGGGCAAAAGGGTGTTACAAGAATTAAATAAATAAAACATATAACACATGATAACTTAATGAACCTATCAGATCTGCCAAATCTAATAGAGCCGATAACTATTTTTACTCATGTCTTAATCCGCCGCACGATACAAGGCAAAAGCAAAAGCTTCCCGTCATAAGCTTAAATCCGCTGCACGATACTAAGCTTAACATACGAGACTACTTGCATCATATCTAAATCCACCGCATGATACTAGACATGATAACAAGGTTGCCGGGACTTACGGAGGTCGACGGATCGATGATTCCTCTTGAAGAACTCGACGACTCGACTAAGGACTCGAAGGTGGCACGGGGCCGGTTTGTATTGATGTGGTTGTGAACAATTTTAAAATGGTCGAGGGCTTATATTTATACCCTGGACGAAACATGAGTCCTAGACGATTACGACTTACATAATGAAACTTTCGAAACATACAAATCCTATTTCTATTCTTTTCGGTATCCTTCATCGTCACGCATCTTCTCGTGCAAATCGGCTTCACTCACCATATCCATTTCCCGAATGGAGCTACCGCTTTGCAAGATAGCCGACCGCACAGGCATTCACCGAAACCCTGAGGACCAAATAGCCATCTGATTGCTTGCCGAATCCTTTTCTTTCTGCTGGCTGGGCCCTCTTGTCATCCTCTCGTGCGTGCGAAAATCTGGTGTTAACACATGACCCCTAATTTTGGGATAAATATTTATTCCAAAATTCCTTTTTCCTTGAGCACCGAGGTGGAACTTCCGGAAGCATCCACCTTCACATGCCATAATTGCGTACTTGCCGATTCATCTCCCGATGCGCCCTTGGGATTCTTTAAAGTCCCCCTTTCACTCTGTTCGGCTTGTGCATTCTGAACTTCCCTGCTTCAATCTCAAAACCAGAAAACCCTCTTTTCTCTTGTTATCTCCTAATCAATTAGAAGATGTCTTCTGAGGCGAGCCGCCATAGCTCTGAGTTTGGAGCTTCCAGCACCTCTAAGAGGAGGTTGCCCTTCATTGTTTTTGTCCCGAAAATGAAGTAGCTGTTCTCACACTATTGCTCTTGTTCTTAGGAGGACCGGTGACGGTCTCCCCGAGGATCTGACCCAGAAGATCGTAGATCTACAATCCGATTTGGAAAGGAAGGATCGGGAAATTACCCGAATTTCTCAAGAGCGTGATATTGCTCGGGAACGGGCCGCCGACAAGTATTTTTCACCATTTCTTTCCTCATTCCCTCCCCCTACTTTTACTGATTCTTCCTCCTTTTCAGCTCTAGAAGCCAAGCTTCATTCTCTCGAAGCTGTTGTTGCTGATCTTGCCATCACGGCCAATGTACCGGGCACGACGGCCCTGAGGCGGGTGAATGAGGTCAACCGAGTCCTCCCCGACATCTCCAGAGCTGGTATGGGTTATGGCGCAGCGCTTGCCTTTAACGTTGTTCGGATCCATTCCGGTGCCGACTACCGCAACTTTGATGTTTGCGAGCGAGGGCTAGAATATAGGGTGGTACGCTCTGTTGATGATATGAAAGAAGCTAGAACAGATCTGGCTGACTCCTTTGACTTTGATCTCCCGATTAGGTGCAGGATGGGGTGGACGAACTGACCATCTTTATTGTAATCTTGCATTTCCCCTTTGTAAATAAAAATCCTCTGTTCGTCCTCTTGAATCCAATCTGTGATTGATCCTTCGAGATCAATGTGTGTTCCGTTTTGTGTATCAGCTACTAATTTTATTTTTATCCTAGCGGCAATGCACATTACATCGGCTATCGCTGATAATCATGCTGATTGTCCCCATCCTGCAAGTAACTGTTGATCACCAAAGTTTTTCAGCCTTTTTCTCGATCTCTTGATCCATGATGATATTAGGATAAAATTTCTTATGGGACCCTTCCATTTTCAGCTTTCTGTCCTTAGTGTCAATCGGTAACATGAGTCCTCAATCAGCAAAAACTGAACAACTCTTAACCGAATCCTATCGGTTTCCCGATTCTAGGGTCATGACCTCCTCTAGTCATCAATAATTCGGCCTGGCCCAACAACGGCCCACAAACTGCAAAAAATCTCGCTCTGATGCTTGATTCCCAGTGTACAAGTCATGGTCCTATAAATATGACCCTAGACAGGCCATCGTCCTTGACTCCAACCAAACAGTTTGACTTGCCAAATTTCCACCTCTCAGCCTTTAGCTCAAGCCAGAGATAAAATCCTTTGCCTGTGCTTCCATTAATGGCAGGAAACAGCAATCACAACAGGCATCCCATCGGGGATGAAGTAGGAAGAAACCGAGCACCAACTCACCGGCGTCATGGGTGAAAACCTTGCCCCCTTGTGGTAGCTCTTATTGTTTTATCCATCTCTGATTCGTCGTCCAATCTCCTTTTTAGGGTGAAGTCTTCTTCCAGCCAAGCTGGGGTTTCTTTTCCAGAGACGGTAGTTCTAATAGCTTCTTTCAACTCTTTCCCTAAGCCACCAGATTCTGAATTTGATGATTCATTTCAGCAGACCCGTCTGGACGCTCTTCGGTACCGTGAGGAAAGGGACAAATCCCAGAAGGAACTGGAAGATGTATCCAAGAAGCATGGCATTGAGGAAGCTGAATGGGCAGACCAACGGAAACAACTCTGCAGTATCATCACAGGTTAGCAGAGTCTCGGTTCTTCTCCTTCTCCTGATTGAGTTTGCTTCCGTCTAATATACCCTTTTTTCTTGTCAGCCTTTTCTGCAGAGAATGACCACTTGAAAGCAGCAGCAAACAGAGTTGCCCTCAAGGTGAATTCTCGTGGGGATTCAGCTGAAGCTCGTCTTGACGCCGTGGATGGCCGCATAGATCAGGCTGTCATCCAAGGTGTGCATGCTGGGGTTTCCTTCGGGCTAGCGGCAATGAGCTCTTGGACCAAAGAAGATTATTCCCTCCTACCAGTTGGCTTCGCAGGCGGGGATCCGGATGAATTTGAAGACCTTGAGATCTATGACAACCATGCTACTGCCATTGCTGAGATCATTGATCCGCAATCCATTGTAAACAAATTATTCCAAGGGTAGTTTGTATTACGATGGATCTATGAATGAGGCTTGCAATATATGAAACTCGCTCTTCTCTGAATAATGCCTATTTGCATTTCTCAATTCCTCAGTGATTTTCTCTGATTGCAATATTTCTTCAGAAGAACGTTTGCCGAATGTATGACGTCATTCTAGCCGACTAGATCTCATTCTTGACATGTCATATCACCCGGCATTGCACTTACTGCGCCCCACCTTTCTCTTCCCCCAATAAACCTACCACTTGAGAAACACTAGGATTACCAGGTCATGAATATTCTTGCACTAAAGGCGATATAAATAATATCGGCTATAACTTAAATTTCTTGGAACATCTTTTCTGCTAAAGGCGATGCTTTACATCGGCTGTATACAAATATCCTTGAATTCGTTCCACATATGACTACCACGCGTTCGGCTTTCAACAAGTAGTGCCGAAGCTTGGTCCATGAGTGACGTATATATGAACAAAATTTCTTTACAGCCGAATACCCTTCTCTGGGTTTAACATTTTCGGCTAAAGCTAGCAGCTACTTATCTTTCCCCTTAAACTTAAAATAAGGGCCGATCCTACTAAGGCTATCGGCCGCCACGTACAACTCGAAATGATTACCAAGTTGTGGAAGTGCGTTTATATACTTTTCAATTTTACCAAGACTCTCCGTTGTACGTCACTTCTCGTGAACTCTTGATCTTTCTTTAGCTTTGGCAATGGAGAAATAGGCAGAACCTTGGCAAAAGTTTATCAACTTCAGCCCATACCGGACTCAAATTCGCACATATTAATCCTGTCCTCGGCTTCATCATCAACACTTTATTCCTCGCCAGCCGATATAGAGCCTGGTCCTGATTCCTCTCCATTACCGCAGTTAGATTACTTATTAAAAAATACTCTGAGAGCCGATCGTTTGAATCGGCTGTTGGTCCTTGTCGAAAACGTTCACAGGACCTACTTCCCAAGCTCTTCCAGAGAAGCACTCAACACCATCATATTCCCAGTAGATGGGCTCTGTGTTAGCAATACTCACCGAATCATCAGCGTGGACAATTTCGATGTCATCTCCGATCCACTAGATGAGGAACTGATGCAAAGTTGATGGCACACAGCAGTTTGCATGTATCCAATCTCTTCCTAATAGCAAACTGTATGCCCCCTTGCCATCAATGACGAAGAAGGTAGTGATCAAGGTCTTAGTCCCGATTGTCAACTCAACATGAACTGCCCCCCGAGTATCAGAGGAATTACCAGCAAAGTCTCTCAACCCCATGTCGGTCTTCAATAAGTCTTCACTCGCCATCCCAAGTTTTCTAAAGGTGGTACATGGCATGATATTTATGGCAGCCCCTCTATCAATGAACATCTTAGTCAATGGCTTGCCATTAACATAACCTCTCATATACAATGGCTTCAGGTGTCGATGCTTAGCTGGTTTATCGAATACTGCACTTTGAGCCAAGACAAGATGAGCCAACAACTCTTGGAATTCATCTTCATCAAAATCTGAATATACCTCGCCTTGGACATCCTGATTTTCGGGAGCTATAAATTCTGATGGCAGAAAGAAAGCCATGCATGTGTCAGCTGAACGATCACCCCCATCCGGCTTCTCTTTAGAGTGCCAAACTCGTTTTGTCTTGGCACTTGCTTGCTCTAACTCTCTGTTTCTTAGGCGCTGCACCCTTCTTTTCTGGCTTCTCCTCAATCCTGGTGGACACCACTGTCCTCTCTGCCAGACATACTCGCGGTATTCTTCTTCTCCAGCGCGAGCCCAACTTCGATCGGCAAATCCTCTTCCCTGCCGATCTTCAGAATTGTTTATTTTTAAGCACCGATCGTCCTTAGGGACTCATGCCCCAAGCCTTTCATGGACAGAACGGCGGTTGACTCGAGACTGCCTATACTCAGAGTATTGATCACTGCATTCAGGGCAGTTGTTCTTAACAGGCAGCTTCAAGCCTTCGTTCCAACAATACTGGAAGAACGAGCATTCCCAATGAGACTGTTCTTGATCCCTCATATCTTCTCGTTCTTCTCGGTACATCTCTTCTTCGTACCTTTGTTGTTTCTCCAGGAACTTTTGTTCTTCGTAAAGTTTCTGCTTCTGGTACCGCTCCTGATCCCGACGCCATTTATTCAATAGAATACGGGTCGTGACCCTGGGTCTGGAAGTTTCACCTGTCTCAGTTCGGCTATTTTGAAACCGAACCCTTTGCTGAGGCTCTTTATTTGTAATCTGCCGATCAGGGTCAACGGCACCAGCTTCCCTCGCTTTATCAGAGGTTAACACTTTCATTTTGCTCTTACCCCTGGGATCAGCTGCATTGACCATATTAACAGAGAAAGACACAGTATTCTGTCCAAAAGGGCTACCATCAACTTTCATCTTTCCATCAAACCTCAGATGCCCATCTTGGATAGCTTTTTGGATCCGCACTCTGAACACTCGACAATCGTTTATGGAGTGGGACCTAGTATTATGGAAACCACAATACTTCTTGTCCTTGACCCCTTCGGGATGCAGCATAGGATGACCTTCCGGCAACTTGACGCGTCCTTCCTTCAACAAGTACTCAAATAATTTATCTCACTTAGAAACATCAAAGTCATAAGTACCTTTTTGTTGCCTCAGCCATCGCTAGTTGACTTGAGTCGGCTCTTTAGCCCAGACTATCTCGGCTGCAGCTATTTCATCTTCATCATCGTACTCAGTTGCCTCTTCCAAGAAAGCCTGATACATCTCGGCAGCCACATCACCCTTCTGGAATTGATTATTCCTCTTGAATCCCTGGGCTTGACTACTCATCGTTGCCAACCTCTGTGATAACTGCCCGAGGTCATCAAACTCCATGCCGAATAGTTTCTCTTTAATACTCGGCAGCATGCCAGCTATGGCTATCCCCGGCAATTGGTCATCCGGCAAATTCAGAGAATAGCAAAGATTCTTGGTCTCCCTAAACCTGCGTAAATATTCTTGTGGTGTCTCGCCAGGTTTCATCCTCAGGCTCATGAGGTCGACCAACTTCTTCTCACTGGTGCCCGTAAAGAAATACGAGTGGAATTTCTATTCCAGCTCTGCCCATGTATTGATAGAATTTGTTGGCAAAGAAGCGAACCACGAGAAGGCTGGCCCTGTCAATGACAATGGGAAGTACCGAATCCTCCAAGCTTCATCCGTAGATGCTTCTCCAAGCTGCATCAAATAGCAGCCGATGTGCTCTATAGTGCTGGTGTCATCCTGGCCTGAAAACTTGGTAAAATCAGTAGGAGGCTTTACTCTCGGAGGAAGTGCTACCCGATTGTACCACTCCGGGTAAGGGGACTTGTAAGCATATGACTGACTCTTTGGTTTTAGGCCGAATTGATTCTGCATCATATCAGCCATCCTATGCATGATGAGGTCAATATTCGAATCAGGGGCTGCTTGTGCTTGCCCCCCAGGACGTAGTCCTGCTGAACTCTTGTAGCCTGGATTTGGAAGAGCATTAATTGAGCTATAATCGATGAACTCTTGATATCCATCTCCAAACATATTCCCCTGTATCCTGTTCGCTGTAGGAGACACTTTAGAAGCAGACTGCGGGACGTTCCCTGTCGTGCCGAACGTGACCTGGCCATAAGTCTGGGGAGGCTGTTGCGCCTCATGAGGAACCATCCCACCTGTGCTTGGGCTAGCTCCGCCTTCTCTGGCGATCCTTCGACGTTGAGGTAACGGGAACAATAGTGGTCCTTGCATTGGACCAGCGGCTTCTTCAAAGCGTTTATCCGTTGTTGGACCGAAAATGCTATCCATGACAGCACGAAAAGTATTCAAGAAAGTTGCCTGATGGTTGGTCATGGCTTCTGATACAGCTTTACACCAATTCGGTCATCTTTTGAATGGCTTCCTCTTCAGTGCCATCAGATAGCTCGGACCGGTGGTGAGGAAGAATCCTTGGGAACGGTTGCTTCTGGTAGACCTTGCCGCTCTTGTTCTTGGAAAGAGTCATTAGGCACTTGCGCTGAAGTTCTTCACAAATCTCTTGTACTAGACTTTTCAAATCTAGCAGCAAGTCATCCATGGTCACATCCAGAACCTGATCATCATTGATCTCAAGCATCTTGAGACAGAGTAGGTCCCACCAGGCGTGCCAAAAAGTGTGTTGACGCAAAACGTGACACCTCGCGCCAAGCACACAACAAGCTGAAAAGCTTGCTTCAATCGGGTGCCCAGAGTATGTTGAATCCGGAGACATGCCAGTCGGTTTGACCGGAAAACCAACAAGAGATAAAAACGTGAGAATACCTCTGGAACATGCCGGGTGAGACCAGACAGTTCCATATGTACGGCTTTGGAAGCCAATCACGACGGCACACAGCTATAGAAGCTGTCTGTCAAAGCATGTTCATAAAGTCATTCGACAAGTATGAGAACAGAGTATGTGAAGCATATTAACTGCCGAATGCATATGTAAAGAAAGACATGCTTGAACGAATTAAAGATATTATAAACAGGTAACTTGCAAAAAATAGATCTATTCAAATAACACATGCATAGGCTATTCCAACTAATCTGTCGCACGTTTAGTTTTCATAAACCCGTCAAGCATAAACTCAAGCGAAGCTAATCCACCGCATGATACCACTTGCTATAAGTTTACGCCACTTCTTATAATTAGATCAATCCACTGCATGATACAATCTAATTATAACAAGCTAAAAGCATGCATATATTTAAACATATCTATAAGAGCTCGTTACTCATGTAAGCTTAACCAAAATCGGCAAACCAACCAAATTGGGGTCCATGAAGAAGGAACAAACAAGCAAACACGATCAAACTGATCTAAAACCTACATCTGCCGCACGATACCTAATTTTATCAAAGCCTAATCGTAATTAACATGCATGAACCCACAACATGTAACAATCTGGATTGAAAGTTGATTCGGCCATCATAATCTTATGATGAACAAAGCACAAGCAAAACTTGTGGGACAAGGCCGAACAAAGATCAATCTAGACTGGGCAAAAGGGTATTACAAGAATTAAATAAATAAAACATATAACACATGATAACTTAATGAACCTATCAGATCTGCTAAATCTAATAGAGCCGATAACTATTTTTACTCATGTCTTAATCCGCCGCACGATACAAGGCAAAAGCAAAAGCTTCCTGTCATAAGCTTAAATCTGCCGCACGATACTAAGCTTAACATACGAGACTACTTGCATCATATCTAAATCCACCGCATGATACTAGACATGATAACAAGGTTGCCGGGACTTACGGAGGTCGACGGATCGATGATTCCTCTTGAAGAACTCGACGACTCGACTAAGGACTCGAAGGTGGCACGGGGCCGGTTTGTATTGATGTGGTTGTGAACAATTTTAAAATGGTCGAGGGCTTATATTTATACCCTGGACGAAACATGAGTCCTAGACGATTACGACTTACATAATGAATCTTTGGAAAGATACAAATCCTATTTCTATTCTTTTCGGTATCCTTCATCGTCACGCGTCTTCTCGTGCAAATCGGCTTCACTCACCATATCCATTTCCCAAATGGAGCTACCGCTTTGCAACATAGCCGACCGCACATGCATTCACCGAAACCCTGAGGACCAAATAGCCGTTTGATTGCTTGCCGAATCCTTTTCTTTCTGCTGGCTGGGCCCTCTTGTCATCCTCTCGTGCGTGCGAAAATCTGGTGTTAACACACGTGATGTCCATGACTCAAGAGAATGGGTGAATGTTCCCTAGGAACACAGCGGGACACCACAAAAAGCCTCCTCACTCAAGTTCACTCAAGTTCAGGCTATTTCGCAAAGTGTAAAGCTCGATTTCTATAGAGCACGCAACCCGGGAATCCAACGCTAAAGCCAAAACTCAAATCCAAAGTCAAACGAACAAACTATGGACGAAACAGTGCTGAAGTCACAGCATTGGACGTTGGCCAACGTCCGATGTACAAGCACCGCACGCGTCCGATGCAAAATGACCAGTTCTGGAACCTTACTGCATGGCCATCGGACGCTGGCAACAGTGACAGTTCAAGGTCCGATGCTCAACCCTCGGACGCGTCCGATGGCAATGGACGGTCCGATGGTCAGCGTCCGATGCTCCTTCAAAAAACGTTGACTTTTGACACGTGGCACCTGAGCGTCTGGTTTGATGAACTCAGCGTCCGATGCCCCCGACTCGAGCGTCCGATGGCCCCGAAACTGCACAGTTCTTATGTGGATTCAACCTGATCTCCTCCGAATCAAAAGCTCTAAGGCTTAGACTTGGTATGAGGAGTTCCATGGAGGTTAGTGAGCTACCCCTAAGAGATCATGGCTTGAACCTAACTCTAAATCGGTGAATCGGAAGAATTCGGGGCAAGGAAGACAAAAAACTGATTCGAAACGAAAATCGATCGATCTACTAGCTCGTGAGGTTAAAGGTGAATTCCTTCAGTGGAAAGATGCGCCTCACGATCTAGAACAACTCAGTTCAAACGGAATCGAAAATCATTCCTCAGATTGGGAGAACGGAGCAAATCACCGAGAGAACGAAAAGCAAAACGCGAAGAACACAGCTCAAAACGCGAATCGATATCGATTTCTAGCCGAAACTTCTCCACACGAGGAGACAACGAGATTACGGTCTCGTTTCCTCAAAATCCAAATACACAGAGGTATGATTCACCGTCTCTGCGGATCTCAGTTGCTATAGTAAGGATGTGGGAGAGTTGGAAACCCTAGAATCAAAATAGCAAATGGCTGACATATTTAGGAGGTGGGTGTCTCCCCCTACTTATCCTTATTCTAATTCCCACTCTACCCCTAATTATAAACAGAGTGAACCAGCTAAACCCTAAGGTTATTCTGGACCATCTCGAAGTAGATGGTGATCCGACGGCCACGCCCGTACAACTGGTAGCTTCACCTCGACACGACCTCACCGATTGCCGCCACGTGCCGCCACCGCTCTACTCGTCCTTTTCAGGGACCTGGCCCTCGGTTTTGAGGCCGAGACCGAGAAACCTGTCGTCCATCGCCTGAGTTTTGTGGCCCAAACTCAGAAACCCACCAGCGCCCAGGTTTTGAGGCCCAAACCTGGAAACCGTCCTCAGCCCGAGTTTTGTGGCCCAAACTCGGAAACCGGCAACACCCAGGTTTTGTGGCCCAAACCTGGAAACCGTCCACCGGTGGTTTTTCTATGGCTCAACCACCAAACCGATGCCGTAGAAGGGATGCACTGCCCATGCACCCCGTCCACCGACACAAGCCCTCAGGTCCACGACCCGAGCCACTCCGTGTCCAACAAGTCTCCGCTTGTCGCTGTCCCAGGCTGTCAGCCACCATAGCTGATCCTCCGGCCACCGGTCCATCAGTCCAAGCCTCACGTCTGCCCTTCACCGCTTCGGGTCCATCGGCACGACACGTCTCTACTTGACCTTCACCTTGCCTTCGATCACCGTCTCCGTGCTCAACTCCTGTACAATACAAGCCAAAGAACATGCGCATCAAACCAATTGACAATCACTCATCATCTCAAGATCTGGCATACACCCATGTATCCGCAATCTCCCCCTTGATGAGTGCATTTTCAACTACCAACACAAATCATATGGAATAGAAGAAAGAAAGAAGAAAAAGTGAACTCAACCAAACGACCAAAAGCAGAGCAAAGCCAATAGAAGTCGAATGGAGTGAGAAAACCAACTTGGTCCCCAAAGACATGGGCAACGGCTCGACGCAACCAAGCAAAGCAAAGCTAGCCCTCAAGAAGAGGCAGAACAGGCTCAACACCACTAGCGAGAAGTTCAGAGCAAAGAAGCCAAAACAAGCTAGTCCCTCTAGAAAGAGGCAAAGGCTCAACACAACTAGCTAAAAACCGCTCCAAACCAAAAACTCATCAAACAAGCAAACTCCCCCTTCAATAGTGCAAACAACTAGGTCATGATTTGACAAATTTCTCCCCCTTAGTTGATAATGCACTATCAAGCAAATGCATATGGGTCAGAAATGCAGATTAACAGCTTCAAGAATATAGTCGATAGAAGGAATAGATGCTCTAAAGAGTGCTGATCCAACGACTCAACAACAAGCATAAATGCCAGCAAAGGCTCAAACTGATCACAAAATACAAAATATGAAAATATGAGCAAAGTGAGCAGTTTTAAGCCATTCAGAAAGGGTTTCACCATCAAAATAGCACTAAACATGTATAGATAGGAAATCAAACAAGTGCTAAACATGTATACAAGGTGAACTACCCCTAGCAAAGTTCAATCATCATGCTATAGAATGGAACATAGACTTGTGTTTGCAAATTTTATCGGAGTTGCAGCGGTGATTATACACAAGTTCAAATTTTCAGCATGTGATTGCGAGAGGTTGAAAACTTGTCACTGCCTAACTTTTCAACCGAGCTAAGCCTATGCAAAAGCAATCAGAAGCTTGAAGGATCAGTTTCGGTCTTACACTACACGGCTCAAGTTTAACTCAAGGTGCAATGAGAAACTGTCTCGATACCGTGATGTGCTGACAAGCAATCCCATCTCGATCTTTTCAATTCACTTAGACTTGGTTCAGTTTTAAAGCAGAATATGAACATGCCAAGCAAGTGAAAGACTCAGAACTAGAGACATAGCAACCTAGCATATATGAAAAGCACAAGTAACTTCAACATATTCTACACATGCTAGTTGCCAATCTTAATGGTGAACAAGTTTCAAATATTATGTTTCATTAAGCATATTCACAGTTCTGAAAAGTAGCTCAGCTCATAACATGTATCAATGATCAGGGAGAGCCTAAGCTACAAGCACCATCATATATCATCGGAGCACACACTAAATAGAGCATAGATTCATTCTAAGGATTATAGTCATGAAGCTCAATAATGCATGATGTAAACATGATGAAATGCAAAGTCTAATCTAATCAAGGTCGAAACAAAAACCAAAACAAACTGAAAAGAACAAAACAAAAAGAGTCAGTCTATGATACAATAACCAAAATGTTTCCCCCGACTAAAAGGGGAAACATACTCCAAGCTCACCTCTCAACCTAGCAAAGGTTGATTGGTCCAAAGACTTGGTAAAAATATCGGCCAACTAATGATGAGTATCAACATGTCTCAGGTCGATATCACCCTTCTCAAAATGGTCTCGCAGAAAATGAAAGCGTACATCGATGTGTTTGGTCTTAGAATGCAACATGGGGTTCTTAGCAACGCTAATCGCACTCGTGCTGTTACAAAGCAAAGGAACTCGAGAAAAGCTCAGACCAAAATCACGCAGAGTAGCCATCATCCAAAGGAACTGGGAACAACAGCTAGCCGCAGCAACATACTCAGCCTCTGTGGTAGACTGGGCGACACTAGACTGCTTGCAAGAAGACCAAGAAATGAGAGAAGAGCCCAAAAACTGACAAGTCCCAGAAGTGGACTTGCGATCAAGTCGACAACTAGCAAAATTGGCATCAGAATAACCACAAAGGGAGAGGGTGGAGGAAGCAGAATACCAAATCCCAAACTCTGGAGTGAAACGAAGGTACCTCATAATGCGCTTGACCGCCTGACAGTGAGAGGTGTGCGGCGATGCCTGAAATCGCGCGCAAAGACACACCACGAACTGAATGTCCGGGCGTGTCGCCGTCAGGTACAACAACGACCCGATCCAGGGCCGTCGTGGTCGACATGGGTGTTGGAAGAGGCTTGGCCTCACCCATATCAAACTTCTTCAGGATGTCCTTAGTGTACATGCCTGGTGTACAAACGTTCCTTCTCGAGATTGCTTAATTTGCAACCCGAGGAAGAATGTCGACTCGCCCATCATGCTCATCTCAAACTCCTTGCTCATAAGATCTGCAAACTTGGCAACCAAAGCATGAGAAGAACCACCGAAAATGATATCATCCACGTAAATCTGGACCAAGAGAGTGTCATTGCCTTGCTTGAGGAGAAAGAGCGTTTTATCAACACATCCCATTTTAAAACCCTTAGCAAGCAAAAAGGTTTTCAACCTATCATACCAGGCTCTAGGGGCTTGTTTCAAACCATATAAAGCTTTGTGAAGTTTAAAGACATGGTTTGGAAACTTGGAATTTTCAAAACCGGGGGGTTGTTTCACATACACCTCTTCTTCTATGTAGCCGTTTAAGAAGGCACTCTTGACATCCATTTGAAAAAGTTTGAAACCCTTGGATGCAGCAAAAGCCAAGAGTATCCTAATTGCCTCCAAACGTGCTACAGGAGCAAAAGTCTCCTCATAGTCTATCCCCTCCTTCTGACTATACCCCTGGGCTACAAGTCTGGCCTTGTTTCTCACAATGTGGCCATCCTCTCCTTGTTTGTTTTTGAAAACCCATTTTGTCCCAATAGGGTGACACTTAGGAGGAGGTGGAACCAAAACCCAAACCAAATTTCTCTCAAAATTTTCTAACTCCTCATGCATGGCATTGACCCAATCCGGATTAGATAAAGCATGTCGAACATCTCGGGGTTCAAAATTAGCAACAAATGAAGAATGAGCAAAGTGAGAGATTTGTTGTGACCTTGACCGAGTGACATGTTCGTCGATGCTATCGATCATCTGTTGAGGCGGGTGTTGGCGCTGAATGTGTCGTGGCGCCTCTCAAGCTGAAGAAACCTCCCCCTCAACAGCAGCTGGTGCCTCCTCGGGTACAAATGGTATAGCCCGAGGTGGCGGATCCCACGGCCCCCAAGTAGTCGAGAAAGAAGGGTCGAGGCCGTGAGTCGACATAGTAGAAGCCGATCCTACTGGCACAGCAGGTGGAGGTGGTGTTGGGTCACCAGTGCCTTCAGCACCCTCGTCCTCATCATCAAAAAGAGGTTCGCCAACCTCGTGATCACCTGCAAGCTCAAATCTAGAAGAAGGACAAACCATGGTCTCGTCGAAGGTGACATCAGATGTCTCCATGACTCGGTTAGTATCAAGGTTAAGTACACGATATGCATGAGTATGAGTGTCGTAACCCAAAAATACACCGTCAGAAGAACGAGTCTCAAACTTGTCCAAGTTGCCCTTTTTGAGTATAAAACAATGGCAACCAAAAACTCTAAAATAACTCACTTTGGGCTGTCTTCCAAAACGCAACTCATAAGAAGTCTTTTTCAAGAAAGCTCGGAGGAAAATGCGATTGGAAATATAGCATGCAGTGTTCATAGCCTCAGCCCAATACCACCTAGGAGTCCTATGCTCATCGAGCATCGTCCTGGCCATCTCAACAAGGGTCCGATTCTTCCTCTCTACAACACCATTTTGTGGCGGTGTGTAGGGGGAAGAAAACTGATGCTCCAAACCCAGTGAGTCACAAAACTTCTCAAAATCCGAGTTTTTGAACTCGGTACCATTATCACTACGAATAGCTCGCTTCGAGTTCTTATGGAACTCGTTTTGAAGATGCAATATTAGATTGCGAGCAAAAGAGAAAGTCTCAGTTTTCTCTGCTAAAAAGGAAACCCACGAATATCTCGAAAAGTCGTCAACAACAACAAGCACATACCACTTCCCACCAACCGAGCTCACCCGAGCCGGACCGACAAGGTCCATATGCAAAAGCTCTCCAGGGCGTTTGGTCATTAATTGATTCATAGGATGGTGGGGAGCAGCAACCATTTTCCCATGTCTACAAGAATGGCAAACAAGATCCTTCTCCATGCACAACTTGGGCAATCCTCGGATTAAGCCAAGTGAACTAAGCCCTGCAAGCAAGTCGAAGCTCAAATGACCAAGTCTCCTATGCCACTTCCAAAGATCAGAGGAGGAAGGTCCAGCCACAAGAAAACGAGAAATACCAAAAGACTCTGAGAAGTTCGCACGAAAGACTTTCCCAAAGGGCGAAATCAAACACACAAGATTGCCCTGAGGATCCAAAATACGACTGAGATTCGGCTTAAAACAAATCTCATAGTCATCATCAAAGAGTTGCGAAACAGAAAGAAGGTTAAAATGCAAGTTAGAAACAATAGCAACATCACGCAACACAAAGTGCTCATTAACTCGCATAGACCCACGGTACAACACTTTACCTTTGCTATTGTCGCCGAAGGTGATAAACTCCTTTCCGGCAACTGGACTAAGACTAGAGAACCATTTGGAGTTTCCGGTCATGTGCCTTGAACACCCGGAATCCACCAACCAAATGTCCTCCAATCGTTTTACCTACATCAATATAAAGACATAGGGTGAGCATACGGTCCAACACTGGGGTGAGTGAAATAGGAAGAATACCAGTGTTGGCCCGGCTGCTCAAAAGAACGGTTAGTAGCAAAACCATTCCTAGCACGCCTACGGGGAAAGCGATCACCATGCACAGGAAAACATGGTCCGCTAGGGAAAGAGCACTCGCCGCGATAGCCAAAACGCGGTGGGGGATAACGCTCAACAACAAAGCCACCGCCACGGGGTCCATATCCTACAAGGTTAGGATCCCGCTGAGCAAAACCTCCTTGAGGCCTAGGACCTTGAGGCATTGGACCTCTAGGCCCAGCAGCTCTCCTCTGAACATTCGGCACATGTACATCATGGAAAGGATGGTACATGTCCGTGTTGTTAAACTCCTTTGCACGACGCTCCTCTCTCTTGCGCCAAAAGCAAAACTCCCTCAAGTGTCCATCTCTCCCACAGTGCTCACAATGGTACCTCACCGCTCTCATAGGGGGTTGTTGGTACTCACGGTTGTGGGTGTGGATCACTTGGCTCTTTTGTGGCATGAGCTCCTCTTGGATAGGTGGCATGGTATCTAGCTTGTTCCTTAGGTGGTTTGGTTTTGGAGCCTATGTTTGTTTCTTGGGTGGAGCGTTTGGAGGTTCTACAAACAACCCATCCTTGGTGTTAGGCTTGAAAGGCTCTTTGGGTGGTATCTTGGTTAGCTTGGGAGTACTGGTGGAGTTGGGCTTCTCACTCGGATTAAGACCACTAAACTCTCCAACCTTACCAAAAGAAGCAGCAATCTCCATCTCCTGAACAAAGCCTACACCTGGACCTCCAGCAACACGCTTGAATTGAGCAATCATCATCCCAAGCTATGGCTCACCATAAGACACCCATGACAAGATGGTCCGAAGGTATGTGTTTTCTTCCTCGGTTTGCATCTTGTCATGCTTCACATTGGCAATCTCCATCTCCAAGCCCTCACACAAAGCACACCTAGACACACAAGTGCTATCCAAGTCGGCCTTCTCAAGAGACACAATCTTGGCATTCTTCTCTGCCAACTCGGATTGCAAGCCTGCACAAGACTTGCACGCACCCAGCAACACGGGTCTAGCCCGAAGCTCATCCACCTCTCCTACCAAAGCAGCATACTTACCTCTCAAAGTGAGAAGGTCAGTCATGTGCTTGGTGCACATCTCACACTCACCCTCCTCAGAGACAACAATGGTGGACTTGGCAAACTCAAGTTCCCTCACCGTATCCTCCCACTTCTGCCTAAACTCCATCCTCTCTCTAGAAGCACGCCTAAGCAACTTGTCTTGACTAAGAAGAGCGGCAGTAAGCTTATCGACCTCAGCAACAAGTTCATCAGGGGTCTAAGATACCTGGGAGGTGTCGTCATCGTCGTCATTCCGAGGGTTCTCCTCCAGCTGACTACCGACCTCCTTGCCGAGGGCCATGGTGCAAAAGCCCTCGTTGTCGGCGAAGAAGCAGAGGCCGTTCAGCTTGTCCTTGATCTTCTTCTTCTTCTCGAACTCGTCATTGCTTGAGGCAGCAGAGTCGTCATCCGAGTCGTCGACGTCGCTGAGCGTGGCGAAGAAAGCATGCTGCTCAGCCTGGGCTTTCTTCAAGTACTTCTTCTTGATGTACTCCTTGTTGAAGCCGCCCTTCTGCTTGTGCTTCGCGGGGACGTACTTCTCCTTGTGCTTGCCGGAATCATACTTGTGCCCATGATTGCCCTTCCCAAAAGCTTGCTTGTTCTTCTTGGGGCAGTTGGCGATGAAGTGGTCGGGGTCGCCGCACTCGAAACATCCAGAACGTCCTCCTCCGCGGCGATGGTTCATGCGGTTGTTGTAAAACCGCGAGAACCGGTTGGCAAGCAAAGTCAACTCGTCGTCTCCCATGAACTCCAGCTGCTCCTCTGTGACAGAAAGAAGAGAAGAAAGTGCAAAGCCACCAGAGGGATTAGCAGAAGAGCCAGAAAGCAAAGCTATAGACGGGCCAGAAGGATTCTCATAAGAATCCCTCATCATGGCGTCAATCTCACTAGACTTGAGCTTACTAAAGAGCTCGTCACACATGAGGGTCTCATATTTAGGTGATGTGATGATCGCCTGATGCTTAGAGTCCCACACCGACCGATCGAGAGTGTGCAAAAGCTTGAGAGCCCTCTCATGATCGTCGAAAGGCAACAGCTCCTTGTTAGCCCTCATCCTGTTGACAATCACCTGAAAGCGAGCGAATAAACTTTCTATGCTCTCGCCAGGCATGTGTCGAAAGTTCTCATACTCCCGCTTGTGCGACTCGTAGAGACGGGATTTGACTTGAGTGGTTCCCTCATGGAAACGCATGAGAGTCGCCTAAATCTCACAAGCTGTGGGGAGGTGAGAAACGCGATCAAACTCAGACATGCTCAAACAGGAGAAAAGAGCATTACGGGCTCGGCTATTGGCATCGTGCTCATCTATCTGCAGCTGAGTCACATGAGCAGCCAGAACCATGTAATCGGCCTTATTGCAAATCTCCCAGATAGAAGCACCCATGCTCTGAAGATAGGCCGACATGTGTATCTTCCAATACGCATAGTTCGTCCCATCAAAAAATGGCAGTTTGCCCACGCCGCAATCCATGTCGCCTTCTGTGGATCTGGAACCGGCTAAGGTGGAAGATCCTTAACCTGCTCCGATGCCAATTGAAGGACCAAAAATGCTACCAGAAAGCGACCAGAGGGGGGGTGAATAGGAGCTTTAAATTTCTTTTCAGAAACTTATCGCCTCTGTCCCGAGAATCCACCCCAAGAGCAAAACAGATGCACGTGATGTCCACGACTCAAGAGAATGGGTGGATGTTCCCTAGGAACACAGCGGGACACCACAAAAAGCCTCCTCACTCAAGTTCACACAAGTCAACTAGTGACAGGATGAACTTTGGGTAACCTCAACCTCCCCCGAGCAACGCGAGGAGGATTCAGGCTATTTCACAAAGTGTAAAGCTCAATTTTTTTAGAGCATGCAATCCGGGAATCCAACGGAAAAGCCCAAAATCAAATCCAAAGTTGAACGAACAAACTATGGACGAAATAGTGCTGAAGTCACAGCATAGAACACTGGCCAGTGTCCGATGTACAAGCACCGGACGCGTCTGATGCAAAATGACCAGTTCTGGAACGTTACTGCATGGCCATTGGACGCTACAACAGTGACAGTTCAGCGTCCGATGCTCAACCCTCAGACGCGTCCGATGGTCAGCGTCCGATGCTCCTTCCAAAAATGCTGACTATTGACACGTGGCACCTGAGCGTCCAGTGTGACGAACTCAGCGTCTGATGCCCCCGACTCGAGCGTCCGATGCCCCCGAAACTGCACAGTTCTTCTGTGGATTCAACCTGATCTCCTCCGAATCAAAAGCTCTAAGGCTTAGACTTGGTATGAGGAGTTCTAAGGAGGTTAGTGAGCTACCCCAAGAGATCATGGCTCGAACCTAACTCCAAATCGGTGAATCGGAAGAATTCGGGGCAAGCAAGACAAAAACCGATTCGAAACGAAAATCGATCGATCTACTAGCTCGTGAGGTTAAAGGTGAATTCCTTTGGTGGATAGATGCGCCTCACGATCTAGAACAACTCAGTTCAAACGGAATCAAAAATCATTCCTCGGATTGGGAGAACGGAGCAAATCACCGAGAGAACGAAAAGCAAACACGAAGAACACAGCTCAAAACGTGAATCGATCTTGATTTCCAGCCGAAACTTCTCCACACGAGGAGACAACGAGATTACGGTCTCGTTTCCTCAAAATCCAAATACACAGAGGTATGATTCACCGTCTCTACGGATCTCAGTTGCTACAACAAGGATGTGGGAGAGCTGGAAACCCTAGAATCAAAATAGCAAATGGCTGAGATATTTGGGAGGTGGGTGTCTCCCCCTACTTATCCTAATTCTAATTCCCACTCTACCCCTAATTATACACAGAGCGAACCAGCTAAACCCTAAGGTTATTCTGGACCAACTCGAAGTAGATGGTGATCCGACAGCCACGCCCGCACAACTGGTAGCTTCGCCTCGACGTGACCTCACCGCCACGTGCCACCACCGCTCTGCTCGTCCTTTTCACGGACCTCGCCCTCGGTTTTGAGGCTGAAACCGGGAAACCAGCCTTCAAGTCCTCCCCCGGTTTTGAGGCCGAAACTGGGAAACCTGTCGTCCATCGCCTGAGTTTTGTGGCCCAAACTCAGAAACCCGCCAGCGCCTAGGTTTTGAGGCCCAAACATGGAAACCGTCCCTAGCCCGAGTTTTGTGGCCCAAACTCGGAAACCGGCAGCACCCAGGTTTTGTGGTCCAAACCTGGAAACCGACCACCTATGGTTTTTCTGTGGCTCAACCACCAAACCGTCGCCGTAGAAGGGATGCACCGCCCGTGCACCCCGTCCACCGACACGAGCCCTCAGGTCCACGGCCCGAGCCACTTCGTGTCCCGCAAGTCTCCGCTCGTCGCTGTCCTAGGCTGTTAGCCACCACAGCTGATCTTCCGGCCACAGGTCCGTCAGTCCAAGCCTCACGTCCGCCCTTCACCGCTCCGGGTCCATCGGCACAACACGTCTCTACTTGACCTTCACATTGCCTTCGATCACCGTCTCCGTGCTCAACTCCTGTACAACACAAGCCAAAGAACATGCGCATCAAACCAGTTGACAATCACTCATCATCTCAAGATCCGACATACACCCATGTATCCGCAATTTGTCTACCTACATTTCTAGCGCTGTTATCTGAAGTGTTGCTAAGAGATGTCAACAAACATTTCTGGCGCCGTTGCCGGGGAAATCCAAAAAGGGGAATTCCAATAAGGAAGTCCCCTTGCCGAAACCATCACACCTAGTTTTCTAAGTTTCTTAGAGAAGACCAGGAGGTAATAGGATATAAGTTGAATACCTAGGAAAAACTCTACACACATGTTTATGATAATCAAGACACACTATTGATCTTCACTCAAATAGGCACACCCTATGTTTTGTCTATTGCTTGATTATCTTATTGTAGGGTGATGTATGACTGGATTTGATCGACCGGAAAACTACATTGATGATCCTGAAGTTTTAATCCGAAAAGCCAAAGCCAAAGCCAAGCTCAGGAAATCTCCAACCACGTTATCCAAAGACACTCAGGTATGAAGCTTAACACCAGTGTCAGAAGACATGGCTGACAAGACTCTCCGTGATTTCTCTGCGCCAACCACTGCCAACATCAGGACTGGACCAATAGTAAATGTAGGAACCGAGGGATTCAAATCCAAGCCATGTCTGATCAGCATGGTGCAAGCCAACCAATTTTGTGGGAAAGCACATGAATACGCGAGTGCCCATCTCCAACACTTCCTGGAGATCTATGACACCTTCACTATCAAAGGAGTCACCAAGGATGCCATATACCTCTGCCTATTCCCATTCTCACTTTTGGGAAGAGCGAAGCAATGGATCTACGCCAACAAAGACAAAAACACTACATGGGAGATCTGCTCCACTACTTTTCTAGCAAAATTCTTTCCCGTAGGCAAGACGAATGCCCTATGAGCAAAGATCTCAAGTTTTCAGCAGCAGTATGATGAATCTGTCCCTGAGACATGGGAACGCTTTCAAGATAACATATCAAAATGCCCACACCATGGGATCGAGAATTGGCTACTCATGCAGACATTCTACCATGGGCTCACTTGAAGTGCTCGTGATAATATCGATGCAGCTGCTGGAGGATCGTTCTTGTCACTCACTATTCGAGAGGCAACAACTCTTATTGAGAAGATAGCTTCCAACCAAGGATGGAACGAAGAACGCACTCAACCGAAGAAGAGAGGAGGAATGCATCAACTCAAAGAAGTAGACATGTTGTCTGCTCAGATGGACCTACTCATAAAGAAGATTGACGAATGAAACTATGAGAAGAAGGAAGTCATGCACATCCACGATTCCCGCAAGACTTGTGAAGAATGTGGAGGCACTGGCCACACAGGAAGCAATTGCCTTGAAGTTCAAGAGGATGTGAACTACATCATCAACAACAACAACTATCGCCCTCAACATAATCAAGGGTGGAATCAACAACAGAGGCCCAACTACCAAGGTAACCACTCAGGTAACTACCAAGGTAATAATTTCAACCAACCGCCTTTAAGAGAAATGATTGTTAATCAAAATAAAGTTATTGATAATATGTCTAGAAAGATAGCGTCCAATGATAAAATTCTTGAAACCATTAATAATAGAATGGAAAGCTTTACTTCTGCTATTAAGAATCAACTTAGCTTTGACAAGATGATAGAATCACAAATCTCTCAGCTAGCCGCTTTAGTACCTGTGACCAAAAAAGGTAAGATTCTGGGGAATCCAGAAGAATTAGAAACTGCAAATCTTGTAGATATTTTCAATGCAGGGGATTACTTTACAGCTCCGCCAAGGCCAAAGTATAGAGGATGGGGAGATGAGAATTTGCCCGAGAAGAAAGGAGATCCAGGGAGACCTTTCATCCCTATCACCATTGGACCCCATACCTTTGACGAAGCCATCTGTGATCTTGGAGAAAGTGTCAACATTATGCCTAAGGTAATTTACGAGAAAATTCATGGTCAACCATTGTTGTACACAACCATGTGTTTGCAGCTTACAGATCAGACACTGTGCTACCCCAAGGGAATTCTTGAAGATGTTCAAGTACATGTTGGGCACTCATCTGTCCTAGTAGATTTCATGATTGTGGAAACAAGAGGAGTTGAAAGAGCACCCATCATTTTGGGAAGACCATTCTTAAGTACAACTAAAGCCATCATCTACACCGAAAGCGCCAAGAACTACTTCACGATCAACGATAGGAAAGAGAGGTTCAGTTTCAAGAATCACACTCAAGACTCGAGTACACCCTCAGTCACCATATGAGTACGAGTATGCACCTGCTGCCATGAAGAAGAAGAACAACAATAGAAGGAGGAGGAACAAGACGAAGCCACAAGAAAAAGAACCAATGTGGATGGTCAACACTGTTGAGCCATCAGAAGATCACACTCTTCTGCGGATACATGGGTGTATGCCGAGTCTCGAGTGATGAGTGATTGTCAACGGGTTTGATCACATGTTCTTTGGCTTGTGTTGTGCAGGTGTCGAGCACGGAGACAGTGATCGAGGGCAAGGTGAAGGTCAAGTAGAGACGTGCCGTGCCGACGGACCGGGAGTGGTGAAGGGCGGACGTGAGGCTTGGACTGAGGGACCGGTGGCCTGAGGATCAGCTGTGGTGGCTGACAGCCTGGGACAGCGACGAGCGGAGACTTGCGGGACATGGTGTTGCTCGGGTCGAGGACCTAGGGACACGTGTCGGTGGACGGGGTGCACGGGCGGTGCATCCCCTCTACAGCTCCGGTTTGGTGGTTGAGCCACAGAAAAACCACCGGGTGGACGGTTTCCAGGTTTGGGCCACAAAACCTAGGTGCTACGGGTTTGCCGAGTTTGGGCCACAAAACTCGAGCTGAGGACGGTTTCCAGGTTTGGGCCTCAAAACCTGGGCGCTGGCGGGTTTCTGAGTTTGGGCCGCAAAACTCAGGCGATGGACTACGGGTTTCCCGGTTTCGGCCTCAAAACCGGGGGATGGACTGAAGGCCTGGTTTCCTGGTTTTGGCCTCAAAACCGGGGGGCGGAGTCCGTGAAAAGTACGAGCAGAGCGGTGGCAGCACGTGGCGGCAATCGATGAGGTTGCGTCGAGGCAACACTACCAGTTGTGCGGGCGTGGCCGTCGGATCACAGCTATCTTCGAGTTGGTCCAGAATAACCCTAGGGTTTAGCTGGTTCGCTCTGTAATTAGTGAGGGGTAGAGTAGGAATTAGAATTAGGAAAAGTAGAGGGAGACACCCCCTCCCAATCCATCTCAGTCATTTGCTCTTTCACTTCTAGGGTTTTCCTGCTCTCCCATTCCCTGCTGTAGCGAACTGAGATCCACAAAGAAGAGAACAATACCTCTGTGTTCGTAAGATTTTGAGGAAGTGAGACCGTAATCTCACTATTGTAGCATGTGGTAGCCACACAGTTGCAAATTCGTGGTTGTGATTCGCGTTTTGTTCGTGTTCTTCGCGGGTTGCTTTTCTCCATGTTTTTCCCGTCATTCGATCTCTTTGCTTGGTGCGTCTTTTGCAAATCTGTTTGAACCAAGATGTTCTAGATCATGAGGCACTTCTTTCCACCGAAGGATTTCACCTCTAACCTCACAAGCTAGTAGATCGATCGATTTTAGTTTCGGGTCAAGTTTTTCTCCCTTCCCCCGAAATTCTTCGATTCATCGATTTGGAGATAGGTTCGAGCCATGATCTCTTAGAGATAGCTCACTATCCTCCTTGTGACTCCTCTCACCAAGTTTGATCCCTAGAGGATGTGTTTCGGGTGAGATCAAGTCGAATCGGTGAACGAACGGAGCAGTCTCGGAGTGACCGGACGCACGTATTGGGACGACCGGACACTGCCCTGGTGAGTCCGGTTGTTGAATGCCACGTGTATCCTCTGTGCATAGTTTGATCGGACTCTCCCTGTTGAACTGACCGGACGCGCTGTTTCCACTGTTCATCGTGTTTGTCTTCTGTTGACCGGACGCTCAGTTCACGACCGGACGCTTCCGTACCGTGAGTCCGGTCCGGAATAGTAGGGTTCCAAAACGTGTTTTGCCTGACTGGACGCGTCCGGTGGGTGTTGACCGGACGCAGGGTGAGTCCGGTCAGTGCAGTTGTGACAGAACTGACCAATTTATACCAGATTAAGCACCGAATCCCCGCTTTCACAGAGATTTCAGATACTTAAGCTCGTACAAACCCGGTAGTCTGAAAATCTCGAAGGATTTCAAATCATTCAACTTTAGCCAAGATCGTAATAGATTAGCGTACATGTCCACGAGGTACATTCAGTTCACACATAATTCAAATACAACGGAGTTCAACAGTTATTACAAACCATAGTTCGAATTTCGAAAGCGGAAGCAACATAGTTTTAAACATAAGTTCTCAGTTCACAATACGGTGTCCAATGCCCGATCAGTCCACAAAAGCATCAGGGAAGGATAAGAGTTGACCATGCCCATGGTCTAGTCACCACCCTCGACGGGGTACAGATAGTTCTCGCAATAGCCGTAGAAGCATTGCCCATCTGCAACAACAAGGGAATAGAACCCTGAGTACGAGAAGGTACTCAGCTAGACTTACCCGTCATAAACCAGAAATAAACGACACCAAGGAGTATGCAAGGCTGTATTTGGGGTTGGCCATACTTACCCTTTTGCATAAAAGCGTTTTCATTATTAAATAATCAACATTAGAGCATTAGCAGTCAGTTTTAAGTAATCAGCCTGATTAACTAGATTTGCACCTGATCTAGAGCAAACACTTGACTATTTAATCAACAAGAGGGACTATTTCATCAATAGCCTTTCAGATTCAGTACCATAACCATCTTTAGTTCCATAAGTTACTACGGTAACACATGCCCAGTCAAGTTACTCACTAACCAGGAGCGTTGGCGATTATAATCGATTCCTACCCAGCTGGGGACAAAGATGTCGCACACTCGCCCGATCACACCTTGCCAGGCAGCCGTCGGCGACCACTTCAGGAAATTCGAGAACACAACACGCGGGACGGTCATGGGCCCTTCTACACCGGGGTTATCTCAATGCCAGGTCGCTCAAGCTATAACTGCCCACGGTCATGCCAGGTCAGTCAGGCCCCGCCTGTCCACGGACCATGCCAGGTTGCTCAGAATAGTTGCCCACGGTACATATAAGGCCCTGGGTGTTAGACGTCAACATCTCCATCACCGGCTCGAATAGCCCTACTCGGCTTCAGGGAGGTACTCCGACCTGCTCCGTTAAGTGATTGACGCGTTCAAAATGACTGAGGTGTGCCTTCGTCGGGTCCTAATCGACACAGACGGGAGACTACTAGCACACAGAACCCATGTCCTGCTGCTCCTACATCCCGCCCGGTCTCAAATTAATTATCACATGGTTATCTCCATGATAGCACGAGGCTAGTCATGATCAGTATCCACCTATAGGCGGGAGACAGGAAATCACCCGACTTTTACCGGTCTAAGCAGGCTAAGCATAAACGAGCCTAGACTTAACAGGGATAACAAGATATAATTGCAGGTGGACAAGGATAAGTAAATACTGCATCAACGGTATCACTCAACTCCTATAACCTAATGCAACAAACATATCAGGTTAATTCGTAATTGCAATTGCAAACCGTAGGAGTGGGATGCTCCGGGGCTTGCCTCGTTCAAAGTCGGAGGGATGATGGTCGTGGCACTCAGGCAGGTCCTCGACGTCTCCTTCTTCGGTCCTCTGGTCCTGGGTCTCCTCCGGACACGGCTCCTCCGGTGGTGAGTTCTGGGTCTCCACTACCGATCCTGTATGATGCATAACACGCATAAGTAATATGAATGCACATGGAATGCATGGGGATGCAACATAGAACAAGATAACTCAGGAGATAAGCACATGTCATCTACTGCGTTCTCTTCAACAAGGTAGTCACATCAAACTAGTGATTACAAAAGATCTAAACATCCAACCAACAATTAACCTACCTAATTAGTTGGTTAGGACTCACAATTACCACAACAAGCACTTCACTTAATTAATTTATTCCCTTTAATTGCTTGCTGAAATAATCCATTTAATCAAGCCTATAACAGCAACCCATCCTAGACAGCTTCAAAAAATCTACAGAAATTACTGGAAGTGAACAACACCTAATCTAGTCCCCTGTCCAAATTTCACCCCATTTGAACTTAAACTCCATTCCCTATGAAAAAGACAAATTCTATCATGAAAAGGTGCTTTGAACTACACATCCTAGCAGAAAGTGTCAAACAACAGATTTCTCATTTTTCTACTGAACTTCTTAGCACAAGAGCAGTGTATAAAAATTCTCAGGTTCAAACTCCTCATATTTTAATTACTACAAAATAAACAAGAAATATCATTTATTCATTTTAATTGCTACTGCCAAAATATTCCACAGAACAACATCATATTACATTTTTCCCAGAAGCTATTCATCAATACAAACCTAACAAACAAGAATCACATTTTTCTGAGCAATACACAGATTACTATGCATTTAACAAGATTTCAGCCTAAACATGAATTAAATATAACCACACACAACTTTATCACAAACTGGACATATTATATTTTTCATGCATAGAACTCATCACAACAAACTTAACAGAACTTGTTTTCACCTTTTTAGCATTTACGGAACTCAAGATATGAATTAAACAAACTAATCAAACATTTTGAAACCTATTTAACAAAACCCTGAAAACCCTTTAACCTAAACTGCTACACGCACCCAGGCTATTGCACCCAAGACACTGACAACCGGACCCGAGCCACTGACCCGCGGGACCCTTGGTCAAACCGACCCCACCGGTCAGTCACACCGAAGCAGGGGAAAGGTTGACCGCGGCGAAGCTCGCCGGCGGCGACCTCTCCGGCGAAACGGACACCTCCACCCTACTCTCCTTCTTCCGCACCCGACGGTACCACACTCAGGCCTAGCGCATGCTCGAATCGAGCTCGCCGGCGACCATGGCGGACACGGCGGGCGCGGACATGCTACGCCGGCCGGCTCCGGTCATCCCGAGCCAAACCAACGCGCGATTTCTACTCCGGCGACCTTCACAACCCTAACCCGAGGCTCAGGAGCCAGGGCTCCTACTCCGAGCACCCGCGACCACGGCCATGCCGACTCCGGCGACCATGGCGGACGGCGGACGCGGCGTACTGACACTACCAAACCCTAATCGGCTCAACCAACACCACCAACGCCTTCTACGGTCCAAGGCGACTCGCGAACGCTAGCTAGGACCAACGGACGGGCACGGGAAGGGGGTTGGCCACGGCGGACCGAGCTCGCCGGCCATGGCGGACATGGCGGGCGCGGCGTACCGCGGTCTCCAAACCCTAACCGGCCAAACCGTCACCTTCTACATCTTCTACGAACCTCCCTAACCCTTGAACGTGAGCTAGGGCGACACGAAACCACGGGAAGGAGGCCGGCCACGGCGAACCGAGCTCGGCGGTCATGGCGGCCATGGCGGCGGCTCATCCCGAGGCTTGCCTAGGGTCTCCTATGGGGCGCTAAGGGTAGCAAGAGATGCGGGGGGCTCACGGCGAAGCCTTGGGTGGGTGGTTGGGCTTGCGGCGAGGCGACCGGACGGCGGCGAACGGCGGCGGCGCTCTGTTTTCCCCCTCTCTTCCGCTTGGGCGAGGCGCGAGAGAGAGCGAGGGACAGAATGGAGGGAGTGCGGCTTCGGGCAGGGGCGAGGCGGCCTTGTGCACGCCACGCCGCGTGCGAACGCTGCATCCCGGCCGGCGCGCGCCACGCGGCGGGCGAGTCCTGCGCGCGGTCGGCACGGCACGGCCTGATTCAAACTGAATCGGCCGATTCAGTCGCCGATGGCCGACTGACGGCCGAACTTTGGACGCGATTAGCTCCTAATCCACTTGATGAAACGCTAAACCACTTGTTCCATTGAGTAGAGCTACATGCCAACTACAACTTTGGTTACAAGATCAAGCTTTGGTTCGGCCTAGATTGCTCCCAGAAAAGCTCCAAAGATCGCTCAGCGAAACTGTTTTGCCAGTTAGGGACTTAGGAAATTTTTCTAAGTCTAACCTCCCCCATTTCTGCCTTGTGGGTCCTAAAACACCTTGTTAAACTCATTTTCATGAGTTGGCCCTTAAACACTTTTTGTTCTACTCTAAATTCTACACACTTTTGGTTAAGGGCCCACAGCCATGCAAAGCTTCTATCAAGGAGGTCTCAGTTAGTCAAACAAAGGGGCTCCTAGGGCTCCATTAAGGCATCTAGGGTTAATGACTTGGTTAGCCAAAAAGACCAACACAAACCTAGCTTCATTTGGACTCCTCAACAAGGTTCAACTACTTAGGAGACTCACACACTCCAAAAGCAAGTCAAACAAGCATCTCACCAAGCATAACATTGCAAGCCAACACATGAAATGACACTTAACAAACAAAATGCAACATGGGATGATGATGATGCTTATGCTCATGAGATGTCAAGTTATGCATTTAGGGTTGCTTAACACCAGGGGTGTTACAGCCCTCCCTCCTTAAAAGAATCTCGTCCCGAGATTTAAGTTACTAACCATTTCTTATAAAAGTGTGGGTACACCTCTTTCAGATAGTCTTCCGTTTCCCAAGTGGCATCTCGTTCATCTTGCTCACTCCAAGATACTTTGTATTGCTTTACTATTCTCCGCGAGTTATTCTTTCTTTTTCATCAAGCACCCGATACGGTTCCACTGAGTAGGTGAGATCGGATTGCAACTTGATATTGGCCGGTTGTACCTCTTCTTCGGGAACTCGAAGACATTTCTTTAATTGTGACACATGGAATACAGGGAATATAGCCTTCAAATGCTCAGGTAGCTGTAGCTGATAAGCTACTTCTCCCCTCCTTTCCACGATCCTGTAAGGTCCCACAAATCTTGGCGCTAATTTCCTTTTCACGCCGAAGCGTCTGACACCTTTCATGGGCGACACTTTCAGATACACATAATCGCCTTCGCTAAATTCAAGCGGTTTTCTTCTCTTGTCTGCATAGCTCTTTTGTCGAGACTGCGCAGCTGCCATATGTTGTTGGATTATTCTAACTTGTTCTTCTGCTTCGTTAACAAAATCAATTCCATAGTATCGGCGTTCTCCCGGTTCAACCCAGTTCACCGGTGTCCTGCATCTTCTACCATAAAGAGCTTCAAAAGGTGCCATCTGTATGCTTTCTTGATAGCCATTGTTATATGCAAATTCAGCTAACGGTACCATTCTCCCAAGATCCCCTCGCTGAAATCACACAGGCTCTCAACATGTCCTCCAAGACTTGATTCACTCTTTCGTTTGTCCTGAGGTTTGGGGATGATAGGCGGAGCTACGGATTAGCTTCGTGCCTAATTCCTTTTGCAGTTTCTCCCAAAACGGTGCAGTAAACTGTGTTCCACGATCCGAAACTATAACCTTGGGTATACCATGCAGTCGAACGATTTGATTGATATAAATCTCCGCATAGTCCGGTGCTCGATAACAGGTTTTGACTGGAATAAAATGAGCGGTCTTGGTAAGACGATCAATTATCACCCAAATTGAGTCATTTCCTTTCTGGGTGGTTGGCAAACCGGTGATGAAATCCATACCTATTTCTTCCCATTTCCACTCGGGTATTGGTAACGGTTGAAGTGTTCCGGTGGCTTCAGGTGAATAGCTTTTACTCGACAACACGTGTCGCATCTGGCTACGTACGCGGCAATCTCTTTCTTCATCTTGGTCCACCAGAACCTTGGACGCAAATCTTGATACATCTTAGTGCTTCCAGGATGAATAGATAACTTGGATAAATGGGCTTCATCCATGACCTGGTTTTTGAGTTCCCTATTCTTAGGCACTACTAGGCGCTGGTCAAACCACAACACTCCCTTATCATCAATCCAAAAATGTTTTACTGGTTCAGTTGCGGTCTTCAGCCTTTCCTTGATATGATAAATTCCCTTGTCTGTTTTCTGCCCTTCAAGAATCTGATCAACTAAGGTGCCTTGCAGCTTGATATTGTGCAGAATCACAGGGTGTACGAGACTAAACTCGTCTTCTGGTTGTAACCTCAAATTATTGCAGTGTGATTTCCGACTCAAAGCGTCGGCAACCACATTTGCTTTCCCTGGATGATAATGTATCTGTAGATTGTAATCTTTGATTAGTTCAAGCCATCTTCTTTGCCTCATATTCAGTTCAGGTTGAGTGAAGATATACTTGAGACTCTTGTGGTCAGTGTACATGTTACAGACGTTACCAAGCAGATAATGTCTCCAGATTTTTAGAGCGTGCACCACAGCGGCTAACTCTAAATCATGCGTAGGATAGTTAATCTCATGTTTCCTCAATTGTCGTGATGCATAAGCAATCACTCTGCCTTCTTGCATAAGAACACAACCTAATCCAACCTTCGATGCATCACAAAAGACATCAAAAGGTTTCTCGATATCTGGTTGAGCTAAGACAGGAGCAGTGGTCAATAGTTTCCGCAAGGTACGGAAAGCTAGTTCACACCCTTCTGTCCATTCAAACTTATGATCTTTCTGGAGCAAACTTGTCATTGGTTTGGCAATCTTAGAGAAGTCAGGAATGAAACGACGATAGTACCCTGCTAATCCAAGAAAGCTCCGAATTTCACCAACTGAAGTAGGAGCTTCCCACTCCATCACTTCTTGTACCTTACTGGGGTCCACAGAGATTCCTTCTTCTGACAGGATGTGACCAAGAAATTGTACTTGCTTCAACCAAAACTCACATTTGCTAAACTTCGCATAAAGTTTATGTTCCCGGAGCCTCGTCAAAACAACCCTCAAATGTTCTGCATGATCGTCCGGGTTTTCAGAGTATACTAGAATGTCATCAATGAACACCACTACAAACTTATCTAGTTCCGGCATAAACACCGAATTCATCAAACTCATGAAATACGCTGGGGCATTTGTCAATCCAAAAGACATGACAAGATACTCATATAATCCATATCTGGTCGAGAAAGCAGTCTTTGGGATATCCTGTGGTCGAATTCTAATCTGGTGATAACCTGACCTCAAATCGATCTTGGAAAACACCTTAGCTCTGGATAACTGGTCAAACAGAATATCTATCCGTGGCAATGGGTACTTGTTCTTAACAGTCACGGCATTGAGTGGCCGATAATCCACACACATCCGTAGTGACTTATCCTTCTTCTTGACAAACAAAGCTGGGCAACCCCACTCGGATATACTAGGTTGAATGAATCCTCTGTCCAAAAGTTCCTTGATCTGAGTTTTAAGTTCAGCTAATTCATTAGGCGGCATACGGTAAGGTCTTCTAGAGATTGGTGCAGTTCCAGGTAACAACTCAATTGCAAATTCCACTGCCCGCTTGGGCGGTAACCCTGGTAATTCATCCGGGAAAACATCCGGGAAATCTCGGACGACTGGGATTTTGGACAGGTCTTCTATAGATAAAGTGCAAGATAAATCAACAAAGTCAGCACCTCGAGGAAGAGAGATGCGTAGCTTCGTATTTGTCCTTCCATCAGATAAGGTAAGAATCCTATTGGCCGTGTCTAACACCGCATTCCACATGCTCATCCAACTCATCCCTAGGACTACATCCATACTTAGTCCTGGCAAAACTACTAAATTAGCTCCGAATTTGTGCCCTCCAATGTCGATGGTTGCATTACAAACCATCTGCCTAGATAACACGCTACTCCCCACGGAGCTTACGCGAAACCCATAATCCATTTCAGACACCTCTTGATTATGTTTTTGTGCAAATGCTTTGCTCATGAATGAATGTGATGATCCAGTATCAAATAAAACAACTGCAGGATGATGGTTAACAAGACACATACCGGCAGTCACGGGCTCTCCGGCTCGGGCTTCTTCAGCAGTCATGTTGTGCAAACGCGCGGGGTAGTTAGCTTGCTGCTTCTTTGGGTGAGGGCAATATCTTGCGAAGTGCCCCTCTTGGTTGCAATTGTAACATGGCCCACGAACTGAAGGTTTCCCTCCGGTCGAGCTGCCCTGACCTCCACGAGCTTGGTTAGCAGCTATCTTGTATGGCCTTTGATTGCGCTGAGCTTGCGGCTGACCCTTCTTTTGCGGCGGCCTGAAACGTGCCCCCGGCGCTGGTGGTCGATACTGGGTTCGTTGAGCTGGTGGTCCCCTAGGTTGAGATGGTCCGGAATCAAAGGTCCTCTTCCGGGCCTTACTTGCAGCATGCTTATTATTGTGATTCTCTTGAATCAGGCAATCACTGATGAAGTCATTGAAGACAGTACGAGAAGATGTTCCCACTGACTTTCCCATTTTGGTGTTCAATCCTCTCTTGAAACTAGCAATCTTTTTAGCATCTGTGTTCACGAAGTCTGGAGCATAGCGAGACAAGGAGTTAAACAAGTGATGGTACTCGGTGATAGATCGAGTCCCTTGTGTCAAGCTCATGAATTCTGCCACTTTCATCTGAGTCAGGGCCTGGTGGAATATAGTGCCCCCGAACGGCTTCAGTGAACATCCTCCAAGTGACAGGAACGTTGGCAGGATAGGTGGTGCGATGGTGTCCCCACCAAATCCCGGCTGGCCCCTGCAGCTGTGTGCGGCATACTCTGCCTTGAGTTCTTCCGTGAGCCTGAGCAAACGAAACTTTTGTTCCAGGGTATGCAACCATTCTTCTGCTTCTAAAGGTTCAGTAGCTTCCTTGAAAATGGGTGGCCTAGTATCCAAGAAATCCCTGAATGAACTATACTGATTTGGCTCAGGACGCTGCTGACCGTGCGCCAAATTCTCACGCAGTAAAGCTTCAATGTTGCGCTGGCTTCCCAGAAACTGAGCGAAAAGTTGCTCGGGAGTGGCTGGTGGAGGAGGTGGTGGATTACGGTTATCCCTGGGATCCTCATTTCCACCACTACCGCCCGCTCCACTACGAGTTGTCGTCATCTGCATGTATTCACAGCAAGTGATCATCAGGTGGAGTTGCAATTATTGTAGAGAACAATAGATCATGCCAACTGAATTTATTCGGAAAACGAATTCGCCAAACAATCACAGAGGCATAATAAATTTCAATCCACATCGCAGCATCACATAATAAGATCGCTTAATACATAACATGCAAAAACCAACATAAACATCCATAGTTTTGCCCATACATATGGGACTTTCCAAGGTCTCACACCACGTGCACATAAGAGTTCACTACTCATGCTTACATCCAGCCCATAACAAAAGCAAAAGATCGGGCTTGCCAACACACAAAAGATCACTAGGCTCTAAGCATACGATCTAAACTACTCTCTAGCGATGTCACCAACGTCGCCATCCTCACTAGACATATCTGAAGAACTACTAGAAGAGCTACTCGGATCCGGGTCCTCCTGTGGAAAGATGGGGTTCCTCTCATTCTCCCTGCGGTGGATCTCCTCGTGCAGACGGTCATTGTAGTCCTGCAGGTGGTGAAGTTGCAGCTCTAAGTCTCCTACTCGCAACCTCAACAGCCTGTTCTCCTCTGAAGCACGTATGCCCTCAATACACACACCTCGAAGCGACTCCTCGGTCTCCCTCATGATCAAGGCTAGGAAGGTAGCCGACTCCTGCTGAACACTGAGCTGATGAGCGGTCTCCTGCTCTCTCTGAAGCGCCTGGTCCCTCTCCACAGTCAGGTGAGCTAGCTGTGTGGTGAGGAGGTCTATCTCTGTGGCATGCTCCTCCTGCCTGCGATGCTGTGCAGCCATCTCCTCACTAAGAATATGGTCCAGGTGGTCATAGCTACGCGATAGGCATCCGTAAGTAGCCATGAGAGCGGCCATAGCACTCCCTGCTGGTCCTGCACAATGCTCCCTCTCAAGAGAGCTAGCCTCAAGTACTGTAGCTCCTGGTTGACGCCACACTGACTGATAAGGATCTGCTGTCGGGAAGATGCTGGCTGTAGCTTGGGCAACCACCTCCGGATGGTCCTCCATAATGTCCCGGAGAACGGTGTAAGCAACTCTGTTGGCTCCATCCCATGGGGTTCTCCCCTGCAACGCGAACACACGGCGGCACCAGACGTGATCCTGGTCATCACGGCTAGGCACGTCAACCTCCACCGTGTACATGTGGCGATCCTCGAGAACTGCACACGGTGCCAGTCGTATGGGGCTCCTGGCCCTCTGGTATCCCACCAAGTGCAATACCCTCCAAAGGATGGTAGGCATACCGAACTCGTCTAAGAAGTCCTCCGATCCTTCCGCGGTCCATGGCCCCAACATGTAATTAGGCCTCTTGCCTCCGGTTGACTTACGAGCTGTGCGCTTGGTACGGGCCATCTGTAAGAAGTTTATCCACACATATGTTTTCATTAGTTGAGAACAACTTTTATTAAGAAAAACGGACGGATAACATAAGGAAGAAAGTAAGATTAATGCAAGGTTGTATGATCATGATGCATGCACGTAACATACGTCCTCACTGTCTATCAATCTAACGGCTAGACGGTGGCATACACGTTCACTCATAGCGTTAACTAGACGTACTATACGTTCGCAAGTTAGCATACCTGCAGAAAATCACTTCAGCCCTGCCCACAGTATGAATATCATGCATTGCTGAAATTAAATCTAATACTAACTCAGGTGCACACCCAGTATACACGTAAGCAGTATATGCACCCATCAGAATAGTATTACTCCCACAATCAATACTTTCACATATACTTGTGTGTAACAGGTATACATGTCGGTACCATTCAAGCACTCCCTAGATTGGCGGTTGTCCAATCATGCTCTCACAACTCACTTGTTACCTTGGCGTAGAGGCAATTGATCCATACATTACTATTCCGAAGAATAGCACCCATACAATTTCACCCTTGCCGTATGGACGACAGAAAAACAAGAATTTAAATATGATGCACAACCCCCAAGTTAGTACTTAAATAGCCACCTAGAAACCTACTGGGCATAAGGACTTGATCATTGGCACACCTTAAACTTCATTTATAAGATTTTTCAAACCCTATTATAGCTTATAAGTTTTTGCAAAGAAAGTTTTTGATTTGAAAATACGATTTTCAAATACACTCATGAACAGTAACGCCAACCATGCTCCGATGCCAGCTGTGACAGAACCGACCAATTTATACCAGATTAAGCATCGAATCCCCGCTTTCACAGAGATTTCAGATACTTAAGCTCGTACAAACCCGGTAGTCCGGAAATCTCGAAGGATTTCAAATCATTCAACTTTAGCCAAGATCGTAATAGATTAGCGTACATGTCCACGAGGTACATTCAGTTCACACATAATTCAAATACATCGGAGTTCAACAGTTATTACAAACCATAGTTCGAATTTCGAAAGCGGAAGCAACATAGTTTTAAACATAAGTTCTCAGTTCACAATACGGTGCCAATGCCTGATCAGTCCACAAAAGCATCAGGGAAGGATAAGAGTTGACCATGCCCATGGTCTAGTCACCACCCTCGACGGGGTACAGACAGTTCTCGCAATAGCCGTAGAAGCATTGCCCATCTGCAACAACAAGGGAATAGAACCCTGAGTACGAGAAGGTACTCAGCTAGACTTACCCGTCATAAACCAGAAATAAACGACACCAAGGAGTATGCAAGGCTGTATTTGGGGTTGGCCATACTTACCTTTTGCATAAAAGCGTTTTCATTATTAAATAATCAACATTAGAGCATTAGCAGTCAGTTTTAAGTAATCAGCCTGATTAACTAGATTTGCACCTGATCTAGAGCAAACACTTGACTATTTAATCAACAAGAGGGACTATTTCATCAATAGCCTTTCAGATTCAGTACCATAACCATCTTTAGTTCCATAAGTTACTACGGTAACACATGCCCAGTCAAGTTACTCACTAACCAGGAGCGATGGCGATTATAATCGCCTACCCAGCTGGGGACAAAGATGTCGCACACTCGCCCGATCACACCTTGCCAGGCAGCCGTCGGCGACCACTTCAGGAAATTCGAGAACACAACACGCGGGACGGTCATGGGCCCTTCTACACGGGGGTTATCTCAATGCCAGGTCGCTCAAGCTATAACTGCCCACGGTCATGCCAGGTCAGTCAGGCCCCGCCTGTCCACGGACCATGCCAGGTTGCTCAGAATAGTTGCCCACGGTACATATAAGGCCCTGGGTGTTAGGCGTCAACATCTCCATCACCGGCTCGAATAGCCCTACTCGGCTTCACGGGAGGTACTCCGACCTGCTCCGTTAAGTGATTGACGCGTTCAAAATGACTGAGGTGTGCCTTCGTCGGGTCCTAATCGACACAGACGGGAGACTACTAGCACACAGAACCCATGTCCTGCTGCTCCTACATCCCGCCCGGTCTCAAATTAATTATCACATGGTTATCTCCATGATAGCACGAGGCTAGTCATGATCAGTATCCACCTATAGGCGGGAGACAGGAAATCACCCGACTTTTACCGGTCTAAGCAGGCTAAGCATAAACGAGCCTAGACTTAACAGGGATAACAAGATATAATTGCAGGTGGACAAGGATAAGTAAATAATGCATCAACGGTATCACTCAACTCCTATAACCTAATGCAACAAACATATCAGGTTAATTCGTAATTGCAATTGCAAACCGTAGGAGTGGGATGCTCCGGGGCTTGCCTCGTTCAAAGTCGGAGGGACGATGGTCGTGGCACTCAGGCAGGTCCTCGACGTCTCCTTCTTCGGTCCTCTGGTCCTGGGTCTCCTCCGGACACGGCTCCTCCGGTGGTGAGTTCTGGGTCTCCACTACCGATCCTGTATGATGCATAACACGCATAAGTAATATGAATGCACATGGAATGCATGGGGATGCAACATAGAACAAGATAACTCAGGAGATAAGCACATGTCATCTACTGCGTTCTCTTCAACAAGGTAGTCACATCAAACTAGTGATTACAAAAGATCTAAACATCCAACCAACAATTAACCTACCTAATTAGTTGGTTAGGACTCACAATTACCACAGCAAGCACTTCACTTAATTAATTTATTCCCTTTAATTGCTTGCTGAAATAATCCATTTAATCAAGCCTATAACAGCAACCCATCCTAGACAGCTTCAAAAAAATCTACAGAAATTACTGGAAGTGAACAACACCTAATCTAGTCCCCTGTCCAAATTTCACCCCATTTGAACTTAAACTCCATTCCCTATGAAAAAGACAAATTCTATCATGAAAAGGTGCTTTGAACTACACATCCTAGCAGAAAGTGTCAAACAACAGATTTCTCATTTTTCTACTGAACTTCTTAGCACAAGAGCAGTGTATAAAAATTCTCAGGTTCAAACTCCTCATATTTAATTACTACAAAATAAACAAGAAAATATCATTTATTCATTTTAATTGCTACTGCCAAAATATTCCACAGAACAACATCATATTACATTTTTCCCAGAAGCTATTCATCAATACAAACCTAACAAAACAAGAATCACATTTTTCTGAGCAATACACAGATTACTATGCATTTAACAAGATTTCAGCCTAAACATGAATTAAATATAACCACACACAACTTTATCACAAACTGGACATATTATATTTTCATGCATAGAACTCATCACAACAAACTTAACAAAACTTGTTTCACCTTTTTAGCATTTACGGAACTCAAGATATGAATTAAACAAACTAATCAAACATTCTGAAACCTATTTAAACAAAACCCTGAAAAACCCTTTAACCTAAACTGCTACACGCACCCAGGCTATTGCACCCAAGACACTGACAACCGGGACCCGAGCCACTGACCCGCGGGACCCTTGGTCAAACCGACCCCACCGGTCAGTCACACCGAAGCAGGGGAAAGGTTGACCGCGGCGAAGCTCGCCGGCGGCGACCTCTCCGGCGAAACGGACACCTCCACCCTACTCCTCTCCTTCTTCCGCACCCGACGGTACCACACTCAGGCCTAGCGCATGCTCGAATCGAGCTCGCCGGCGACCATGGCGGACACGGCGGCGCGGACATGCTACGCCGGCCGGCTCCGGTCATCCCGAGCCAAACCAACGCGCGATTTCTACTCCGGCGACCTTCACAACCTAACCGAGGCTCAGGAGCCAGGGCTCCTACTCCGAGCACCCGCGACCACGGCCATGCCGACTCCGGCGACCATGGCGGACGGCGGACGCGGCGTACTGACACTACCAAACCCTAATCGGCTCAACCAACGCCTTCTACGGTCCAAGGCGACTCGCGAACGCTAGCTAGGACCAACGGACGGGCACGGGAAGGGGGTTGGCCACGGCGGACCGAGCTCGCCGGCCATGGCGGACATGGCGGGCGCGGCGTACCGCGGTCTCCAAACCCTAACCGGCCAAACCGTCACCTTCTACATCTTCTACGAACCTCCCTAACCCTTGAACGTGAGCTAGGGCGACACGAAACCACGGGAAGGAGGCCGGCCACGGCGAACCGAGCTCGGCGGTCATGGCGGCCATGGCGGCGGCTCATCCCGAGGCTTGCCTAGGGTCTCCTATGGGGCGCTAAGGGTAGCAAGAGATGCGGGGCTCACGGCGAAGCCTTGTGGGTGGTTGGGCTTGCGGCGAGGCGGCCGGACGGCGGCGAACGGCGGCGGCGCTCTGTTTTCCCCCCTCTCTTCCGCTTGGGCGACGGAGAGAGCGAGAGGGACAGATGGAGGGAGGGCTTCGGGCAGGGGCGAGGCGGCCTTGTGCACGCCACGCTGCCGCGCGAACGCTGCATCCCCGGCCGCGCGCGCCACGCGGCGGGCGAGTCCTGCGCGCGGTCGGCACGGCACGGCCCGATTCAAACTGAATCGGCCGATTCAGTCGCCGATGGCCGACTGACGGCCGAACTTTGGACGCGATTATCTCCTAATCCACTTGATGAAACGCTAAACCACTTGTTCCATTGAGTAGAGCTACATGCCAACTACAACTTTGGTTACAAGATCAAGCTTTGGTTCGGCCTAGATTGCTCCCAGAAAAGCTCCAAAGATCGCTCAGCGAAACTGTTTTGCCAGTTAGGGACTTAGGAAATTTTTCTAAGTCTAACCTCCCCCATTTCTGCCTTGTGGGTCCTAAAACACCTTGTTAAACTCATTTTCATGAGTTGGCCCTTAAACACTTTTTGTTCTACTCTAAATTCTACACACTTTTGGTTAAGGGCCCACAACCATGCAAAGCTTCTATCAAGGAGGTCTCAGTTAGTCAAACAAAGGGGCTCCTAGGGCTCCATTAAGGCATCTAGGGTTAATGACTTGGTTAGCCAAAAAGACCAACACAAACCTAGCTTCATTTGGACTCCTCAACAAGGTTCAACTACTTAGGAGACTCACACACTCCAAAAGCAAGTCAAACAAGCATCTCACCAAGCATAACATTGCAAGCCAACACATGAAATGACACTTAACAAACAAAATGCAACATGGGATGATGATGATGCTTATGCTCATGAGATGTCAAGTTATGCATTTAGGGTTGCTTAACACCAGGGGTGTTACAACAGTCTTGTGTTGTTTCGTCTGCGGTTTGCTAATCGTTGTCGGTTTTGATTTCGGTTTTTGCGTTGCGTTTTGAGTTTTAGAGTGTGTAGTGTCCCGCGTTTGTGCTTCTTGGAAGCATCACCCTACCTCTGGGTCGTGGACAATTGTGAGCTCTAGGGTTGCTCGTGGGGTTGATTTTGGATACAGTGGCGACAAATTTCTGAAAGGAAAATTGAAGCTCCCGTTCACCCCCTCTGGTCGCTTTCATGTAGCACTCTCGGTCCTTCAATTGGTATCGGAGCGGATTAAGGATCTTCCACCTTAGCCGGTTCCAGATCCACCGAAGGCGACATGGATCGTGGCATGGGCAAACCGCCATTTTTCGATGGGACGAACTATGCGTATTGGAAGATACGTATGTCGGCCTATCTCCAGAGCATGGGCTCTTCTGTTTGGGAGATTTGCAACAAGGACGATTACATTGTCTTGGCTGCTCGTGTCACTCAGATTCAGATCGATGAACACGATGCCAATAGCCGAGCGCGTAATGCTCTTTTCTCCTATTTGAGCATGTCCGAGTTTGATCACGTTTTTCACCTCCCCACGGCTCATGAGATTTGGGCGACCCTCATGCGCTTCCATGAGGGAACCACTCAAGTCAAATCCCGTCTCTACGAGTCACACAAGCGGGAGTATGAGAACTTTCGACATATGCCTAGCGAGAGCATAGAGGTTTATTCGCTCGCTTTCAGGTCATTGTCAACAAGATGAGAGCGAACAAGGAGCTGTTGCCTTTCGACGATCATGAGAGAGCTTTGAAGCTTTTGCATACTCTCGATCGGTCAGTGTGGGACTCAAAGGTCCAGGCGATCATCGAATCATCTAACTATGAGACCCTCACATGCGATGAGCTCTTTAGTAAGCTCAAGTCTAGTGAGATTGACGCCATGTCGAGGGCTTCTTATGAAAATCCTTCTGGCCCGACTATGGCTTTGGTTTCTGGCTCTTCTGCTAACCCCTCTAGAGGATTTGCACTCTCTTCACTTCTTTCTGTCACACAGGAGCAGTTGGAGTCTTTGGGAGATGACGACTTGGCTTTGCTTGCCAACCGGTTCTCGTGGTTCCACAACAACCGCATGAACCGCCACCGCGGAGGAGGACGCTCAGGATGCTTCGAGTGCGGTGACCCCGACCACTTCATCGGCAACTGTCCCAAGAAGAACAAGCACACATCTGGGAAGGGCGATCATGGGCACAAGTACGACTCCGACAAGCGCAAGGAGAAGTACGTCCCCGCGAAGCACAAGCGGAGGGGTGGCTATGACAAGGAGTACATCAAGAAGAAGTACTTGGAGAAGGCCCAGGCGGAGCAGCGTGCATTCTTCACCACGCTCAGTGATGTCGACGGCTCGGATGACGACTCCGCTATTTCAAGCGACGACGAGTCCGAGAAGAAGAAGAGGATCGAGGACAAGCTGAACGGCCTCTGCTTCTTCGCCGACGACGAAGGCTTCTGCACCATGGCCCTTGGTGATGAGGTCGATGGCAAGCTGGAGGATATCCCTCACGACGACGACGACGACTCCTCCTAGGTATCTCTGACCCCCTATGAGCTTTCTGCTGAGGTCGAGAAACTTACTGCCGCGCTTCTTAGTCAAGATAAGCTGCTTAGGCGTGCTGCTAGAGAGCGCAAGGAGTTTAGGCAGAAGTGGGAGGACACGGTGAAGGAGCTTGAGTTTGCTAGGTCCACCGTGGTTGTTTCTGAGGAGGCTGAGTGCGAAATGTGCACTAAGCACATGACTGACCTTCTCACTTTGAGAGGTAAGTATGCTGCTTTGGTTGGAGAGGTGGATGAGCTCCGGGCTAGGCCCGTGTTGTTGGGTGCGTGCAAGTCTTGTGCAGGCTTGCAAACCGAGTTGGCAGAGAAGAATGCCAAGATTGAGTCTCTTGAGAAGGCCAGCTCGGGTAGCACTTGTGTGTCTAGGTGCGCTTTGTGCGAGGGTTTGGAGATGGAGATCGCAAATGTGAAGCATGGCAAGATGCAAACCGAGGAAGAAAACACATACCTTCGGACCATCTTGTCATGGGTGTCATGTAATGAGCCGCAGCTTGGGATGATGATCGCTCAGTTTAAGCGTGCTGCTGGAGGTCCAGGTGTAGGTTATGCTCTGGGTGTTGATGTTTCGTTTTTTGGAAAGATTGGAGAGTCGAGTGGTCTTAACCCGAGTGAGAAGCCCAACTCCACCACTACTCCCAAGCTTACCAAGCTTCCACCCAAAGAGCCTCTCAAGCCTAACACCAAGGATGGAGTGTTTGATGAACCTCCAAGAGCGCCACCCAAGAAACAGCAATGGGCTCCCAAACCAAACCACCTCAAGAACAAGCTAGATACAATGCCACCTATCCAAGAGGAGCTCATGCCACAGAAAGGGAAGGTGATCCACACCACTACCGTGAGTACCAACAACCCCCTATGAGAGCGGTGAGGTACCATTGTGAGCACTGTGGAAGACATGGACACTTGAGTGAGTTTTGTTTTAGGCGCAAGAGAGAGGAGCGTCGTGCCAAAAAGATGGACAATGCGAACATGTACCATCCTTTCCATGATGTACATGTGCCGAATGTCCAGAGGAGAGCTGCTAGGCCTCAAGGTCCTAGGCATCAGGGAGGTGTTGCCCGACGGGGTCCTGACTTTGCAGGATACGGACCCCGTGGCGGTGGCTTTGTTGAGCGTTTTCCTCCATCGCGTTTTGAGTATCGCGATAGATGCTCTTTCCTTAGCGGACCATTTTTTTTCTGTGCATGGTGATCGCTTTACCCGTAGGCATGCTAGGAATGGTTTTTCTACTGACCGTTCTTTTGAGCAGCCGGCCCAACACTGGTACTCTTCCTACTTCAATAACCCCAATGTTGGACCGTATGCTCACCCTATGTCTTTTTACTGATGTAGGTGAAACGATTGAAGGGCATTTGGCTGGTGGATTCCGGTTGCTCGAGGCATATGACCGGAAACGCCAAGTGGTTCTCCAGTCTTAGTCCTGTTGCTGGAAATGAATTTATTACCTTCGGCGACAATAGTAAAGGTAAAGTGTTGTCTCGTGGGTCGGTGCTGGTTAATGAGCACTTTGTGTTGCATGATTGTTGGCACAAAAAGTGGTGCACCGCACCTCACACACAGCAAGCCGGAAAGCGTGGCTTCAATCGGGTGTCCGAACGATTTGAAATCCGGAGACGTGCCAGTCGGTTTGACCTGAAAACCAACAAGGGATAAAACTGTGAGAATTAAAACTGTGAGAATAAAATTGGAACATGCCGGGTGAGACCAGACAGTTTCATATTTACGGCCCTAAAGCCAATCATGATGGCACACAGCTATAGAAGCTATCTGTCAACAGGTTTAAAGATCATTCGGCTAACTCTGAACATAAACATATGTAAGCAGTTGGTTGCCGAACGCACAAGCATGAAAAAGACATGCTTGGATAAGTAAAAGACAAATTATGAATTGACGTGTAACCAAGCTCAGCAAGTTAGCCGAGTTGGGGTCCATGAGGAAGGAACATACAAACAAACATGATCAAACCAATCTAAAACCTGCATCTGCCGCACGATACCTAGTTTTATCTAAGCTTAAACATAATTGACATGTATGAACCCACAACATGTAACAATCTAGATTGGAAATTAATTCGGCCATCATAATCATGCAATGAAGAACAGCACTTATTGAAAGCTTAAGTAAACTTGTAAAGCAAGGCTGAACAAAGATCAATCTAGATTGGGCAAAAGAGTGTTACAAAATTAATTAAAACATGCAACACATGATAACTTAATGAATCTACTAGATCTACCAAATCTAATAGAGCCGATAACTATCTCGCTTTTGCTAAACATATGAATAAACGCCTGCCGCATGATATTTACCCATAAGCAAAGCATAAACAAAGACTTCTTGATCATTGACAAAGGTCCGTCGCACGACCAATGAAAACAAACAAGACTACTTGCATCATATCTAAATCCACCGCATGATACTAGACATGATAACAAGGTTGCCGGGACTTACGGAGGTCGACGGATCGATGATTCCTCTCGAAGAACTCGACGACACGACTAAGGACTCAAAAGTGAGTGACACGGGGCCGGTTTGTATTGATATGGTTGTGAACTCTTTTTACAATAGCCAAGGGTTTATATTTATACTCTGGACGCGATACAAGTCCTAAGAGGACACGACTATGAAACGTTAAAGGAAAATACTACATTTTTGGCCTTTAATTCCCTTCGGAAACTTTATTGCCTTAATTGTCGCAATTTTGTTGCCCGATCGGCTCTTGCTTCCGTCGTTTCAACGGAAACTCCCTTTTTCTCAGAATAGCCGACCGCATAAGCAGTTGCCGAATCCTTGGACACTAGCCGACCGCATGGATATTTGCCGAATCATTAGAAACTAGCCGACCTCATGGATACTTGCCGAATGCCTCATACGCCCATCTCCGCACACTGGACATGCACGCCGTCTTATAGCCTTTCCTTCATCGTGAAGCCATTTATGCTAAATATAGAACTGGACGTCGAGACGTGCATGCTTTATATATATTTATATTTAAATTGCCTTCTTTGCTTGCTTGTCACATCACAACGCCACCAAATCCAACTCCTGGCCAATGAGATCAGACCCCTCTGATTCTTGAATACTCGTTTAATCTGTCACGACCATGGTCGATTATCCTCGTGATCGGCTTGTCTTGCCATATCTATTTCCCGAATGGAGTCATACCCTTATAAAATAGCCGACCGCACAGGTAGTTGCCGAAACTCCGAAATTAACCGACCGCTTGGCCATCTACCGAATGCTCTTCTCACTGCTCGTTGGGTCCACCTATCATCTTCTCAATGTTGACCAAAATCCAGTGTTAACACAAGCCCCCCTAGTTCGGAGTATGAATTGTCATGCTTCGAACTATTTGATCTCTGTTGGTCTTCTTCAAAAAGCCAAGAAATCCACAGATAGCAATAACATTTTCTCACCATGTTTCCATAATTTTGCCTGTAAAACAATAGTTCTCCAATACATGTGGAAACAAGTTAGTTACAAATGCATATGTGTATAAATATTATAGTTCTTCCATTTTATTGATCAGAAGATGCTGCAATGCCGACTACATCTCAAAAATATCATATTTTATAACCAAGATTTCTTTTAAACTTGAATAAAATGGTACCTTACTCATCCATCCGTCTCTTTAATTATGGGGCTTTAGTCCTCACTGAGTCCTCAAGCGATTGCAAAACAGAATAGCCACAGAAATGCTTATCTTTTACCCCTTGATCACTTTTCATCAAGAGTTTTTATCATTATCTTTATATAAAATCGTATCACATAATATTGCAAAGTCAAAGACTCGACCATAAGGAGATACAAGCCATAAACCTAGATCAAGAAGTACAAGTGAATATTTTTATTACTTTTCTTTTGCATATGTCATTCTCCCTACCTTTTAAAATTATGAGGCTACTGGGCCTTCGGCCATCTTTTATTTTATTTGGCGGTCACTTGAGCTTTTCTTTTTCATATTTTTATTTGGGCGGTCACTTGACCTTTTTTCTTTCTCAGTTCTGGCGGACACGTGTCCGTCGTTTTTATTTCTGAGATTTATAGAATAGCCTCATATTTTTAATCAAAGAGAGAATGCACATGCAAAACACTTATTAGTTTATAACGTGTACGTGAATCTTGATCTTGAGAATATGACTATAATCTCAACTAGTAGTCACAATGATTTGACAGTGCTCAATATGACATTAAGTAAATTTTATTATTTCATTAAATCTCCGAATTTCAAGTATCTCTCAGAATAATGTCATAGCAAATTCTACCTCTATTCATATCCCACAACTACTTTCAGACAAAGTTTAAATTCTATGCAACCCACAAATTTCAAAGACTTCAAGATAAATATAATAATCACTAGACCCAAATCTTAAAGAAATAAAAGCTATAAACCAGACACAAGTGAAACATAAAAAGAGCATCTATTTATCATTTCAACAATGGATAACCCAAAATATTTATATCACATATTCATAGAGTGGATTTTTTTAAGGTTTTTTTAGTGCGGAGACGCAACATGAGATATTTTGCTTTTTAATGATTTTAATTTTAAGTGTAAAATTACACAAACCACCGTTGAAGATGAAGCAGCCATTCGTCTTCTTCACGATGGATCGCTCGATGTTGTACGATGTGTGTGTGTTGATCTCAGGCCCCCTGACTCGTAGTCATAGCGGCGTAATCGATGATTCACTGGTGTCCTCCTTTCTCTCATCCGAGATGTCTTCGCCGAATACGGGTTGAAAATATTTGAAGCCAATCACAAACGTTAATCCTTCTTCTGCAAATGACTGGCTGCTTCAGATCTTATAGCTGTTCTGACTATAAGTGAACTTATCACCGTTGCATGTGTCTTGTTGGCACCACCTTATTCAAGGCCATCAGCAAAAAGTATCTCTTTCAATATGAAGTGTGCTAAAAACGTTTTAGCGGATGGTCTTCTATCGACCGTCCAGTTGCTAACGTCCTTTGTGCCTCTGATGTAGCCTTTCGTAACCTTATCACCAGATTGAGCTTTGTGTTACTCAGGAAAAGGTAAAGTTATATTAATAGGAGCCGAAGGTTCTGTCTTATCGGCTCTTGCTTAGTATGCCTTTGACTTTCTTCTTATTGAGGAACTGAAATGCTTTAGGTGAGCATGTTGTCAGGTAACTCACGGTAGCTTCGAAGAACGTCATTGATGAAGCTGAGTGTGCCGTAGATGACGAATACTAGCTCGGCGGTGCGTGGATGTGTGCAAGATAAGGTTCAGGCCCCCCCCGAGTGTAGTTGATGTAGGAATTTGGACATGTTCACCTTATGTTTTTTTCTCATTAGTTCTTCATATCTGCGTGTACACTCTTCCGCTCCAAGCCGATAAGTGTTCTTCTTGGAATATGTGTATAATGATATTTTCATCAGTGTGCTTATCGGCTGCTGTATCTAGAATTCTTGTATGCTTCTGTAGTGCTGCTTTCCATGCTAACATTGGTCTTTAAATATGCCCTCCAGATATTCAACCGACGTAAACATAAATTGGGCATCGATCATGAATGTATGCAATCTTCTGGTGCGGCGATCAGAACTATTGCTATCGGCCTACCCTTTCAGCCAATGCCTCCAAAAATTAGCCGATTGTATCATCCTTATCAATAGTATCTGATTATCTTGACTTTGGTCGTACTATTTTCCAAAATCAGTTTAGCTGATGAAAACAAAGAATTTAGCCAATATAGATGATGGGAGCAACTGATTCTTATGGATGCACTACGGCTTTTCACAGCAACAGGAATCTTTTGTACGTGCAGAACTTTATCTTGAATAGCTAATCAACTTCATGTACTCTGTGAAACATATGGATGTATACACATTCTTGCATCTTGCTAACTTCTTCCACCGTAGCCGATTTCGTCTTACAAAGTGATCAGCTCTCATTGGTTTGGACAGCAAATACTCATGTACGGGCATAATCTGTGTATTCAGCAATATCGAGTTGTTGCCGTGAGCATGATGGCATGGTGAACCAGGTTATCGGCAAATCCGGGAAGGTCGAAGAAATTTTAGTCGTTAACACGTTGTTATTCAGCCGAACGCTGGTTTCAAGTCCGGCTATTATAATGTCTTGATTCATCATGCTTGGACATGTCAACAAAAGCTCAATTATCACTTGATTAATTTCATTAATCAAATAAACAATTCAGTCCCCTTGCCTCATCACCATGCCTTAATCAACTGTCATCATCTGATACCTTGATTTTCGGCAAACTATATCAATGCTAGAAAAATATAATCTGAATATCCTTAATATTCGGGGCTGATTCTTCACGTGACGATGATAACTCTAGCCAATTCCTGTATGCATATCGGCTAATTAGTATATTTTTCTTGTGTTGTTGTATCCACTGATTCCTTTCCTGAACAACCGATTCCAAAGATGACATGCAGATAAGCTATCAGCCAACTTCCCTCGGCTGACGTATCACCCCTTGATAATCAATCGGCTATTTATAGCAGCATGCAAGTAAATCTGAGTTTGGACTTCATCTCTTTGAACATCTCCATGGAAATCTTCCTTTTATTTATCTCTTCATGTGCATACCGTGCCATGATATATTTGGAGACCGATACATTCATGTCATGATGTATTTGAAGCCATTTTATTTTTAGGAGAAACCATATCAGCCAATTCTATCTTTAGGAGAAGTTCATTAGCTTCTTTAATTGGTTTCTATGTCCCTGCACGGAGCAAATCCACCCATGCATGCTATCTGCGTCTTCGTAGATGCCATGTACACTCAGTTGATTAGCAGCTATCCCGTGTGTACACATTGAATCAGCTGTTTTCATGCATATTCAGCAATTGGTCATCTCTAGCAATCAGTCTGTACAATCATACTCTTCCCGTACAATAGCCAATGGAGTTAAGGGAAACAACCGATCCTTATTTATACAGGCCTTTGACAATCAAACAGGAATTGTTGTGCCACCGGGCGTGCCAAAAAGTGTGTTGGCGCAAAAAGTGGTGCACCGCACCTCACACACAGCAAGTCGGAAAGCGTGGCTTCAATCGGGTGCCCGGACGGTTTGAAATCCGGAGATGTGCCAGTCGGTTTGACCTGAAAACCAACAAGGGATAAAACTGTGATAATAAAACTGGAACATGCCGGGTGAGACCAGACAGTTCCATATTTACGGCCCTGAATCCAATCACGATGGCACACAGCTATAGAAGCTGTCTGTCAACAGGTTTAAAGATCATTCAGCTAACTAGACCAGACAGTTCCATATTTACGGCCCTGAAGCCAATCACGATGGCACACAGCTATAGAAGCTGTCTGTCAACAGGTTTAAAGATCATTCGGCTAACTCTGAACATAAACATATGTAAGCAGTTGGTTGCCGAACGCACATGCATGAAAAAGACATGCTTGGATAAGTAAAAGACAAATTATGAATTGAGGTGTAACCAAGCTCAGCAAGTTAGCCGAGTTGGGGTCCATGAGGAAGGAACATACAAACAAACATGATCAAACCAATCTAAAACCTGCATCTGTCGTACGATACCTAGTTTTATCTAAGCTTAAACATAATTGACATGAATGAACCCACAACATGTAACAATCTAGATTGGAAATTAATTCGGCCATCATAATCATGTAATGAAGAACAACAATTATTGAAAGCTTAAATAAACTTGTAAAGCAAGGCCGAACAAAGATCAATCTAGATTGGGCAAAAGAGTGTTACAAAATTAATTAAAACATGCAACAAATGATAACTTAATGAATCTACTAGATCTGCCAAATCTAATAGAGCCGATAACTATCTCGCTTTTGCTAAACATATGAATAAATGCCTACCGCACGGTATTTACCCATAAGCAAAGCATAAGCAAAGACTTCTTGATCATTAACAAAGGTCCGTCGCATGACCATTGAAAACAAACAAGACTACTTGCATCATATCTAAATCCACCGCATGATACTAGACATGATAACAAGGTTGTCGGGACTTACGGAGGTCGACGGGTCGATGATTCCTCTCGAAGAACTCGACGACATGACTAAGGACTCAAAAGTGGCACGGGGCTGGTTTGTATTCATATGGTTGTGAACTCTTTTTACAATAGCCATGGGTTTATATTTATACCCTGGACGCGATACAAGTCCTAAGAGGACACGACTATGAAACGTTAAAGGAAAATACTACATTTTTGGCCTTTAACTCCCTTCGGAAACTTTATTGCCTTAATTGTCGCAATTTTATTGCCCGATCGGCTCTTGCTTCCGTCGTTTCAACGGAAACTCCATTTTTCTCAGAATAGCCGACCGCATAAGCAGTTGCCGAATCCTTGGAAACTAGCCGACCGCATGGATACTTGTCGAATGCCTCATACGCCCATCTCCGCACACTGGACATGCACGCCGTCTTCTAGCCTTTCCTTCATCGTGAAGCCATTTATGCTAAATATAGAACTGGACGTCGAGACATGCATGCTTTATATATATTTATATTTAAATTGCCTTCTTTGCTTGCTTGTCACATCACAACGCCACCAAATCCAACTCCTGGCCAATGAGATTAGACCCCTCTAATTCTTGAATACTCATTTAATCTGTCACGGCCATGGTCGATTATCCTCGTGATCGGCTTCTCTTGCCATATCTATTTCCCGAATGGAGTCATACCCTTGTAAAATAGCCGACCAAACAGGTAGTTGCCGAAACTCTAAAAATTAACCGACTGCTTGGTCGTCTACCGAATGCTCTTCTCACTGCTCGTTGGGTCCACCTGTCATCTTCTCAATGTTGACCAAAATCCAGTGTTAACAGTGATGTTGCTCTTGTTTCTAATCTGCATTTTAACCTTATTTCTGTTTCGCAACTTTTTGATGATGACTATGAGATTCATTTTAAACCAAATCTGAGTCATATTTTAGATCCTCAGGGCAATCTTGTTTGTTTGATTTTGCCCTTTGGGAAAGTCTTTCGTGCGAATTTCTCGGAGTCGTTGGGAATTTATCGCTGTCTTGTGGCTGGTCCTTCCTCCTCTAATCTTTGGAAGTGGCATAGGAGACTCGGTCACCTGAGCTTCGACTTGCTTGAAAGGCTTAGCTCACTTGGCCTAATCCGATGATTGCCCAAGTTGTCCATGGAGAAGGACCTTGTTTGACATTCTTGTAGACATGGGAAGATGGTAGCTGCTCCCCACCATCCAGTGACTCAGGTCATGACACAGCACCCTGGAGAGCTTTTACACATGGATCTTGTTGGTCCGGCTCGGGTGAGCTCGGTTGGGGGGAAGTGGTATGTTTTGGTTGTTGTTGACGATTTTTCGAGATATTCGTGGGTCTTATTTTTGACTGAGAAGACTGAGACTTTCTCTTTTGCTCGCAATCTGATTTTGCGTCTTCAGAACGAGTTCCCTATGAACTCGATGCGAGCTTTTCGTAGTGATAATGGTTCCAACTTTAAGAATTCATATTTTGAGAAGTTTTGTAACTCTTTGGGGTTGGAGCATCAGTTTTCTTCCCCCTACACACCGCCACAAAATGGTGTTGTAGAGAGGAAGAATCGGACCCTTGTAGAGATGGCCAGGACGATGCTTGATGAGCATAGGACTCCTAGGCGATATTGGGCTGAAGCGATGAACACTGCATGCTATATTTCCAATCACATTTTTCTCCGAGCTTTCTTGAAAAAGACTTCTTATGAGTTGTGTTTTGAAAGACAGCCCAAAGTGAGTTATTTTAGAGTTTTTGGTTGCCACTGTTTTATACTTCAGAAAGGCAACCTGGACAAATTTGAGTCTCGTTCTTCTGACGGTATATTTTTGGGTTATGGCACTCACACTCGAGCTTATCGTGTACTTAACCTTGATACTAACCGAGTCATGGAGACATCTGATGTCAGCTTCGACGAGACCATGGTTTGTCCCTCTTCTCATTTTGAGCGTGCAGGTGATCATGAGGTTGGTGAGCCTCTTTTTGATGATGAGGACGAGGATGGCGAAGGCATGGGTGACCCAGCATCACCTCCACCTACTGTGCCGCAAAGAGCGGCTTCTACTATGACTCATGGCCCCGATCCCTCTTCTTCGACTTGGGGGTCGTGGGATCCGCCACCCCGAGCGGTACCTTTTGTACCCGGGGAGGCACCAGCTGCTGTTGAGGGGGAGGTATCTTCAGCTCAGGAGGCGCCACGACTCATTCAGCGCCAACACCCGCCTCAACAGATGATCGGCAGCATCAGCGAATGTGTCACTCGGTCCAGGTCACACCAAATTTCTCACTTTGCTCATTCTGCATTTGTTGCTGATTTTGAACCCCGAGATGTTTGACACGCTTTGACGGATCCAGATTGGGTCAATGCCATGCATGAGGAGTTAGAGAATTTTGAGCGAAATTGGGTTTGGGTTCTGGTTCCACCTCCTCCAGACTGTAATCCTATTGGGACAAAATGGGTTTTCAAAAACAAACAAGGAGAGGATGGCCACATTGAGAGGAACAAGGCCAGACTTGTAGCCAAGGGTTATAGTCAGAAGGAGGGGATAGACTATGAGGAGACTTTTGCTCCTGTAGCTCGTTTGGAGGCTATTAGGATACTCTTGGCTTTTGCTGCATCCAAAGGGTTTAAATTTTTTCAAATGGATGTCAAAGGTGCCTTCTTAAACGGCTACATAGAAGAACAGGTGTATGTCGAACAACCCCCCGGTTTTGAAAATCCCAAGTTTCCAAACCATGTTTTTAAACTCCACAAAGCTTTATATGGTTAGAAACAAGCCCCTAGAGCCTGGTATGATAGATTGAGAACCTTTTTGCTAGCTAAGGGTTTTCAAATGGGATGTGTGAATAAAACGCTTTTTCTCCTCAAGCAAGGCAAAGACACTCTCTTGGTCCAGATTTACGTGGATGATATCATTTTCGGTGGTTTTCCTCACGCTTTGGTTGCCAAGTTTGCAGATCTTATGAGCAGCGAGTTCGAGATGAGTATGATGGGCGAGCTGACTTTCTTTCTCGAATTGCAAATTAAGCAATCCCGAGAAGGGACGTTTGTGCACCAGGGCAAGTACACCAAAGACTTGCTGAAGAAGTTCGATATGGGTGAGGCCAAGCCTCTTCCAACACCCATGTCGACCACGACGGCCCTGGATGCAGATACGGATGGAGAAGCTGTAGACCAGAAGGAGTACCGAAGCATGATCGGGTCGTTGCTCTACCTGACGGCGACACGACCGGACATTCAGTTCGCGGTGTGTCTGTGCGCGCGCTTTCAGGCGTCACCACACACTTCTCACCGTCAGGCGGTGAAGCGCATTATGAGGTACCTTCGTTTCACACCTGAGTTTGGGATTTGGTATTCAGCTTCCTCCACCCTCTCCCTTTGCGGTTATTCTGATGCCGATTTTGCTGGTTGCCGGGTTGAGCGCAAGTACACTTCTGGGACTTGCCAGTTTATTGGTTCTTCTCTTGTATCTTGGTCTTCTCGCAAGCAGTCTAGTGTCGCGCAGTCTACCACAGAGGCTGAATATGTTGCTGCGGCTAGCTGCTGTTCTCAGTTGCTTTGGATGATGGCCACTCTGCGTGATTTTGGTCTGAGTTTGTCTCGTGTGCCTTTGCTTTGTGACAGCACGAGTGCTATTAGCGTTGCTAAGAACCCCGTGCTGCATTCTAAGACCAAACACATTGATGTGCGCTTTCATTTTCTGCGAGAACATTTTGAGAAGGGTGATATCGACCTTCGCCATGTCGATACTCATCATCAGTTGGCTGATATTTTCACCAAGCCTTTGGACCAATCAACCTTTAATCGGTTGAGAGGTGAGCTTGGTGTGTGTTTCCCCTTTTAGATGGGGGAAACATTTTGGTTCTTGTATTATAAACTGACTTCTTTTCTTTCACCTTGTTTTCTTCTTTAGTAAGTTAGTCTTTGCATTTCAGCATACATCTTTATTTTCTGAGCTTCATGGATATAATCTTTAGAATGTGATTATGCTCTGTTTAGTATGCTCCGATGCTTTATGTTGATGCGAGTAGCTTATGCTCTTTCTGATCACTAATACATGTTATGAGCTGAGCTATTTTTGAATGGTGAATCTGCTTAATGAACTTAAAATCTAAAAATGTTCACCATTGAGATATGCAACTAGCATGTGTAGGATGTGTTGAATTCACTCGTGCTTTTCATATATGCTAGGTTGCTATGTCTCTAGTTCTGAGTCATTCACTTGCTTGGTATGTTCATATCCTGTTTAAAAATTTAAACCAAGTTTTAAGTGAATTGAAAAGATCGAGATGGGATTGCTTGTCAACACATCATGGTATCGAGACAATTTCTCATTGCACGTTGAGTTAAACTTGAGCCATGTAGTGTATGACCGAAACCGATGCTTTAAGCTTCTGATTGCATATGCATAGGCTTAGCTCGGTTGAAAAGTTAGGCGATGACAAGCTTTCAACCTCTCGCAATCATATGCTGATATTTGAACTTGTGTAATTTCACCGCTGCAACCCTGATATAATCTGAAATCACAAGTGTATGTTTCATTCTATAGCATGATGATTGAACTTTGCTAGGGGTCGTTCACCTTGTATACATGTTTAGCACTTGCTTGTTTTCCTGCCTATACATGTGAAGTGCTATTTTGATGGTGAATATCTTTTGGCCAAAACTACTCGCTTTGCTCATATGTTCATATTTCATATTTAGTGATCAGTTTGAGCCTTTGCTAGCATGTTATGGATGTAAATCAGTCATTGGAGTTATACTGTGTGGAGCATCTTCTCTTTCTATTGACTATATTCCTAAAGCTGCTAACTTGCATTTTTCCTCATATGCATCTTGGAAGGGGGAGATATTCTGTAAAGGGGGCGAAACTTGCTTGATGGTGCATTTTCAACTAATTAAGGGGGAGAGAATATTGACAAATCATGTGCTTTCCGAGTTGAACTAAGGGGGAAGATTCCCTGGTTGTGTGCATCATTTGTGGTTGTGTGCATCATTTTGAGGGGGAGTTTGCTCGTTGCTGAGTTTTTGAGCTGGTAATAGTTGGTTCGGAGTGTTTTTTTGGCTAGTTGTGTTGAGCCCTTGCCTCTTTCTTGAGGGACTAGCCAACGTCTTTCAGCTTTCCAATTGGTATCGAGCTCTTTTGTTCTTAAGATGGTAAGAGTTGGTATCGAGCTTTCTTGCTAGCGGTGTTGAGCCTGTTCTACCTCTTCTTGAGGGCTAGCTTTGCTTTGCTTGGTTGCATCGAGCCGTTGCCCATGTCTTTGGGGACCAAGTTGTCTTGCTCTTTCCACTTGACCTTTTTTGGCTTTGCTATGCTTTCTGGTCATTTGGTCGAGTTCTCTCTTCTCCTTCTTCCTTCTTCTATTTCCATTATGATTTGTGTGTGTAGTTGATAATGCACTCATCAATGGGGACATTGCGGATACATGGGTGTATGCCGAGTCTCGAGTGATGAGTGATTGTCAACGGGTTTGATCGCATGTTCTTTGGCTTGTGTTGTGCAGGTGTCGAGCACGGAGACAGTGATCGAAGGCAAGGTCAAGGTCAAGTAAAGACGTGCCGTGCCGACGGACCGGGAGCGGTGAAGGGCGGACGTGAGGCTTGGACTGAGGGACCGGTGGCCTGAGGATCAGTTGTGGTGGCTGACAGCCTGGGACAGCGACGAGCGGAGACTTGCGGGGCATGTTGTTGCTCAGGTCGAGGACCTGGGGACACGTGTCGGTGGATGGGATGCACAGGCTGTGCATCCCCTCTACAGCTCCGGTTTGGTGGTTGAGCCACAGAAAAACCACCGGGTGGACGGTTTCCAGGTTTGGGCCACAAAACCTGGGGGTGTTGCAGGTTTGCCGAGTTTGGGCCACAAAACTCGGGTTGAGGACCGTTTCCAGGTTTGGGCCTCAAAACCTGGGCGCTGGCGGGTTTCTGAGTTTGGACCACAAAACTCAGGCGATGGGCGGCTGGTTTCCCGGTTTGGGCCTCAAAACCGGGGGTTGGTCATGAAGGCCTGGTTTCCCGGTTTTGACCACAAAACCGAGGAGGTGGAGTCCGAGAAAAGGACAAGCAGAGCGGTGGCAACACGTGGCGACAATCGGTGAGGTTGCGTCGATGCAAAGCTACCAGTTGTGCGGGCGTGGCCGTCGGATCAGCATCATCTTCGGGTTGGTCCAAGATAGCCTTAGGGTTTGGCTGGGTCGCTATGTAAATACTTAGGGGTAGAGTGGGAATTAGAATTAGGATAAGTAGGGGGAGACACCCACCTCCCAAAGTATCTCAGTCATTTGCTCTTTTGCTTCTAGGGCTTCCTGCTCCCCCATTCCCTGCTGTAGCGAACTGAGATCCACAGAGAAGACAATCATACCTCTGTGCCCATGAGACTTTGAGGAAGTGAGACCGTAATCTCACTATTGTAGCGTGTGGTAGCCACACGGTTGCAAATTTGTGGTTGTGATTCGCGTTTTGTTCTTGTTCTTCGCGGGTTGCTTTTCTCCATGTTTTTCCCGTTGATCGATCTCTCTACTCGGTGCATCTTTTGCAAATCCGTTTGAACTGAGTTGTTCTAGATCATGAGGCGCATCTTTCCACCAAAGGAAATCATCTCTAACCTCACGAGCTAGTAGATTGGTTGATTTTCGTTTTGGATCAAGTTTTGCTCCTTTGTCCCGAAATTCTTCCAATTCAACGATTTGGAGTTAGGTTCGAGCCATGATTCCTCTGGGATAGTTCACTAACCTCCTTGGAACTCCTCATACCAAGTCTAAGCCTTAGTGCTTTTGATTCGGTGGCGATCGGGTGATTTTCGCGGAAGAACAGTTCTGTATCAGGACCATCGGACGCTCAAGTTGTATGCATCGGACGCTGAGTTCGTACCATCGGAGCGTCCGTTGCCACGTGTCGTCTAACAGTGAGTTTTAAGGAGCATCAGACGCTGACCATCGGAGCGTTCGTTGCCATCGGACGCGCCGGGGGTCAAGCATCGGACGCTAGGGTTTCACTGTAGCAGCGTCCGATGCCAGTCCAGTAAGGTTCCAGAAAGGTCCATTTTGCATCGGACGCTTCCGATGCTCTGACATCGGACGCTGCCAGCATCCGATGCACACTGTCCTGTGCTGTTTCGTCCATTGTTCGTTCGCTCATTGTCGGTTTTGATTTCCGGCTTTTGTGTTGGGTTTCTAGAGTTGTGTAGTGTCTCGTTGTGCTTCTTGGAAGCATCCATCCTACATCTAGGGTCGTGGACACTTGCAAGCTCTAGGTTTGCTCTTGGGGTGATTCTCGGGACAGTGGCTACAAGTTTCTGAAAAGAAAGTGTGAAGATCCCATTCACCCCCCCTCTGGTCGCTTTCTGATTGCAATCTCGGTCCTTCAGCCTTGAGAAGATGTATGATCTAGGAGAACCTACCATTGATTGCATGATTGTTGGTATAAATTAACGCACACTCTACTTTATCCGCAAGCACACAGATAAAATCTACCGATGTAGCACTTCACCAGAGTAACCCAGTTTTAATATCGAACCCAAAGGAACGGATAGTGTTAAGTCTTAAAGTCTAACCCCTGAGTAGCTAACAATGACAGAGAATCTAGAAGTATAGAGGGGATCACTAAGCCTGTCTAATTCCAATTTAAGAGTGATATGTTTATATTATTCTTAGTGGGGAAGTTGCCATAAAAGGTCACAAACAGAGTATGAGTCTTTTATGCAAATGTATAATCCTACCGTGCCTACACATGGGTAAGTGGACTATAGAAGAATCAATAAGGCTATAAGAGTCACCCTTGCGAACAACCACTACTACCGGCGTTACAGGAGGCATTTATGAGCTATCCAGTCTAAGCACCACGCTTACACTATCCAACTACTCTAACTCTAGAATGACTAGAATTAAAGTACTCAAAAGAGAGTCATAAACCTTAAGAATAATAATAACAATGGCTCAAACTTAAATATAGACGTTGATTACCGAAACAATCGCTGAACCAAGTTGAAGATAAACTTGAATCCGCAAGTACAAGATGAAGAAGTTGATCCGACAGGCCGGAGCTCCTTCTTGATCTCTTCCTCTCTCTCTCTCTTTCTCTCTCTCTCTCTCTCTCTTCTAGTTCTAGTATAAGACTAGGTTCTAAACCTAAACTAGAGGGGTATCTAGTCTTCTACTTGAAAGCTGGCTCTTGAAGTCTTCTTCTAGGGTTTCTGAATGAGGCGCAGACTTTTCTGAAGAGAGACGTGATCTTGCCTGGGGCCTGGGGGCGTGTATATATAGCCCTGAGGGATCAACCGTGACCGTTTGATCAAACCGACTTCATGTAGGGCTGAGATGGATCCTCAAAGGAGGTGGAGGAAGCTTCCAGAAAACGGAGGCCAACGGGCCCAGGGGGAGACCGACTGGTCTAATAGTGCGACCGGTCGGTCCCACCTGGTGGCTTCTCTGGGTGTCCCGCCTCGTGGTGTCCTCTAGTATCCTCTAGGTCCTTCTGGAGTATTCCTGACGTGCCGGTTCCGTAATCTTCCATCGGTTTCCTTCCAGGAGAAGTAATCTGTGCTGGTTTTCTGGTTTTGTCCCTGCAGAATCACAATTCACCATAACTCATGGAATATTGTGACACTCTAGTGTCAAGCACTGCATTAGGAACTACATTTAGCTACTAAAATGCATAAGCAATGCATTGCATCATTTCATGTGCATGAAAGTGTTTTGCCTTTTATTGTTTATTTGGATTTTTGGTTTCTATAAGACTTGGTTGTTTGAGTGGATTTCTGACTTGACAAATAATTGTATAAAATAGAGAATATTAAGTATAAGACTTTTTATATTGACACCTTGACCTAGTTCAATATAGTTTGATAATTAAAAATGTGGGAACAAAATGATTTATAGCTCAAAAATTTGCTTTATTTATGTGGAGGTTAAGAAAATGAGTTTCAGAAAAAGTGTCTTGTATGAAAGTTGTAGAGAAAATTATTTTGAGCAACTTTTATTTTTGGGTCAAAGCCTAGTTTTGAGTTTTTGAAACTGTTTTTGAATGGTCAAAGTTTGAAAAAGATTTAGGAAAAGAAAAAGGAAAATGATTTTTCTCGGCGCTTCCCAATCGGCCCGTTCGGCCTTTCCGGCCCAGGCCCATGCCCGCACGCCCCGCGCCGCTCCCGCCGCGCCGCGCATGCATCTTGCCGCTCGCGCGACCGGCCGCCGTGCCGTACGCCGGCGACGCGGCCACGTGGCCGCTCTTCCCTACCGCAAATCCGCCCCGGCCTCTTTGCGCGCGATCTTTCTCCACCCGATCAAGCCACAATCCCGCGCGGCCCCTCCCTCGCTCGCCCAGGGCGCTGTGCGCACGCCACCGCCTGCGCCGCCTCACTTGTCGCACCGCCGTGGCCCCCGCCACGACCGCCGGACGGGCGAGCCCACGAGCAAAACCCCGAGCGCCTCCCTCCGCTCCCTCCCTCACCCGCACACACACCCACTCGCGCCTGCTCTCTCTCCCTCTCCTCTCCCGCGAACGACCATGCAAGCCGAACGCTCTGCTCGCCACCGTTCGCCACCATCACTCCCCTCTCTGTTCCCACTCCCACCGAGCCATCGCCAGTCGATTCCTCCCGCACACCACCTCACCTCCACCCCGCACACACGGTGCGCACCTCCTCACCATTCGCTGAGCCCCACTGACGCCGGAACCCGAGGAGCCCCACCGCGGTTGCCTTTGACGCCGCCCGGAGCTCGAAGCTGTTCTTCCCCGACCAAAGCTCCATCACCTCCCTCCTTCACCAACGAGCTTCCTCATGTCAAGGCAAGGTGAGAACACACCTCCGCGAGGTCTCTACCACCCTCTAGTCCCCCTCTCTTCTCCGGCCGAGCGCCATGGGCGCCGCCATGGCTGCGCACGAGGTCAAGCTCCACTGGAGCTTCCCGAGCCAAACCAACCACCTAGTCTCACTTCCTAGGGTTCGCACGAGCTTTGGCACACACTAATTTGGCCGGCGATCGCCGGAAACTGCGTAGCCGAGCACCTCCACCGCCATCACCCGCCATTGCTCGCCGCCGATGAGCTACAGCCATGCGCTGGCCAAACCAGCACCACCATCCGATCCGCCTCGTCGAGACGAGCTCACCGAGCACCACCCCACCGCCGGCGACCTTGCCGTCGGCGAGAAACCCCCGGTCAAACGTCGCCCCTGCTCTGCCCTCACTGACCGCTGGGCCCCGTTGACCAGCAGGTCCCATGCGTCAGCCTCACCCGGTCTATGGGCCGAGTCCACGAGAGCCCAGCCGGGAGTTTTCAAATGTTTTTCCTTTTTATTTATTTTTTTCTAGAAAAGCTTGTTTATTTTGTGTAGCACGTTTTAATGATCCAAATAAAGTGTTTTCAGTTTTGTTAGCTTGATCATGAGTAGGTCTGTCATGGAAAAATACGAAAGTGTTTTTGGTGAAAGTTTATTTTACTGTTTTTATTTAATCCAGTTTATGTGCTTTTGCTTAGATAATTGGGTTTATGTGTTTTCTCATTGAGTTAATTCATGGAAAAATTTATGTATGTTTATTATCAGGTTGTATGTCTATGAAAAATGTATGAGGCTCTATTTATGTAGAAAAGGTATCTGTTTAGGTTTAAATTCATTTTTAGCTGTTTTCTTAGAATAATTGTTAAAATAATTTATATGTGAAAATAAAATATGGAAAAATTTATGTAGTATCTGTATGATAGCTTCAAGCTAAGAAAAATGCTAAGCATAGGTTGTTATATGAAAAAATAGGGAGTTGCTGTACAAATGTGCTTTTCTGTGTTTTTCTTAGAAAACTTATGTAGAAAAGAATATCATGTTTCTGTTCATGGAACTTTCTTGATAAGTATGATATGTGGAATGGAATCTGGAAAAAATATGAAAATGAGGTTGTCACCCTTTCCAGTAGGGTTGTAGTTCAAATGGTTTAATTTTGAATAAATTTGTTTATTTTGTGTAGAGTTATGTGTTTATGCTTTGACAGTGAATTTTCTGCAGTAGAGTGGTTATGAATAGATAAAGCTAGGAAAAATATAAAGTTTGTTGTTTGACACTTTTTATGTGAAAAGTTAGTTCAAAGCACCTTTTGAGTAGTTTATTTCATCTTTTTTATCTAATGTTCTGTATTTTATCTCTTGCTGAAATTATACAGTGAGGTCCAGTCAGTGTAAGTTACCTTCTGGAATTTTTGTGTAATTTTCTGATTTAAGAAAAGTGTACTTGCAGTTCAAACCTGGATTTCCTTTGAATTAATAAAGAGGAAATAGTTAAAATAATGATTTGTTTTATGAGGTAAATAAGTGTTTTTCCTCAATGTCGAAAGTGGTTCAACAAGTTGGTTTTGTTGGTTTGCAAGAAATGTTTACATTTTATACCATCATATCTCGCACCACACATTATTATTTATTATTCACCGCATTGCAATAGGATCGACAGTCCCGGAGCCCAGCCAGGAGCCGGAAGAAAACGTCGAGCAGGAGATCCCGGAGCTGCCCAGAACCGAGAAGACCGACCCCGCGCAAGAGACTAACCTGCCCGAGTGCCCCGCTCACGAGGCCTCGGTCTTCTCTCAAGGCAAGCCACGGAGCATTCTAAGCCTCCTACTATTTACAATTAACTCAATTGAGTATTTTTATAATGTGATGCATTAGGTATAGGAGTTGATTAAACCCTACTTCCTGAATTACCATACTTTGATTATTGTTTACACCTGCTTTGTTATCCTGTTACTTATTTACAAGTAGAACTGCTTAGCCTGCTAATAAAAGTAGTAAATAAAGGATGTTCCCGTAATACCCTGATGGGTAGTTACCGGATCACGGTTGGCTATATTTCCTATCGTGGAAAAGAACCTGAGTAGTAATGAAATACGGTCAATTGGAAGGCAAGGCACCAAGTTGGAACTTGGGGGCAGTCCGTTCGTTGGATCGTGTAGGTTTGTATCGATGCTGGCCCTCGTTCATTTTTGAATGCGCCCTTTTACTTAGGGATATGTCGGTGCTGTAATCATCGACCCCAAAGCCGGTTAGACGCTGTTCGGGCCAGTCTCAATCCGTGTCACACCCTCTAGTATGGAAACACGATCTGCCTTGGAATGTCCATCGTATAGTTCTAATTGGGTGGTCCGTACTTGAACCGCGACGATTACCACCACGAACAAGCATCGAGCGGTTACCCAATGCATGGACCCGACGGGGAAAGTGTGGGTTGGTATTAAAGGTCATTCACTAGCTGGTTTGGAATTCGATTCGAGTCGCCGTCTCCCCCGGTTAGTGGGAAACTATGGCGAGCTTCACCACGATACAACTCCATGTGTTGTTTAAAGGTTCAACTAAAATGTGGATAAGTCAACTGGATATGGTTATATTATTGCTGGTTAGACTCAAGTGTGTGTACTATTTCAGGTGCAAATCTAGATTACGAGATAGGTCTAAAACTGGACTGCTCATTATATCATTAAATATTTCTTCTCTTAATTTGAGCTTTTCGCAACTAAAGATCCCATCTCCACCAAAAAGCCTTGCATACCCTTGGTGTCTATTATTTTAAGTTGGACGGGTAAGTCTAGCTGAGTACATTCCCGTACTCAGGGTTTATCCCGTTGTTGCAGATGGTCAGGTCTACTACGGCTATTGTAAGCACTGTCTCTACCCCGTGGAGGGTGATGAGGAGTAGGCCCAGGGCAGGGTCGTCCGAAAGCTTCTCCTTTTCTTTTGTTGGACTGAGACTATTAGTGGCACATTATCTGAAAAAGGAGGAGTGAGTTATCAAACAATGTTTTATTGGACCACGTGTGTGGTGGTCGTGTTTCAAACTTATTTTCGTTTCCGCACTTTAAAACTCAGTATTGTAATAACTCTTTTATGATTCCGCACTGTGATGTTTAAATTCGGTTTCGATTATCAATGATGTATCCTTACGAATGTGGTACTTGAACAATGCGATCCTGTATGTTGAATGATGTTTGAAATCCTTCAAGATTTCCGGACTACCGGGGTTATATGGGTTCAAGTATGAGTCGATGTCAGACGAATTTGGCTAAGACGGTACTTGAGCTCTTATAATCAGGGCAGTTCCGCCACAGCTGGTATCGGAGCATGGTTCAAGTTATTGCATCCAAAAGGAGCTATTTTCGAACTAAAATGGGTATTTCAAAACTATTTTCAAAACTATTTTAAATTATTAAGTGTGCCCAGTCTTGTCCTTAAGCCCTATACTAGGATTCATGTGGCTTAACTGCTAACAGGGTTCAGGGTTTTGCTTCATGCTGGATTTTTATTTGCTGGTCCATTCTCGAGGGAAAGAGAATGCGTCGATTGCGATAACATGCATAAAATGATTTGCTGAGATATGAGAGCATGACCGTCCAACCGTCAGTCTAGGGTGAGAGTTGATGATGAGGACATCAACACCAGCGATACATCCTCTCCGACACAACCTATAGCTGGTCCTCTTACTCGTGCTCGTGCTCGTCAACTTAATCATCAAGTGAGTTCCATGATAAGCTCTTGTCCATCTTGTTTAGACAATGGAAACGCGTGCACTCTTGTTTTGATTAGGAACCGAGGAGAAGACCGAAAGGGAGAAGGACTCGCGCTAGCTGGATTCGGACTGCAGCAAAGCACCAACTTGTGACCGCCACCACGGTTGCATACGGATTCGGATTCAGGCGCTTCAGGACTTGTTGGAAAGCTTATCAAGTTTACTTTCATATGAATCAAGTCCCACGTCAATATCTGTTCGGCAGCAGCGGCAATGATCCAATTACCGTCGACAGGTCTTGCTGTCCAGGGTGCTGCGTCACCTCATTTTGGGCTTATGGCCCATGTATCAAGTTGGGTCCATTAGGGACGCGTCCTAGGGTTGGAGGACGACCCCAACACTCTTTTGGTCGTCAATCCATCTACTTATATCCCTCTATAGCCGCCATGGTCGGGTTGGGTTTTGTTTAGATCAAGTTTAGCCTTAGCTACTTGCTTGTAGGCGCGCGTGCAGGATCAGCCGCCCGTCTCCTTGTCTTCGGAACCCCATTGTTGATTAAGATTCAGTTGGAAACCCTCAATTTCATCTTACAAATTTAGTGCTTGTTTCCTCGTTCTTGCTAGTTCTTCGATTGCTTGCAGGACGGGAGCCCTAGGGGCTGGTTGTCGCGCTCCACAAGATCGTGACGGCTATTGGACGTGGTGTATCGGTTGCTAAGGCGCGGTCTTGAGGGCTGTAGTCGGGCCGTGAACGTCATCTCCATCCACCAATCGAGTTATCCCCGTTTCTCATCGAAAGATCGGGCAAAAACCCTAGCGGGTTCGCATCAGTTGGTAATCAGAGCAAGGTTCTTCGGTGAGAGACTTCTAATCCATTGCTGTTTTTAATTAATTTCCTATAGTCCAGAAAAGCCAAAAAATATAGTAGATTAGTTTTTCCATAATCCTATTAAACCTTTGTGCCTTGGCTAGTACCGTTTAGTTAGGGCTTGTTGAATTTGCGTTGCTTCGGTTTGTGTTGAGTTGCTGGTCTTAGTGTCTAGTCCTTTAGAGTTTCGAGTTCTTGTCACCATCTATACACAGCCGAGTATTACCATATCTTCTCTCTGTCGAATCTGTTGTGAAGTCCGAATTGAACTGTGGTCTTGGTCCGGATCGAGTTCAGTTCCAATCTGAGTTCCACCAACGTGATAAAAAAAAAGGAAACCGAGTAGAACTCGGCAATAGGTGGAATCCGTTTGTGGTTGGTTCTGAGTGGAAACCGAGTAGAACTTGGAGTCCGCTTGTTAATATATCCTGAACTCCGTCTACGTGAGTCCTTCTGTGATCCAAAAGAAAGATATAACTCCATACTTGTTCGGCCTTACTCTAGAGAGAGAGAGAGAGAGAGTGTGTAGCGAATACCCCTGTACTTTCGGAAAAAGTGTGTGTAGCGAATTGCTCCTTTGTATTCTTTTGTTCATATAATCAGTTTTTGAGGTTGCCCAAAAAAAAAAAGAAAAAAAAAAGAAAAGAGAAAAGATTCAAAAGAAAAGGGGCTGTTTTTCATATTGATTTTAGGTTTGTTCCACCTTGTTTTCAGCGGTGTGCTGTGGTTTTCCTTTGTGTCCAGGCTCGCGTCTCTAGCACGGTCTAGCCTAGGACCAGCACAGTACCATCGTCGAACGTTTATTCAGCTCGCCTTTATAACTAACGTGGTGCTAGTTCGTTCCTTGTTTCAGCCCACCTATAGCTCCACATACTCTACAGCTTGACAGGTCTTGTGCCGCAGCACCGATACACTTCATCCATTGCTGAAGACTTGTTGGTAGACGACCCCTCCTGTCAAGCAAGGTAAGAATTGGTAAGAACTTGTGTAACAAGTTGAGTGTGAGAGACTTGCTGTAGCTACATCCTAGTAGCTGTAGGGCTTTTATTTCTTCACTTGCCTTTCTTGTTGTCTTTGTTTTTGAACCATGACAGGGGGAGATGATGATAACGAAACACTACATACACCTCGCACTAAGGGCATCATACAGCATTTTGAAAGGAAAGTGAAGCTGCACACAGAGGGACTTGATAATGACTTGCAGGTGACAAATGAAAAGCTGGGGCAGTTGGAGGCTACGCAGATTGCCACAAACAACAAGCTTACAAGTTTGGAGGAATCCGTTGCTAGTGTGGACAAAAGCCTTGCTGCTCTCCTAAGGCGATTTGATGACTTCCACACCGAGGATAAAGAGAAGCATAAAGAAGAAAAGGAGGGAGATCGAGAGCACGGTAGTCATGAAGATGACTACACTGCTGATACTGAGCATGATGATCAAGACGCTCGTGATCGACGACGCCTACGTCACAACCGTAGAGGTATGGGTGGCAACCGCCGACGCGAGGTACACAATAATGATGATGCTTTCAGTAAGATTAAATTTAAGATACCTCCTTTTGATGGTAAATATGACCCTGATGCCTACATTACTTGGGAGATTGCTGTTGATCAAAAGTTTGCATGTCATGAATTTCCTGAGACTACACGTGTTAGGGCTGCTACTAGTGAGTTTACAGATTTTGCTTCTGTTTGGTGGATAGAATATGGCAAGAAAAATCCTAATAACTTACCTAGAACTTGGGATGCGCTGAAACGAGCCATGAGAGCTAGATTTGTTCCATCTTACTATGCCCGTGATTTGATAAATAAGTTGCAACAATTGAGACAAGGTGCTAAAAGTGTAGAAGAATATTATCAGGAATTACAAACGGGTATGTTGCGTTGTAACCTAGAGGAGGATGAGGAACCGGCTATGGCTAGATTTTTGGGTGGGTTAAATCGGGAAATTCAGGACATCCTCGCTTACAAAGAATACAATAGTGTAACCCGTTTGTTTCATCTTGCTTGTAAAGCTGAAAGGGAAGTGCAGGGACGACGTGCTAGCGCAAGGACTAATATTTCTGCAGGGAAGGCTAATTCATGGCAGCAACGCATGACTACAACTCCATCTACACGTATGTCTACTCCATCATCTAGTGACAAGACTCGAGCTGCTCCCACAAATTCAGTTGCAAAGACGATGCAAAAGCCTGCTGCGAGTACTTCATCCGTGGCATCGACGGGTAGAACAAGCCACATACAATGTCACCGGTGCAAGGGATATGGACACATGATGCGTGACTGTCCAAACAAGCGAGTTATGATTGTCAAAGATGATGGTGAGTGCTCATCTGCTAGTGATTTTGATGAAGACACGCTTGCACTGCTTGCGACTGACCATGCAGGTAATGAAGAGCAAATAGAAGAACATATTAATGCAGGTGAAGCGGACCACTATGAAAGCTTGATCGTGCAGCGAGTGCTTAGTGCACAAATGGAGAAGGCGGAGCAAAATCAGCGACATATTTTATTCCAAACAAAGTGTGTCATCAAAGAGCGTTCCTGCCGCATGATCATTGATGGAGGTAGCTGCAACAACTTGGCAAGCAGCGATATGGTGCAGAAACTTGCCCTCAACACCAAACCACACCCGCATCCCTACTACATCCAATGGCTGAACAACAGTGGTAAGGCAAAGGTAACTAGACTTGTGAGAATCAATTTTTCCATCGGATCCTACAAAGATATTGTTGAATGTGATGTTGTGCCTATGCAAGCTTGTAACATTCTGCTAGGTAGACCTTGGCAATTTGATAGAGATTCTATGCATCATGGTAGATCAAATCAGTATTCTTTTCTATACCATGATCGCAAAATTGTGCTGCATCCTATGTCCCCTGAAACTATTATGCAAACTGATGTTGCAAGGGCTACTAAAGCAAAGAGCGAGAGCAATAAAAATGATAAATCTGTAATTGGTAACAAAGATGAGATAAAACTGAAAGGACGTTGTATGATAGCTACCAAATCAGATATTAATGAGTTCAATGCATCCACTTCTGTTGCTTATGCTTTGATATGCAAGGATGCTTTGATTTCAATTGAGGATATGCAATGTTCTTTGCCCCCTGCTATTGCTAACGTTTTGCAGGAGTATTCCGATGTGTTTCCAAGTGCGGTACCAGCGGGGCTGCCACCATTACGCGGGATTGAGCACCAAATTGATCTTATTCCTGGTGCATCTTTGCCAAACCGTGCGCCATACAGGACAAACCCGGAAGAAACAAAGGAAATTCAGCGACAAGTGCAAGAACTACTGGACAAAGGTTATGTGCGAGAATCCCTTAGCCCTTGTGCTGTTCCAGTAATTTTAGTGCCTAAGAAAGATGGAACATGGCGTATGTGTGTTGATTGTAGAGCTATTAATAATATCACCATTCGATATCGACACCCTATTCCACGATTAGATGATATGCTAGATGAACTGAGTGGTGCTGTTGTGTTTTCAAAAGTTGATTTACGTAGTGGGTACCACCAGATTCGTATGAAATTGGGAGATGAATGGAAAACTGCTTTCAAAACTAAGTTCGGTTTATATGAGTGGTTAGTCATGCCTTTTGGGTTAACTAATGCACCTAGTACTTTCATGAGATTAATGAACGAGGTTTTGCGTGCTTTCATTGGGAAATTTGTTGTCGTATATTTTGATGATATATTAATTTACAGCAAATCATTGGATGAACATCTTGATCATTTACGTGCTGTTTTTAATGCACTACGCGAGGCACGCTTATTTGGTAACCTTGAGAAGTGCACCTTTTGCACCGATCGAGTGTGTTTTCTTGGTTATGTTGTAACTCCACAGGGAATTGAGGTTGATCAAGCCAAGGTGGAAGCTATACAGGGATGGCCTGTCCCAAAGACTATCACCCAGGTGCGGAGTTTCCTAGGACTTGCTGGATTCTATCGCCGTTTTGTGAAGGATTTCAGCACCATTGCTGCACCATTGAATGAGCTTACCAAAAAGGGGGTGCCTTTTGAGTGGGGCAAAACACAAGAGAATTCATTCGACATGTTGAAAGATAAGTTAACTCATGCGCCTCTCCTACAACTTCCTGATTTTAATAAGACTTTTGAGCTTGAATGTGATGCTAGTGGAATTGGTCTGGGAGGTGTTTTGTTACAAGAGGGAAAACCTATTGCATATTTTAGTGAGAAATTGAGTGGGCCTGTTCTCAATTATTCTACTTATGATAAAGAACTCTATGCTCTTGTTCGAACATTAGAGACATGGCAGCATTATTTGTGGCCCAAAGAGTTTGTTATCCATTCTGATCATGAATCTTTAAAACATATTCGTAGTCAAGGAAAACTGAATCGTAGGCATGCAAAATGGGTTGAATTTATTGAATCTTTTCCTTATATTATTAAACACAAGAAAGGGAAGGAGAATATTATTGCTGATGCTTTGTCACGGAGATATACTTTGCTGAATCATCTTGATTATAAGATCTTTGGGTTAGAAACAATTAAGGACCAATATGTTCACGATGCTGATTTTAGAGACGTGTTGCTGCATTGTAAAGATGGAAAAGGATGGAACAAATTCATCGTTAGTGATGGGTTTGTGTTTAGAGCTAACAAGCTATGCATTCCAGCTAGCTCTGTTCGTTTGTTGTTGTTGCAGGAAGCACATGGAGGTGGCTTGATGGGACATTTTGGAGCAAAGAAGACCGAGGACATACTTGCTGGTCATTTCTTTTGGCCAAGGATGAAGAGAGATGTGGAGAGGTTTGTTGCTCGTTGCACAACATGTCAAAAGGCAAAGTCACGGTTAAATCCCCACGGTTTGTATCTACCTCTTCCTGTTCCTAATGCTCCTTGGGAGGATATATCTATGGATTTTGTGTTGGGATTACCAAGGACTAGGAGGGGACGAGATAGTGTGTTTGTGGTTGTTGATAGATTTTCTAAGATGGCACATTTCATACCATGTCATAAAACTGATGATGCTACAAATATTGCTGATTTGTTCTTTCGAGAAATTGTTCGCCTACATGGTGTGCCCAACACAATTGTTTCTGATCGTGATGCTAAATTTCTTAGTCATTTTTGGAAGACTTTGTGGTTTAAATTGGGGACTAAGCTTTTATTTTCCACCACTTGTCATCCCCAAACTGATGGTCAAACTGAAGTTGTGAATAGAACTTTATCCACTATGTTAAGGGCTGTTTTAAAGAAGAATATTAAGATGTGGGAAGAATGTTTGCCTCATATTGAGTTCGCTTATAATCGTTCATTGCATTCTACTACAAAAATGTGTCCTTTCGAGATTGTCTATGGCTTCTTGCCACGTGCTCCTATTGATTTAATGCCTTTGCCAAGTTCTGAAAAAAAGAATTTTGATGCTAAGCAACGTGCTGAATTGATGTTAAAATTACATGAAGCCACTAAAGAAAACATAGAGCGCATGAATGCTAAGTACAAATGTGCTGGAGATAAAGGTAGAAAGCAATTGATTCTGGAACCTGGGGATTTGGTTTGGTTGCATTTGCGAAAAGATAGATTTCCAGAACTGAGAAAATCCAAATTGATGCCTAGAGCTGATGGCCCTTTTAAAGTGCTGCAACGAATTAATGAGAATGCATATAAGCTTGATCTTCCTGCAGATTTTGGGGTTAGTCCCACATTTAACATTGCAGATTTGAAGCCTTATTTGGGTGAGGAAGATGAGCTTGAGTCGAGGACGACTCAAATGCAAGAAAGGGAGGATGATGAGGACATCAACACCAGCGATACATCCTCTCCGACACAACCTATAGCTGGTCCTCTTACTCGTGCTCGTGCTCGTCAACTTAATCATCAAGTGAGTTCCATGATAAGCTCTTGTCCATCTTGTTTAGACAATGGAAACGCGTGCACTCTTGTTTTGATTAGGAACCGAGGAGAAGACCGAAAGGGAGAAGGACTCGCGCTAGCTGGATTCGGACTGCAGCAAAGCACCAACTTGTGACCGCCACCACGGTTGCATACGGATTCGGATTCAGGCGCTTCAGGACTTGTTGGAAAGCTTATCAAGTTTACTTTCATATGAATCAAGTCCCACGTCAATATCTGTTCGGCAGCAGCGGCAATGATCCAATTACCGTCGACAGGTCTTGCTGTCCAGGGTGCTGCGTCACCTCATTTTGGGCTTATGGCCCATGTATCAAGTTGGGTCCATTAGGGACGCGTCCTAGGGTTGGAGGACGACCCCAACACTCTTTTGGTCGTCAATCCATCTACTTATATCCCTCTATAGCCGCCATGGTCGGGTTGGGTTTTGTTTAGATCAAGTTTAGCCTTAGCTACTTGCTTGTAGGCGCGCGTGCAGGATCAGCCGCCCGTCTCCTTGTCTTCGGAACCCCATTGTTGATTAAGATTCAGTTGGAAACCCTCAATTTCATCTTACAAATTTAGTGCTTGTTTCCTCGTTCTTGCTAGTTCTTCGATTGCTTGCAGGACGGGAGCCCTAGGGGCTGGTTGTCGCGCTCCACAAGATCGTGACGGCTATTGGACGTGGTGTATCGGTTGCTAAGGCGCGGTCTTGAGGGCTGTAGTCGGGCCGTGAACGTCATCTCCATCCACCAATCGAGTTATCCCCGTTTCTCATCGAAAGATCGGGCAAAAACCCTAGCGGGTTCGCATCAGTTGTTATACTAGTATGTGCGAGCGTTACGCAAACACATACAAGGGTATCAAAGGTTGGGTATGTTTTCTGGATTGGTGCATGGTGTCTAGTGTTGGCTTCTATATATTTTGTGCATATGGCCAATACTCCGTTATTTTATCATTGGGATTTTGCATGGGCTGAAATGAATCTTCTGCAGGTACACTAACTATGCGATCGAGTAGAACGTGTAGATAATGTATGAGAGATCGTTCTTGCCACTGACTAGAACGTTAGGACTTGCGAGTCATTATTAGTGAGTGAGAACATAAGTACGATCATGCATCATGTTTATATTCTTGCACTTGCATTTCCTCCCCTTAATTAAAAGTTGTCTCTTTTTCTATAAAATTTGCCAACTTAATATCCGTCTCACGAGAGTTCGAAACCCTTTTGTTTCTATAGATGGCCCGGACTAAGTTGACTGCTCGCAAGGCCACTGGAGGCAGAGGAGTTCCACGTCATCGTCTGGCCACCAAGTTGACCAAGAAGACTTTTTTGTCCTACTTCGGGTTGCCGACCATCCTTTGGAGGATCCTGCAAGCAGTGGGATACGAGGACGGACAGGAGCCCAGGTACTCATGGTAGAAGGAGATATATGGGCAGGACTCGTTGGTCATGGTGCAGATCAAGGTCAGAGCCTTGCCTGCCAAGCCCCACTGGACAGGATGGACAGAGATCACCAGAGGCAGTTGTGCCAAGGACGGAGCTAACAGGGCCGCTTATCTAGTGCTGAAGGACATCATCGCCCGCTTCCCCACCAACCTTGCTAGTGCTATGGCAGGAGTGTTCCCACGCGGATCACCTTTTCCATTGCACTGGAGGCAGACCTTGGAGTCAGTGCTGACAGGGAGTCCTGAGGAGAGGTTCTACTGCGAGACGTCTGCGATGAGCGCCACCGGAGCTTTGGTGGGTGTGTGTGAGAGTTTGGAGCGCAGTATTGAGAGCATGTCCTTTACCCTCACCGCTACATACTAGATCAAGAGGAAGCTGCAGGAGGAGTTTGACGCCGAGGTAGCCCGTCTACCGGAGAGGTTGCACCTGGTCACTCTAGAGCGTGACGACGCCCGTGCCACAGCAGGAGCAGAGAGCACCGCCAGGACCGTTGCTGAGCAGATGTACCTGACGATAGCTTTTCAGCGGGACAAGGCCCGCACAGCGCTTGACCAGCTCAGAGAGGGTGCCCACCACCTAATACAGCAGGTGCATGACCAGCAGGCCTATATCGACCAGCTCCACGAGGCGATCCATCAGATGCACCACCAGGCACAGGAGGCCGCCGCCCCGCTAGCTGACGAGGCCCCTGCAGATGAGGCACAAGAGCCCCAGGACGGAGTAGTCCTTGGTCCTGATGTTCCCCCAGAGGACGAGGCTCACGCTGACGAGCCGATGATCGACGCCGACGTGGAGGATGTCGCGTCCGCCGCTGGAGACGCCTGAGCGTTAGCTTCATAGGAGTCGTTTTCTTTTGTATAGCTTGAGCATGCTCGCTGATGTTGTAACCGAACATGTGTTGGTTTTATGTTTAAGTTGTATGATGGCATGTATGGCTTTTGGACAAAGTCCAGACTTCAGTCTGGCACCTTTTATGGAAATCCGTCGTTTGCATGTCTAAATTCGTGCGATTATTCTGTGATGTTGTATGGGAATGAGTAACTATACTTGGTTGTGTGCTAAATTTTCGAATTATGTGCAACACACCTAATGAATGCTTATTAATGGGATATGCAGATGCCGGCACACACTCGCAACCAACGTGGACAGGGGTTAGGGAAGGAGGAGAATCTGCCACCACCCCTACCGCCGCCGATGACGCCGGAAGCGTTTTTCGGACAGTTTTTGGGCACTCAGAGAAATATGGAAGAAATGCAGAGGCATATGGAGGCCACTCTCCGTAATATCGCTAACAACACTACGTAGCAGCATCAGCAGCGCCAAGGACCAGAGCCCAACCAGTACAGCTCCTACCGTGACTTCTTGGACACTCGTCCCCCTGTGTTCAAGGAAGCCACAGAAGCGCTCGAGGCAGATGAATGGCTCAACTCCATCACCCAGAAGTTTCGCCTGCTTCGCCTGACTGAAGAGCTTAAGGCGGAGTATGCCGCCCACATGTTGGAAGGACCCGCAGGACTGTGGTGGGCCCAGTACCGTGCATCCCTACCCGCAAATGCACCGGTCACTTGGGACCAGTTTTCTACTGCTATGCGCAACCACTACATTCCCAATGGTTTGATGGAAATGAAGGTCACCGAGTTCATGAGGCTATCCCAAGGAACTAGGTCCATGTCAGAGTATCTCCATAGCTTCAACAACCTGTCTCGTTATGCCCCATATTTCGTTAACATGGAATCCAAGAAGATCGCTAGCTTCAAACGTGGCATGAGTGCCACCATGCTCTCTAAGATGGGAAACAGTCACCGCACCACCTTCATTGACTTTTTCAGTGACTGCTTGAACCAAGAGGCCAATGACAACAGGCTAGCAACAGAGACTCGCCGTCGTGCGAACGAAGGAGATTCGTCTCAGCAGAGGGACCCCTTTCGGAGCACGCACCCCGTATCGCCCGCCAGTTGCAGGAGCAAGGTTCCGTCCCCCACGGAGAAAGATAACCACCAACCACCCTCGTCCAGGTTTCCAGAAGCCCTACACCGTGCGGATACATGGGTGTATGCCGAGTCTCGAGTGATGAGTGATTGTCAACGGGTTTGATCGCATGTTCTTTGGCTTGTGTTGTGCAGGTGTCGAGCACGGAGACAGTGATCGAGGGCAAGGTGAAGGTTAAGTAGAGACGTGTCGTGCCGACGGACCGGGAGCGGTGAAGGGCGGACGTGAGGCTTGGACTGAGGGACCGGTGGCCTGAGGATCAGCTGTGGTGGCTGACAGCCTAGGACAGCGACGAGCGGAGACTTGCGGGGCATGGTGTTGCTCGGGTCGAGGACCTGGGGACACGTGTCAGTGGATGGGGTGCACGGGCGGTGCATCCCCTCTACAACTTCGATTTGGTGGTAGAGCCAGAGAAAAACCATCGGGTGGACGGTTTTCAGGTTTGGGCCACAAAACCTGGGTGTGCTTCGGGTTTGCCGAGTTTGGGCCACAAAACTCGGGCTGAGGATGGTTTCCAGGTTTGGGCCTCAAAACCTGGGCGCTGGCGGGTTTCCTGGTTTCGGCCTCAAAACTAGGGGATGGACATGGAGGCTGGTTTCCTGGTTTGGGCCTCAAAACCGGGGGTGGACGTAAAGGCCTGGTTTCCCGGTTTCGGCCACAAAACCGGGGGTGCAGAGCGAGGGCGGCACGTGGCGGCAATTGGGAGGTTGAGTCGAGGCAACGCTACGAGTTGTGCGGGCATGGCCGTCGGATCACAGCTATCTTCGAGTTGGTCCAGAATAACCCTAGGGTTTAGTTGGTTCGCTCTGTAATTAGTTGAGGGGTAGAGTAGGAATTAGAATTAGGATAAGTAGAGGGAGACACCCTCCTCCCATCCTATCTCAGTCATTTGCTCTTTGCTTCTAGGGTTTCCTGCTCTCCCAATCCCCTGCTGTAGCTAGCTGAGATCCGCAGAGAACCATACCTCTATGTACTGGAGGTTTTGAGGAAGTGAGGCCGTAACCTCACTGTTGTAGCGTGTGGTAGCCACACGGTTGCAGATCGATGACTTGATTCGCATTTTGGTTCGTGTTTTTCGCGTTCTTCGTTTCTCCACGATTTTCCCGTCACTCGATCTCCCTCTCTACTGCGTCTTTGCGAAATCCGTTTGAATCAACTTATTCTTTATAGTGAGGAGATCATTTCCACCAAAGGAATTTATCTAACTCCTCACGAACAAGTAGATCGGGTCGAATTCGATTTCGTGGCGCTTTTTGGTTCATACATCTTCCCCTTCGATTTCCCGTTGATTGATTTGATTTGAGCAGATGATTTCTTGGGGATAGTCTCCTAACTACCTCGTGATCATTCTCTCCAAGTTTGGGATCAAGGGATTGTAGTTTGAATCGATTTGGGGAAGATTTGGGTGAAGGGCGACCAAAATCGCCCTCATTGGGAGTTGGCGGACAGTCCACCATCCCAGCCGCGGACAGTCCGCGTGTCGGGGGCAGACCAGATCAGTGGCTGTGTTCTCCGGCTGTTTTACTGTTCCTTGACCGGCAGACAGTCCGTCGTTGGTTTTCGCGGACAGTCCGGGAACTGTCCAGGGAACTTTAGCAGCTGTGCAGTTTTGCACATTCAGCCGGAGGACAGTCCTCCACCTGCTCGCGGACAGTCCGCAGTAGGGCCGGACAGTCCGGGACCGTACCGGCGGACAGTCCGGGATCCTGCTGAAGGTTGCGTTTTAGTGCGTTTGCTCTCCCGGCTTTTCCGTTTGGTTTTCGGACTTCTCGTTTGACCTTGTAGTTAACCAAGAAACATCTCTAAGTATCTTTGTTACTTGTTAGCATCGGTATTTGGTGATTTCTTGATGTAGCCTTCCATCTACGTTTGGGACTCGGTTTTCAAGGGTTAAACTAGTGCCGGTGCTTTTGGTTTTTGGTTCGCTATCGCTTTGTGGTGCCTCGCTGTGATCCTAGGGATCATCCACCCTCTTCCAAGGGTCGTGGGCATCACGGTTTCGGACATAGCTTCTGGGGGTTGATTTTGGGACATTTGGCCAAAGTTTCGAGAGAAATTTTTGTGGCTCCCATTCACCCTCCCTCTGGTCACCTTGCTATTTGCATTCTCGGTCCTTCACACCGCTCCCCTGATGCAGAACAAAACTAAAGCAGGAAGTTCAGGAGGTCCCAAGACCCCGTATGTGATTGGACCGTGCTACAACTGTGGTCAGACCGGACACCTGTCCCGTCAGTGCCCCCAGCCAAAGAAGCAGTACACCCAGCCCCGACCTCGCACCGGCAATGTGCACTTCACCACTGTTGAAGAAGTGCCAGAAGGAGAGCCTGTCACCGCTGGTACGTTTCTTGTTAATCAATGCCCTGCAGTTGTGTTGTTTGATTCTGGAGCATCGCATTCTTTCATAAGTGAGAATTTTGCTACAAGAAGTAATCTCGGGTTAGTAGAGTTGGATCGGGGATACCAGATAAGTTCCGCCGGAGCTGTTCTCTCCGCCCGTAAAATGGCTAAAGGAGTGCAAATGACTTTTGGGGGATAAACAGGCCATAGTGGATCCCATAGACATCCCTTGTCTAGGTTTGGATGTAATCCTGGGTATGGGTTAGATGAAACTCTGGAAGGTCAACCTTGACAACACAGAGTGAGTAGTTTTGATGGTTAGTCCCCTGAATGGGTTTTCTTTTCGGTTCAAGTTACCCCGAAACCCCCATGAGATAGGAGTGTTGTTCAATATCACGGCAAAGTAGATAGCTGAGATCCCAGTAGTGTGTGAGTTTCCAGATGTCTTCCCGGATGAGTTGCCAGGACTGCCACCGGATAGGGATGTGGAGTTTGCTATAGAGTTAATCCCTGGAACGACACCAATTTCTCGGAGGCCGTATAGGATGCCAGCTAACGAGCTAGCAGAGCTCAAAACTCAGTTGCAAGAGCTTTTGGATAAAGGTTTGATACGTCCTAGTTCGTCACCTTGGGGATGTCCCGCCATCTTCGTGAAAAAGAAGGATAAAACTCTAAGGATGTGTGTGGATTATAGACCGCTAAATGCAGTAACTATAAAGAACAAATATCCCTTACCTCAAATCGACGTCTTGTTTGATCAGTTATCAAAGGCAAAAGTGTTCTCCAAGATTGACTTGAGATCAGGTTACCATCAGATCAAGATCAGAAGAGAGGATATACCGAAAACAGCTTTCTCCACCAGATATGGACTTTATGAATATCTAGTTATGTCTTTTGGATTAACCAATGCACCGGCACATTTCATGTATTTGATGAATTCTGTCTTTATGCCTGAGTTGGACAAGTTTATTGTGGTGTTTATCGATGACATCTTGGTATACTCTGAGAATGAGAAGGATCATGCTGAGCACCTACGAGTCGTCTTAACCCGACTTCGAGAGCACAAGTTGTATGCTAAGTTTAGAAAGTGTGAGTTTTGGTTAAATAAGGTACCTTTTCTTGGACACATCCTTTCAGAAGAAGGAATCTCAGTGGACCCTTCTAAGGTACAAGAGGTTATGGACTGGAAAGCTCCTACAAATGTCTTTGAGGTTCATAGCTTTTTGGGTTTGGCCGGGTATTACCGTCGGTTTATTCTGGATTTCTCAAGGATAGCAAAGCCTATGACTCGTTTAACTCAGAAGAACAAGAAGTTTGAATGGACTCCAGAGTGTGAAGCAGCCTTTCGCACTCTGCGAACTTTGTTGGCTTCCGCACTCGTTTTGGCTCAACCGAACCTGCAGGAACCTTTTGATGTGTTTTGTGATGCATCCAAGATTGGACTTGGATGTGTGCTTATGCAGAATGGAAGAGTTATAGCATATGCTTCATGCCAGTTGCGACCACATGAGGAGAATTACCCCACTCATGATTTGGAATTAGCAGCCGTGGTTCATGCACTCAAGATCTGGAGGCATTACCTTTTGGGCAACCTATGTCATGTGTATACAGATCACAAAAGTCTGAAGTATATCTTCACCCAGCCAGAGTTGAATATGAGGTAGAGGAGATGGTTAGAGTTGATCAAGGATTATAACCTCGAAGTGCATTACCACCCCGGAACAGTGAATGTTGTAGCGAATGCCTTGAGTCGCAAGACTCATTGCAACTCCCTACAACCACTATTGGAAGATGGATTTAACCTTATGCACCCCGTTATGCTAAACAATATAACCATACAGTGCACCCTGAAAAGTGATATCATCGAAGGGCAAAAGACCGATGAAGAGATCTGTCAGATCAATAAGAGGTTGGAAACCAGTAGTTCGTTGAACTTCAGAATGGATGAACAAGGGATCTTATGGTATAATCAAAGGTTGGTTGTTCCTAAGGACATGGAGCTGAAAGAAAGCATTCTAAATGAAGCTCACAATTCAAAGTTGTCTATCCACCCAGGAAGTAGTAAGATGTACCAAGATCTGAGAGCAAGGTATTGGTGGTCAAAGATAAAGAAAGAGGTTGCAGCTTATGTCGCAAAGTGCGATACTTGCTGCAGAATAAAGGCTATACACCTAAGACCTGCCGGATTGTTACAGCCGCTATCAATTCCTGAATGGAAATGGGAAGAAATTAGTATGGATTTCATCATAGGTCTCCCCACCACTCAGAAAGGACATGATTCTATCTAGGTTATCATGGATCGGTTATCCAAGGTGGCTCATTTCATACCAATCAAGACTACACATCGACCACACCAATACGCAGATTTGTACATTCAGAACATCTTAAGGTTACATGGAGTTCCTAAAAGTATTGTTTCTGATAGAGGACCCCAGTTCATAGCGCGTTTTTGGGAACAGCTACACAAGGAGTTAGGAACTAAATCGATAAGAAGTTCCGCTTATCATCCTCAAACCGCGGGACAAACAGAAATAGTGAATCAAATCTTGGAAGATATCCTCAGAGCTTGTGTACTATCCTCCGGAGAATCATGGGAGAAATGGTTACCCCTCGCAGAGTTCTCGTATAACAATAGCTATCAAGAAAGTATAAAGATGGCACCGTTTGAAGTTTTATATGGACGAAGATGCAGAACCCGGTGAATTGGGTTGAATTAGGAGATCGAGGATTTTATGGGTCAGATTATGTAAAGGATGCCGAGGAGATCGTGCAAACTGTGCAACAACATATCAAGGCAGCACAGTCCCGACAGAAAAGCTATGCTGACACACGAAGGAGACCTTTGGAATTCCAAGTAGGAGATTATGTTTATCTTAAAGTCTCGCCCATGAGAAAGGTCCAACGTTTTGGAATTAAGAAGTTAGCACCCCGATATGTGGGACCATATCAGATCATAGCCAGAAAGGGAGAAGTATCCTATGAGGTGCAGTTACCCCCAGAGATGAGCGCAGTCTTTCCCGTGTTTCATGTATCCCAGCTGAAGAAGTGTCTTCGAGTCCCTGAACGAGAAGAGGTTCGGATCCCAGATGTCACTATCAGATCAGATCTGGAATACTATGAATAGCCTCAGGAGATACTGGATACCAAGACTCGAGAGACTCATAACCGTGGGGCTTACAAGATTCTCTGGAGCAATCACGGACCCAACGATGCAACTTGGGAAACCGAGGAGTACTTGCGCGTAAACTACCCCACTTTCGTTAAGAAGTGGTACGTAACCCAAATCTCGGGACGAGATTTCTTTAAAGGGGGAAGGGCTGTGACACTCTAGTGTCAAGCACTGCATTAGGAACTACATTTAGCTACTAAAATGCATAAGCAATCTATTGCATCATTTCATGTGCATGAAAGTGTTTTGCCTTTTATTGTTTACTTGGATTTTTGGTTTCTATAAGACTTGGTTGTTTGAGTGGATTTCTGACATGACAAATAATTGTATAAAATAGAGAATATTGAGTATAACACTTTTTATATTGACACCTTGACCTAGTTCAATATAGTTTGATAATTAAAAATGTGGGAACAAAATGATTTATAGCTCAAAAATTTGCTTTATTTATGTGGAGGTTGAGAAAATGAGTTTCAGAAAAAGTGTCTTATATGAAAGTTGTAGAGAAAATTATTTTGAGCAACTTTTATTTTTGGGTCAAAGCCTAGTTTTGAGTTTTTGAAACTGTTTTTGAATGGTCGAAGTTTGAAAAAGTTTTGGAAAAACAAAAAGGAAAACGATTTTTCCCGGCGCTTCCCAATCGGCCCGTTCGGCCTTTCCGGCCCAGGCCCACGCCCGTGCGCCCGCGCGCCGCTCCCGCCGCGCCACGCCGTACGCCGGCGACGCGGCCACGTGGCCGCTCTTCCCTGCCGCAAATCCGCCCTGGCCTCTCCGCGCGCGATCTTTCTCCACCCGATCACGCCACAATCCCACGCGGCCTCTCCCTCGCTCGCCCGGGGCACTGTGCGCACACCACTGCCTGCGCCACCTTGCTCGTCGCACCGCCGTGGCCCCCGCCTTGACCGCCGGCCGACCGAGCCCTTGAGCAAAACCCCGAGCGCCTCCCTCCGCTCCCTCACTCACCCGCACACACACCCACTCGCGCCTGCTCTCTCTCCCTCTCCTCTCCCGCGAACGATCGTGCAAGACGAGCGCTCTGCTCGCCGCCGTTCGCCATCGTCACTCCCCTCTCCGTTCCCACTCCCACCGAGCCACCGCCAGTCGATTCCTCCCGCACACCACCTCACCTCCACCCCGCACACACGGTGCACACCTCCGCACCATCCGCCGAGCCTCACCGACGCCGGAACCCGAGGAGCCCCGCCGCGGTTGCCTTTGTGTGAACACAAGGTTGATATGTGCCCTTGTGGTTCCCTTCCTGAGTAATGAGTGATCGATCAACGGGCAACGTGTCTCTTGGCTGTGTTGATGTGCAGGTGCGGAGCTCGGGCAATGGTCAAAGGTGAGGAGAAGGTCAAGCAGGGACGTGTCGTGCCGACGGACTGGGAGCGGTGAAGGGCGGACGTGGAGCTTGGACCGACGGACCGGGAGACCTGAGGACCAGCTGTGGTAGCTGGCACATGGCGTCGACAAGGGAGAGCACATGGGGATGTGCGGTGCATCGACCGAGTCGGGAGGAAGGTGATGGCGTCGTGACACTTGGCGGGAGGCCGAGAAGGATGGCGAATGCACTGTGCCCGGCGTGGAGGCTGGACATGCTCCGGCATCGGTGCTGGAACTCGGGGTGTGCGAACCACATCCCGTCTACGACAGGTTCGGTAGCTGAGCCTCAAAAAGCTACCCTCGACGATTTCCGAGTTTGGGCCTCAAAACTCGAGGTGGCAGGTTTCCGAGTTTGGGCCTCAAAACTCGGCATGGATGGTTTCCAAGTTTGGTCCTCAAAACCTGGGCGCGCGGGTTTCTGAGTTTGGGCCACAAAACTCAGCCGGAGGACAGGTTTCCCGGTTTCGGCCTCAAAACCGGGGGGAGGTCCAGGTTTCCCGGTTTCGGCCTCAAAACCGAGGGGAGGTCCGCAAAAAGGACGATCGACGCGTGGCGGCGTCGAGAGGCTGGCGTGGCGGCGCATCTATCCACGAGGAAGGCGCGGTGGTCGACAGGGCGACACGTGGTGGCATCCTGAGGCTTGCGTCGAGGCGAAGCTAAGGGTGAGGAAGGCGTGTGGCCGTCGGATCGGCAATCAGCAGAGTTGGACCGGGATACCCCTAGGGTTGGCCGCTTCGCTCTTGTATCTAGGGGTAGAAGGGGACTATTGTACTTAGGCTATAAATAAGAGAGGCGCCCCTCCTCTCTCCCTATCCTAGCAGTCATTTGTTCCTAAGCACTCTCTCTCTCCTTAGCCCCCGCTTAGGTTCTAATCATATCTAGCTGCTAGCGATCCACAGGGAAGACTCAATCATGTCTCTGTGTTTTGGGAACTTCAGGAAGTGAGACCGTAATCTCACGATTGTCTCGTGTGGTTGCCACACGGCTGGAATTGATCGATTCGCGTTTTGGGTTGGTGTTCTTCGCGTTTCGGTTTTCCATCTCCCGGAGATTTGCATCGTTCTCTCTCTTCGCAAGATGATTTTCTATTCCACTTGAATCAATTTGTTCTTGGTCGTGAGCGCCTTCTTTCCACCGAAGGATTTCTCTTCTAACCTCATGAATCCAGAGATCGGGTTGATTTTGTGTTCGTTCTTCGTTTTTCCCCCCTTTTTGGTGTTCCTCCGATTACTCTCATTAGACTTGGTTTGGTGCGATGATTTCTTAGGATTAGCACCCCAATACATAGAGGAACACCTGGGAAGAGTTTGATCGAAGTCCCTTTTGATTTGGTGAAGTTTCGATCAAATTTGCATTTGTCCCGAGCAGTTTTCCTGCTTTCTGTGCATCCGTGGACAGTCCGCGCCTCCAGCGGCGGACAGTCCGGGGATCGGGACTTGGCTGGTTCAGAACAGCGTAACCCGATACTGTTCTCGGTCTCGTGACCGGCGGACAGTCCGCCAGTGACCCACGGATAGTCTGGGGACACATCGGACGCTGCACAGGGCAGGCTTCGGATGCTAGGGTTTCACTGTTCACGTGAACCGCGGACAGTCCGGCGTTCAAACTACGGATAGTCCAGGAATCGTCCAGAACTGGTTTAGAACAGTTTGGTTTCTGGTCATTTGCCGGCGGACAGTCCGGGCTCCCAGTGTCGGACAGTCCGGTGTTCTGCGAACAGTCCGGGATCCTGACCCCGGACAGTCCGCGATCCTGCAGAGTGTGCAGTTTTGCCTTGAGGCTTTGGCAGTTGGTTTTGCGGTTTCTCCGGGAGTTCCGCTGTACCACTAGGACATCTCCTAGGGTATCCACCTACTCGTAGGTCGCGAACTCTCCGGTCGTCTCGAGTCTTCGCTTTTGGGGTGATTCTCTGGGACAAGGGCCATTCTATTCACAAGTTGAATTTGAGGCTCCCATTCACCCCCCCGCCTCTGGTCGCCAATCCGGTCCTTCACTTTGACGCCGCCCGGAGCTCGAAGCTGTTCTTCCCCGACCAAAGCTCCATCACCTCCCTCCTTCACCAACGAGCTTCTGAAGGACCAAAAGTGCAACCAGAAAGCGAACACAAAAGCCAGAAATCAAAACTGATAACGAACGAATGAACCGTGGACGAAAATGTACCGCTCGGGGTGGCGGATCCCACGGCCCCGAAGTCAAAGAAGAGGGATCGGGGCTGTGAGTCGTAGTAGAAGCCGCTCCTTGCGGCACAGCAGGTGGAGGTGATGCTGGGTCACCCATGCCTTCAGCATCCTCGTCCTCATCATCAAAAAGAGGCTCACCAACCTCATGATCACCTTCATGCTCAAAACAAGAAGAAGGACAAACCATGGTCTCGTCGAAGGTGACATCAGATGTCTCCATGACTCGGTTAGTATCAAGGTTAAGTACACGATAAGCTCGAGTGTGAGTGCCATAACCCAAAAATACACCGTCAGAAGAACGAGACTCAAATTTGTCCAGGTTGCCTTTCTTCAATATAAAATAGTGGCAACCAAAAACTCTAAAATAACTCACTTTGGGTTGTCTTCCAGAACGCAACTCATAAGAAGTCTTTTTCAAGAAAGCTCGGAGAAAAATGCGACTGGAGATATAGCATGCAGTGTGCATAGCTTCGGCCCAATATCGCCTGGTAGTCATGTGCTCATCGAGCATCGTCCTGGCCATCTCTACAAGGGTCCGATTCTTCCTCTCTACAACACCATTTTGTGGCGGTGTGTAGGGGGAAGAAAACTGATGCTCCAAACCCAAAGAATTACAAAACTTCTCAAAATCCAAATTCTTAAACTCGGAACCATTATCACTACGAATAGCTCGCATCGAGTTCATAGGGAACTCATTCTGAAGACGCAAAATTAGATTGCGAGCAAAAGAGAAAGTCTCAGTCTTCTCAGTCAAAAAGAAGACCCACGAATATCTCAAAAAATCGTCAACAACAACCGAAACATACCACTTCCCTCCAACCGAGCTCACCCGAGCCGGACCAACAAGGTCCATGTGTAAAAGCTCTCCAGGGCGCTTAGTCATGACCTGAGTCACTGGATGGTGGGGAGCGGCGACCATCTTCCCATGTCTACAAGAATGGAAAACAAGGTCCTTCTCCATGGACAACTTGGGCAATCCTCGGATTAGGCCAAGTGAGCTAAGCCTTGCAAGCAAGTCGAAGCTTAAGTGACCGAGCCTCCTATGCCACTTCCAAAGATCAGAAGAGGAAGGACCAGCCACAAGACAACGAGAAAATCCAAACGACTCCGAGAAATTCGCACGAAAGACTTTCCCAAAGGGCGAAATCAAACATACAAGATTGCCCTGAGGATCTAAAATACAACTGAGATTCGGTTTAAAACGAATCTCATAGTCATCATCAAAAAGTTGCGAAATAGAGAGAAGTTAAAATGCAGCTTAGAAACAAGAGCAACATCACGCAACACGAAGTGCTCATTAACCCGCACCGACCCACGAGACAACACCTTACCTTTACTATTGTCGCCGAAGGTGATAAATTCCTTTCCGGCAACAGGACTAAGACTGGAGAACCACTTGGCATTTTCGGTCATATGCCCCGAGCAACCGGAATCCACCAACCAAATGTCCTCCAATCGTTTCACCTATATCAATAAAAAGACATAGGGTGAGCATACGGTCCAACACTGGGGTTAGTGAAGTAGGAAGAGTACCAGTGCTGGGCCAGCTGCTCAAAAGAACGGTTAGTAGAAAAACCATTCCTAGCATGCCTACGGGGAAAGCGATCACCACGCACGGGAAACCGTGGTCCGCTAAGGAAAGAGCATCCATCGCGATACTCAAAACGCGGTGGAGGAAAACGCTCAACAAAGCCACCGCCACGGGGTCCGTATCGTGCAAAGTCAGGACCCCACTGGGCAATACCTCCCTGACGCCTAGGACCTTGAGGCACTGCACCTCTAGGCCTAGCAGCTCTCTTCTGAACATTCGGCACATGTACATCATGGAAAGGATGGTACATGTTCGCATTGTTCATCTCCCTGGCACGGCGCTCCTCTCTCTTGCGCCTAAAGCAAAACTCACTCAAGTGTCCATCTCTCCCACAATGCTCACAATGGTACCTCACCGCTCTCATAGGGGGTTGTTGGTACTCACAGTAGTGGGTGTGGATCACCTTCCCTTTCTGTGGCATAAGCTCCTCTTGGATAGGTGGCATTGTATCAAGCTTGTTTTTCAGGTGGTTGGGTTTGGCATGCCACACTTGTTTCTTGGGTGGAGCTTTCGAAGGTTCCTTATACACTCCATCCTTGGTGTTAGGCTTAGGAGGCTCTTTGGGTGGAAGCTTGGTAAGCTTGGGAATAGTGGTGGAGTTGGGTTTCTCACTTGGGTTCAGACCGCTCGACTCCCCAATCTTCCCAAAAGAAGAAATATCAACACCCTGAGCAAAACCAACACCAGGACCTCCAGCAGCTCGCTTAAACTAAGCAATCATCATCCCAAGCTGTGGCTGATGAGGGCATCACCGGTTCAAATATGACCATCTTATCCACTTCTAAACCAAAGGTGCAACCATTCTATATGAGACTTATTATTGATACATTTGATGAATTGGTGCTGCACCATAAAATGTGTATATTGTCTTTTTCAGAATTACTTGCATGGATGAAGGGAAGGTTTGATTGCATAAGGAAAGTTTGGAAGATCAATGAAGTTGATTGGGGACCAAGTCCAAGTGTTCTTAATGTTCTCCACAAAGTCACCACGTCAGTTTTTGCAAAAGAAAGGAAAGAGTCCAAGTCCAACACGTTTTGGAAGTTGAATTCGGACTGCAGAAAAGTCCCAACTTGTTACGGTCACCACGACTTCATACGGACTCGGATTTGGATGGTTCAGGACTTGATGGAAAGCTTAACAAGTCTACTTTCATTTGGATCCAGCCCCATGTCCGTATCTTCTACACAGCGGCGACAATTATCCAAATACTACCGAGAGATCTTGCTGTCCAGGGTGCTGCGTCACCATATCTTGGGCTATTGGCCCATGTATCAAGTTGGGTCCATTAAGGACACGTCCTAGGGTTGGAGGACGACCCCAACACCCTCCTGGTCGTCCTCTCCTCCTCTAATACCTCCCCATAGCCGCCACAAACAGATTGGGTTTTGTTTAGATGTAAGTTTAGCTATTGCTACTTCCTGGTAGACGTTTGTGTCGACTAGACCATCCGTTCTACTTGATTTCGGAACCCCACCTTCATGTGTATCAGATTTGAACCTTCATCTCTTATTTTGCAATAGAGTGCTTGTTCTACTTGTTCTTGCTTGTTCTTCGATTGCTTGCAGGAATAACCCTAGTGGTTTGGTTGGTCGTGCATCCACAAGATCGCGAGCACCGCTGGAATTGGTGTATCGATTGCTAAGGCGCAGCATCCTTGGATGGTTGTAGTCGGGTCATGAACGTCATTTCAGTCCAAATCGAAGTTATCCCCCGCTTCTCATCGAAAGATCGGGCAAAAACCCTAGCGGGTTCGTATCAGTTGGTATTCAGAGCAAGGTTTATCGGTGAGAGATTTCCAATCCTTCGCTGTTTTATTTTTCCTATAGTCCAAAAAAGCCAAAAAATAGTAGATTAGTTTTTCCATAATCCTATAAATCTTTTTGAGCCTTTGCTGGTACTTCTTAGTTAGGGCTTATTGAGTTTGGTTTACATCGGTTGAGTCAAGTTGCTGGTCTTAGGGTTAGACTTTTAGAGTTTCGAGTTCTCGTCACGTTTCGGTCATTGTCAATCATACCCATCTCCGCTGCCATCACCACCACCATATTAATATCCACTACAGCATATACATCTCCGTTGTAATCACCATCTTTGCTGCACATATCTATCCCTGCTTTTTTTTAACACTAGCAAATCTGTTTTGGGCACATTTAAAAATCTGAGTTGCTAGCTCTATTCTTGTTACTACCTGAAAAGAAAGAGAAATAGATTGTAAGTCGTTTCTTTTAAAATCTGATTTGTCAAAATTCAGATTTGTTCTAGTTGTGCAAAGTAAAAGAAAAGAAGAAGAAAAATCAGAAAGAAAAGAAAAGAAAAAAGAAAGAGAAAGAGGCAAAAAAAAGTGAGGAGGAAGAGAAAAAGGGAGTGATAACTTGCTGTTCTTGTTCTTTTTTGTTTCCTATTGTACCGTGACTTTGTTTGTGTCTAGGCTCGCGTCTCTAGCACGGTCTAGCCTAGGACCAGCACGGTACCACCGTTGAACGATTTCTCAACTTGCTTTGTGACTAATGTGGTGCTAGTACTTCCTTGCACATTAATTTCAGCCTTCCTACAGCTCCACATATCCAACTACAACTTGAAAGGAATTGTTGTTGTGGCACTGATACACTTTTTCCAGGGTTTCCAACTTGTTGGTTGCTGCCACCTCTTGTTTGGCTTGGTAAGAATTGGTAAGAGCTCGTTTGAACAGGTTGAGAGTGAGAGAATTATATTTACAACAACCACATCCTAGTAGTTGATTGGAGCATAGATATTATTGTGGATGTTTTTGGTTTTCTTCTAATCATGGCAGGGATTCACATGGAAAATAAGCATGGCCTTACTCAGGTTGTGTATTCGCAATTTGCTCAACAAATGGATGGTAACAAGCTTGGCACTCATGAGGTTTGCAATGTTTTACTTGATACAATAAAATCTGCAATACCTTACTTTGAAGGAAACTACGATCCTCATGCATATATTGAATGGGAGCTAGCTGTAGATAAGGAATTTGTTGAGTATGATTTGTCAGAGAAACAAATGGTTTTTGCTGCCTCTAATGCTTTAACTAAGGATGCTTTGTATGAATGGAAATATCTTTGTAGGCATGACATTGTTCCGCAAACATGGAAAGACTTCAAAATGCATTTTAGAGGTGTATATGTTCCTGCATATTATGCTGATTACTTGCTTACCAAACTAGAGGAATTAAAACAGGGTAGTAGGACCGTGAGACAATACTATCATGATTTTAAAATTTGTATCCTGTTTGGTGGCCTGGATGAATGCATGGAAGATATTATGAGTAGGTTCATGAAAGGGCTCAATTCCGAAATTCAAACTTTGCTCATCAGTGAAACATATAATCATATATCTTGCTTGTTTTGTCTTGCTTGTAAAGTTGAAAATCAGATTCTTTCATCTTTGAATACTTGCAAGAATGGTATGACACATTATAGCCAGCAATTATCTACATTAAATGTTGAAAGGGAGCAAAATATAGTGGAACTTGTTGATGATATGCCTTTGTCACAACATGATTTGCTTGTTGTACCTTGTGACAAAGAAGAGTTGTGTGATACTTCTTCTCTAACTTCATCACCACGACTAGAGATAGAGCACCCTCTTTTTCCCCTTGCTGTCCATAACATTTTGCAGGAGGATGAGAGCAATACTATTGAATGCATTGAGCCATTTGAGCAGCTACACCCACTACAAAAGTTGGAAAAGACTTTTTGTGCAACACCCACCATGTTAGAGGAGAGCGAGAAAAGCAACACATATGATGCTGCAATCACTCCATGTGAGTATGACCATGCTTCACTTATATCTACAACACGACTAGTGCTTGGACATGATAATTCTATTCTTAACGACATGCATGCTAAAGTAAGGAGAGTTTGTCGCATTGCTAGTGAGAAAGAGGAGCTGAATATCATATCATCTTTAAATTGCTTAGGTTATATCGAATTTGATTTTCTTTGTGACCTGAATAGTTTGGAGAATGATATATCTATGAAATCTGTTTTGCCAAGCTTTATTCAATGTTCACTTTATGCAATTGGCAAATATGATAGCAAAGGAAATTATTTGGTGCATAAAGTTTATATTTGCTCTAATATGAAATCTACTTTGGAGCTACAATACCATGATCAAATCAAGGGATGCACTAACACTAATAATGTCCAACAAAGTATCCCTAGTTTTTCTTATATGCAACAGGGCCATCCTAAAGAAGGGGAGTATTGTTTGTTGTGGCCATGCAATATGGTCATCCTTCGGTATTCCGATATCAAAGTAAGCACATTTGTATGCCATTGGAGCAAGTCGAGGACGACTTGCAGACAAGAAGGGGAGAATGATGAGGGCATCACCGGTTCAAATATGACCATCTTATCCACTTCTAAACCAAAGGTGCAACCATTCTATATGAGACTTATTATTGATACATTTGATGAATTGGTGCTGCACCATAAAATGTGTATATTGTCTTTTTCAGAATTACTTGCATGGATGAAGGGAAGGTTTGATTGCATAAGGAAAGTTTGGAAGATCAATGAAGTTGATTGGGGACCAAGTCCAAGTGTTCTTAATGTTCTCCACAAAGTCACCACGTCAGTTTTGGCAAAAGAAAGGAAAGAGTCCAAGTCCAACACGTTTTGGAAGTTGAATTCGGACTGCAGAAAAGTCCCAACTTGTTACGGTCACCACGACTTCATACGGACTCGGATTTGGATGGTTCAGGACTTGATGGAAAGCTTAACAAGTCTACTTTCATTTGGATCCAGCCCCATGTCCGTATCTTCTACACAGCGGCGACAATTATCCAAATACTACCGAGAGATCTTGCTGTCCAGGGTGCTGCGTCACCATATCTTGGGCTATTGGCCCATGTATCAAGTTGGGTCCATTAAGGACACGTCCTAGGGTTGGAGGACGACCCCAACACCCTCCTGGTCGTCCTCTCCTCCTCTAATACCTCCCCATAGCCGCCACAAACAGATTGGGTTTTGTTTAGATGTAAGTTTAGCTATTGCTACTTCCTGGTAGACGTTTGTGTCGACTAGACCATCCGTTCTACTTGATTTCGGAACCCCACCTTCATGTGTATCAGATTTGAACCTTCATCTCTTATTTTGCAATAGAGTGCTTGTTCTACTTGTTCTTGCTTGTTCTTCGATTGCTTGCAGGAATAACCCTAGTGGTTTGGTTGGTCGTGCATCCACAAGATCGCGAGCAACCGCTGGAATTGGTGTATCGATTGCTAAGGCGCAGCATCCTTGGATGGTTGTAGTCGGGTCGTGAACGTCATTTCAGTCCAAATCGAAGTTATCCCCCGCTTCTCATCGAAAGATCGGGCAAAAACCCTAGCGGGTTCGTATCAGTTGGTATTCAGAGCAAGGTTTATCGGTGAGAGATTTCCAATCCTTCGCTGTTTTATTTTTCCTATAGTCCAAAAAAGCCAAAAAATAGTAGATTAGTTTTTCCATAATCCTATAAATCTTTTTGAGCCTTTGCTGGTACTTCTTAGTTAGGGCTTATTGAGTTTGGTTTACATCGGTTGAGTCAAGTTGCTGGTCTTAGGGTTAGACTTTTAGAGTTTCGAGTTCTCGTCACGTTTCGGTCATTGTCAATCATACCCATCTCCGCTGCCATCACCACCACCATATTAATATCCACTACAGCATATACATCTCCGTTGTAATCACCATCTTTGCTGCACATATCTATCCCTGCTTTTTTTTTAACACTAGCAAATCTGTTTTGGGCACATTTAAAAATCTGAGTTGCTAGCTCTATTCTTGTTACTACCTGAAAAGAAAGAGAAATAGATTGTAAGTCGTTTCTTTTAAAATCTGATTTGTCAAAATTCAGATTTGTTCTAGTTGTGCAAAGTAAAAGAAAAGAAGAAGAAAAATCAGAAAGAAAAGAAAAGAAAAAAGAAAGAGAAAGAGGCAAAAAAAAGTGAGGAGGAAGAGAAAAAGGGAGTGATAACTTGCTGTTCTTGTTCTTTTTTGTTTCCTATTGTACCGTGACTTTGTTTGTGTCTAGGCTCGCGTCTCTAGCACGGTCTAGCCTAGGACCAGCACGGTACCACCGTTGAACGATTTCTCAACTTGCTTTGTGACTAATGTGGTGCTAGTACTTCCTTGCACATTAATTTCAGCCTTCCTACAGCTCCACATATCCAACTACAACTTGAAAGGAATTGTTGTTGTGGCACCGATACACTTTTTCCAGGGTTTCCAACTTGTTGGTTGCTGCCACCTCTTGTTTGGCTTGGTAAGAATTGGTAAGAGCTCGTTTGAACAGGTTGAGAGTGAGAGAATTATATTTACAACAACCACATCCTAGTAGTTGATTGGAGCATAGATATTATTGTGGATGTTTTTGGTTTTCTTCTAATCATGGCAGGGATTCACATGGAAAATAAGCATGGCCTTACTCAGGTTGTGTATTCGCAATTTGCTCAACAAATGGATGGTAACAAGCTTGGCACTCATGAGGTTTGCAATGTTTTACTTGATACAATAAAATCTGCAATACCTTACTTTGAAGGAAACTACGATCCTCATGCATATATTGAATGGGAGCTAGCTGTAGATAAGGAATTTGTTGAGTATGATTTGTCAGAGAAACAAATGGTTTTTGCTGCCTCTAATGCTTTAACTAAGGATGCTTTGTATGAATGGAAATATCTTTGTAGGCATGACATTGTTCCGCAAACATGGAAAGACTTCAAAATGCATTTTAGAGGTGTATATGTTCCTGCATATTATGCTGATTACTTGCTTACCAAACTAGAGGAATTAAAACAGGGTAGTAGGACCGTGAGACAATACTATCATGATTTTAAAATTTGTATCCTGTTTGGTGGCCTGGATGAATGCATGGAAGATATTATGAGTAGGTTCATGAAAGGGCTCAATTCCGAAATTCAAACTTTGCTCATCAGTGAAACATATAATCATATATCTTGCTTGTTTTGTCTTGCTTGTAAAGTTGAAAATCAGATTCTTTCATCTTTGAATACTTGCAAGAATGGTATGACACATTATAGCCAGCAATTATCTACATTAAATGTTGAAAGGGAGCAAAATATAGTGGAACTTGTTGATGATATGCCTTTGTCACAACATGATTTGCTTGTTGTACCTTGTGACAAAGAAGAGTTGTGTGATACTTCTTCTCTAACTTCATCACCACGACTAGAGATAGAGCACCCTCTTTTTCCCCTTGCTGTCCATAACATTTTGCAGGAGGATGAGAGCAATACTATTGAATGCATTGAGCCATTTGAGCAGCTACACCCACTACAAAAGTTGGAAAAGACTTTTTGTGCAACACCCACCATGTTAGAGGAGAGCGAGAAAAGCAACACATATGATGCTGCAATCACTCCATGTGAGTATGACCATGCTTCACTTATATCTACAACACGACTAGTGCTTGGACATGATAATTCTATTCTTAACGACATGCATGCTAAAGTAAGGAGAGTTTGTCGCATTGCTAGTGAGAAAGAGGAGCTGAATATCATATCATCTTTAAATTGCTTAGGTTATATCGAATTTGATTTTCTTTGTGACCTGAATAGTTTGGAGAATGATATATCTATGAAATCTGTTTTGCCAAGCTTTATTCAATGTTCACTTTATGCAATTGGCAAATATGATAGCAAAGGAAATTATTTGGTGCATAAAGTTTATATTTGCTCTAATATGAAATCTACTTTGGAGCTACAATACCATGATCAAATCAAGGGATGCACTAACACTAATAATGTCCAACAAAGTATCCCTAGTTTTTCTTATATGCAACAGGGCCATCCTAAAGAAGGGGAGTATTGTTTGTTGTGGCCATGCAATATGGTCATCCTTCGGTATTCCGATATCAAAGTAAGCACATTTGTATGCCATTGGAGCAAGTCGAGGACGACTTGCAGACAAGAAGGGGAGAATGATGAGGGCATCACCGGTTCAAATATGACCATCTTATCCACTTCTAAACCAAAGGTGCAACCATTCTATATGAGACTTATTATTGATACATTTGATGAATTGGTGCTGCACCATAAAATGTGTATATTGTCTTTTTCAGAATTACTTGCATGGATGAAGGGAAGGTTTGATTGCATAAGGAAAGTTTGGAAGATCAATGAAGTTGATTGGGGACCAAGTCCAAGTGTTCTTAATGTTCTCCACAAAGTCACCACGTCAGTTTTGGCAAAAGAAAGGAAAGAGTCCAAGTCCAACACGTTTTGGAAGTTGAATTCGGACTGCAGAAAAGTCCCAACTTGTTACGGTCACCACGACTTCATACGGACTCGGATTTGGATGGTTCAGGACTTGATGGAAAGCTTAACAAGTCTACTTTCATTTGGATCCAGCCCCATGTCCGTATCTTCTACACAGCGGCGACAATTATCCAAATACTACCGAGAGATCTTGCTGTCCAGGGTGCTGCGTCACCATATCTTGGGCTATTGGCCCATGTATCAAGTTGGGTCCATTAAGGACACGTCCTAGGGTTGGAGGACGACCCCAACACCCTCCTGGTCGTCCTCTCCTCCTCTAATACCTCCCCATAGCCGCCACAAACAGATTGGGTTTTGTTTAGATGTAAGTTTAGCTATTGCTACTTCCTGGTAGACGTTTGTGTCGACTAGACCATCCGTTCTACTTGATTTCGGAACCCCACCTTCATGTGTATCAGATTTGAACCTTCATCTCTTATTTTGCAATAGAGTGCTTGTTCTACTTGTTCTTGCTTGTTCTTCGATTGCTTGCAGGAATAACCCTAGTGGTTTGGTTGGTCGTGCATCCACAAGATCGCGAGCAACCGCTGGAATTGGTGTATCGATTGCTAAGGCGCAGCATCCTTGGATGGTTGTAGTCGGGTCGTGAACGTCATTTCAGTCCAAATCGAAGTTATCCCCCGCTTCTCATCGAAAGATCGGGCAAAAACCCTAGCGGGTTCGTATCAGTGGCTCATTACAAGACACCCATGACAAGATAGTCCGAAGGTATGTGTTTTCCTCCTTGGTTTGCAACTTGCCATGCTTCACATTAGCGATCTCCATCTCCAAACCCTCGCACAAAGCGCACCTAGACACACAAGTGCTACCCGAGTTGGCCTTCTCAAGAGACTCAATCTTGGCATTCTTCTCTGCCAACTCGGTTTGCAAGCCTGCACAAGACTTGCACGCACCCAACAACACGGGTCTAGCCCAGAGCTCATCCACCTCTCCAACCAAGGCAGCATACTTACCTCCCAAAGTGAGAAGGTCAGTCATGTGCTTGGTGCACATCTCACAATCAGCCTCCTTAGAAATGACCACGGTGGACCTAGCAAACTCAAGCTCCTTCACCGTGTCCTCCCACTTCTGCCTAAACTCCTTGCGCTCTCTAGCAGCACGCCTAAGCAGCTTGTCTTGACTAAGAAGCGCGGCAGTAAGTTTCTCGACCTCAGCAGAAAGCTCATCGGGGGTCTGAGATACCTGGGAGGAGTCGTGAGGGATGTCCTCCAGCTTGCCGTCGACCTCATCACCAAGGGCCATGGTGCAGAAGCCCTCGTCGTCGGCGAAGAAGCAGAGACCGTTCAGCTTGTCCTCGATCCTCTTCTTCTTCTCGGACTCGTCGTCACTTGAAACCATGGAGTCATCATCCGAGTCGTCGATGTCGCTGAGCGTGGCGAAGAATGCACGCTGCTCAGCCTGGGCCTTCTCCAAGTACTTCTTCTTGATGTACTCCTTGTCGAAGCCGCCTTCCGCTTGTGCTTCGCGGGGACGTACTTCTCCTTGCACTTGCCAAAGTCGTACTTGTGCCCATGATCGCCCTTCCCAGATGTGTGCTTGTTCTCCTTGGGACAGTTGGCGATGAAGTGGTCGGGGTCGCCGCAGTCAAAGCATCCTGATCGTCCTCCTCTGCGGTGACGGTTGATGCGGTTGTTGTGGAACCACGAGAACCGGTTGGCAAGCAAAGCCAACTCATCATCCCCCATGAACTCCAACTGCTCCTCTGTGACAGAAAGAAGTGAAGAGAGTGCAAATCCTCCAGAGGGGTTAGCAGAAGAGCTAGAAACCAAAGCCATCAACGGGCCAGAAGGATTTTCATAAGAAGCCCTCGACATGGCGTCAATCTCACTAGACTTGAGCTTGCTAAAGAGCTCGTCACATGTGAGGGTCTCATAGTTAGACGATTCGATGATCGCCTGGACCTTAGAGTCCCACACCGACCGATCGAGAGTATGCAAAAGCATCAAAGCCCTCTCATGATCGTCAAAAGGCAACAGCTCCTTGTTAGCCCTCATCTTGTTGACAATGACCTGAAAGCGAGCGAATAAACTTTCTATGCTCTCACCAGGCATGTGTCAAAAGTTCTCATACTCCCGCTTGTGCTACTCGTAGAGACGGGATTTGACTTGAGTGGTTCCTTCATGGAAGCGCATGAGGGTCGCCGAAATCTCACGAGCCGTGGGGAGGTGAGAAACGCGATCAAACTCAGACATGCTCAAACAGGAGAAAAGAGCGTTACATGCTCGGCTATGGGCATCGTGCTCATCTATCTGAAGCTGAGTGACATGAGCAAGCAAGACAACGTAATCGGCCTTGTTGCAAATCTCCCAAACAGAAGAGCCCATGCTCTGGAGATAGGCCGACATGCGTATCTTCCAATACGCATAGTTCGTTCCATCGAAAAACGGCGGTTTGCCCACGCCACGATCCATGTCGCCTTCTATGGATCTGGAACCGGCTAAGGTGGAAGATCCTTAACCTGCTCCGATACCAATTGAAGGACCGGAAGTGCAACCAGAAAGCGACCAGAGGGGGGGTGAATGGGAGCTTCAAATTTCTTTTCAGAAACTTGTCGTCACTTACCCAAGAATCAACCCCAAGAGCAAACCCTAGAGCTTGCAGGTGTCTACGACCCTAGAGGTAGGGTGGATGCTTTCAAGAAGCACAACGAGACACTACACAACTCTAGAAACCCAATGCAAAAGTCGAAAATCAAAACCGACAACGAATGAATGAACCGTGGACGAAAACGTGCTGAAGCTGCATTGACTGGACTCAGCCTGCATCCGATCAGTGATCACCAGACGCGTCCGGTCAAGCCAAAACGGTTTTAGGAGCTCTCTGTTCCTGACCGGACTCACTCACACTGAGAGTCCGGTCACGGTTTGAGCGTCCGATCACTTCTTGACAAAAGCCATGAACAGTAGAAAAGACGAGTCCGGTCATAGAGTGGAGGGAGCGTTCAATCAGTTCAGAGAAAATCCATGCGTGACATTCATCGACCGGACTCAGGGGCAAGCGTCCGATCGACACGATCCCAGCGTCCGGTCACCCCGATCCTGTGCAGTTCGTCCACCGATTCGACTTGATCTCACCCAAAACGAATCCTCTAAGGATTAAACTTGGTGAGACAAGTCACAAGGAGGATAGTGAGCTACTCCTAAGAGATCATGGCTCGAACCTATCTCCAAATCGATGAAACGAAGAAATTCGGGGGAAGGGAGACAAAAACCGTTCCAAAAAGAAAATCGACCGATCTCCTAGCTCGTGAGGTTAGAGGTAAATTCCTTGGGTGGAAAGAAGTGCCTCACGATCTAGAATATCTCAGTTCAAACGGATTTGCAAAAGACGCACCGAGTAAGGAGAATGATCACCGGGAAAATCATGGAGAAAAGCAATTCACGAAGAATAAGAACAAAACACGAATCACAACCACGAATTTGTAACCGTGTGGCTACCACACGCTACAATATGAGATTACGGTCTCACTTCCTCAAAATCTCACGGACACAGAGGTATGATTGTCTTCTCTGTGGATCTCAGTTCGCTACAGCAGGGAATGGGGAGAGCAGGAAACCCTAGAAGCAAAAGAGCAAATGACTGAGATAGTTTGGGAGGTGGGAGTCTCCCCCTACTTATCCTAAATCTAATTCCCACTCTACCCCTAAGTATTTACAGAGTGACCCAGCCAAACCCTAAGGCTATCCTGGACCAACCCGACGATGATGCTGAACCGACGGCCACGCCCACACAACTGGTAGCGTTGCCTCGACGCAACCTCACCGATTGCCGCCACGTGTCGCCTCCGCTCCGCTTGCCCTTTTCACGGACTCCGCCCCAGGTTTTGTAGCTGAAACCGGGAAACCAGGCCTTCAAGTCCATCCCCTGGTTTTGAGGCCCAAACCGGGAAACCAGCCGCCCATCGTCTGAGTTTTGTGGCCCAAACTCAGAAACCTGCCGGCGCCAAGGTTTTGTGGCCCAAACCTGGAAACCGTCCACCCGGTGGTTTTTCTGTAGCTCAACCACCAAATCGGCGCTGTAGTGGGGATGCACCGCCCGTGCACCCCGTCCACCGACACGTGTCCCCAGGTCCTTGACCCGAGCCACACCGTGCCCTGCAAGTCTTCGCTCATCGCTGTCCGAAGCTGTCAGCCACCACAGCTGATCCTCAGGCCACCGGTCCCTCAGTCCAAGCCTCACGTCTGCCCTTCACTACTCTCGGTCTGTCGACACGACACGTCTCTACTTGACCTTCACCTTGCCCTCGATCACTGTCTCTGTGCTCGACACCTGCACAACACAAGCCAAAGAACATGCGATCAAACCCATCGACAATCACTCATCACTCGAGACTCAGCATACACCCATGTATCTGCAGCTTCCTCACGTCAAGGCAAGGTGAGAACACACCTCTGCGAGGTCTCTACCACCCTCTAGTCCCCCTCTCTTCTCCGGCCGAGCGCCATGGGCGCCGCCATGGCCACGCACGAGGTCAAGCTCCACTGGAGCTTCCCGAGCCAAGCCAACCACCTTGTCTCACTTCCTAGGGTTCGCACGAGCTTTGGAACACACTAATTTGGCCGGCGATCGCCGGAAACGGGTAGCCAAGCACCTCTGCCGCCATCACCCGCCATTGCTCGCCGCCGGCGAGCTACGGCCACACGCTGGCCAAACCAGCACCACCATCCGATCCGCCTCGTCGAGACGAGCTCACCGAGCACCACCCCACCGCTGGCGACCTCACTACTAGAGAACAAGCCTTTGGATGATCTATCAATTGAGCTATAGTCTCGGCCAAAAATTGTGTCCGGGGCTAAAGACCTTTAGTCCCGGTTGGTAACACCAACCGGGGCTAAAAGTGAATCTTTAGCCCCGGTTGGTATTACCAACCTGGACTAAAGGTCCTTTTAGCTCCGGTTGGTGTTACCAACCGGGGCTAAAGGTCCTTCCCGAGTGGATTCAAAAGGAAAACGTCCAGAACTAGATCACGTGAGTTGCGTAGCTCAGATGGTAAGCGTGCCTGAGGCGAGATGTGCTGAGTTCGAATCTCACATAACACACATTTATTTTTCCTCCCTGGACATTTAGCCCCGGTTGAAAGCACCCAGGACTAAAGGCCGGGACCTTTAGTCCCGGATTCTTAGCCCTGGTTGGGATACCCGGGACTAAAAGCCCATTTCAACCGGGGCTAAAGGCCCTTTCTCTAGTAGTGCCTCGCCGTCGGCGAGAAACCCCCGGTCAAATGTCGCCCCTGCTCTGCCCTCACTGACCGCTGGGCCCCGTTGACCAGCAGGTCCCACGCGTCAGCCTCACCCGGTCTATGGGCCGAGTCCACGAGGGCCCAGCCGGGAGTTTTCAAATGTTTTTCCTTTTTGTTTATTTTTTTTCCAGAAAAGCTTGTTTGTTTTGTGTAGCACGTTTTAATTATCCCAATGAAGTGTTTTCAGTTTTGTTAGCTTGATCATGAGTAGGTCTATCATGGAAAAATACGAAAGTATTTTTGGTGAAAGTTTATTTTACTATTGTCATTTAATCCAGTTTATGTGCTTTTGCTTAGATATTTGGGTTTATGTGTTTTCTAATTGAGTTAATTCATGGCAAAATTTATGTAGGTTTCTTATCAGGTTGTATGTCTGTGAAAAATGTATGAGGCTCTGTTTATGTAGAAAAAGTATCTGTTTAGGTTTAAATTCCTTTTTAGTTGTTTTCTTAGAATAATTGTTAAAATGATTTATATGTACAAATAAAATATGGGAAAATTTATGTTGTCTCTATATGATAGGTTCAAGCTAAGAAAAATGCTAAGCATAGGTTGTTTATGCTGTACAAATGTACATAGGTTGTATGACAGTGAATTTTCTGCAGTAGAGTGGTTATGAATAGATGAAGCTAGGAAAAATATGAAATCTGCTGTTTGACACTTTTTATGTGAAAAGTTAGTTCAAAGCACCTTTTGAGTAGTTTATTTCATCTTTTTGTATCTGATGTTCTGTATTTTATCTCTTGCTGAAATTTATATAGTGAGGTCCTGTCAGTGTAAGTTACTTTCTAGAATTTTTGTGGATTTTTCTGAGTTCAGAAAAGTGTACTTGCAGTTCAAACATGGATTTCCTTTGAATTAATAAAGAGGAAATAGTTAAAATAATGATTTGTTTTATGAGGTAAATAAGTGTTTTTCCTCAATGTCGAAAGTGGTTCAACAAGTTGGTTTTGTTGGTTTGCAAGAAATGTTTACATTTTATACCACCATATCTCGCACCGCACATTATTTATTTATTATTCACCGCATTGCAATAGGATCGACAGTCCCGGAGCCCAGCCAGGAGCCGGAAGAAAACGTCGAGCAGGAGATCCCGGAGCTGCACAGAACCGAGGAGGCCGACCCTGCGCAAGAGACTAACTTGCCCGAGTGCCCCGCTCACGAGGCCTCGGTCTTTTCTCAAGGCAAGCCCCGGAGCATTCTAAGCCTCCTATTATTTACAATTAACTCAATTGAGTATTTTTATACTGTGATGCATTAGGTATAGGAGTTGATTGAACCCTACTTGCTGCATTACCATACCTTGATTATTGTTTGCACCTGCCTTGTTATCCTGTTACTTATTTACAAGTAGAACTGCTTAGTCTGCTAATAAAAGTAGTAAATAAAGGATGTTCCCGTAATACCCTGATGGGTAGTTACCGGATCACGGTTGGCTATATTTGCTATCGTGGAAAAGAACCTGAGTAGTAATGAAATACGGTCAATTGGAAGGCAAGGCACCAAGTTGGAACTTGGAGGCAGTCCGTCCGTTGGATCGTGTAGGTTTGTATCGATGTTGGCCCTCGTTCATTTTTGAACGCGCCCTTTTACTTAGGGATATGTCGGTGCTGTAATCATCGACCCCAAAGCCGGTTAGACGCTGTTCGGGCCGGTCTCAACCCGTGTCGCACCCTCTAGTATGGAAACACGATCTGCCTTGGAATGGTCATCGTATAGTTCTAATTGGGTGGTTCGTGCTTGAACCGCGACGATTACCACCACGAACAAGCATCGAGTGGTTACCCAATGCATGGACCCGACGGGGAAAGTGTGGGTTGGTATTAAAGGTCTTTCACCAGCTGGTTTGGAATTCGATTCGAGTCGCCGTCTCCCCCGGTTAGTGGGAAACTATGGCGAGCTTCACCACGACACAACTCCATGTGTTGTTTAAAGGTTCAACTAAAATGTGGATAAGTCAATTGGATGTGGTTACATTATTGCTTGTTAGACTCAAGTGTGTGTACTATTTCAGGTGTAAATCTATATTATGAGATAGGTCTAAAACTGGACTGCTCATTATATCATTAAATATTCCTTCTCTTAATTTGAGCTTTTCGCAACTAAAGATCCCAGCTCCACCAAAAAGCCTTGCATACCCTTGGTGTCTATTATTTTCAGTTGGACGGGTAAGTCTAGCTGAGTACATTCCCGTACTCAGGGTTTATCCCGTTGTTGCAGATGGCTAGGTCTACTACGGCTATTGTAAGCACTGTCTCTACCCCGTGGAGGGTGATGAGGGGTAGGCCCAGGGCAGGGTCGTCCGGAAGCTTCTCCTTTTCTTTTGCTAGACTGAGACTATTAGTGACACATTATCTGAAAAAGGAGGAGTGAGTTATCAAACAATGTTTTATTGGACCACGTGTGTGGTGGTCGTGTTTCAAACTTATTTCCATTTCCGCACTTTAAAATTCAGTATTGTAATAACTCTTTTATGATTCTGCACTCTGATGTTTAAATTCGGTTTCGATTATCAATGATGTATCCTTACGAATGTGGTACTTGAACAATGCGATCCTGTATGTTGAATGATGTTTGAAATCCTTCGAGATTTCCGGACTACCGGGGTTATATGGGTTCAAGTATGAGTCGATGTCAGATGAATTTGGCTAAGACGGTACTTGAGCTCTTATAATCAGGATGGTTCCGCCACAAATATTGTCAATTAAAACCCTAAACCTTTATTGGTGATTGAATTCATGCCCTTTTCATATTTAGTTGTCCTTTAATTTTGATAAATAACCAGTGTCAACAATGATCGAGGAGAGTGCATGTTGACACTAGTTATCTATCAAAATTAAAGGATAAATAAATATGAAAAGGGCATTGCGGATACATGGGTGTATGCCGGATCTTGAGTGATGAGTGATTGTGAACTGGTTTGATGCGCATGTTCTTTGGCTTGTGTTTGTGCAGGTGTCGAGCACAGAGACAGTGATCGAAGGCAAGGTGAAGGTCAAGTAGAGACGTGTCGTGCCGATGGACCCGGAGCGGTGAAGGGCAGACGTGAGGTTTGGACTGAGGGACCGGTGGCCTGAGGATCAGCTGTGGTGGCTGACAGCCTGGGACAGCGACGAGCGGAGACTTGCGGGACACGGTGTGGCTCGGGTCATGGACCTGGGGACACGTGTCGGTGGACGGGGTGCACGAGCGGCGCATCCCCTCTATGGCGTCGGTTTGGTGGTTGAGCCACAAAAAAACCACCGGGTAGACGGTTTCCAGGTTTGGGCCACAAAACCTGGGTGCAGCCGGTTTCTGAGTTTGGGCCACAAAACTCGGGCTGAGGACGGTTTCCAGGTTTGGGCCTCAAAACCTGGGCGCTGGCGGGTTTCTGAGTTTGGGCCACAAAACTCAGGCGATGGACGACAGGTTTTCCAGTTTCGGCCTCAAAACCGGGGGAGGACTTGAAGTCTGGTTTCCCGGTTTCGACCTCAAAACCGGGGGGAGGTCCATGAAAAGGACGAGCGGTGCGTTGGTGGCACGTGGCGGCATCGGGTGAGGTCTCATCGATGCGAAGCTACCAGATGTGTGGGCATGGCCGTCGGATCGACTACACTCTTGAGTTGGTCAGGAATACCCTTAGGGTTAGCCTGCCCGCTCATTAGAAGTAGGGGTAGAAGGGGAATAATTGTATTAGGCTATATAAGGAGAGGCCACCCCTCCCTCCATTCTAACTCAGTCATTGCTATTTTCTTTCTAGGGTTTCCTGCTTTCCCAATCCCTGCTGTAGCTACTGAGATCCACAGAGACGGCTAATCATACCTCTGTGTTCCCGAGATTTTGAGGAAGTGAGACCGTAATCTCACTGTAGTCTCGTGTGTTTGAGACACGGTTGAATTTGTTGTGTTGATTTGCGTTTCTTCTTCGGGTTCTTGTTTTCTCCACGATTTTCCCGTGACTCAATCTCCCACCTCGCTGCGTCTTTTTCGATTCCGTTTGAATCAACTTGTTCTTTGTTGTAAGGGGATCATTTTCACCGAAGGAATTCATCTCAAACCCCACGAACAAGTAGATCGATCGGTTTTTTGTTTTGGATCGATTTTCTCTACTTTTGCCCCGGATTCTTCCAATTCACCGATTTGGGGTTAGGTTCGAGCCATGATCTCTTAGGGATAGCTCACTAACCTCCTTGGAACTCCTCATACTAAGTCTAAGCCTTAGAGCTTTTGATTCGGAGGAGATCGGGTTGAATCCGCTGAAGAACTATGCAGTTTCGGGGGCATCGGACGCTCGGGTCGGGGGCATCGGACGCTGAGTTTGTCACATCGGACGCTCAGGTGCCACGTGTCAAAGAACAGAGTTTTTGAAGGAGCATCAGACGCTGACCATCGGACGCTCCGTTGTCATCGGACGCGTCAGAGGGTTGAGCATCGGACGCTGAACTGTCACTGTAGCCAGCGTCCGATGACCATGCAGTAAGGTTCCAGAACGGGTCATTTTGCATCGAACGCGTCCGGTGCTTGTACATCGGTCGCTGACCAGAGTCCGATGCAGTGACTTCTGCACTGTTTCGTCCGCAGTTCGTAAGTTCGACTTCGGATTTGGTTTTGGGTTTTTGCGTTGGATTTCTGACTTTGTGCTCTACAGAAATTGAGCTTCTAGCTTTGCAAAATAGCCCGAATCCCCCTCGCGTTGCTCGGGGGAGGTTGAGGTTACCCAAAGCTCATCCTGTCACCAGTTGACTTGCGTGAACTTGGGTGAGTGAGCTTTTGTGGTGTCCCGCTGTGTTCCTTGGGAACATCCACCCAATACCTTGAGTCATGGACATCACGCTTATCGGTTTGCTTTTGGGGTTGATTTTCTGGGAGAGAAGCCTAACATTACGAAAGAAATTTTAGGCTCCCATTCACCCCCCCCCCCTCTGGTCGCTTTTGGTAGCATTCTCGGTCCTTCAATTGGTATCAGAGCGGGTTAAGTATCTTCCACCTTAGCCAGTTCCAGATCCACAGAAGGCGACATGGATCGCAGCGTGGGCAAACCGCCATTTTTTGATGGGACGAACTATGCGTATTGGAAGATACGTATATCGGCGTATCTTCAGAGCATGGGTGCTTCTGTCTGGGAGATTTGCAACAAGGCAGATTATGTGGTCTTGGCTGCTCGTGTGACTCAACTTCAGATCGATGAGCACGATGCCAATAGCCGAGCCCGTAATGCTCTTTTCTCGTGTTTGAGCATGTCAGAGTTTGATCGTGTTTCTCACCTCCCTATGGCTCGGGAGATTTGGGCGACCCTCATGCGCTTCCATGAGGGAACCACTCAAGTTAAATCCCGTCTCTACGAGTCGCACAAGTGGGAGTATGAGAACTTTCGACACATGCCTGGCGAGAGCATAGAAAGTTTATTCGCTCGCTTTCAGGTGATTGTCAACAGGATGAGGGCTAACAAGGAGCTGTTGCCTTTCGACGATCATGAGAGGGCTCTCAAGCTTTTACACACTCTCGATCGGTCGGTGTGGGACTCAAAGGTTCAGGCGATCATCGAATTGCCTCACGTGTGACGAGCTCTTTAGTAAGCTCATGTCCAGTGAGATTGACGCCATGACGAGGGCTTCTTATGAGAATCCTTCTGGCCCATCGATGGCTTTGCTTTCTGGCTCTTCTGCTAACCCCTCTGGAGGCTTTGCTTTGTCTTCGCTTCTTTCTGTCACAGAGGAGCAGCTGGAGTTCATGGGAGACGATGAGTTGGCTTTACTTGCCAACCGGTTCTCGCGGTTCCACAACAATCGCATGAACCGTCGTCGTGGAGGAGGACGTGCTGGGTGCTATGAGTGCGGTGATCCGGACCACTTCATCGCCAACTGCCTGAAGAAGAACAAGCAAGCGGCGGGCAAGGGCGATCGTGGCTACAAGTACGACTCCTGCTGGCACAAGGAGAAGCACACCCCTCCCAAGCACAAGCGGGAGGGTGGCTTCAACAAGGAGTACATCAAGAAGAAGTACTTGGAGAAAGCCCAGGCCGAGCAGTGTGCTTTCTTCGCCACGCTCAGCGACGTAGACGACTTGGATGACGACTTCGCTACCTCAAGCGACGACGAGTCCGAGAAGAAGAAGAGGATCGAGGACAAGCTGAACGGCCTTTGCTTCTTCGCCGACAACAAGGGCTTTTGCACCATGGCCCTCGGCAAGGAGGTCAACAGTCAGCCAGAGGAGATCCCTCGGAACGACGACGATGACAACACCTCCCAGGTATCTCAGACCCCTGATGAACTTGCTGCTGAGGTCGATCAGCTTACTGCCGCTCTCCTTAGTCAAGATAAGCTGCTTAGGCGTGCTGCTAGAGAGAGGAAGGAGTTTAGGCAGAAGTGGGAGGATACGGTGAGAGAGCTTGAGTTTGCCAAGTCCACCGTTGTTGTCTCTGAGGAGGGTGAGTGTTGACACTTCTTAATGCAATTGCCTATAATAAACTTTAATGAACTGATTCTAGCAAAAGCCCTCCGAAATGTACGGGACACTCCTAGCATCACTTAATGTCAAGTTGTCATCCCCAACATGATACTAGAAATGTAATTCATTTGTGACACTAGCTCAAAAGATATAAACAAATATTTATCCGCAAGCGTACAGATAAATATACCCATTGTAGTAGCATTTCACCCAGGTTGTCTAGGTATTGTTATTTATATTTTACCGAGGGGAACAGTGAAGTGGGAAATAATTGGACATAAATGTGATTCAAAGGTAGTGGAGATTACTACTCATTCATTACTACTCACATGTCTAAATAGGGGTAAGACAAGATAAAGATAAATAATGAATAATAATGTTAACGATAACGGGAATTCTAGAGATAGAGCGAACTACATGAATCAAGTAGAGCAATCAGGACATTAATTAAGAGATTCGAAACCTAAGTTACTTCACATTTACTAAGCCTCGTGATTACTCTAGTTAATATACAATCATTTATAGCTAATTAATCTATCATCCATGATCAAGGGACATTACTAAATTAGAATCAAGAACAAAGTAATGAATTCTAACTTGCAACCGCGTCCTGCTAGGGTCTACACTTGGGGGGAGGACTACAAAGGACTCAACAGGACTGTCACTCCTGCGATCTACCTCTCGACCCGGAGCATAGGATGTATTCGTAGGTAAACTAGGCCTAAACACCATGTTTACACCAGTTTGACCACTTAACTCTATCTGAAATAAAGCTAAGTACTTTACGAACATGATCATAAACTCTATCATAATCAGATCTATATTAAATATATAACTCGAATAAACTCCAAAACTGAATAAACTGAAATATATTAATGTAGCACAAAGTCGAATACAGATACAAATTACCGAGTCTTCGACAACGATCCGAAGACTCAGACGAAGCTTCTAGCCAGATATGCCGACGAAGTCACTTGCCTCAACTTGAACCTAGCTAGACTAAACTCTGAACTTGAAGTAGAGCTCTAACTCTCTCTCTAGAAACCCTAGTTCTACTCTTGTCGGAAGATCTGAACTTCTCTTCTCTGTTTCATGTCTCTTGTTATCTCTGGAGGGGGGGGTCAAGTGTCTGGTTATATAGCCCTGGGCGTTGAACCGTGACCGTTGGATCAAACCGACTTAAGGTACGGCCGAGATGAGTCCTAGAGGTCGGTGAAGGAAGATTACGGAAGGAGGAGACGTGGGGGCCCTGGACCAGACCCACCGGTGGGCCCAGGGGACTGGTCGGTCCCACAGTTCAGGGTGCCTCGCCTCGTGGTGTCCTTTGGAGTCTTCTAGAGACTTCCTGACGTGGTGGTGGAGTAATCTACGTTGGGTTCCTTCTTGGGGAAGCAATGTAGTCCGGTTTTCCTGTTTAATCCCTGGAAAATATAGAATCACCAAAACTCGTGGAATTTGTTAGTTTAAACCTCCTATTTCTAAGTTGGCAATTCTTTTTGGTATTTATTCAAGTATTGTTGATGGTAAATAATGATAGTTAATAGATGTCAACAGTGAGTGTGAGATGTGCTCCAAGCACATGACTGACCTTCTCACATTGAGGGGGAAGTATGCTGTTTTGGTTGGAGAGGTGGATGAGCTTAGAGCTAGACCCGCGTTGCTGGGTGCGTGCAAGTCTTGTGCAGGCTTGCAATCCGAGTTGGCAGAGAAGAATGCCAAGATTGTGTCTCTTGAGGAGGCCAGCTCGGATAGCACTTGTGTGTCTAGGTGTGTTTTGTGTGAGGGCTTGGAGATGGAGATAGCCAATGTGAAGCATGACAAGATGCAAACAGAGGAAGAAAACACATACCTTCGGACCATCTTGTCATTGGTGTCTTGTGGTGAGCCGCAGCTTGGGATGATGATTGCCCAATTCAAGCGTGCTGCTGGAGGTCTAGGTGTAGGCTTTGCTCAGGGGTTGGAGAGTGCTGCTTCATTTGGCAAGGTTGGAGAGTCTAGTGGTCTGAACCCGAGTGAGAAGCCCAATTCCACCACTACTCCCAAACTGACCAAGATTCCACCCAAAGAGCCTCTCAAGCCTAACACCAAAGATGGGGTGTATGAGGAACCTCCGAGAGCTCCACCAAAGAAACAAGTGTGGTCTCCTAAGCCCAACCACCTGAAGAACAAGCTAGACACCATGCCACCAATCCAGGAGGAGCTCATGCCACAAAAGAGCCAAGTGATCCACACCCACTACCGTGAGTACCAACAACCCCCTATGAGAGCGGTGAGGTATCATTGTGAGCACTGTGGGAGAGATGGACACTTGAGGGAGTTTTGCTTTCGGCGCAAGAGAGAGGAGCGTCGTGCAAGGGAGATGAACAATGCGGACATGTACCATCCTTTCCATGATGTACATGTGTCGGATGTTCAAAGGAGAGTTGCTAGACCTAGAGGTCCAATGCCTCAAGGTCCTAGACCTCAGGGAGGTTTTGCCCGACGGGATCCTAGCTTTGCAGGATATGGACCCCGTGGCGGTAGCTTTGTTGAGCGTTACCCTCCACTGCGTTTTGAGTATCGCGATGGACGCTCTTCCCTTAGCGGACCACGTTTTCCTGTGTGTGGTGATCGCTTTCCCCGTAGGCGTGCTAGGAATGGTTTTTCTACTAACCGTTCTTTTGAGCAGCCGGCCCAACACTGGTATTCTTCCTATTTCAGTCACCCCAGTGTTGGACCGTATGCTCACCCTATGTTTTATTATTGATGTAGGTAAAACGATTGGAGGACATTTGGTTGGTGGATTCCAGTTGCTCGAGGCACATGACGAGAAACGCCAAGTGGTTCTCCAGTCTTAGTCCAGTTTCCGGAAAGGAGTTTATCACCTTCGGCGACAATAGCAAAGGTAAAGTGTTGTCTCGTGGGTCTGTGCGAGTTAATGAGCACTTTGTATTGCGTGATGTTGCTTTTGTGTCTAACTTGCATTTTAACCTTCTTTCTGTTTCGCAACTTTTTGATGATGACTATGAGATTCGTTTTAAGCCGAATCTCAATCGTATTTTAGATCCACAGGGCAATCTTGTGTGTTTGATTTCGCCCTTTGGGAAAGTCTTTCGTGCGAATTTCTCGGAGTCTTTTGGCATTTCTCGTTGTCTTGTGGCTGGACCTTCTTCTTCTGATCTTTGGAAGTGGCATAGGAGACTTGGTCATTTGAGCTCCAACTTGCTTGCAAGGCTTAGCTCACTTGGCTTAATCCGAGGATTGCCCAAGTTACACATGGAGAAGGATCTTGTTTGCCATTCTTGTAGACATGGGAAAATGGTTACTGCTCCCCACCATCCTGTGAATCAAGTCATGACCAAGCACCCTGGAGAGCTTTTGCATATGGATCTTGTTGGTCCAGCTCGGGTGAGCTCGGTTGGTGGGAAGTGGTATGTGCTTGTTGTTGTTGACGACTTCTCAAGATATTCGTGGGTTTTCTTTTTAACTGAGAAAACTGAGACTTTCTCTTTTGCTTGCAATCTGATTTTGCATCTTCAAAACGAGTTCCCTAAGAACTCGATGCGAGCTATTCGTAGTGATAATGGTACCGAGTTCAAAAACTCGGACTTTGAGAAGTTTTGTGACTCTTTGGGTTTGGAGCATCAGTTTTCTTCCCCCTACACACCACCACAAAATGGTGTTGTAGAGAGGAAGAATCGGAGCCATGTTGAGATGGCCAGGACGATGCTCGAGGAGCATAGGACTCCTAGGCGATATTGGGTCGAGGCTATGAACACTGCATGCTATATTTCCAATCGCATTTTTCTCTGAGCTTTCTTGAAAAAGACTTCTTATGAGTTGTGTTTTCGAAGATAGCCCAAAGTGAGTTATTTTAGAGTGTTTGGTTGCCATTGTTTTATACTCAAGAAAGGCAACCTGGACAAGTTTGAGTCTCGTTCTTCTGACGGTTTATTTTTGGGTTATGGCACTCATACTCGTGCATATCGTGTACTTAACCTGGATACTAACCGAGTCATGGAGACATCCGATGTCACCTTCGACGAGACCATGCATTGTCCTTCTAGATTTCAGTGTGCAAGTGATCATGAGGTTGGAGAACCTCTTTTTGATGACGAGGAAGAAGGTGCTGAAGGGATGGATGATACCGCACTACCTCCACCTATTGTGCCGTTAGGATCGGCTTCTACTATGTCGACTCACGGCCCCGATCCTTCTTCTTCGACTACTTGGGGGCCGTGCGATCCACCACCTCGGGCTGTACCTTTTGTACCCGAGGGAGCACCAGCTACTGTTGAAGGGGAGGTTTCTTCAATTCGGGAGGCACCACGACACATTCAGCGCCAACACCTGCCTCAACAGATGATCGGTAGCATCGATGAACGTGTCACTCGGTCAAGGTCACAACAGATCTCTCACTATGCTCATTCTGCATTTGTTGCGGATTTTGAACCCCGAGATGTTGGACACGCTTTATTTGATCCGGATTGGGTTAATGCCATGCATGAGGAGTTAGAAAATTTTGAGAGAAATCGGGTTTGGGTTTTGGTTCCACCTCCTCCTGAGTGTCACCCTATTGGTACAAAATGGGTTTTCAAAAACAAACAAGGAGAGGATGGCCACATTGTTAGAAACAAGGCTAGACTTGTAGCCCAGGGGTATAGTCAAAAGGAGGGGATAGACTATGAGGAGACTTTTGCTCCTGTAGCTCGTTTGGAGGCAATTAGGATACTCTTGGCTTTTGCTGCATCCAAAGGGTTTAAACTTTTTCAAATGGATGTCAAGAGTGCCTTCTTAAACGACTACATAGAAGAAGAGGTGTATGTGAAACAGCCCTCGGTTTTGAAAATCCCAAGTTTCCAAACCATGTTTTTAAACTTCACAAAGCTTTGTATGGTTTGAAACAAGCCCCTAGAGCCTGGTATGATAGGTTGAAAACCTTTTTGCTTGCTAAGGGTTTTAAAATGGGATGTGTGGATAAAACACTTTTTCTCCTAAAGCAAGGCAATGACACTCTCTTGGTCCAGATTTACGTGGATGATATCATTTTCGGTGGTTCTTCTCACGCTTTGGTTGCCAAGTTTGCAGATCTTATGAGCAGGGAATTTGAGATGAGCATGATGGGTGAGTTGACATTCTTCCTCAGATTGCAAATTAAGCAATCCCGAGAAGGAACGTTTGTGCACCAGGGCAAGTATACCAAGGACATATTGAAGAAGTTTGATATGGGTGAGGCCAAGCCTCTTCCGACACCCATGTCGACCACGACGGTCCTGGATGCAGACAAGGATGGAGAAGCTATGGACCAGAAGGAGTACCGGAGTATGATTGGGTCGCTGCTGTACCTGACGGCGACACGCCCGGACATCCAGTTCGCGGTGTGTCTTTGCGCACGCTTTCTGGCGTCGCGGCACTCCTCTCACCTTCAGGCGGTCAAGCGCATTATAAGGTACCTTCGTTTCACACCAGAGTTTGGGATTTGGTATTCTGCTTCTTCTACCCTCTCCCTTTGCGGTTATTCGGATGCTGATTTTGTTGGTTGCCGACTTGAGCGCAAGTCCACCTCTGGGACTTGTCAGTTTTTGGGCTCTTCTCTTGTATCTTGGTCTTCTCGCAAGCAGTCTAGTGTCGCCCGGTCTACCATAGAGGCTGAGTATGTTGCTGCGGCTAGCTGCTGTTCCCAGTTGCTTTGGATAATGGCCACTTTGCGTGATTTTGGTCTGAGCTTTTCTCGAGTTCCTTTGCTTTGTGACAGCACAAGTGCGATTAGCGTTGCTAAGAACCCCGTGTTGCATTCTAAGACCAAACTGAAGGATCGAGAAAGCACTAGCAAGGCGACCAGAGGGGGGTGAATGGGAGCTCAAAAATTTCTCTCGAAACTTTGGCCAAATGTCCCAAAATCAACCCCGAAAGCTACGAACAAAACCGTGATGCCCACGACCCTCGGAAGAGGGTGGATGATCCCTAGGATCACAGTGAGGCACCACAAAGCAATAGCAACCCAAACGGCAAAAGCACCGGAGCAAGTTCGTTCCCCAAAAACCAAGTCCCGAACGTAGATAGATGGCTACGTTGAGAAATCCATAAATACCTATGCTAACAAGTAGCAAAGATACCTAGAGAGGTTCCTTGGTCAACTCTAGGGCCAAACGAGAAGTCCAGAAACCAAGCGAACAAGTCGGGAGAGCAAATGCACTAAACCGGAAGCTTCAGCAGGATCCCGGACTGTCCGCAGGTACGGTCGCGGACCGTCTGCCCAGTGGCGGACTGTCCGGGCTCAGGTTGTGGACTGTCCGCCGGCCAAAAGACGTAAACCGCACTGCTGCTAAAGTCCCCTGGACAGTTTCCGGACTGTCCGCGAAAACCAACGGCGGACTGTCCGCCGGTCAAACTTCGGCACTGTTCACCGAGACAAACAGCCACTGCTCGGCTGAGTCCCGACGCGCAGACTGTCCGCCGGTCAAACCGCGGACTGTCCGCGAGTGCGCAGAGAGGGCGATTTCAGTCGCCTTCTCCCCAAATCTCTCCAAATTCGATCCAAATCAAAATCCCATGTTCCCAAACTTGGAGAAGATGATCACGGGGTAGTTAGCAGACTATCCCCAAGAAATCATCCGCTCAAATCGATTCTATCACCGGGAAATCAAAAGGGGAAGATCAAGAACGAAAAAGTGCCACGAAAACGAAATCAACCCGATCTACTTGTTCGTGAGGAGTTAGATGAATTCCTTCGATGGAATTGATCTCTTTTCAAAAACGAACAAGTTGATTCAAACGGATTTCGCAAAGATGCAGTGGAGAGGGAGATCGAGTGACGATAAAATTGCAGGGAAACGAAGAACGCGAAGAACACGAACCAAAACGCGAATCAACACATCGATCTGCAACCGTGTGGCTACCACACGCTACAACAGTGAGGTTACGGCCTCACTTCCTCAAAATCTCCAGTACACAGAGGTATGGTTCTCTGCGGGTCTCAGCTAGGAGAGCAGGAAACCCTAGAAGCAAAGAGCAAATGACTGAGATAGAATGGGAGGAGGGTGTCTCCCTCTACTTATCCTAATTCTAATTCCTACTCTACCCCTCTCTAATTACAGAGCGAACCAGCTAAACCCTAGGGTTATTCTGGACCAACTCGCGGTAGGTGGTGATCCGACGGCCACGCCCGCACAACTCGTAGCGTTGCCTCAACGCAACCTCCCGATTGCCGCCACGTGCCGCCCTCGCTCTGCACCCCTGGTTTTGTGGCCCAAACCGGGAAACCAGCCTTTCCAGCCAACCCCCGGTTTTGAGGCCCAAACCGGGAAACCAGCCTTCCAGCATCTGAGTTTTGAGGCCCAAACTCAGCAAACTCGCAGCGCCCAGGTTTTGAGGCCCAAACCTGGAAACCGTCCTCAGCCCAAGTTTTGTGGCCAAACTCGGAAACCATCAGCACCCAGGTTTTGAGGCCCAAACCTGGAAACCGTCCACCCGATGGTTTTTCTCTGGCTCTACCACCAAACCGAAGCTGTAGAAGGGATGCACCGCCCGTGCACCCCGTCCACCGACACGTGTCCCCAAGTCCTCGACTCAGGCAACACATGACCGTAAGTCTTTGCTCGTCGCTGTCCCAGGCTGTCAGCCACCACAACTGATCCTCGGGCCACCGGTCCCTCAGTCCAAGCCTCACGTCCGCCCTTCGCCACTCTCGGTCCCTCGGCACGGCATGTCTCTACTTGACCTTCACCTTGCCTTTGATCACTGCATCCGTGCTCGACACCTGCACAACACAAGCCAAAGAACATGCGCATCATCCCAGTTGACAATCACTCATCACTCAGAGACTCGGCATACACCCATGTATCCGCAATCTCCCCCTTGATGAGTGCATTGTCAACTACCAACACAAATCATAATGAAAAGAAAGAAGAAAGGAAGAAGGAGAGAGAACTTGACCAAATGACCCAAAAGCATAGCAAAGCCGAAGAAGATCAAGTGGAAAGAGCAAGACAACTTGGTTCCCAAAGACATGGGCAACGGCTCGACGCAACCAAGCAAAGCAAAGCTAGCCCTCAAGAAGAGGCAGAACGGGCTCAACACCGCTAGCAAATACCAATTGAAAAAGAGAAGCAAAATTCTAGTCCCTCAAGATAGAGGCACAGAGGCTTAATACAACTAGCAAGAAAGCTCGACACCAATTGCGACACCAATTGAAAATCTGAAAGGCGAATGCTAGTCCCTCAAGAAAGAGGTAAAGGCTCAACACAACTAGCAAACCGCTCCGAACCAATTGGAAATATCAAAAACTAATCACGAGCAAACTCCCCCTCGAATAGGAGAACTCAAAATTTTATCCCCCTTAGTTGAACTCCGGAGGCATATGATTTGCAATCTCTCCCCCTTAGATGAAAATGCACCAGCAAGCAACAAAGCACTCAAAGTTCTCACCCTTAGAAAAGGCACCATCAAAAATGCCAACAAGCAAATTTCTTCCCTTCCAAAATGCATATGAGTCAAAATGCAAGTTAGCATCTTCAGGAATATAATCAAAAGAGTGCAAGGATGCTCTACACAGTTCTGATCCGATGACTCAACAACATCCAAAAGAAGCTAGCAAAGGCTCAAACTGATCACCAAATATGAAATATGAACATATGAGCAAAGTGAGCAGTTTTTAGCCAAAAGTATTCACCATCAAAATAGCACTGAACATGTATAGACAAGAATTCGAACAAGTGCTACACATGTATACAAGGTGAACTACCCCTAGCAAAGTTCAATCATCATGCTACAGAATGAAACATAGACTTGTGTTTTCAAATTTTAATCGGAGTTGTAGCGGTGAAATTACACAAGTTCAGAATTCAGCATGTGACTGCGAGAGGTTGAAAGCTTGTCATTGCCTAACTTTCCAACTGTGCGAAGCCTATGCAGAAGCAATCATAAGCTTAAAGCAACAGTTTCGGTCATACACTACACAGCTCAAGTTTAACTCAAAGTGCAGTGAGAAACAGTCTCGAAACTGTGATGTGTTGACAAGCAATCCTATCTCGATCTTTCCAAATCACTTAACTTGGTTCAAATTTTAAACAGAATATGAACATACCAAGCAAGTGAATGACTCAGAACTAGAGACATAGCAACCTAGCATAGATGAGAAGCACGAATGAACTCAACACATCCTACACATGCTAGTTGCACATCTCAATGGTGAACATTTTCATATTTTAAGTTCATTAAGCAGGTTCACCATTCAAAACTAGCTCAGCTCACAACATGTATTAGTGATCAGAAAGAGCATAAGCTACATGCCTCAACATAAAGCATCGGAGCATACTAAACAGAGCATAATCACATTCTAAAGGATATATACATGAAGCTCAGAATGTAATAGCGTATGCTGAAATACAAAAGAAAACAAAGACAAATGAAAAAGAGTCAGTCTTTAGTACAAGAAAAATGTTTCCCCATCTAAAAGGGGAAACACACACCAAGCTCACCTCTGAACCGATTAAATGTTGATTGGTCCAAAGGCTTGGTGAAAATATCAGCGAACTTATGATGAGTATCGACATGGCAAAGGTCGATATCACCCTTCTCATAGTGGTCTCGCAAAAAATGAAAGCGCACATCGATGTGTTTGGTCTTCGAGTGAAGCACGGGGTTCTTAGCAACGCTAATAGCACTCGTGCTGTCACAAAGCAAAGGAACACGAGAAAAGCTCAGACCAAAATCACGCAAAGTGGCCATCATCCAGAGTAACTAGGAACAGTAGCTAGCCGCAGCAACATACTCAGCCTCCGTGGTAGACTGGGTGACACTAGACTTCTTGCGAGAAGACCACGATACAAGAGAAGAACCAATAAACTGGCAAGTCCCAAAAGTGGACTTGCGATCAATGCGACATCCAGCAAAATCGGCATCGGAAAAACCGCAAAGGGAAAGGGTGGAGGAAGCAGAATACCAAATCCCAAATTCTGGAGTGAAGGATAAGTACCTCATAATGCGCTTGACCGCCTGACGGTGCGAAGTGCGCGGCGACGACTGAAAGCGCGCGCAGAGACACACCGCGAACTGGATGTCCGGGCGTGTCGCCGTCAGGTACAACAACGACCCGATCATACTCCGGTACTCCTTCTGATCCACTGCTTCTCCCTCCTTGTCCGCATCCAGGGCCGTCGTGGTCGACATGGGTGTTGGAAGAGGCTTGGCCTCACCCATATCGAACTTCTTCAGAATGTCCCGGGTATATTTACCCTGGTGCACGAACGTCCCTTCCCAGGATTGCTTGATTTGCAACCCGAGGAAAAATGTCAACTCACCCATCATGCTCATCTCAAATTCCCTGCTCATAGTATCTGCAAACTTGGCAACCAAAGCATGAGAAGAACCACCGAAAATGATATCATCCACGTAAATTTGGACCAAGAGTGTGTCAGTGCCTTGCTTGAGGAGAAAGAGCATTTTATCCACACATCCCATTTTAAAACTCTTAGCAAGCAAAAAGGTTTTCAACCTATCATACCAGGCTCTAGGGGCTTGTTTCAAATCATACAAAGCTTTGTGGAGTTTAAAGACATGGTTTGGAAACTTCGGATTTTCGAAACCGGGGGGTTGTCTAACATACACCTCCTCTTCTATGTAGCCGTTTAAGAAGGCACTCTTGACATCCATTTGAAAAAGTTTGAAACCTTTGGATGCAGCAAAAGCCAAGTGTATCCTAATAGCCTCCAAATGAGCTACAGGAGCAAACGTCTCCTCATAGTCTATCCCCTCCTTCTGACTATATCCCTGGGCTACGAGTCTGGCCTTGTTTCTCACAACATGGCCATCTTCTCCCTGTTTGTTTTTGAAAACCCATTTTGTCCCAATTGGGTGACACTCAGAAGGTGGAGACACTAGAACCCAAACCCGATTTCTCTCAAAGTTTTCTAACTCCTCATGCATGGCATTGACCCAATCAGGATCCGTCAAAGCGTGTCCAACATCCCGGGGTTCAAAATCAGCAACAAAAGCAGAATGAGCAAAGTGAGAGATTTGCCTTCACCGGGTGACGCGTTCGTCGATGCTGCCGATCATCTGTTGAGGCGGGTGCTGGCGCGGAATGTGTCGTGGCTCCTCCCTTGCCGAAGTGGCCTCCCCCTCAACAGCAGCTGGTGCCTCCTCGGGTACAAAGGGTACCGCTCGAGGTGGCGGATCCCACGGCCCCCAGGAAGAAGACGTGTCGGGGCCGTGAGTCATCGTAGAAGCTGCTCTTTGCGGCACAACAGGTGGAGGAGGTGCTGGGTCATCCATCCCTTCAGCACCTTCTTCTTCATCATCGAAAAGGGGCTCGCCAACCTCATGATCACCTGCACGCTCAAAACGAGAAGAAGGACAAACCATGGTCTCGTCGAAGGTGACATCGGATGTCTCCATGACTCAGTTAGTGTCAAGGTTAAGTACACGATAAGCACGAGTATGAGTGCCATAACCCAAAAACACACAGTCAGAAGAATGAGACTCAAATTTGTCCAAGTTGCCCTTTTTTAGTATAAAACAATGGCAACCGAAAACTCTAAAATAAATCACCTTGGGCAGTTTTCCAAAACGCAACTCATAAGAAGTCTTTTTCAAGAAAACTCGAAGAAAAATGCGATTGGAAATGTAGCATGCAGTGCTCATAGCTTCGGCCCAATATCGCCTAGGAGTCCTATGCTCATCGAGCATCGTCCTGGCCATCTCTACAAGGGTCCAATTCTTCCTTTCTACAACACCATTCTGAGGCGGTGTGTAGGGGGAAGAAAACTGATGCTCTAAACCCAAAGAGTTACAAAACTTCTCAAAATCCGAATTCTTGAATTCAGAACCATTATCACTTCTAATAGCTCGCATTGAGTTCAAAGGGAACTTATTCTGAAGACGCAAAATCAGATTGCGAGCAAAGGAGAAAGTCTCAGTTTTCTTAGCTAAAAAGAAAACCCACGAATATCTCGAAAAGTCATCCACAACAACAAGCACATACCACTTCCCTCCAACCGAGCTCACCTGAGCCGGACCGACAAGGTCCATATGCAAAAGCTCTCCAGGGCGCTTAGTCATGACCTGAGTCACTGGATGGTGGGGAGCGGCAACCATTTTCCCATGTCTACAAGAATGGCAAACAAGATCCTTCTCCATGGATAACTTCGGCAATCCTCGGATTAGGCCAAGTGAACTAAGTCTTGCAAGCAAGTCGAAGCTCAAATGTCCTAGTCTCCTATGCCACTTCCAAAGATCAGAGGAGGAAGGTCCAGCCAAAAGACAACGAGAAACTCCAAACGACTCTGAGAAATCCGCATGAAAGACTTTCCCAAAGGGCGAAATCCCACAAACAAGGTTGCCTTGAGGATCCAAAATGCGACTGAGATTCGGTTTAAAACGAATCTCATAGTCATCATCGAAAAGTTGCAAAACAGAAAGAAGGTTAAAATGCAAGTTAGAAACAAGAGCAACATCGCGCAACACAAAGTGCTCATTAACTCGCACAGACCCACGAGACAATACCTTACCTTTGCTATTGTCGCCGAAGGTGATATACTCCTTTCCGGCGATCGGACTAAGACTGGAGAACCACTTGGCGTTCCCGGTCATGTGCCTCGAACACCCGGAATCCACCAACCAAACGTTCTCCAATCGTTTTACCTACATCAATAAAAAGACATAGGGTGAGCATACGGGCCAACATTGGGGTTAGTGAAGTAAGGAGAATACCAGTGTTGGGTTGGCTGCTCATAAGAACGGTTAGCAGAAAAACCATTCCTAGCATGCCTACGGGAAGAGCGTCCATCGCGATACTCAAAACGTGGTGGGGGGAAACGCTCAACTACAAAGCCACCGCCACGGGGTCCATAGCCCACAAACGCAGGCTCCCGCCGCGCACACTCTATGCGGCCTAGGCCTAGGAACTTGAGGTTTTGCACCTCTAGGCCTAACAGTTCTCCTCAGAGCTCTCCTCTGAACATTCGGCACATGTACATCATGGAAAGGATGGTACATGTCCGTGTTGTTCATCTCCTTTGCACGGCGCGCCTCTCTCTTGCGCCGAAAGCAGAACTAACTCAAGTGTCCATCTCTCCCACAATGCTCACAATGGTACCTCACCGCTCTCAAAGGGGGTTGTTGGTACTCACGGTAGTGGGTGTGGATCACTTTGCCCTTCTGTGGCATGAGCTCCTCCTGGATGGGTGGCATGGTGTCAAGCTTGTTCTTGAGGTGGTTTGGTTTGGGAGCCCATGACTGTTTCTTGGGTGGAGCTCTCGGAGGCTCAACAAAGACCCCATCCTTAGTGTTAGGCTTGAGAGGCTCTTTGGGTGGAATCTTGGTAAGCTTGGGAGTAGTGGTGGAGTTGGGCTTCTCACATGGGTTCAGACCACTTGACTCTCCAATCTTCCCAAAAGACGAAACATCGACACCCGGAGCAAAACCTACACCTGGACCTCCAGCAACTCGCTTGAATTGGGAGATCATCATCCCGAGCTGTGGCTCACCGCTAGACACCCATGACAAGATGGTCCGAAGGTATGTGTTTTCCTCCTCGGTTTGCATCTTGTCATGCTTCACATTAGCGATCTCCATCTCCAAACCCTCACAAAGAACGCACCTAGCCACACACGTGCTACCTGAGTTGGCCTCTTCAAGAGACACAATCTTGGCATTCTTCTCTACCAACTCAGATTGCAAGCCTGGACAGGTCTTGCATGCACCCAACAACAAGGGTCTAGCACGGAGCTCATCCACCTCTCCTACCAACACAGCATACTTGCTTCTCAAAGTGAGAAGGCCAGTCATGTGTGTGGTGCACATCTCACACTCCTCCTCATCGGTAACAACCACGGTGGACTTGACAGAATCAAGTTCCTTCACCGTATCCTCCCACTTCTGCCTAAACTCCTTGCGCTCTCTAGCGGCACGCCTAAGCAACTTATCCTGACTAAGGAGTGCGGCAGTAAGTTTCTCGACCTCAGCAGAAAGCTCATCGTGGGTCAGAGATACCTAGGAGGTGTCGTCGTCGTCGTTGTTCCGAGGGGAGTCCACCAGCTCACCGTCGACCTCCTTGCCGAGGGCCATGGTGCAGAAGCCGTCGTCGTCGGCGAAGAAGCAGAGGCCGTTTAGCTTGTCCTCGATCCTCTTCTTCTCGGACTCGTCGTCACTTGAGCAAGCGGAGTCGTCATCCGAGCCATCGACGTCGCTGAGCGTGGCGAAGAACGCATGCTGCTCAGCCTGGGCCTTCTCCAAGTACTTCTTCTTGATGTACTCCTTGTCGAAGCCGCCCCTCCGCTTGTGCCTTGCGGGGACGTACTTCTCCTTGCACTTGCCGGAGTCGTCCCCCTCAACAGCAGCTGGTGCCTCCTTGGGTACAAAGGGTACCGCTCGAGGTGGCAGATCCCACGGCCCCCAGGAAGAAGACGTGTCGGGGCCGTGAGTCATCGTAGAAGCTGCTCTTTGCGGCACAACAGGTGGAGGAGGTGCTGGGTCATCCATCCCTTCAGCACCTTCTTCTTCATCATCGAAAAGGGGCTCGCCAACCTCATGATCACCTGCACGCTCAAAACGAGAAGAAGGACAAACCATGGTCTCGTCGAAGGTGACATCGGATGTCTCCATGACTCAGTTAGTGTCAAGGTTAAGTACACGATAAGCACGAGTATGAGTGCCATAACCCAAAAACACACAGTCAGAAGAATGAGACTCAAATTTGTCCAAGTTGCCCTTTTTTAGTATAAAACAATGGCAACCGAAAACTCTAAAATAAATCACCTTGGGCAGTTTTCCAAAACGCAACTCATAAGAAGTCTTTTTCAAGAAAACTCGAAGAAAAATGCGATTGGAAATGTAGCATGCAGTGCTCATAGCTTCGGCCCAATATCGCCTAGGAGTCCTATGCTCATCGAGCATCGTCCTGGCCATCTCTACAAGGGTCCAATTCTTCCTTTCTACAACACCATTCTGAGGCGGTGTGTAGGGGGAAGAAAACTGATGCTCTAAACCCAAAGAGTTACAAAACTTCTCAAAATCCGAATTCTTGAATTCAGAACCATTATCACTTCTAATAGCTCGCATTGAGTTCAAAGGGAACTTATTCTGAAGACGCAAAATCAGATTGCGAGCAAAGGAGAAAGTCTCAGTTTTCTTAGCTAAAAAGAAAACCCACGAATATCTCGAAAAGTCATCCACAACAACAAGCACATACCACTTCCCTCCAACCGAGCTCACCTGAGCCGGACCGACAAGGTCCATATGCAAAAGCTCTCCAGGGCGCTTAGTCATGACCTGAGTCACTGGATGGTGGGGAGCGGCAACCATTTTCCCATGTCTACAAGAATGGCAAACAAGATCCTTCTCCATGGATAACTTCGGCAATCCTCGGATTAGGCCAAGTGAACTAAGTCTTGCAAGCAAGTCGAAGCTCAAATGTCCTAGTCTCCTATGCCACTTCCAAAGATCAGAGGAGGAAGGTCCAGCCAAAAGACAACGAGAAACTCCAAACGACTCTGAGAAATCCGCATGAAAGACTTTCCCAAAGGGCGAAATCCCACAAACAAGGTTGCCTTGAGGATCCAAAATGCGACTGAGATTCGGTTTAAAACGAATCTCATAGTCATCATCGAAAAGTTGCAAAACAGAAAGAAGGTTAAAATGCAAGTTAGAAACAAGAGCAACATCGCGCAACACAAAGTGCTCATTAACTCGCACAGACCCACGAGACAATACCTTACCTTTGCTATTGTCGCCGAAGGTGATATACTCCTTTCCGGCGATCGGACTAAGACTGGAGAACCACTTGGCGTTCCCGGTCATGTGCCTCGAACACCCGGAATCCACCAACCAAACGTTCTCCAATCGTTTTACCTACATCAATAAAAAGACATAGGGTGAGCATACGGGCCAACATTGGGGTTAGTGAAGTAAGGAGAATACCAGTGTTGGGTCGGCTGCTCATAAGAACGGTTAGCAGAAAAACCATTCCTAGCATGCCTACGGGAAGAGCGTCCATCGCGATACTCAAAACGTGGTGGGGGGAAACGCTCAACTACAAAGCCACCGCCACGGGGTCCATAGCCCACAAACGCAGGCTCCCGCCGCGCACACTCTATGCGGCCTAGGCCTAGGAACTTGAGGTTTTGCACCTCTAGGCCTAACAGTTCTCCTCAGAGCTCTCCTCTGAACATTCGGCACATGTACATCATGGAAAGGATGGTACATGTCCGTGTTGTTCATCTCCTTTGCACGGCGCGCCTCTCTCTTGCGCCGAAAGCAGAACTCACTCAAGTGTCCATCTCTCCCACAATGCTCACAATGGTACCTCACCGCTCTCAAAGGGGGTTGTTGGTACTCACGGTAGTGGGTGTGGATCACTTTGCCCTTCTGTGGCATGAGCTCCTCCTGGATGGGTGGCATGGTGTCAAGCTTGTTCTTGAGGTGGTTTGGTTTGGGAGCCCATGACTGTTTCTTGGGTGGAGCTCTCGGAGGCTCAACAAAGACCCCATCCTTAGTGTTAGGCTTGAGAGGCTCTTTGGGTGGAATCTTGGTAAGCTTGGGAGTAGTGGTGGAGTTGGGCTTCTCACATGGGTTCAGACCACTTGACTCTCCAATCTTCCCAAAAGACGAAACATCGACACCCGGAGCAAAACCTACACCTGGACCTCCAGCAACTCGCTTGAATTGGGAGATCATCATCCCGAGCTGTGGCTCACCGCTAGACACCCATGACAAGATGGTCCGAAGGTATGTGTTTTCCTCCTCGGTTTGCATCTTGTCATGCTTCACATTAGCGATCTCCATCTCCAAACCCTCACAAAGAACGCACCTAGCCACACACGTGCTACCTGAGTTGGCCTCTTCAAGAGACACAATCTTGGCATTCTTCTCTACCAACTCAGATTGCAAGCCTGGACAGGTCTTGCATGCACCCAACAACAAGGGTCTAGCACGGAGCTCATCCACCTCTCCTACCAACACAGCATACTTGCTTCTCAAAGTGAGAAGGTCAGTCATGTGTGTGGTGCACATCTCACACTCCTCCTCATCGGTAACAACCACGGTGGACTTGACAGAATCAAGTTCCTTCACCGTATCCTCCCACTTCTGCCTAAACTCCTTGCGCTCTCTAGCGGCACGCCTAAGCAACTTATCCTGACTAAGGAGTGCGGCAGTAAGTTTCTCGACCTCAGCAGAAAGCTCATCGTGGGTCAGAGATACCTAGGAGGTGTCGTCGTCGTCGTTGTTCCGAGGGGAGTCCACCAGCTCACCGTCGACCTCCTTGCCGAGGGCCATGGTGCAGAAGCCGTCGTCGTCGGCGAAGAAGCAGAGGCCGTTTAGCTTGTCCTCGATCCTCTTCTTCTCGGACTCGTCGTCACTTGAGCAAGCGGAGTCGTCATCCGAGCCATCGACGTCGCTGAGCGTGGCGAAGAACGCATGCTGCTCAGCCTGGGCCTTCTCCAAGTACTTCTTCTTGATGTACTCCTTGTCGAAGCCGCCCCTCCGCTTGTGCCTTGCGGGGACGTACTTCTCCTTGCACTTGCCGGAGTCGTACTTGTGCCCATGATCGCCCTTCCTAGATTGCTTGTTCTTCTTGGGACAGTTGGCGATGAAGTGGTCGGGGTCGCCGCACTCGAAACATCCCGAGCGTCCTCCTCCGCGGCGACGGTTCATGTGGTTGTTGTGAAACCGCGAGAACCGGTTGGCGAGCAAAGCCAACTCATCATCCCCCATGAATTCCAGCTGCTCCTCTGTGACAGAAAGAAGAGAAGAGAGTGCAAAGCCTCCAGAGGGGTTAGCAGAAGAGCCAGAAACCAAAGCCATCGACGGGCCAGAAGGATTTTCATAAGAAGCCCTCACCATGGCGTCAATCTCACTAGACTTGAGCTTACTGAAGAGCTCGTCGCACGTGAGGGTCTCATAGTTAAGTGATTCGATGATCGCCTGAACTTTGGAGTCCCACACCGATCGATCAAGAGTGTGCAAAAGCTTCAAAGCTCTCTCATGATCGTCGAAAGGCAACAGCTCTTTGTTAGCCCTCATCCTGTTGACAATCACCTGAAAGCGACCGAATAAACTTTCTATGCTCTCGCCAGGCATATGTCGAAAGTTCTCATACTCTCGCTTGAACGACTCGTAGATACGGGTTTTGACTTGAGAAGTTCCCTCATGGAAACGCATGAGGGTAGCCCAAATCTCCCGAGCCGTAGCGAGGTGAGAAACGCGGTCAAACTCGGACATGCTCAAACAAGAGAAAAGAGCATTACGAGCTCGGCTATTGGCATCATGATCGTCGATTTGACGCTGAGTCACACGTGCAACCAAGACCACGTAATCAGCAGAGTTGCAAATATCCCAGATGGAAGCACCAATACTCTGCAGATAGGCCAACATGTGTATCTTCCAATACGCATAGTTCGTCCCATCGAAAAACGGCGGTTTGCCCACGCTGCGATCCATGTCGCCTTCTGTGGATCTGGAACCGGCTAAGGTGTAAGATCCTTAACCCGCTCCGATACCAATTGAAGGACCGAGAAAGCACTAGCAAGGCGACCAGAGGGGGGGTGAATGGGAGCTCAAAAATTTCTCTCGAAACTTTGGCCAAATGTCCCAAAATCAACCCCGAAAGCTACGAACAAAACTGTGATGCCCATGACCCTTGGAAGAGGGTGGATGATCCCTAGGATCACAGCGAGGCACCACAAAGCAATAGCAACCCAAACGGCAAAAGCACCGGAGCAAGTTCGTTCCCCAAAAACCAAGTCCCGAACGTAGATAGATGGCTACGTTGAGAAATCCCTAAATACCTATGCTAACAAGTAGCAAAGATACCTAGAGAGGTTCCTTGGTCAACTCTAGGGCTAAACGAGAAGTCCGGAAACCAAGCAAACAAGTCGGGAGAGCAAACGCACTAAACCGGAAGCTTCAGCAGGATCCCGGACTGTCCGCAGGTACGGTCGCGGACTGTCTGCCCAGTGGCGGACTGTCCGGGCTCAGGTTGCGGACTGTCCGCTGGCCAAAAGAGCTAAACCGCACTGCTGCTGAAGTCCCCTGGACAGTTCCCGGACTGTCCGCGAAAACCAACGGCAGACTGTCCGCCGGTCAAACTTCAACATTGTTCACCGAGACACACAGCCACTGCTCGGCTGAGTCCCGACGCGCGGACTGTCCGCCGGTCAAACTGCGGACTGTCCGCGAGTGCGCAGAGAGGGCGATTTCAGTCGCCTTCTCCCCAAATCTCTCCAAATTCGATCCAAATCAAAATCCCACGTTCCCAAACTTAGAGAAGATGATCACGGGGTAGTTAGGAGACTATCCCCAAGAAATCATCTGCTCAAATCGATTCTATCATCGGGAAATCAAAAGGGGAAGATCAAGAACGAAAAAGCGCCACGAAAACGAAATCAACCCGATCTACTTGTTCATGAGGAGTTAGATGAATTCCTTCGGTGGAAATGATCTCCTTTCAAAAATGAACAAGTTGATTCAAACGGATTTCGCAAAGACGCATTGGAGAGGGAGATCGAGTGACGGGAAAATCGCGGGGAAACGAAGAACGCGAAGAACACGAACCAAAACGCGAATCAACACATCGATCTGCAACCGTGTGGCTACCACACGCTACAACAGTGAGGTTACGGCCTCACTTCCTCAAAATCTCTAGTACACAGAGGTATGGTTCTCTGCGGATCTCAGCTAGCTACAGCATGGGATTGGGAGAGCAGGAAACCCTAGAAGCAAAGAGCAAATGACTGAGATAGAATGGGAGGAGGGTGTCTCCCTCTACTTATCCTAATTCTAATTCCTACTCTACCCCTCTCTAATTACAGAGCGAACCAGCTAAACCCTAGGGTTATTCTGGACCAACTCGCGGTAGGTGGTGATCCGACGGCCATGCCCACACAACTCGTAGCGTTGCCTCAACGCAACCTCCCGATTGCCGCCATGTGCCGCCCTCGCTCTGCACCCCCGGTTTTGTGGCCCAAATCGGGAAACCAGCCTTTCCAGCCAACCCCCGGTTTTGAGGCCCAAACCGGGAATCCAGCCTTCCAGCATCTGAGTTTTGAGGCCCAAACTCAGCAAACCCGCAGCGCCCAGGTTTTGAGGCCCAAACCTGGAAACCGTCCTCAGCCCGAGTTTTGTGGCCAAACTCGGAAACCATCAGCACCCAGGTTTGGAGGCCCAAACCTGGAAACCGTCCACCCGATGGTTTTTCTCTGGCTCTACCACCAAACCGAAGCTGTAGAAGGGATGCATCGCCCGTGCACCCCGTCCACCGACACTTGTCCCCAAGTCCTCGAATCAGGCAACACATGACCGCCAGTCTTCGCTTGTCGCTGTCCCAGGCTGTCAGCCACCACAGCTGATCCTCGGGCCACCGGTCCCTCAGTCCAAGCCTCACGTCCGCGCTTCGCCACTCTCGGTCCCTCGGCACGACACGTCTCTACTTGACCTTCACCTTGCCTTTGATCACTGCATCCGTGCTCGACACCTGCACAACACAAGCCAAAGAACATGCGCATCATCCCGGTTGACAATCCCTCATCACTCAGAGACTCGGCATACACCCATGTATCCGCACAAACACATTGATGTGCGCTTTCATTTTCTGCGAGACCATTTTGAGAAGGGTGATATCGACCTCAGGCATGTAGATACTCATAATCAGTTGGCCGATATCTTTACCAAGCCTTTGGACCAATCAACCTTCAATAGGTTGAGAGGTGAGCTTGGTGTGTGTTTCCCCTTTTAGATGGGGGAAACATTTTGTCTATTGTATCTTAGACTGATTTTTCTGTTTTCTTTTGATTTCCTTTCTTGGCAGTTTAGTCTTTGCATTTCATCCTGCATCTTTGCATTTTTTGAGCTTCATGACTATATTCTTTAGAATTGATCTATGCTCTGTTTAGTGTATGCCCCGATGCTATATGATCATGCTTGTAGCTTAGGCTCCTTTTGATCACTGATACATGTTGTGAGCTGAGCTATTTTATGAGTGGTGAATATGCTTAATGAACTTAAAATTTGAAACTGTTCACCATTGAGATTGGCAACTAGCATGTGTAGGATGTGTTGAAATCAATTGTGTTTTTCATATATGCTAGGTTGCTATGTCTCTAGTTCTGAGTCATTCACTTGCTTGGTATATTCATATTCTGTTTTAAAATTGAACCAAGTTTTAGTGAATTGAAAAGATCGAGATGGGATTGCTTGTCAACACATCACGGTATCGATACTGTTTCTCATTGCACATTGAGTTAAACTTGAGCCATGTAGTGTAAGACCGAAACTATTGCTTTAAGCTTCTGATTGCTTTTGCATAGGCTTAGCTCGGTTCAAAAGTTAGGTAATGACAAGTTTTCAACCTTTCGCAATCACATGCTGAATTTTGAATTTGTGTATTTTCACCGCTGCAACTCCGCTAAAATTTGATAACACAAGTCTATGTTTCATTCTATAGCATGATGATTGAATTTTTCTAGGGGTAGCTCACCTTGTATACATGTTTAGCACTTGTTTGACTTCCTGTCTATACATTCTTGGTGCTATTTCGATGGTGAAACCCTTTTCTGAATGGCTTAAAACTGCTCACATTGCTCATATGTTCATATTTCATATTTAGTGATCAGTTTGAGCCTTTGCTGGCATTTATGTTTGTTGTTGAGTCATTGAATCAACATTCTTTAGAGCATCTTTTCATTCTATCGATTATAATCCTAAAGCTGCTAATCTGCATTTCTGACTCATATGCATTTGAGGGGGAGAAACTAGTTTGTGCATTATCAACTAAGGGGGAGAAATTTTGACAAATCATATCCTAGCTGTGTGCACTATTGAAGGGGGAGTTCATGTCCAGGGGGAGTTTGCTCGTTTGATGAGTTTTCAATTGGTTTGGAGCGATTTTATGCTAGTTGTGTTGAGCCTTTGTGCCTCTATCTTGAGGGACTAGAAGTTTTGCTTTGTGAGCATGTTGTTCAATTGGTATCGAGCTTTTCTGTCTTTCAGTTGGTATCGAGCTTTCTCGCTAGTGGTGTTGAGCCCGTTCTGCCTCTCCTTGAGGGCTAGCTTTGCTTTGCTTGGTTGCGTCGAGCCGTTGCCCATGTCTTTGGGGACCAAGTTGTTTTGCTCATTCCTCTTGACCTTCTTTCGGCTTTGTTATGCTTTTGGGTCATTTGGTCGAGTTCTCTACTTCTCCTTCTTCCTTCTTCTACCTTCATATGATTTGTGTTGGTAGTTGACAATGCACTCATCAAGGGGGAGATTGCGGATACATGGGTGTATGCCGGATCTTGAGTGATGAGTGATTGTCAACTGGTTTGATGCGCATGTTCTTTGGCATGTGTTGTGTAGGTGTCGAGCACGGAGATAGTGATCGAAGGCAAGGTGAAGGTCAAGTAGAGACGTGCCGTGCCGATGGACCCGGAGCGGTGAAGGGCGGACGTGAGGCTTGGACTGAGGGATCGGTGGCCTGAGGATCAGCTGTGGTGGCTGACAGCCTGGGACAGCGACGAGCGGAGACTTGCGGGACACGGTGTGGCTCGGGTCGTGGACCTAGGGACACGTGTCGGTGGACGAGGTACACGGGTGGTGCATCCCCTCTACGGTGTCAGTTTGGTAGTTGAGCCACAGAAAAACCACCGGGTGGACGGTTTCCAGGTTTCGGCCACAAATCATGGGTGCGGTCGGTTTCCGAGTTTGGGCCACAAAACTCGGGCTGAGGACGGTTTCCAGGTTTGGGCCTCAAAACCTAGGCGCTGGCGGGTTTCTGAGTTTAGGCCACAAAACTCAGGCGATGGACGACAGGTTTCCCGGTTTCGGCCTCAAAACCGGTGGAGGACTTGAAGTCTAGTTTCCCGGTTTCGGCCTCAAAACCGGGGGGAGGTCCGTGAAAAGGATGAGCGGCGCGTTGGTGGCACGTGGCGGCATCGGGTGAGGTCGCGTCGAGGCGAAGCTACCAGATGTGCGGGCGTGGCCGTCGGATCGACTACACTCTTGAGTTGGTCAGGAATACCCTTAGGGTTAGCCTGCCCGCTCATTAGCAGTAGGGGTAGAAGGGGAATAATTGTATTAGGCTATATAAGGAGAGGCCACCCCTCCCTCCATTCTATCTCAGTCATTGCTATTTTCTTTCTAGGGTTTCGTGCTTTCCCAATCCCTGGTGTAGCTACTGAGATCCACAGAGACGACTAATCATACCTCTGTGTTCCCGAGATTTTGAGGAAGTGAGACCGTAATCTCATTGTAGTCTCGTGTGTTTGAGACACGGTTGAATTTGTGGTGTTGATTCGCGTTTGTTCTTCGCGTTCTTGTTTTCTCCATGATTTTCCCATGACTCAATCTCCCACCTCGCTAAGTCTTTTTCGATTCCGTTTGAATCAACTTGTTCTTTGTTGTAAGGGGATCATTTTCACCGAAGGAATTCATCTCAAACCCCACGAACAAGTAGATCGGTCGGTTTTTCGTTTTGGATCGATTTTCTCCACTTTTACCCCGGATTCTTCCAATTCACCGATTTGGGGTTAGGTTCGAGCCATGATCTCTTAGGGATAGCTCACTAACCTCCTTGGAGCTCCTCATACTAAGTCTAAGCCTTAGAGCTTTTGATTCGGAGGAGATCGGGTTGAATTCGCGGAAGAACTATGCAGTTTCGGGGGCATCGGACGCTCAGGTCGGGGGCACCGGACGCTAAGTTTGTCACATCAGACGCTCAGGTGCCACGTGTCAAAGAACAGAGTTTTTGAAGGAGCATCGAACGCTGACCATCGGACGCTCCGTTGTCATCGGACGCGTCCGAGGGTTGAGCATCGGATGCTGAACTGTTACCCAAAGCTCATCCTGTAACCAGTTGATTTGCCTGAACTTGGGCGTGTGAGCTTTTGTAGTGTCCCGCTATGTTCCTTGGGAACATCCACCCAATACCTTGGGTTGTGGACATCACGCTTATCGGTTTGCTTTTGGGGTTGAGTTTCTAGGACAGAAGCCTAACATTACGAAAGAAATTTTAGGCTCCCATTCACCCCCCCCCTCTGGTCGCCTTTGGTAGCATTCTCGGTCCTTCAGGCATGAATTCAATCAACAATAAAGGTTTAGGGTTTTCATTGACAATATTCCATGAGTTTAGGTGAATTATGATCCTGCAGGGACTAAACAGGAAAACCAGCACTGATTACTTCTCCTAGAAGGAAACCGATGGAAGATTACGGAACCGGCACATCAGGAATACTCCAGAAGGACCTAGAGGACACCAGAGGACACCACGAGGTGGGACACCCCGAGAGGCCGCCAGGTGGGACCGACCGGTCCCACCCTATGATCGGTCGGTCACCCCCTGGGCCCGATGGCCTCCGTCTTCTGGAAGTGTTGGCACCAAAAGTGACGCGCTATGCCAACACACAGCAAGCCGGAGATGCTGGCTTCAAACGTGGCTCGGGTGCTCAGAAGTCCGGTGCGTGCCAGTCAGTTTGCCCTGCAACTAACAAGGGAAAGAATCTGTTAAATACAAAGCTGGAACATGCCGGGTATGACCAGACAGTTCCAAGATGTTCGGCCCTGAAGCCACTTACGACGACATATAGCTATGAAAGCTATCTGCCAACAGGTTTAAAGATTGTTCGGCAATATGAACGGAGTTTCGTGAATAACAGGTTGCCGAACACGTTTGCATGAGAATCGTATTTGCATGATGTATTAAATATAAGTTAAAGCTTAACCAATCTCGATTGTACAACCGGGTTGGGGTCCATGGAGATTGAGCATACAAACTAAGCATGGTTAAACTAATCTAAAGCCTGTGCCTGCCGCACGACACCTAGCTATATCATAGATCGAGCATACTCAACGTGCATGAACCCTCGCCATGTGGCAATCTAGATATGGTCGAATCGGCTATTACAAACAATAGATCTATCGTATGAAAGTCTTACAAAAATAATCGTAAAAGGACAGGATAGATCTTATACAAGATGAAGCCGAACCGAGCCAGATCTAGATTGGGGAAAAGAGTGTTGCAAATATACATAAAACATTAAATGTAGAGCAAACACATGGTAACTTGATGAATCAAATAGATTGCCAAATCTAATAGAGCCGATAACTATTTTTACCCATGTCTTAATCCGCCGCACGATACAAGGCATAAGCAAAAACTTCCCGTCATTAGCTTAAATCCACCGCATGATACTAAGCTAAACATACGAGACTACTTGCATCAAATCTAAATCCGTCGCACGATACTATACATGATAACAAGGTTGTCGAGACTTACGGAGGTCGACAGATCGATGACTCCTCTCGAAGAACACGACGACACGACTTGGACTCGAAGATGGCACGGGGCCGGGTTGGTTGTATTGATTGTGTATATCCTCGTTACAATAGTCTCAGGGTTTATATTTATACCCTGGTGTTCTCTGAGTCCTAGAAGGACACGATTACAACGATAAAATTAGGAAACTATCAAAAACATGATGCCTTCTGCTCCAAGCTTCATTTAATAACCGGCATGCACTAAAATGACAAGATCCCCATCGCTAAATCTTCTTGACATGCCGCATTTGTCATCTTCTAACGCAAACCGACTTGGCTTGAGGTAGCCGACCGCAGCGTCACATTGCCGAATTCGTTCGCCATTGACCAGTCGTCTCCACAGCCTTATCGAACCTACTAAGTTAGCCGACCGCGCCCGCCATCTGCCGAATCCCCTCAGGCGGTGATTTCTCTGAACCTGCACTGGGCTGGCCTACTTGTCATAGTGTAAAAATTATGTGTTAACACATGCCCCCTCAATTTCTGCACAAAGACATTTGTTCTGAAATTGACCACAAGTCCGCCGCGCATTCTAGGTCAGCACTGCTTCAAACTCCGCATCTTCTCCAAATCATCAACAGCTTTAAACTCCACCCGAGCTTCGCAATGGCGACCTACGACGAGATCCCAGAGGTAAATTTCACTTTTCCTTTCAACGCATTCAGTCAATTTATGTCGGCATTCGGCTTCTCCCGCACACCTTCTCCTTTCAGGCCCTTAGGGATGAAATTATGATTCCTTGCGATGCGGATCCCGATTCCTACTTCTTGGGTCCAATGGGAAACTCCAATCCAACCAATATCATCGGTATGGAGACCAACAGAATCCCTTTCAAGTACGGAGTCATTTCATCGAACAGGTGGCGGTATACCTTCAAGAACTGGCCCCTGCCCGCGGTCACCGGCTGGAGGAATTGGTACAGAAGAATTCAGGCGAAATTTGGACCTCACTGGGAAACCCAAGACATCCATCACGCTCTGGAACTGTCCCTAGCCGGCATGCCCAAAAATGAGTCATTGCTCATAGCAGCCTCTCATTTTTGGTCAGATGCCCTCAATGCTTTCGTGTTCGGCCATGGCATAATGACCATCACATTAGCCGATGTTTTCATGATGAGTGGCCTGAACATTACCTCGATCATGAATACTGACGAACTGCTAGAGAAAATTCCTCAGAGATCCATTGATGTCAGCGTTGGATGGATGAAGTATGTAGAGATCCACAACAAAATATCAGGCCCAGTAGCAAAAACAGAGCACAGGGCTTTTCTAAACATGTGGCTATGCAGATTTATCTTCTGTGGAAGATCCAACGAGCCAACCCTTAACTACATTGCACTGGCTGATAAATTATCCAAAGGAAAGCAAATCCCTTTAGGCAGGCTCTTCCTGGGATCCATATACCACATGATGCATCAGATCTCCACTCAAATGTATCATGCCACTCATGATAACACAGATGGACTGCAACCAATTGATTGTGTCAATGGCCCCTGGTGGTTTGTTCAAATGTGGTTTCAGCTATACATGCACCAAATCATTGTTGTGCCATTGGACAACCTCAGCTTCCCCTCCAGCAACTTTGCTGAGGATGAAAAGGCCACAGAGAAAGCTTGCCAAACTTATGGGGAAGCAGCCACTGCTATAACCATAAACAAGAGTATTGGCAGTCTCTTCAAATTATTCTTCAAGGGCTTCAATCAGGTGCTCTGGTTACCCTACAGGGAGAATGACAACCTCACTTTCCCTATCAAATTCAGCTTTGATGATGGCTGCATAGATGAAATGGCCACAGGAGTTTTCAACTCATTTATCAAACCCTGCATCCTACCAGCCGAATTTAACAGGGGAAGACAAGTGAAGCACACTTATGAATTCTATCATCCTAACATAGCAGCTAGGCAATTGGGCTGTGGACAGCTCCCTCCAAAACTCATCTTTTCCATCATCATCAAGCCCAGGGAGCAGATTCAGTCCAAAGAGCGTATTACAGTAGGGATGCAGGCCCATCGAGTATTCAGCCTGGGGCAAGATCTACCAGACTACAAACCAGTACCATTCCATTTGATCCAGTCTGCCCATCCTCTTTTTGAGTCCTGGTGGCAAGAATGACATGATCATATCTTCAACAGCTCAGTCCATCCCATGTGCCTGGAACTTCAAGCAGACTTCAGCTCTGACAGCGAGGTACAATAACAAGTCACCTGTTGCTTTAGTATTAGACCCTTGAGATTTCTAACTTTTTTCAAAACTTTCACAGGACTTCACACCCAACTCTGACATTAGGCCTGTCAAATATCATCAAGCATGCCCAATCACTGTCCTGGGACACAATGCTCCTTCACTGACTCAGTTTATGAAATCCCAATCAGCTTCATTAACCACCCTCTCAGCTAAAGGAGAGAAGAGAAAGGCTACTGAGGGCACTTCCAGCTCCAGGCGAACCAAGACCAAGCGAAGCACACCTCCCCCAAAAGTAAGATGTTCTAGTTCTCCCACCGTTATCAACTTATTCTTGACTGGCTTGTATACCATTACAGGCTTCTTCCCCTGAACAAGAAAACGTTCAAACGACGGTGCCCCCAATCTCTACCACCTTGGAAAATGATGAGCATGCGGATGCCGAGGAAATGAACATCCAGAACCCGGATGATGTCAACATTGGTAGGTTCCTCAATCATCCTTTCAGCCAGCAGATCTTGCCCCCCTTGACTGATCAGTAATTTCACAGATGACACAATCGGTGAGACTTTCATCGGTTCAACTCCAAACCCTGTTGACCAATCCGGTTCTCAACCAGATCAAGACCCGGTTAATCAGCCGACTCATTAGGTAAGAATTAATTCCTCATTTCATCCCTCCTTCACACTTTTCCTCGGTCGGCTAACCTATCTAAATCAACACAGACCTTCATCAGTTCAGCTTCCGAGTATGCATTTGATGTCAACAAATTTCTGAACAAAAGAACAGTGGCCAAAAGACCATCAGCACTCGTCCAAGATGTCCTGAGCAACATAAGAAACTTCCTGAGTCAAGACATCTTGTCCTTAGTCAGAGACGCCGATGAAGTCAAAAACTTCCTCGAGCCCATTGCTGAGGACATTCCAGAAAATCTGAGGCTCCATCTGGAGGCCGTGTCTACACTGGATGACTGCTTTGTCAGGGTGAAACGAGCAATCAGAAGCACTGATCTTCATACTGCCAAGTCTAAGTGCACCCAGGAAGTCAATGATCTGTACACTCAGTTCCAAGAGGCCAAGAATTCTCAGGAGACTCTGGAGGCTCAGTTGAAAGAACTGCAAGAAAAAAGATCTGAACTGGAAGCCCAACTAGCCCAGGTCAACTCTGATATTCAGTCATGCACCTCTCGGCTATCGGGTTTACCGAATATCATTGAAACAACATCTTCCAAGCTGTCATTGGTGCTTGATGAGGATATCAAACTTAGCACGAGGCTTTCACAGGCACAAGGCACTGAAGAGGAGGACAAAAAGGCCCTGGAGCATGCTGATCAGGTCAAAGCCGATACTCTGGCGGCTATAAATCAATTCTTGAACAACTGAGATGTCTGTGTTATGAACTTTTAATTTCAGCAATCCTGTGTCAGAATGACTCAAACATCTCCTTGTAATATATCTGTATTTTGCATCTAATCGGTTACCGTTCTGATGACATCGTGATTAACCGTGTAAACCTGTTCGGCAATCTGGCCAGTGTTTGTCCCGAACACCTAAATCGGCCATCTTGCCGAAACCAGGCGTTCTAATCTCCGCCGAACACGCGAGTGCATCCAGATGGCTCGCACAGCCCGTTACTGCAGAGGCCCATCTCGGGAAGCGGGAAAACCCCAGTCCGTCGGTTGATATTCGGCGTGCTACCCCAGGACACCCGCCACGATCACTGTTCCGACTTTATAGATCGCCCCTGGAGGCCTGCCTTCTTCCCATCTTGCATCTGCTCCCCTAGTACTCTCGCTGCCTCGGCTTCCTTGCTTACTCCGTTCCAGAAAACCCTAATTTTCCAAGTGCAATGGCGAGCCATGATGACCGCGGCAAGCGCCCGGCGACTGAGGAGGCCGAGGGAAGTCGCGCTCGGCTCCTCCGTCAACGTGGGTAGGACTCCTCGCTTACGCCCTTTGTGGCAGTTTCTTGAACACCCCGCTCACACTCTGTTACCGCTCGTCGACAGGATCCCCGTCATCTCCTCCGCCGGCGGGCACGCCCGGCCTTCTCCAGCAACGGGGAGGCCAGGGGCTCCACCATCGGGCTCGTCGAGCTCCTCCAACAGCCTCTCCTACCACTCCCATCCTTGGGAGGCGAACCCGGACCGGGACTCCGACGACGACCTCTACGACCACAAAGACGCCTTGAACTTCATGGCGCTGCGGGACGAGTCCCGGGAAGAGCTGGCCGCCGTCTCGAAGCAGTACGGGATCGACCAGCTGGAGTGGGAGGACCAGCGCCGGCAGTTCTGCGACGCAATCACGGGTATGAACGCCCAATCCTAGATCGGCTTTCGGTCGTTCTTGTTGATCTTTTATCCAATCTGTTCCAATTCGTTGTTCACAGCGCTGTCTGAAGAGCTGGAGCGCCTGAAGATGGCGGCGAACGCCGTCGCAGATCGGGTGAACGCCCAGGGCGACACTGCCAAGGCGCGCCTGGCTAATGTGCATGGCCGCGTCGAGCAGGTCGCCCTGCAGGGCGTGCATCATGGCGTGGCGTAGGGGCTATCGGCGTTGACGGTCCGCATAGAGGAGGACTTCTCCGTGGTGCCGGTTGGCTTCCCCGGCGGGGCATCCCCAGAAGACGTCGCACAGATCGGCGATTTTCTGGAATCCTACGAGGATCATGCTCACGCCCTCACCATAGTCACCAACCCGCAGTCGGTCATCAACAGGGTGTTCGGTAACTGATCCGCACCTTTTGCACAGTCCCCACTATGAACAATGCTCCATTCTACCACGTTCGTGCGTACAACCCGTTCTCCCGTTCTGCGCTTATTGAGTGTTTGATTTATCTAGCCGATTGCACAGCACCGCATGCACTTGGCCCTGTATTTCTGCGTTCTTTGCGCTAAAGGCGACACATGCCGTGCCGGCTGTTTTTTGCTCTAAGGGCGATAGATTCTATCGGCCATTTTTGTGCTAAGGGCGATACAACTTCGCATCGGTCGTCGGTGCCCGCAGGTCCTTGATTCCACTATGCACCGACCTCCACGCTAGGATGAAATCTCTTTAGATAACGTCCATTAATCGCCCTAGCAAACTCTTCCCCTTGGAGGGTTTTTAGAATGTACGCATTACCCGGAGCACGTCTCAGAACTCGAAAAGGCCCTTCCCAGTTAGGGGACCATTTGCCGAATACCTTATCTTTGGTACCGATCGGCAAGACAATTTTCCAAACCAAGTCTCCTTCTTTGAATCCTTTTTCTTTCACTTTCGAGTTGTAGTACTTGGCAACGCGTATCTTGTTCTTCTCAATATTTTCCAAGGCCTTGAGACGAATCAAATGTAAATCCTCTAGCTCATCCATCATTAAATCTCTATAATTCTCTCTGGCCAGATCGTTCTGCAATGTAATTCGTCTTGACCCCGATTGCAACTCCCATGGTAGCACTGCGTGATGCCCATAGACCAACTCGTATGGTGACGTCTGAGTCGACCCATGACAAGCCATTCGGTAAGCCCACAAAGCTTCGTTGAGTACCAAGTGCCACCTTTTAGGTTTCTCTTCGATCTTCTTTTGAATGATTTTAATCATGATTTTGTTAGAAGCTTCTGCCTGTCCATTGGCCTGTGCGTAATAAGGAGAGGAATTATAGAGCTTAATCCCCATCCCTTCGGCAAAGTCACAAAACTCCGAGGAGGTGAACTGAGTTCCCTGATCGGTAGTGACGGACTGAGGAATGCCGAATCGGTAAATGATATGCTCCCTGACGAAGGACACCATGTTCTCTGACGTCACCTTCCTCAATGGGATGGCTTCAACCCACTTAGTGAAATAATCCGTGGCCAACAGAACAAACTTATGTCCCTTGCTAGATGGAGGGTGGATCTGGCCGATCAAATCAATGCCCCATCCTTTGAAAGGCCAAGGCTTAATGATCGGATTCATGGCCGATGCTGGGGCCCTTTGCACATTGCCGAATCGCTGGCAATCCTCACAACCTCTGTAGTATTCGAAGCAATCTTCGAGCATAGTCGGCCAAAAATATCCAGTCCTCCTGATTATCCATCTCATACGGTGAGCCGACTGGTGTGCACCACATACGCCTTCGTGCACCTCATACATCAGTTTCCTAGCCTCGTCTTGGTTCAGGCACTTAAGCAAAACCCCATCTATGGATTTGTAGTACAACTGATTGTCCAAGAGCGTAAACTTAAGAGCCTTGTACCTGAGTTTCCGGGAGACTTTTCTGGATGGGTCCCTGAGGTAATCGGCAATGTTGTCTCTCCAGTCTTCAATTGCCTGATTATCACTTGGGATTACTTGATCATCCTCTGGGGTTGTTTGCTCTTCCTCAAGTGCAAAAATGTTTTGATTCTCCCTATACCCGGATGCTGCCTGAGCCAACTGGTTTGCTTCTTCGTTTTGCCCCCTAGGAATATGTTGCAAGGTTGCTGATCGAAACTGTCTAAGGAGCTCTTGGCAACCTTCGAGATATTCCTGCAGCGTGTCGTTTTTGCACTCGTACTCACCTGTCAGCTGCCTGATCACCAACTCCGAGTCACCGAAGATCTCCACGGCATCTGCCTTAACGTCCACAAGCAACCGCAATCCTCGAAGCAGTGCCTCATACTCCGCTTGATTATTAGTCACCGGGTACTCGATCGGTATAGAGTATTTGAAAGGTGCCCCCTTGGGAGAAATCAACATGATCCCGACTCCACCACCTTTGCTACACGACGATCCATCAAAAAACAATGCCCAGGGGGCAATGGTTATTATGTTAGCGTTAGGATCACAATGCTGAGTGACGAAATTAGCCATAATCTGGCCTTTAACAGCCTTTGCCGATTCAAAACGCAAATCAAATTCAGAAAGAGCTAAAACCCATTTACCGATCCTTCCACTTAAAATCGGTATTGATAACATGTGCTTGATTACATCAAACTCTGATACTACCACGCATTCGGCATTCAATAGATAGTGCCGAAACTTGGTACAGGAATAGAAAACGCACAAGCACAACTTTTCCGTAGCCGAATACCTCGTTTCGGGGTCCAGTAGCTTTCGGCTAAGATAGGCTACGACTCTCTCTTTTCCTTCGAATTCTTGCATGAGGGCCGACCCTATTGTTAGGTTGTCGGCCGCCACGTACAACTTGAAAGGCTTGTCGAGTTGTGGAGGAACCAATACTGGTGGTGCCTTCATGTATTCTTTGATTTCATCGAAAGCCTTTTGTTGCACGTCATCCCACACGAACTCCTGATCTTTCTTGAGCTTCAACAGTGGAGAGAATGGTAGCACTCGCTCGGACAAGTTGGATATAAACCTTCTGACAAAGTTGATCTTGCCGAGCAGTGATTGCAGTTCTTTGAGATTGGTCGGCGGCACTACCTTATCAATTGCTTCCATGCTCTTTTTGCCAACCTCGATGCCCCTTTTGTGGACCAAGAATCCCAGAAACTCACCGGCCGACACCCCAAATGCACACTTGGTTGGATTCATCTTTAAACCGTGTTTCCTTGTGCACTCCAGGGTCTTCCTTAAATCGGCTAAGTGTCTTTCTTTGCTCCCCGACTTGACCACCACGTCATCAATGTAGATTTCTACGATTTTGCCGATCAACTCATGAAATATGTAATTCATGGCCCGCTGGTAAGTAGCACCGGCATTTTTCAAACCAAAGGTCATGACAATCCATTCAAACAAACCTATATGGCCAGGGCACCTGAAGGCGGTCTTTGCCACGTCCTCTGCAGCCATGAAGATCTGGTTGTAACCCGCATTGCCGTCCATAAAGCTTATAATTTCAAAACCGGCCGAAGCATCCACTAGCAAGTCGGCCACTGGCATTGGATAACCGTCCAAAGGAGTGGCTTTGTTGAGGTCCCTGAAGTCGATGCAGACTCTCATCTTCCCATTCTTCTTGTACACCGGGACAATATTGGAGATCCAGTCCGCATATCGACACGGCCGAATGAAATTAGCTTCTAGTAGTCTTTCCACCTCCTTTTTCACGTCGGCCAACACCCCCTCCTTGTAGATCCTACGTGGAGGTTGTTTATATGGGCGGTACCCGGGTTTGATCGGCAATTTATGCTCAACGATGGACCGATCCGATCCGGGCATTTCTGTGTAGTCCCAAGCGAAACAATCTTTGAACTCTTTTAGAAGATCTACTAATTGCGCTCTGAAATCAGGGTCTAAACTGGAACTTACAAACATCGGCCTCTTCTTACTCGCGTCACCAACATCCACCTCCTCCAACTTGTCGGCCGACGTGAAGCCACGTCCCAGTTTGCCCTCGCTGTTGTCGGTTGGGTTATCCATCTAAAAGAAGCTTTGAGAGCCGATTGCTTGGATCGGCTGTTGATCCCTGTCGTAGACGTTGACAGGACCTTCTCCCCACACACGATCGGAGAAGCAATCTACTCCGTCGAATTCCCAGTAAGTGGGCTCAATGGTAGCCACACTCACCGAGTCGTCAGCTTGGACAATCTCGATGTCATCTCCAACCCACTGAATGAGTATTTGGTGCATGGTCGAAGGTATGCAGCAGTTGGCATGGATCCAATCCCTGCCCAAGAGCAGGCTGTATGCCCCCTTGCCATCAATGACAAAGAAGGTCATAATGAGCGTCTTGGATCCAATCATCAGTTCCACGTGCACGGCACCCCGAGTGTCGGAGGGATTGCCGGCAAAGTCACGGAGTATCATGTCCGTCTTGAGCAGATCTTCATCGTTCATGCCCAGCTTTCTAAAGGTGGCGTAAGGCATGATGTTGATCGTTGTGCCGCCATCAACAAACATCTTGGTTAGCGGCTTTCCGTTGATGTACCCCTTGACATACAACGGCCTTAAATGCTGATGCTTTGCTGGTTTGTCAAATGCTGCCTTCTGAGACAACACGAGCTGTGCCGCGAGCTCGTCGTGCTCGGCCTCGTCAGAGTCCGAATACACCTCGTCTTGTGCCCCCCGGCCGGCAGGAGCCATGAATTCCAGGGGAAGGAAGAAAGTCATGGCCACGTCAGCACCTTTGTCAGTGTCGTCTGGTTTTTCCTTTGGGCGCCACTCTTGCTTCTTCCCATCGGCAGCTGCTTCTTCCAACTCCCTATTCCGGAGGCACTGCACCCTCCTTTTCTGGCTCTTTCTGAGCCCTGGCGGGCACCACTGCCCCTTCTGCCACCTATATGGGCGGGGCTGTGCCTCCTCGCTGTCGTCCTGGTGGTGCGCCCACTCCTGATCGGCATATCTTTTGGCTTGCCGATCCGGGCTTTCTATTTTTAGGCGCCGATCGTCCATTGGGATGCGTGCTCCCAACCTTTCGTGGACGGGACGGCGGTTGACCCGATCCTGCCTATACCCCCTGTACTGATCGCTGCATTCGGGGCAGTTGTTGACGGCAGGCAGTTTCAAGCCTTCGTTCCAGCAGTGGCGGAAGAACGGGCAGCCCCAGTGAGCTTGCTCCCGCTCTTGGCGGCGTTCTTGCTCCCAGCGATGGGCCTGTTCTCTGTGGTAAGCCCTCTCCTCCAGACGATACCGGTGCTCTCCCGTGTGACCGTCTTCACGCTGGTATTCCTCCGCGAGTTCTCACTCTTCGCGTTGGAGACGCCTCTGCTCTTTCTCATTTTGCCGGCGCCACTTGTTAAGGAGATCTCTGTGGGTAGGCCTGCGCCTGGAAGATGACTCTCCGTGCTCGTATCGACTATTCGTGGCTTGGGCGCGCTGCCGGAGCTCATCGCCCGTGATTTGCCGATCGGGATCCACTGCGCCAGATTCGCGCCTTGTCGGAGGTGAGGACTTTGACTTTGCCCTTGCCTCTGGGATCTTCTGGAGCTACCATGTTCACTGAGAAGAACACGGCGTTCTGGGCGAAGGGGTTGGCATCGATCTTCATCTTGCCATTGAACTTGATGTGTCCGTCCTGGATGGCCTTCTGGATCCTTGTCCTGAACACACGGCAATCATTAATAGAATGAATGTTAGTGTTATGAAAGCCGCAGTACTTCTTGTCCTTAACCCCTCCCGGACGCAGCATCGGGTGATCCGGGGGTAGCCTGACTCTCCCTTCGGCGACCAGAAACTCGAAGAGCTTGTCGGCCTTGGTGACGTCGAAGTCGTATGCCCCCTTCTGCTGGCGCAGCCATTGCTTGTTGGCCTGGGTCGGCTCTTTGTCCCAGCTGAGCTCTGCAACGGCCACCTCATCTTCGGCATCGGTATAGTCATCGGCTTTGAAGGACCGAGAAGCACTCAGAAAGCGACCAGAGGGGGGGTGAATGGGAGCTTCAAATTTTCCTTACGGAAACTAGTAGCCACTGTCCCAAGAATAAACCCCAGAAGCAAACCCTAGAGCTTGCAAATGTCCACGACCCTAGATGTAGGGTGGATGCTTCCAAGAAGCACAGCGGGACACTAGACAACTCTAGAAAGCCAACGCAAAAGACAGAAATCAATTCCGTCAACGAACGAGCGAACCGCGGACAAAACCGTGTGAAAACAGTAGCATCGGATGCTGCCTGCGTCCGATGCCAGACCACCGGACGCGTCCGATGCGAAAACTGCCTCTCGGGAACCTTACTGTTCCACCATCGGACGCTGTGAACAGTGAACAACCAGCGTCCGATGCTTTGGCTCCGGCGCGTCCGATGGCCAACGGACGCGTCCGATGCCTAGCGTCCGATGCCACTACAAACGCTCAGAAAGTGACACGCGTCACCGGAGCGTCCGACGCTTAGAACCCTAGCGTCCGATGCTCCCGTGTCAGCGTCCGATGCCCCCGAAAACTGTGCGGTTCTTTGATGATTCAACCCGATTTCCTCCGAATCAAAAGCTCTAGGCCTGGGATTCGATCTGAGGGGTCACAAGGATGTTAGTGAGCTATCTCTAAGAGATCATGGCTCGAACCTAACTCCAAATCGGTGAATCAAGAAATTTCGGGACAAGGAAGCAAAAACACGATCCAAAACAAAAATCGATCGATCTCCTAGACCGTGAGGTTAGAGGTTAATTCCTTCGGATGGAAAGAAGTGCCTCATGATCTAGAACAACTTGGTTCAAACGGTTTTGCAAAAGATGAACCAACCAAAGAGATCGAGCGACGGGAAGAACGTGGAGAAAAAGGATTCCGCGAAGAACACCAATGAAACGCGAATCACAACCACGATCTTGCAGCCGAAGCGCAAACACACGCTACGACAAGGAGGTTACGGCCTCCTTTCCTCAAAAACACCAGTACACAGAGTCAAGTCTCTCTGCGGATCTCAGCAGGCTACAGCAGGGGATGGGAGAGCAAGAAACCCTAAGTGTGAAAGAGCAAATGACTGAGATAATGGGAGGAGGGTGTCTCCCGACTACTTATCCTACTACTAGCCTAAGTCTATTTCCTACTCTACCCCTCTCTATTCTAATTACAGAGCGAACCAGCTAAACCCTAAGGTTATTCTGGACCAACTCGGTGGTAGGTGTATCCGACGGCCACGCCCGCACAAGTCGTCCGCGTTGCCTCCACGCAACCTTCCGATTGCCGCCACGTGCCGCCCTCGCTCTGCACCCCCGGTGTTGTGGCCCAAACCGGGAAACCAGCCTTTTCCAGCCAACCCCCGGTTTTGAGGCCCAAACCGGGAAACCAGCCCATCAGCCTCTGAGTTTTGAGGCCAAACTCAGCAAACCCTTAGCGCCCAGGTTTTGAGGCCCAAACCTGGAAACCGTCCTCAGCCCGAGTTTTGTGGCCAAACTCGGAAACCCTCAGCCCGAGTTTTGTGGCCAAACTCGGAAACCGTGCACGCCCAGGTTTTGAGGCCCAAACCTGGAAACCGTCCATCGATGGTTTTTCCCTGGCTCTACCACCAAACCGACGTCAGTAGAGGGGATGCACCGCCCGTGCACCCCGTCCACCGACACGTGTCCCCAGGTCCTCGACCCGAGCAACACCGTGCCCCGCAAGTCTCCGCTCGTCGCTGTCCCAGGCTGCCAGCCACCACAGCTGATCCTCAGGCACTCCGGTCCCTCAGTCCAAGCCTCACGTTCGCCCTTCACTGCTCGATCCATCGGCATGGCACGTCCGCCGCACGGCACGCCCATCCTTCATCGCACCCAGTCCATCGACACGACACGTCTCAACTTGACCTTCACCTTGCCCTCGATCACTGTCTCCGTGCTCGACACCTGCACAACACAAGCCAGAGAACATGCTGATCAAACCCGTTGACAATCACTCATCACTCAGAGACTCGGCATACACCCATGTATCCGCAATCTCCCCCTTGATGAGTGCATTGTCAACTACTCACACAAATCATAATGAGAGAAAGAGAAAAGAAAGAAGAAGGAGAAGAAGAGAACTCGACCAAATGACCCAAAAGCATAGCAAAGCCGAAGAAGGTCAAGTGGAAGAAGCGAAAACTTGGTCCCCAAAGACATGGGCAACGGCTCGACGCAACCAAGCAAAGCAAAGCTAGCCCTCAAGAAGAGGTAGAACAGGCTCAACACCGCTAGCAAAATACCAATTGGAAATCAGAGCTAAAAATGGCAAAATGCTAGTCCCTCAAGATAGAGGCACAGAGGCTCAACACAACTAGCACGAAAACCACTCCGAACCAATTGAAAAACAACCGAAAGGTCTCCGAACCAATCAAAATCAACCTCGACGCCAAATGAGGAAAATGTTGCTAGTCCCTCAAGACAGAGGCAACGGCTCAACACAACTAGCAAAACTCCCCTCGACACGTGCAAGCAACCCGGGACTCCCCCTTAGCAAAAGCTCCCCCCTTAGTTGAACTCCAGGAGACATATGATTTGCAAAAACTCTCCCCCTTAGTTGAAAATGCACTTATCAAGCATAAACTCTTCTCTTGAGCCAACACAGCTCCCCCTTCCAAAATGCATATGAAGTTAGAAATGCAAGTTAGCAGCTTCAGGCATATAGTCAAAAGAGTGCAAAAATGCTCTAGTCGGTATAGCTCCAATGGCACAACTAAGCACTCAAATAGCGAAGGCTCAAACTGATCACACATACGAAATATGAAGCATATGAGCAAGTGAGCAGTTTTTAGCCAAAAAGATAGTCACCATCAAAATAGCACTACACATGTATAGATAGGAGTCCAGACAAGTGCTAAACATGTATACAAGGTGAACTACCCCTAGCAAAGTTCAATCATCATGCATAGGAATGAAGCATATACTTGTGATTTCAGTTTTATATCGGAGTTGCAGCGGTAAAGAATTCACAAGTTCAATTATTTAGCATGTGATTGCGAGAGGTTGAAAGCTTGTCTTTGCCTAACTTTTCAACCGAGCGAAGCCTATGCCGAAGCAATCAGAAGCTTAAAGCTACGGTTTCGGTCATACACTACACGGCTCAAGTTTAACTCAAAGTGCAATGAGAAACAGTCTCGATACCGTGATGTGTTGACAAGCAATCCCATCTCGATCTTTTCAATTCACTTAAACTTGGTTCAAATTTTAAACATGATATGAACATACCAAGCAAGTGAATGACTCAGAACTAGAGACATAGCAACCTAGCATATATGAAAAGCAGGAATGGACTCAACACACTCTACACATGCTAGTTGCATATCTCAATGGTGAACATTTTCAGATTTTATATACATTAAGCAACTTCACCATTCAAAAATAGCTCAGCTCATAACATGTACTAGTGATCAGAAAGAGCATAAGCTACAAGCATCAATCATAAGCATCGGAGCATACTAAACAGAGGCATAGTTACATTCTAGTGATTATAAACATGAAGCTCAGAATGTAAATGCGTATGCTAAATGCAACAGAAAAGAAGATCTAAGTAAAAGAGTCAGACTAGGATACAACTCAAAATGCTTCCCCCATCTAAAAGGGGAAACACACACCAAGCTCACCCCTCAACCTATTAAAGGTTGATTCGTCTAAAGGCTTGGTGAAAATATCAGCCAGTTGGTGATGAGTATCGACATGGCGAAGGTCGATATCACCCTTCTCCTGGTGGTCTCGCAAGAAATGAAAGCGCACATCAATGTGTTTGGTTTTCGAGTGAAGCACGGGGTTCTTAGCAACGCTAATAGCACTCGTGCTGTCACAAAGCAAAGGCACTCGAGAAAAACTCAAACCAAAATCACGCAAAGTGGCCATCATCCAGAGTAACTGGGAACAGCAGCTAGCCGCAGCAACATACTCAGCCTCCGTGGTAGACTGGGCGACACTAGACTGCTTGCGAGAAGACCACGAAACAAGAGAAGATCCAATAAATTGGCAAGTCCCAGAAGTGGACTTGCGCTCAATGCGACAACCAGCAAAATCGGCATCGGAATATCCGCAAAGCGAGAGGGTGGAGGAAGCAGAATACCAAATCCCGAAATTCAGGTGTGAAACGAAGGTACCTGAAGATGCGTTTCACCGCCTGACGGTGAGAAGTGCGCGGCGACGCCTGAAAGCGCGCGCACAGACACACGACGAACTGAATGTCCGGCCGTGTCGCCGTCAGGTAGAGGAGCGACCCGATCATACTGCGGTACTCCTTCTGGTCCACTGCTTCTCCGTCCACATCCGCATCCAGGGCAGTCGTCGTCGACATGGGTGTTGGAAGAGGCTTGGCCTCACCCATATCGAACCGCTTCAGCAAGTCCTTTGGTGTACTTGCCCTGGTGCACAAACGTCCCCTCTCGGGATTGCTTAATTTGCAACCCGAGAAAGAATGTCAGCTCGCCCATCATGCTCATCTCGAACTCCCTGCTCATAGTATCTGCAAACTTGGCAACCAAAGCGTGAGAAGAACCACCGAAAATGATATCATCCACGTAAATCTGGACCAAGAGTGTGTCTTTGCCTTGTCGGAGGAGAAAAGAGCGTCTTATCTACACATCCCATTTTAAAGCCCTTAGCAAGCAAAAAGGTTTTTAACCTATCATACCAGGCTCTAGGGGCTTGTTTCAAACCATATAAAGCTTTGTGAAGTTTAAAGACATGGTTTGGAAACTTGGGATTTTCAAAACCGGGGGGTTGCTCAACATAAACCTCCTCCTCTATGTAGCCGTTTAAGAAGGCACTCTTGACATCCATTTGAAACAGTTTGAAACCTTTGGATGCAGCAAAAGCCAAGAGTATCCTAATAGCCTCCAAACGAGCTACAGGAGCGAACGGTCTCCTCATAATCTATCCCTTCCTTCTGACTATAGCCTTTCGCTACAAGCCGGGCCTTGTTTCTCACAACATGGCCATCCTCTCCTTGCTTGTTTTTAAATACCCATTTTGTCCCAATAGGCTTACAGTCAGGTGGAGGTGGAACTAGAACCCAAACCCGATTTCGCTCAAAGTTCTCTAACTCCTCATGCATGGCATTGACCCAATCCGGATCCGTCAATGCGTGTCCAACATCTTGGGGCTCAAAATTAGCAACAAAAGCAGAATGAGCGAAGTGAGAGATGTGCTGTGACCTGGAGCGAGTAACTCGCTCGCCGATGTCGCCGATCATCTGCTGAGGGGGGTGCTGGCGCTGGATGTGTCGTGGCGCCTCCCGGGATGAAGTGACCTCCCCCTCATCAGCAGCTGGTTCCACCCCGGGTACAAAAGGTACCGCACGAGGTGGAGGATCCCACGGCCCCCAGGAAGAAGAGGTGTCGGGGCCGTGAGTCGTCGTCGAGGCCGCTCTTTGCGGCGCGGCAGGTGGAGGGGGTGCTGGATCATCCATACCTTCAGCACCCTCGTCCTCGTCATCAAAAAGAGGCTCTCCAACCTCATGATCACCTGCACGCTCAAAACGAGAAGAAGGAGAAACAAGAGTCTCGTCGAAGGTGACATCTGATGTCTCCATGACTCGGTTAGTATCAAGGTTAAGTACACGATATGCTCTAGTGTGAGTGCCATAACCCAAAAATACTCCGTCAGAAGAACGAGACTCAAACTTGTCCAGGTTGCCTTTCTTCAATATAAAACAATGGCAACCGAAGACTCTAAAATAACTTACCTTGGGCTGGCGACCAAAACGCAACTCATAAGAGGTCTTCTTCAAAAACGCTCTCAGAAAAATGCGATTCGAAATGTAGCATGCAGTGTTCATAGCTTCGGCCCAAAAGCGCCTAGGAGTCCTATGCTCATCAAGCATCGTCCTGGCCATCTCAACAAGGGTCCGATTCTTCCTCTCTACCACACCATTTTGGGGCGGTGTGTAGGGAGAAGAAAACTGATGCTCCAAACCAAGGCGGTTACAAAACTTCTCAAAATCCGAATTTTTGAATTCGGAACCGTTATCACTTCTAATAGCTCGCATCGAGTTCAAAGGGAACTCGTTCTGAAGACGCAAAATCAGATTGCGAGCGAAGGCAAAAGTCTCGGACTTCTCAGACAAAAAGAAGACCCACGAATACCTCGAAAAGTCGTCAACAACAACCAAAACATACCACTTGCCACCAACCGAGCTCACCCGAGCCGGACCAACAAGGTCCATGTGTAAAAGCTCTCCAGGGTGCGAGGTCATAACCTTGGTCACAGGATGGTGGGGAGCGGCGACCATCTTCCCATGTCTACAAGAATGGCAAACTAGATCCTTCTCCATCGAGAGCTTGGGCAATCCTCGGATTAGGCCAAGTGAGCTAAGTCTTGCAAGCAAGTCGAAGCTTAAGTGACCGAGCCTCCTATGCCACTTCCAAAGATTGGAAGAAGAAGGACTAGCCAAAAGACATCGAGAAGAACCAAACGACTCCGAGAAATTCGCACGAAAGACTTTCCCAAAGGGCGAAATCAGACATACAAGATCACCCTGAGGATCTAAGATGCGACTAAGGTTTGGTTTGAAACGAATCTCATAGTCATCATCAAAAAGTTGCGAAACAGAAAGCAAGTTAAAATGCAGGTTAGAAACAAGAGCAACATCGCGCAACACAAAGTGCTCATTAACCCGCACAGTCCCACGAGACAATACCTTACCTTTACTATTGTCGCTGAAGGTTATGTACTCCTTTCCGGCGACCGGGCTAAGGCTGGAGAACCACTTGGCGTTTCCGGTCATGTGCCTCGAACAACCGGAATCCACCAACCAAATGTCCTCCAACCGTCTTACCTACATCAATAAAAAGACATAGGGTGAGCATACGGTCCAACACTGGGGTTAGTGAAGTAAGGGGAAAACCAGTGTTGGGCCGGCTGCTCAAAAGAAGGGTTAGTGTAAAAACCATTCCTAGCACGTCTACGAGGGAAGCGATCACCACGCTGAGGAAAACGTGGTCCGCTAGGGAAGAAGCGCTCACCGCGATACTCAAACTGCGGTGGGGGAAAGCGCTCAACTAAGCTTCCGCCACGGGGTCCGTCACCTGCAAAAGCAGGACCCCGTCGGGCACGCTCTCTATGAGGCCTACGCCTAGGAACCTGGGGCTCAACACCTCTAGGCCTAGCGTCTCTCCTCGGAGCTCTCTGCTGCTGCCTAGGCCTGGGGACTTGAGGCTCTGGACCTCTGGGCCTAGCAGCTCTCCTCTAGACGTTCGGCACATGCACACCATGGAAAGGGTGGTACATATCCGGGTTGTCCATCTCCCGAGCACGGCGCGCCTCTCTCTTGCGCCTAAAGCAGAACTCGCTCAAGTGTCCATCTCTCCCACAGAAATCACAATGATACCTCACCGCACGCAAAGGGGGTTGTTGGTACTCATGACTGTGGGTTTGGATCACTTTGCCCTTCTGTGGCAACTCCTCATGGATAGGTGGCATTGTATCCAGCTTGTTCTTTAGGTGGTTGGGTTTGGGATGCCACACTTGGTTCTTGGGTGGAGCTCTCGGAGGTTCCTCAAACACCCCATCCTTGGTGATAGGCTTGACCGGCTCTTTGGATGGAAGCTTGGTCAGTTTGGGAGTAGTGGTGGAGTTGGGCTTCTCACTAGGATTCAGACCACTCGACTCTCCAATCTTCCCAAAAGCAGAAAGATCAACACCCTGAGCAAGACCTACACCATAACCTCCAGCAGCTCGCTTAAATTGGGAGATCATCATCCCGAGCTGCGGCTCACTACAAGAGACCCATGACAAGATGGTCCGAAGGTATGTGTTTTCCTCCTCGGTTTGCATCTTGTCATGCTTGACATTCGCAATCTCCATCTCCAAACCCTCACACAAAGCGCACCTAGCCACACTAGTGCTACCTGAGTTGGCCTCCTCAAGAGACACAATCTTGGCATTCTTCTCTGCCAACTCAGATTGCAAGACAGGACAAGTCTTGCACGCACCTAACAGAGAAGGTCTAGCCTTCAGCTCATCCACCTCTCCTACCAACGCAGCATACTTACCTCTCAAAGTGAGAAGGTCAGTCACGTGCGTGGTGCACATCCACTCAACCTCTTCTGACACGACCACGGTGGACTTGGCAAACTCAAGCTCTCTCACCGTGTCCTCCCACTTCTGCCTAAACTCCTTGCGCTCTCTAGCGGCACGCCTAAGCAACTTGTCCTGACTAAGGAGCGCGGCAGTAAGCTTCTCAACCTCAGCAGAAAGCTCGTCGTGGGTGAGGGATACCTGGGAGGTGTCGTCATCGTCGTCGTCCCGAGGGGTGTGCTCCAGCTTGCCGTCGACCTCATCACCAAGCGCCATGGTGCAAAAGCCGTCATCGTCGGCGAAGAAGCAGAGGTCGTTCAGCTTGTCCTCGATCCTCTTCTTCTTCTCGGACTCGTCATCGCTTGAGCAAGCGGAGTCGTCATCCGAGCCGTCGACGTCGCTAAGCGTGGCGAAGAACGCACGCTGCTCAGCTTGGGCCTTCTCCAAGTACTTCTTCTTGATGTACTCCTTGTCGAAGCCGCCCCTCCGCTTGTGCCTCGCGGGGACATACTTCTCCTTGCGCTTGCCGGAGTCATACTTGTGCCCATGATCGCCCTTCCCAGATGAATGCTTCTTCTTGGGGCAGTTGGCAATGAAGTGTTCGGGGTCGCCACACTCATAGCATCCTGAGCGTCCTCCTCCGCGGCGACGGTTCATGCGGTTGTTGTGGAACCGCGAGAACCGGTTGGCGAGCATTGCCAACTCGTCATCCCCCAACGACTCAAGCTGGTCCTCTATGACAGAAAAGAGTGAAGAAAGAGCAAAGCCAGTAGAGGGGTTAGTGGAAGAGCCAGAAACCAAAGCCATAGTCGGGCCAGAAGGATTCGCATAAGAAGCCCTCGACATGGCGTCAATCTCACTGGACTTGAGCTTACTAAAGAGCTCATCGCATGTGAGGGTCTCATAGTTAGGCGATTCGATGATCGCCTGAACCTTGGAATCCCACATAGATCGATCAAGAGTGTGCAAAAGCTTCAAAGCACGCTCATGATCGTCAAAAGGCAACTGCTCCTTGTTAGCCCTCATCCTGTTGACAATCACCTGAAAAGCGAGCGAATAAACTTTCTATGCTCTCGCCAGGCTGATGTCGAAAGTTCTCATACTCACGCTTGAACGACTCGTAGAGTCGGGTTTTGACTTGAGAGGTGCCCTCATGGAAACGCATGAGGGTGTCCCAGATCTCCCGAGCCGTAGCGAGGTGAGAAACACGATCAAACTCACCCATGCTCAAACAAGAAAAGAGAGCATTACGGGCTCGGCTATTGGCATCGTGCTCATCGATCTGTTGCTGAGTAACACGAGCAGCTAAGACCACGTAATCAGCAGAGTTGCAAATATCCCAAATAGAAGCACCCAAACTCTGCAGATAGGCCGACATGCATATCTTCCAATACGCATAGTTCGTCCCATCAAAGAACGGCGGTTTGCCCACGCCGCGATCCATGTCGCCTTCTGTGGATCTGGAACCGGCTAAGGTGGAAGATCCTTAACCTGCTCCGATACCAATTGAAGGACCGAGAAGCACTCAGAAAGCGACCAGAGGGGGGGTGAATGGGAGCTTCAAATTTTCCTTACGGAAACTAGTAGCCACTGTCCCAAGAATAAACCCCAGAAGCAAACCCTAGAGCTTGCAAATGTCCACGACCCTAGATGTAGGGTGGATGCTTCCAAGAAGCACAGCGGGACACTAGACAACTCTAGAAAGCCAACGCAAAAGACAGAAATCAATTCCGTCAATGAACGAGCGAACCGCAGACAAAACCGTGTGAAAACAGTAGCATCGGATGCTGCCTGCGTCCGATGCCAGACCACCGGACGCGTCCGATGCGAAAACTGCCTCTCGGGAACCTTACTGTTCCACCATCGGACGCTGTGAACAGTGAACAACCAGCGTCCGATGCTTTGGCTCCGGCGCGTCCGATGGCCAACGGACGCGTCCGATGCCTAGCATCCGATGCCACTACAAACGCTCAGAAAGTGACACGCGTCACCGGAGCGTCCGACGCTTAGAACCCTAGCGTCCGATCCTCCCGTGTCAGCGTCCGATGCCCCCGAAAACTGTGCGGTTCTTTGATGATTCAACCCGATTTCCTCCGAATCAAAAGCTCTAGGCCTCGGATTCGATCTGAGGGGTCACAAGGATGTTAGTGAGCTATCTCTAAGAGATCATGGCTCGAACCTAACTCCAAATCGGTGAATCAAGAAATTTCGGGACAAGGAAGCAAAAACACGATCCAAAACAAAAATCGATCGATCTCCTAGACCGTGAGGTTAGAGGTTAATTCCTTCGGTGGAAAGAAGTGCCTCATGATCTAGAACAACTTGGTTCAAACGGTTTTGCAAAAGATGAACCAACCAAAGAGATCGAGCGACGGGAAGAACGTGGAGAAAAAGGATTCCGCGAAGAACACCAATGAAACGCGAATCACAACCACGATCTTGCAGCCGAAGCGCAAACACACGCTACGACAAGGAGGTTACGACCTCCTTTCCTCAAAAACACCAGTACACAGAGTCAAGTCTCTCTGCGGATCTCAGCAGGCTACAGCAGGGGATGGGAGAGCAAGAAACCCTAAGTGTGAAAGAGCAAATGACTGAGATAAATGGGAGGAGGGTGTCTCCCGACTACTTATCCTACTACTAGCCTAAGTCTATTTCCTACTCTACCCCTCTCTATTCTAATTACAGAGCGAACCAGCTAAACCCTAAGGTTATTCTGGACCAACTCGGTGGTAGGTGTATCCGACGGCCACGCCCGCACAAGTCGTCCGCGTTGCCTCCACGCAACCTTCCGATTGCCGCCACGTGCCGCCCTCGCTCTGCACCCCCGGTTTTGTGGCCCAAACCGGGAAACCAGCCTTTTCCAGCCAACCCCCGGTTTTGAGGCCCAAACTGGGAAACCAGCCCATCAGCCTCTGAGTTTTGAGGCCAAACTCAGCAAACCCTCAGCGCCCAGGTTTTGAGGCCCAAACCTGGAAACCGTCCTCAGCCCGAGTTTTGTGGCCAAACTCGGAAACCCTCAGCCCGAGTTTTGTGGCCAAACTCGGAAACAATCCACGCCCAGGTTTTGAGGCCCAAACCTGGAAACCGTCCATCGATGGTTTTTCCCTGGCTCTACCACCAAACCGACCTCGTAGAGGGGATGCACCGCCCGTGCACCCCGTCCACCGACACGTGTCCCCAGGTCCTCGACCCGAGCAACACCGTGCCCCGCAAGTCTCCGCTCGTCGCTGTCCCAGGCTGCCAGCCACCACAGCTGATCCTCAGGCACTCCGGTCCCTCAGTCCAAGCCTCACGTCCGCCCTTCACTTCGGTCCATCGGCATGGCACGTCCGCCGCACGGCACGCCCATCCTTCATCGCACCCAGTCCATCGGCACGGCACGTCTCAACTTGACCTTCACCTTGCCCTCGATCACTGTCTCCGTGCTCGACACCTGCACAACACAAGCCAGAGAACATGCAATCAAACCCGTTGACAATCACTCATCACTCAGAGACTCGGCATACACCCATGTATCCGCAGGCTTCGTCCAGGAAAGCCTGATACATCTGGGCCGCGACATTGTCCTTCTGGAAGCGCCCTTCCCTCCGGAAGCCTTGTGCTTGGACAGTCATTTCATTCAGCCGGCGAGAGAGATGACCCAGGTCCTCAAACTCCTGGCCGAAGAGCTTGTCTCTGATGCTCGGGAGCATGCCTGCCACGACCAATGGTGGAAGCTGATCGTCAGGTAAGTGCATGCCGAAGCACTGGCTCTTGACTTCCCTGAACCTGCGCAGGTAGTCCTGTGGTGTCTCATTTGGCCTCTGGCGCACGTACATGATGTCCACCAGTTTCTTCTCCTTGGTGCCCATGTAGAAGTGTGTATGGAACTTTTGTTCCAAGTCTGCCCAAGAGAGAATAGAGCCCGGTGGTAGTGACGTGAACCATGCGAATGCCGGTCCGATGAGTGACGACGGGAAGTACCGAACCCTGAAGGCATCTTCGGTATTGGCCTCCCCCAGCTGGAGCAGATAACGACTGATGTGCTCCACCGTGCTAGTGTCGTCCAGACTGGAGAACTTGGACAGATCTGTCGGTACTTTGACTCTGGGAGGCAGAGCCACACAGTGAAACCATTCGGGGAACGGAGACCTGTAAGCATAAGTGCCCTTAGGCTTCAGGCCGAAAGTGCGCTGCATCATATCCGCCATCTTTTCTAGCATGACATCGACATTAGAGTCGGCGGTCTTTTCGGCCGTCGGCCTCCCATATCCTGGGTGTGGGGCGCCCTCGATGTTGTGAGGCTCAAGCATCTCATGGTACCCGTTTCCGTAGTAGTCTTTTATGAGCCTATAGGTTTGCGGGGAGATCTTGCGTGCTGACTCTGGCGGTTGGCCCTTAGTGCCGAACGTGAGCTGACCCATGGTCGGCAATTGGCCCTCTGGCGTGTGCTTCTCCTGAATGGTCATCCCGCTTGATTGAGCCTTAGGCGGGGTCTCCTCACCAGCAGCTCCTGCCCCCTTGAGGTGATCCGGCAGGTTGAAAAGATGTGGCCCCGCTATAGGGCCAAACTCCGCCTTCATGAGTTCGTCGGCCTTGGGGCCAAATTGGGCGATCATGATGGTGCGGAAAGTGTTGAGAAACGCCCCATGCATGCGACCGATGGCACCAGAGACAGCTTCGCTGACTATGTGAGACATTTTCAGCACTGCCTCCGCTTCCCCGGGATCATTCGGGTTGAGCTGGACGGGCTTCGGCAGATCGTGCAGACGGCGAACCTTTCCGCTCTTGTTCTTGGAAAAGGCTTCTAGGCACTTGGCCTGGAACTCAGCACAAGCATTATCCACCTGCTCTTTGTACTCGTCGGGTAGTTCAGCGAGCTGCACCTGCACGAGCCCCGCCTTGTTGCTGGCCTCGGCTTCAGTGACTTCGACCATTGCTGCAGGAAAAAAAGGGTCCCACCGGGCGTGCCAAAATGTGTGTTGGCACCAAAAGTGACGTGCTATGCCAACACACAGCAAGCCAGAGATGCTGGCTTCAAACGTGGCCCGGGTGCTCAGAAGTCCGGTGCGTGCCAGTCAGTTTGCCCTGCAACTAACAAGGGAAAGAATCTGTTAAATACAAAGCTGGAACATGCCGGGTATGACCAGACAGTTCCAAGATGTTCGGCCCTGAAGCCACTTACGACGACATATAGCTATGAAAGCTATCTGCCAACAGGTTTAAAGATTGTTCGGCAATACGAACGGAGTTTCGTGAATAATAGGTTGCCGAACACGTTTGCATGAGAATCGTATTTGCATGATGTATTAAATATAAGTTAAAGCTTAACCAATCTCGATTGTACAACCGAGTTGGGGTCCATGGAGATTGAGCATACAAACTAAGCATGGTTAAACTAATCTAAAGCCTGTGCCTGCCGCACGACACCTAGCTATATCATAGATCAAGCATACTCAACGTGCATGAACCCTCGCCATGTGGCAATCTAGATATGGTCGAATCGGCTATTACAAACAATAGATCTATCGTATGAAAGTCTTACAAAAATAATCGTAAAAGGACAGGATAGATCTTATACAAGATGAAGCCGAACCGAGCCAGATCTAGATTGGGCAAAAGAGTGTTGCAAATATACATAAAACATTAAACGTAGAGCAAACACATGGTAACTTGATGAATCTAATAGATTGCCAAATCTAATAGAGCCGATAACTATTTTTACCCATGTCTTAATCCGCCGCACGATACAAGGCATAAGCAAAAACTTCCCGTCATTAGCTTAAATCCACCGCATGATACTAAGCTAAACATACGAGACTACTTTCATCAAATCTAAATCCGCCGCACGATACTAGACATGATAACAAGGTTGTCGAGACTTACGGAGGTCGACGGATCGATGACTCCTCTCGAAGAACACGACGACACGACTTGGACTCGAAGATGGCACGGGGCCGGGTTGGTTGTATTGATTGTGTATATCCTCGTTACAATAGTCTCAGGGTTTATATTTATACCCTGGTGTTCTCTGAGTCCTAGAAGGACACGATTACAACGATAAAATTAGGAAACTATCAAAAACATGATGCCTTCTGCTCCAAGCTTCCTTTAATAACCGGCATGCACTAAAATGATGAGATCCCCATCGCTAAATCTTCTTGACATGCCGCATTTGTCATCTTCTAACGCAAACCGACTTGGCTTGAGGTAGCCGACCGCAGCGTCACATTGCCGAATTCGTTCGCCATTGACCAGTCGTCTCCACAGCCTTACCGAACCTACTAAGTTAGTCGACCGCGCCCGCCATCTGCCGAATCCCCTCAGGCGGTGATTTCTCTGAACCTGCACTGGGCTGGCCTAATTGTCATAGTGTAAAAATTATGTGTTAACAGGAAGCTTCCTCCACCGCCTTTGAGGATCCATCTCAGCCCTACGTGAAGTCAGTTTGATCTAACGGCTGTGGTTGATCCCTTAGGGCTATATATACAGGCCCCCAGGCCCCAGGGAAGATCAAGTCTCTCTTCAAAAAAGTCTACGCCTCATTTAGGAACCCTAGAAGGAGACTTCAAGAGCTAGCTTTCAAGTAGAAGACTAGTTACCCCTCTAGTTTAGGTTTAGAACCTAGTCTTATACTAGAACTAGAAGAAAGAGAGAGAGGAAGAGATCAAGAAGGAGCTCCGGCCTGTCAGATCAACTTCTTCATCTTGTACCTACGGATTCAAGTTTATCTTCAACTTGCTTCAGCGATTGTTTCGGTAATCAACGTCTATATTTAAGTTTGAGTCATTGTTCTTATTATTCTTAAGGTTTATGACTCTCTTTTGAGTACTTTAATTCTAGTCATTCTACAGTTAGAGTAGTTGGATAGTGTAAGCGTGGTGCTTAGACTTGATAGATCATAAATGCCTCCTATAACGCCTATAGTAGTGGTTGTTTGCAAGGGTGACTCTTATAGCCTTGTTGATTCTTCTATAGTCCACTTACCCGTGTGTAGGCTCGGTAGGATTATACATTTGCATAAAAGACTCATACTCTGTTTGTGACCTTTTATGGCAACTTCCTCACTAAGAATAATGCAAACATATCACTCTTAAATTGGAATTAGACAGCATTAGTGATCCCCTCTATACTTCTAGATTCTCCGTCCTTGTTAGCTACTCAGGGGTTAGACTTTAAGACTTAACACTATCTGTTCCTTTGGGTTCGATATTAAAACTGGGTTACTCCAGTGAAGTGCTACATCGGTAGATTTTATCTGTGCGCTTACGGATAAAGTAGAGTGTGTGTTAATTCATACCAACAAGCATTTCTGGCGCCGTTGCTGGGGAACGGTAGATCATCTTAAGTCTTAGTTTAACCTTGTATTATACTTTTATCTTTTGCTTTTTTGTCCTAGTAATTTCATTATTTTTTTTGTGTTCATTCTTATGAATGTTGTTTTTGAATTCCACTCTTATCTATCACTACCCCATGAACGCAAGCTATAACCAGTAGAATCCTTACACCCCATCATAATACCTGGTTATTAGCTATGCCTACCTTTCCGCTGCACTGAGCATAGAAATATAATTGTGAAAATATTCCTTTGGATATTTTGTCACTAACCTTCCCAAGTCTGGAGCAAAAAAGAACGAAGGAACAACAAACACAAGGTATGTCCAACCAAGCATCATGCAACATTGAATTACATTCATACAATCTTGATTTGTGCAAAATCCAAGCTTGGGGAATAGACTTTCTAAGAGCATCTCTTGCTATGTTGCTATGTTGGTTGTCCCTACCTTTAAGATATGCTCATATACTAATCATCACCGTCTGAATAAATCTCTATAATACTTTCATGCTACCCTCATTCATTATATTATATGTTTAGGTTTGGAGTACTTTCATACATCTCTTAAATTAAGAATGGTGCCTAGTTTAGGAGTGGTGATCTTGCTTTCAAAGGCTTTTAATTTAAGCAATTAAGTTAAAATGCCTTTGTTGGAAGCACGCTTGCCGCTACCTTCGCACTTGTGCAGAGTCGCGGCGAAGGTGACCAAGTGTCGGAAGCAGTAGCGAAGGTAAAGCGAAAAAGGAAAGGTGCTCAATCCCCCAAAATCGTGTTTTACACTGTTCACCCCTTGGTATTTATAGGGAATACCAAGGGACGCGGGCCAAATTACAAAAGGGTACATGAAAGATTCCTCACCTCCACGCAGGGTGGAAGGGCAAAAATGTAAACACACTGCTGAAGTGGAAACCCTAATCGGCCCCTCTCCAATGAGCCGCCACCTGGTTCCGTTCACCTTCGGGAGAGAGGGGCGGAGGTTTTGACCTTCGGCCGTGCTTGCCCTTGGGCCCGCGCTCCTTCGCCGTCAGCCGGACCTTCGGCTTTATTTGCCCTCGGGAGTGAAGGCCGAAGGTTTGACCTTCGGCCGTGCTCGCCGGTCCTTTGACTTCGCTTGCTTGAAACTTCGCTTCAAGCGAGGTGGCTTTGTGAGCCAGCGAGGGTTGCCTGCAGTGCGGCTGTCGACTTAGACCTGCATGGGAAGCAACAAGGCGACAAGGGTTGATCCCGTGTCCGAAGGTCAGGGTAACGATCCAGAAGGGGAGAGGGACCTCGCAAGGACACATAGATTTGGCGGGGGTTATTTCTTTGGGCACCAGCTCGAGCGGCGACTCTGCCGAGGGTCCTTTCCCCAACAGTAGCCCCTCGTTGTCTTGGATCTAAAAACCCGTGTTTAAGCCCAAACAGCGCCTTTCGAAAGGGGACAATGAACGGGACCCTTGGCAGCGACGCCCGCGACTGCTTTGGGCTGGGCCGTTGTAGTGTTGTTTGTACTGTTGAAGCCCGTTTCGTTTTTTGCGCCGAGTTTTTCGATTGTCGTGCCGATTTTGGCGGGCGTGGAGGCTTGTTTCTCGGCCTATAAATAGAAAGGGTGGGTGACGAGGTTGGATGTTGCTCTCCTTTGCTATAGTTGTCCTGTTGTTGCAGTCTTCTTGCAGCGAAGGTTTGTTTTGGCTTCCGCGCGAGGGTAGGGGCGGGCATTCGTTGTTTGATAGTGTTGGTAGCTGAAGGGATGGCCAGATTGAAGCAGACTGCTCGGGCTGGTTCTCCCGCTGTCGCGGATGAGGGGATTACCTTCGAGTTTGGTCTTAGCCGGGTTTGCGCCAGTGAGATTGCATCTTATGTGAGGTGGGGCTGGATTGAGGAAGGCAAGGCGAGGACCAGCAGTGGGGAGACCGTTCCGGAGCCAGAGGCGGATGAGATTGTGGTCTTTGAAGAATTTTTTTCGGCTGGCCTTCGCTTCCCGGTGATTTCCTTTGTGACCTCAGTTCTTCGCAGGATCAACCTGAAGTTTCATCAGTTGACGCCTTCTTGTTTTACGAAGATGTCAGTGTACGTGTGGGCATGCCGTTCTCAGGGCACTGCTCCACACGTCGAGGGTTTTATTCGCACTCATCGTGTGCACATGCAGCCCCGCAAGATAGATTGTGGCGAAGGTAACACTCGTCTTGGACAGTTTGCTGTGTACACATTCTGCTATCGCGCTGGGTCGGAGGTGCCGGTGCAGGCCCAGAAGAATAAGTGGAGCAGCGGATGGCAAGAATCTTGGTTTTACTACAAGCTTAGTGGTGACGTCGAGCTTTGCGGCGAGCTTCCGCTTCTCGGAGATGTCGGCGCCGAGGCCAAGATGAGCGCCGAGGCTCATGCTGCGGTTGATTGCTTGAGGGTTGTGGCGCGATCTCAGTGCGCCCGCGACTTGGTCGAAGAATATTGCTGTGCGAAGGTATGGCCCCTTAGCCGAAGGCAAAAATGGTTTGGAGTCGGGGAGGACCCCAAGTATGAGGCTAAGGGTTTGAAGAAACCGATAGTTGATTTGAACAAGGTTTGGGAAAAGGTTCTTGCAAAGTTTCTGAGGCGCGAGGATGGGAACGAAGCTGTTTACAAGCGGGTTCAGCAGTGGGCTGAAGAGCTTGTTGGGAAATTATCCACATTGGAGGTGAAGGCTATCCACAGCTCGGTGGGTAGCGGAGGTCGAGTGAACAGGATGTTCGACATTCTTGGGATCCGGTACAAGGACTGGCCCGTCCCTTCGAGCGATGACGCGCCGAAGAAAAGGAAATGTGCCGCCACCGAGGGGGGGATGTTGTGTCGCGGCCGAAGAGAGGTCGTGGCCGTGGCCGTGGCGGCGTTGGCGGCCGAGCGAAGGTGCTTGCGACGAAGGTCGCTGCCGGTTTTGGTGTTGCCGGGACATCTTCCTCCTCGGCCGTAGCTCCAAGCAGCCGAGGTGTCGTTATAGTTGGGGGGTGCGTGCCTCGCGTTGGAGGGATCAGCGCTTTAATTCAGATTTCGGGCGACGAGGATCAGTCTGATGATGATGAGGTGGGGGAGGAGAAAGATGGAAAGGATGGGGAGACGGACGAGGGTTCGTCTGAAGAAAGCAGCGAGAGCTCCAGTGAGGGTCATGACACTGATGAAGATGTGTCCATTGGAGGTGCAGCCTCGCTAAGTGCTGATGCGATGGTTGCCCAGAGCGCGGTCGACATCGCTCAAGACGTTGAGCCAGGTAGCCCTCGACGAGGGTCGATTTCCAGCTTTGCGGGCTCGCATCTGTGGGTAGAGGGTGTGGAGTTTGGTGGAGAACTTGAGTCCGACCGAGTCCGGGGAAAGAGACCGTTTGGCGAGGTGAGTCGGTCGAGCCTCCCGGAGTATGCTAAGAGGCTTGGGATTTCTGATCCGGCAACGGAGCTGTTTACTAGTCCGGACCTTCGGGAATGTCACTTGCAGTGCGGCCCGGAGGAAAGGCGTTTTTTAGGCCGAATCTTCGGCCGCATTTGTGTGCCGGAGGCAGAGGTTCGACTTGCGGACCAGGCGGTTGGTGATACTTTTGCGGACGTGGACGTTAAGCTGGCGGAGCTAATGCTTTTGAACCGTGCAGCGAGGCGGAAGGTTGGCTCCGACATGGAATTTATGAGAAGCCAAATTGATGAGCTTGAGAAGGAGAATTGCAGACTTGCGCGAGGCTTGGAAAATAAAGAAATTGAACTGAAGAATGCTTCGGAGAAAACCGCGAAGGCTCGTGAGGAGGCAGTTGAGCTGGCGAAGCGTAATGCTGATTTGATTGCCGAGGGAAAGGCGAAGGACAAGGCGTTGGCCGATGTCGAGGGTTGCTTGGCGGATTTGGGCGAATCCTGGCGGAAAAGTATGGAAAATGTCAAGCGTAAGGTTGATTGCTGTCTGACCGAGGCTGGAGGCTCTGCCGGAGAGCCGTTGCCTGCAGCTGACGCGGAGGCCTTCGAGGGCTGGCTGGGCAATGAGCTTGATGTATTTAGCTCGTTAGTTGCCAATGCAGCCGATTTTGGTGGCTACGCCGGGGCTTTGGCGATGGCGAGCACGCTTCGCCTGGCGGGTTGTGATCATCTTCGCAAAGTCAAGAGGCCGAACCATGCCTTTCCGTCGACCGATGAGGTGCGCCGTATGAAGGTTGACGATTCTGAAGTTCGGAACTGCGCGATGCGCCTCCTCCGCAAGTTTTGGATCTCTGGCGGCAGCCGAGCTCTTGCCTTCGAGGAAGCTGCCGAGGCTACGCGTCAGGTTTGCATACTTATTCGGACTTCTCGATTTTGTCGATCTGTTTCATAGGGATTATTATTGATCTTGGCGAGGTTTGCCTTTTGTTTTGCTTGTAGGCTCGACAAGATGCGGTGTCCTCGCCGCCCACGGAAGTTGCAGCGGGGGTGGCTCCGAAGCCGCCCCTGAGTCGAATGTTGCGGGGGTTACGCTCGCCGAGATCGAGGCGTTGACTGGGGATGTCCCGAGCATTGAAGAGGCCATCGTGGAAAAGACCGCGACGGAAGAGGGGCCTGCTTCGACCGTCGAGGCTGCCGTGGAAAGATCTGCGGCGGAGGAGCCGCCTGCTGAAGCCTCGACCGTCGCTGTTGGCGAAGGTTCAGAGGCTATCGACAACGGAGCTGCGGGTGGTGCTCATAGGGAAACTGGTCAGGTGTGAACCTCGGGATTGTTGGGGCGAGGGAGCCCTTTTGTAGAAATTGTGGTTGTTTGTAAAGACTTGATGAGGCTGAGACATCTCGTATTTTTGTGCAACATGCAGGTTCCTGACGGAACCGTGCTAGACGTATTCGACGTGACTCCACTGATGTTGAATTACCAAGATGTTTTTATAACTGGTGAATCGTGGGCTCGCGCTAGGTTTAAATATCCTTCGCTTTCCTTTGAACGTTTTTGGTGGTCGAAGGTGCGGAGGTATGATTTAAAAAATAGTAGGTCGAGTCGATTTTGGCGCGAAGCAGACTATACAGACCGTCAAGTCGATCGTTATTTGTTTGGATCTTCTTCGACCTCGCAAGCTGGCGGTGATGATGATATTGACGAGAACGCAGCTTTAGAATATTTGTTCGGGCAAAGAGAGCTTGAAATAGGTTCGGATGGGATGATTGTGATTCCGAAGGAAGAACCTTCAGAAGTTAGTGAGACAAGGCATAGATACATGTACAGGGCGAGGGTTTTACCCGGGGACCTACCAATTGTCCCTGCAGCTCCTTTATTGTGGGGACCCCTGGTTCCAGCGGAAGGGGAATTTGAGGGGGGTACTGAGGGTTTGGATGGTTTGGTACTGATTGAGGATAAGGATGGACCCGTGTAAAAAATTTTGATTTTTCCAATATGTTTATCGTTGTGTTGTTACTTTGTAAAAGCATGAGAATGATGTATGGGTTGTGTGCCATGTTTACTGCGCTGTTTAGTGTTCTTGCGTTGCTTAATGGCGACGCCCCCTTTTACTTTTAGCGAGGCTCGCGCGCTGCTCTCGTGAGCTTGTTTTGAAAGAACAGCGACGCCCCCTTTTACTTTGAGCGAGGCTCGCGCACTGCTCTCGTGAGCTTGTTTTGAAAAAACAGCGACGCCCCCTTTTACTTTTAGCGAGGTTCGCGCACTGCTCTCGTGAGCTTGTTTTGAAAAAACAGCGACGCCCCCTTTTACTTTTAGCGAGGCTCGCGCACTGCTCTCGTGAGCTTGTTTTGAAAAAACAGCGACGCCCCCTTTTACTTTTAGCGAGGCTCGCGCGTTGCTCTTCGATGATAGGCTCCTGTCGTGCTTTGCGGTGTTCTTGACTTTTTTGGACTTCGCGCCTCCCCCGTTGGGTGGAGGTGAAGTTTGCTTCTTGCGAGCCCCTGGCGCGTTTGCGAGGGTGCTTGATATTTTGTACTTCGTGCCTCCCTCGTTGGGTGGAGGTGAAGTTTGCTTCTTGCGAGCCCCTGGCGCGTTTGCGAGGGTGCTTGATATTTTGTACTTCGTGCCTCCCTCGTTGGGTGGAGGTGAAGTTTCCTTCTTGCGAGCCCCTGTCGTTTGTGCCAGGGTGCTCGACTTTTTTGGACTTCGCGCCTCCCCTTATCTTAGGTGGAGGTGAAGTTTGCTTTTTGCGAGCCCCTGTCGTTTGTGCCAGGGTGCTTGACTTTTTTGGACTTCGCGCCGCCCCTTATCTTAGGTGGAGGTGAAGTTTGCTTTTTGCGAGCCCCTGTCGTTTGTGCCAGGGTGCTTGACTTTTTTGGACTTCGCGCCTCCCCTTATCTTAGGTGGAAGTGAAGTTTGCTTTTTGCGAGCCCCTGTCGTTTGTGCCAGGGTGCTCGACTTTTTTGGACTTCGCGCCTCCCCTTATCTTAGGTGGAGGTGAAGTTTGCTTTTTGCGAGCCCCTGTCGTTTGTGCCAGGGTGCTCGACTTTTTTGGACTTCGCGCCTCCTCTTATCTTAGGTGGAGGTGAAGTTTGCTTTTTGCGAGCCCCTGTCATTTGTGCCAGGGTGCTCGACTTTTTGGGACTTCGGGCCTCCCCTTATCTTAGGTGGAGGTGAAGTTTGCTTTGAAAAGAAAAAAGATTGTTTTTCGAAGCAATCTTGGTGGGTTTCAGCGAATGTAGCGCTCTTGGAAGAGATCCGCTTTTTCGATGTTTGGTAGTAGAGGGTTGGAGATTTTACTTTTTTGGGGGTTCTAGCCTGTATTAATGGTTTGGATACTACCTCGTTAAAAAACCTTACACCCCTTCGTAAGGAAAAAGAGTGCAGCTCCTGTCGTTTGGTTACATTCATAGGAATAGAAGGAAACATGAATGCGAAGATAAATTACATCTTGCGAGGGCTCGCTAGGGCTCCGCTATGGGTAGTATTTGCGAAGGTCGTCGATGTTCCATGTGTGAGGCAAGATGTTTCCCTCGCTGTCGAAGAGGTGGAAAGAGCCAGGGCGATTGCTTTCCACAATCAAGTATGGACCTGTCCACTTGGGCTGAAATTTTCCCGCCAAGCTGGCGTTTTGTTTTCTGATGAGGACGAGGTCACCCTTCTGCAGATGTTTGATTCTGATCTTTTTGTCTCTCCATTTTTTGGTTTCTTCTTGGTACTTGCGAAGGTTGTGCACTGTGTTGCATCTTGCTTCTTCCAGTAGGTCTTTATCAAGCGGTTGGGCTTGCTCGTCAGATGCGCGGGTTGTCCTGAGCGACCCATATTTTAGCTCTTCTGGAAGCACCGCTTCTTCGCTGAACAAAAGTTTGAAAGGAGTGAATTTTGTTGCTCTGCACTCCGAGGTGTTGTGAGACCATGTGACCGAAGGTAGTTCATCGGCCCATTTGCCCTTAGGTCTACCCTGCAACTTTTTGGATATAGCTTGGAAAATTGTCGCATTGGCTTTTTCAACCAGGCTGTTGGATTGCGGGTGCCGGACGGAAGCGAAGCATAATATTGTCCCAATTTGCGCACAGAATTCTTTGAAGACCTCACTATCAAACTGAGTGCCATTGTCGACGGTTAGATGCTGAGGAACTCCAAAGCGACAGACTATTTGTTGCCAGAAAAACTTTTTTACTGCGAGGGAAGTGATGGAGGACAGTGGCCTTGTTTCAATCCATTTTGTGAAGTATTCCACAGCTACCACCGCATAGCGAAGGTTCTCTGGAGCTGTCGGTAATGGGCCTACGAGGTCCATCGCCCACCTTTGCAGAGGCCAAGTTGGGCATATGAGGGTTGTGGGTGCCCCTGGAGCGTTTTGGTTTTTTGCCATCCGTTGACAACCCTTGCAATGCTTGACGATGGTTTCCGCATCTCTTAATGCTGTTGGCCAGTAGAAGCCTTGCCGGAACGCTTTGCCGACTAGAGCCCTCGGGCCGTTGTGAGAACCGCAGATGCCCTCGTCGATTAGCCTGAGAATGTCATCGCCTTCAGGCTGAGACACACATTTGAGCCATGGCGAGGTTACCGAGGCTTTGTACAAGGTGTTGTCAACGATCTTGTATCCTCGCACTCTTTGCTTTAGTCTGTTTTCTTCTTCTCTATTGCTTGGTTCATGGAGCCCCTTGATGTAGGCCATGATAGGTGCTCTCCAATCCTCGCACTGAATTGCGCTGATCAGCTTGATGCTGGTTTCAAAAGCTTCGAAGGCTGAACGAGTGGTAACGTCGTAGAACACATCTGGTGGAAGCTGTAACTGCTGTGCGACTGCTTTGGCTAAGCAATCTACCTCGCTGTTTTCAGTCCTTGATATTGCTTTTACAGTTATGCCGAGGAAGAAAAATTCTAACCTTCGGACATATTGAAAATACTTTTGAAGCTCTGGATCTTTTGCTTTGTAGTTCTTTTCAATGTGCCCCGCAATGACTTGAGAGTCTGTGTTGATAAGTGCCCTTCGGACTGATAACGATCGTAGTCTTGAAAGTGCCAGAATCACAACTTCGTACTCTGCAGAGTTGTTTGTGCACTTGAAGTCAAGCCTTCTTGCGTATCTCAGCTTCGACTCGGAGGGCGAGATTAGAATGGCCGAGGCACCGGCTCCAGTTGCACCCCAGGCCCTGTCGACGTAAACGATCCAAAACTGGTCATGCTGCGGCTCACCGGGGCGAGGGTCGGGTGTCCATTCTGCTATGAAATCAGCCAGCACTTGTGATTTGACTGTTGTTCTGCCGACGAAGGTCACAGCATAACTGTTAAGCTCGACTGCCCATTTTGCTATTCTTCCAACTGCTTCGTTGTTTTTGAAAATGTTCTCGAGAGGGTACGACGAAGGTACATGGATCTCGTGCGCCTGGAAATAGTGCTTGAGCTTTCTTGATGCCATAACGACGGCGTAAGCTATTTTCTCAAGCTCCGAATAATTTCTCTTTGGGCCTTCGAGGGTTTCTGAAACATAGTACACTGGGGCTTGTCTGGTCTTGTTGTTTTTGCGGAGCTCTTTGATGAGGACTGCGCTTGCTGCGTGGGGCGAGGCTGCGACGTAGAGTAACAATAGATCTCCCTTGCTTGGGCTGGTTAGAGCGGTCAAGCTGGTCAGATACTTTTTTAGCTCCTCGAAGGCCTTTTGTTGCTGGGGACCCCAATTAAATGGAGCGTTGCTTCTGAGTGTTTCAAAGAAGGGTAACCCTCGCTCTGCGGATCTTGAGATGAATCTGCTAAGTGCTGCTAACCGACCAGTCAGACGCTGAGCTGCTTTCTTGGTCGCCGGAGGTTCCATGTTCATGATGGCATCAATCTTCTCAGGGTTAGCTTCGATTCCTCTGGCTGAAACGATGCAACCTAGCAATTTACCTTCGCTTACGCCAAAAACACATTTTTCTGGGTTTAGTTTCAGTCCGGCGGACCGGAGGTTGCTGAACACCCTCGATAAGTCTGATATGTGGTTTTCTTTTAGTTCACTCTGGACAACTAGGTCGTCGACATAAGCAGAGATAGCGTGTTCATCCTTGAAAACTTCAGAGGTCATGCGAGCGAAGGTTGAGCCTGCATTTTTCAAGCCTTCCGCCATTCTTCGGAAGCAAAAGGTGCCCGAGGGTGTGATAAAACTTGTTTTTTCCTCGTCTTCTTCATGCATCCAAATCTGGTGATAGCCTGAAAAACAATCGAGGAGGGATAGCATTTGGCAACCTGCCGCTCTGTCGACCAGGGCGCTTATGTTTGGGAGAGGGAAGTCATCCTTCGGACAGGCTTTGTTCAAGCAAGTGAAATCCACGCACATTCGCCATTTTTTGTTCTTCTTCTGGACTAGGACCACATTTGAGAGCCAAGTTGGGTATTTGACTGGGCGAATGACGCCTGCGTCCAAGAGCCTTTTTACCTCAGCCTTCGCTGCCTCCTTTCTTTCTTCTGACATCTTGCGAAGCTTTTGTTTGATTGGGCGATAGCCTGTTTTGATGTTCAGGCTATGCTCGATCATTGATCTGTTGACTCCTTTTAGGTCTTCGGCGGACCAAGCGAAGGTGTCGGAATTTTCTCTGAGGAAGGTGACGAGGTTGCCTTCTGATTGAGGGTCTAGATTGGCTGAGATGATCACCTTTCTTTCGGCGTTACCCTCAAAGAGTTGGACTTGTTTGGTTTCCTCCTTTGGCGCTGCCTTCACTCTGTCATTGCAGCCTTCACCCTCGTCGCTGATACCGGGGGTTTGAGTTTTTGACAAGTTGTGTACATTGCGTTGCCCCGGGGCTACGTTCCCTTTAGCTGCCCTTGCAATGTCTTGGTCCCCAAATACTGCGACCACACCCTTCGGAGCGGGAAGCTTCATACATAGGTACGCGGGATGGATGACAACATTGAATGCGTTTGTGACCCCTCGGCCAAAAATGGCATTGTATGGGTAGAACATGTCGACGACATCAAATGTTATGTGCACAGTCCTGCAGTTGATTTGGTCGCCGAAGGTCACGGGCAGAGAAATTTTTTCGATGGCTCTCACTTGTTGACCACCGAAGCCGTATAGGGGGTTGTCAGCAGGTTGCAGAAGGTTCCTGTCAAGCTTCATGCTGTCGAAGGTTGAAGCGAACAAGATGTCAGCGGAGCTTCCTGTATCGACCAGTATTTTGGTGACAGTCCACCCAGCGAGGTTGGTTTCGATCACCATAGCATCTGTGTGAGGGTAATCTCTTAGCTTCATGTCACTGGAATCGAAGGTTATTGGGATGTGAGACCAACGACCGAATCTATGTGGTCCTTCGACGGCCACGTGGTGAACTCGTCTGGCATGTTCCTTCCTCTGCCGTTTGTTACCATGGTCCTCGTTTGAACCTCCGGTGATCGCTAGAATCACACCGAAGGTTGAAGTTGGATTGTTGATGGTCGTTTGGCTCGGGGCTTCGGCTTTGACAGGTTGTGGTGCTGGTAACGCGGGGATTGGCGGTGGTGGTGGCAGAGCGTTGGTGGCTTGGTGGGTTGTTGGAATTTGGTTTTGGGGGGTTGTTGGGTATGTGACTGTGTAAGGTGGGTTTTGGCGTTGTGGGATGGTGGTTGGCTGATAAGAGGTTTGGTTGTAGAGTGGGTGATGAGTGTAAGTGGGTTGTTGCGAAGGTAGGCCGTAGTTTATGGGGGTATAGTGGTATGGGGGATTTGGTGGGTGGAAACTTGGTTTCTTGGTGTGGTTGATGATTCGGGTGTCTGACGAAGCAGCTTTCCTGGATTCCTGGTATTCTTTTCCCTTAGCGAAGCATTCGCATTGCTTTATTGTGTGTCCCTTTCCCATTCCACAGAAGTGACAATACATTTTGGCGGGATCTCGCTGCTGGTTCCGCTGATTCAGCGGAGGTGGCAAACCCTTCGGGGCTTGGTGGCTCGGAGGTTGAGCGTCCCATCTTTGATCGTCGTAATTTGTTGCTTTGTTGATTGCACCGACGTTGCTTTGCTCTTGGCGAAGGTTGCTTTCCCTCGGTTGAGGCCTCGTTTGTGGCTTCTGGTGTGACCTCCGAGCATCGGACTTCGCTCGGAAGTCCATGTCTGCTCTATAGTATCTTTCCATTGTCTCGTGCAATTCTTCGATTGTGTTCGCCGGCTTCCGAGCAAATTTCAAAGAGCACGGGCTGGGGCGAAGGCCGCTGACTGCAGCGAGGATGACAGCCTCGTCGGATATCCCCGGGGTTCTTGCTCTGATTTGAATGAACCTCCGCCAGTAATCCTGAAGTGGTTCGCGCTCTTCTTGTTTGCAGTTAAACAATTCAATGGGGTTTGATGGAGCTGGCGTGATGCCTTTGAAATTTGTGCAAAGCCTGTCCCTGAGGTTGGCCCAGGAATCTACAGTTCCGGGGCGGAGGTTGCTGTACCAGGTTTGCGCGATGTCTCGCAGGATAATGACAAAAGACTTTGCCATTGTTGATTCATCTCCGCCTGCCGCGGCAACTGCTGCTTCGTAGCTCATGATGAATTGACGAGGGTCAGAAAGCCCGTCGTAGCGAGGTAGGTTTTGTGGGTTGTAGCATGGTGGCCAGGGTTGGGTTTGGAGTATTTGGGAGAGTGGAGACTTTGGGTCGTAGGGCATTTGGTGTTGTTGAGGCCTTCGTTGTTGCGAAGGTTTAGCTCTCTCTCATCCGGGTAGGGGTGGCGGAAGTTTGGTGGTGGTGGGGGTGGTGGATGGTGGCGAAGGTTGTCTTGATCCTGCTCATTCCCCTCCTGCAGCGGGGGCATCTCATCATTCCAGCCTTCGGCCTCGGCTTCTGCCGCAGCGAGGGATTCCTCCATTCGGCGAAGCTGCTCTCTGGCTTCATCTGCCCTTTGTCTGATCGAGCGTAATCGGTTATGCCTCTCGAGTTGATCCAGGCGCCTCTTCTTCTCTTGCAGTTCAGCTTCAAGCCTCTCGAGGGCCTCGAGGCCCAACTCCTCCTCATCTCCTTCTTCTCCCTCTCCTGAAGTGTGAGGGTGTGGCTGCGTTGCCACCCGGGCTTGGGGGCTTTGGACCTGAGGTTCCGGGGTAACATTCTCTGCTCCCAAGGGTTGCACAATTTCCTCAGTAGGGGGAACTACCGCCGTCGTCTCTCTAGCGACGCGCTGATCCCTCGCCGAAGGTGCTCTCCTGTTTCCTGCCATTTCAAACTTCGATCCCCACGGACGGCGCCCAACTGTTGGAAGCACGCTTGTCGCTACCTTCGCACTTGTGCAGAGTCGCGGCGAAGGTGACCAAGTGTCGGAAGCAGTAGCGAAGGTAAAGCGAAAAAGGAAAGGTGCTCAATACCCCAAAATCGTGTTTTACACTGTTCACCCCTTGGTATTTATAGGGAATACCAAGGGACGCGGGCCAAATTACAAAAGGGTACAGGAAAGATTCCTCACCTCCACGCAGGGAGGAAGGGCAAAAACGTAAACACACAGCTGAAGTGGAAACCCTAATCGGCCCCTCTCCAATGAGCCGCCACCTGGTTCCGTTCACCTTCGGGAGAGAGGGGCGGAGGTTTTGACCTTCGGTCGTGCTTGCCCTTGGGCCCGCGCTCCTTCACCGTCTGCCGGACCTTCGGCTTTATTTGCCCTCGGGAGTGAAGGCCGAAGGTTTGACCTTCGGCCGTGCTCGCCGGTCCTTTGACTTCGCTTGCTTGAAACTTCGCTTCAAGCGAGGTGGCTTTGTGAGCCAGCGAGGGTTGCCTGCAGTGCGGCTGTCGACTTAGACCTGCATGGGAAGCAACAAGGCGACAAGGGTTGATCCCGTGTCCGAAGGTCAGGGTAACGATCCAGAAGGGGAGAGGGACCTCGCAAGGACACATAGATTTGGCGGGGGTTATTTCTTTGGGCACCAGCTCGAGCGGCGACTCTGCCGAGGGTCCTTTCCCCAACAGCCTTCCTAGATCAAATTAGACATGGTGTCTAGGTTGATTTTTGAGCCGATAGTATGCTATAGTGGATGCTGGATATTTTGTTAGACTAACCCCTGCAGGAAAACTTTCAATAGCAATTTGGAAAAGTCCGGAGATGAACTCACACTGGAGATGAAGAGACACATGAACTTCAACAACTTTGCACAATGAAGACTCGGCTCATTCATCATGGATGAAAGAACTGTGAGTATCAAAGTTTATTTAATTTGTCTTCTACTGCAAGTTATCTTTTGCCTTGAATCATGTTAAAGTGCAGCCAACACATAAAATACTAAGTCTATGCTAAAACAATCCTAAAAACATCTTTTTATTAGCATAGATGCAAAATACATAAGTTATGGATAACAACCCATGCTTCAAATTCTTGCAATCCTTCGGGTATATATATCCACTAACGTTATGCAGAAGAGAGATTTTGTTCATCCATGGTTTGGTCTAAACATTGAAGATCCAAAACCCAAACCATAGACACACAAACCTACTCTCAGATCACAATTGGTGCTAGCCTAGCTTTGAGTCTTGCTTGGGCGCTGATGACAAACAGGATGCAACTTACCTCGTATGAGACAACCTATGCTTGCAATCATCATTGTCCAAGACATAAGACAAGAAGTGGGAAGTTATCCTCTTTTCTAATCAAGAGCTAGCTTGGGAGACAAGATGGTACCACTACAAAAATAGCAAGATCTACAAGTCAAACACATCAACATGTTGTTGGGAGTCCATCTACATCACAAGCCAACCTAGGAGAGATAATTCTGTTGTCTAGATGTGTTAAACAATCAAAGGGAGGAAGGAGAAACCCAACTTCAAATGTATTGATCTCCTACCCACCTGAAGGACCGAAAGTGCAACTAGAAAGCGACTAGAGGGGGGGGTGAATGGGAGCTTTAAATTTCTTTTCAGAAACTTTTCACCACTGTCCTGAGAATCAACCCCTAAGAGCAAACCTAGAGCTTGCAAGTGTCCACGACCCTAGATGTAGGGTGGATGCTTCCAAGAAGCACAGCGAGACACTACACAACTCTAGAAACCCAACGCAAAACCCAGAAATCAAAACCGACAATGGACGAACGAACCGCAGATGAAACAGCGCAGAAACACACTTGACCGGACTCTACCTGCGTCCGGTCAGTGACCACCGGACGCGTCCGGTCTGACAAAACCAGGTTTGGGAGCTTACTGTTTGTGACCGGACTCACTAGTCAAGAGGGTCCGGTCAGTATACCAAGCGTCCTGTCGCAAGAACAAAACTTCGATGAACAGTGGGAGTGTCGAGTCCGGTCAGTGCAGTGTCAAGCGTCTGGTCCAGTTGCAGAAAAACTCAGTAAGCATATTCATCGACCGGACTCAGGACCCAGCGTCCGGTCACCTCGACCCCAGAGTCCGGTCACCCCGATCCTGTGTAGTTCGTCCACTGATTCAACTCAAACTCACCCAAAACGAATCCTCTACGGATCAAACTTGGTGAGAAGAGTCACAAGGATGATAGTGAGCTACTCCTACGAGATCATGGCTCGAACCTATCTCCAAAATGATGAATCGAAGAAAATCGAGGCAAGGGAGACAAAACTTGATTTGAAACAAAAATCGACCGATCTGCTAGCTCGTGAGGTTAGAGGTGAATTCTTTTGGTGGAAAGAAGAGCCTCACGATCTAGAACATCTCTGTTCAAACGGAATTGCAAAAGATGCAACGAACAAAGAGATTGATCACCGGGAAAATCGTGGAGAAAAACAACCCACGAAGAACAACACCAAAACATGAATCACAACCACGAATTTGCAACCGCGTGGCTATCACACGCTACAATAGTGAGATTACGGTCTCACTTCCTCAAAATCTCACGAACACAGAGGTATGATTGTCTTCTCTGTGGATCTCAGTTCGCTACAGCAGGGATGTGGGAGAGCAGGAAACCCTAGTGGAGAATAGCAAATGACTGAGATGGTTTGGGAGGTGGGTGTCTCCCCATACTTATCCTAATTCTAATTCCCACTCTACCCCTAATTATTTACAGAGCGAACCAGCTAAACCCTAAGGTTATTCTGGACCAACTAAGAGTAGATGCTGATCCAACGGCCACACCTGCACAACTGGTAGCATTGCCTCGACGCAACCTCACCGATTGCCGCCACGTGCCGCCACCGCTCTGCTTGTCCTTTTCACGGACTCCGCCCCCTAGTTTTGAGGCCGAAACCGGGAAACCAGGCCTTTAAGTCCTTCCCCCCAGTTTTGAGGCCAAAACCGGGAAACCCGACGTCCGTCGCCTGAGTTTTGTGGCCCAAACTCAGAAACCCGCCAGCGCCCAGGTTTTGAGGCCCAAACCTGGAAATCGTCCTCAGCCCGAGTTTTGTGGCCCAAACTCGGTAAACCCGCAGCACCCAGGTTTTGTGGCCCAAACCTGGAAACCGTCCACCCGATGGTTTTTCTGTGGCTCAACCATCAAACCGACGCCGTAGAGGGGATGCACCGCCCGTGCACCCCGTCCACCGACACATGTCCCCAGGTCCTCGACCCGAGCAACACTGTGCCCCTCAAGTCTTCGCTCGTCGCTGTCCCAGGCTGCCAGCCACCACAGCTGATCCTCAGGCCACCGGTCCTTCGGTCCAAGCCTCACGTCCGCCCTTCACCGCTCCCGGTCCATCGGCACGGCACGTCTCTACTTGACCTTCACCTTGCCCTCGATCATTGTCTCTGTGCTCGACACCTGCACAACACAAGCCAAAGAACATGCGCATCAAACCCGTTGACAAACACTCATCACTCGGGACTCGGCATGCACCCATGTATCCGCAATCTCCCCCTTGATGAGTGCATTGTCAACTACTCACACAAATCATAATGGAAATAGAAGAAGGAAGAAGAAGGAGAGAGAACTCAACCAAATGACCCAAAAGCATAGCAATGCTGAAGAAGGTCAAGTGGAAAGAGCAAGATAACTTGGTCCCCAAAGACATGGGCAACGGCTCGACGCAACCAAGCAAAGCAAAGCTAGCCCTCAAGAAGAGGTAGAACAGGCTCAACACCGCTAGCAGGAAAACTCAGTACCAACTGTTCCCAACTCAGGAACAGAAGAGCTTGATACCAATTGAAAAGCTGAAAAACATCGCTAGTCCCTCAAGAAAGAGGCAAAGGCTCAACACAACTAGCTTAAAAATGCTCCATACCAATTGAAACCTTACGGTCATCAAACAAGCAAACTCCCCCTCAGTGGATCTTATGATTTGAGAGAATTTCTCCCCTTAGTTGAAAATGCACTATCAAGCATATTTCTTCCCCTTACGATTTGACATTTCTCCTCCTTTAAAAAATGCATATGAGTCAAAGATGCAAGTTAGCAGCTTCAGGAATATAGTCAATAGAATGAAAAGATGCTCTATACAGTTCTGAACCGATGACTCAATAACATCCACAACATGCTAGCAAAGGCTCAAACTGATAAGTAAATACGAAATATGAACATATGAGCAAAGTGAGCAGTTTTAGCCAAACGGTATTCACCATCAAAATAGCACTTAGCATGGGTAGACTGGAACTCAAGCAAGTGCTAAACATGTATACAAGGTGAACTACCCCTAGCAAAGTTCAATCATCATGCTATAGAATGAAACATAGACTTATGATTTCAGATTTTAATCGGAGTTGCAGCGGTGAAATTACACAAGTTCGAATATCAGCATGTGATTGTGAGGGGTTGAAAGCTTGTCATTGCCTAACTGTTCAACCGAGTTGAGCCTATGCAATGCAATCAGAAGATTAAAGCATCGGTTTGGGTCATACACTACACGGGTCAAGTTTAACTCAATGTGCAATGAGAAACAGTCTCGATACCGTGATGTGCTGACAAGCAATCCCATCTCGATCTTTTCAATTGACTTAAAACTTGGTTCAAGTTTTATCTCAGAATATGAACATACCAAGCAAGTGAATGACTTAGAACTAGAGACATAGCAACCTAGCATATATGAAAAGCACGAGTGAATTCAACACATCCTACACATGCTAGTTGCATATCTCAATGGTGAACAATTTCAAGTTTTATGTTCATTAAGCAAGTTCACAATTTACAAAAATAGCTCAGCTCACAACATGTATCAGTGATCAGAAGGAGCATAAGCTGTAAGCATCATCATAATGCATCGGAGCATACTAGTTAGAGCATAATCACATTCTAAAGATTATATATATGAAGCTCAGAACGTAAAGATGCATGATGAAAAGCAAAGACTAATCTAAAAAGGAAAACAAGACAAATGAAAAAGAGTCAGTTTATGATACAAGAACCAAAATGTTTCCCCCATCTAAAAGGGAAAACAGACACCAAGCTCATCTCTCAACCGATTAAAGGTTGATTGGTCCAAAGGCTTGGTGAAAATATCAGCCAACTGATGATGAGTATCGACATGGCGAAGGTCGATATCACCCTTCTCAACATGGTCTCGCAGAAAATGAAAGCACACATCAATGTGTTTGGTCTTAGAATGCAGCACGGGGTTCTTAGCAACGCTAATCGCACTCGTGCCATCACAAAGCAAAGGCACACGAGAAAAGCTCAGACCAAAATCACGCAAAGTGGCCATCATCCAAAGCAACTGAGAACAGCAGCTGGCCGCAACAACATATTCAGCCTCTGTGGTAGACTGAGCGACACTAGACTGTTTGCGAGAAGACCAAGATACAAGAGAAGAACCTAAAAACTGACAAGTCCCAGAAGTGGACTTGCGCTCAAGACGACAACCAGCAAAGTCGGCATCAGAAAAACCGCAAAGAGAGAGGGTGGAGGAAGCTGAATACCAAATCCCGAACTCAGGTGTGAAACAAAGGTACCTCATAATGCGCTTGACCGCCTGACGGTGAGAAGTGCGCGGCGACGCCTGAAAGCGCGCACACAGACATACCGCGAACTGAATGTCCGGGCGTGTCACCATCAGGTAGAGCAGCGACCCGATCATGCTTCGGTACTCCTTCTAGTCCACAGCTTCTCCATCCTTGTCCGCATCCAGGGCCGTCGTGGTCGACTTGGGTGTTGGTAAAGGCTTGGCCTCACCCATATCGAACTTCTTCAGCAAGTCTTTGGTGTACTTGCCCTGGTGCACAAACGTTCCCTCTCAGGATTGCTTAATTTGCAATCCGAGAAAGAAAGTTAACTCGCCCATCATACTCATCTCGAACTCTCTGCTCATAAGATCTACAAACTTGGCAACCAAAGCGTGAGAAGAACCACCGAAAATGATATCATCCGTGTAAATCTGGACCAAGAGCGTGTCTTTGCCTTGCTTGAGGAGAAAAAACGTTTTATCCACACATCCCATTTTAAAACCCTTAGCAAGCAAAAAGGTTTTCAACCTATCATACCAGGCTCTAGGGGCTTGTTTCAAACCATATAAAGCTTTGTGGAGTTTAAAAACATGGTTTGGAAACTTGGGATTTTCAAAACCGGGGGGTTGTTCAACATACACCTCTTCTTCTATGTAGCCGTTTAAGAAGGCACTCTTGACATCCATTTGAAAAAGTTTAAACCCTTTGGATGCAGCAAAAGCCAAGAGTATCCTAATAGCCTCCAAACGAGCTATAGGAGCAAAAGTCTCCTCATAGTCTATCCCCTCCTTCTGACTATAAACCATGGCTACAAGTCTGGCCTTGTTTCTCACAATGTGGCCATCCTCTCCTTGTTTATTTTTGAAAACCCATTTTGTCCCAATAGGATTACAGTCTGGAGGTGGAACCAAAACCCAAACCCGATTTCGCTCAAAATTTTCTAACTCCTCATGCATGGAATTGACCCAATCCGGATCCGTCAAAGCGTGTCCAACATCTCGGGGTTCAAAATCAGCAACAAATGCAGAATGAGCAAAGTGAGAGATTTGTTGTGACTTGGACCGAGTGACACGTTCGTCTATGCTGCCGATCATCTGTTGAGGCGGGTGTTGGTGCTGAATGTGTCGTGGCGCCTCCCGAGCTGAAGATACCTCCCCCTCAACAGCAGCTGGCGCCTCCCCGGGTACAAACAGTACAGCCCGAGGTGGCGGATCCCACGGCCCCCAAGTTGAAGAAGAGGGATCGGGGCCGTGAGTCATAGTAGAGGCTGCTCTTGGCGGCACATTAGGTGGAGGAGGTGCTGGATCATCCATCCCTTCAGCACCCTCGTCCTCGTCATCAAAAAGAGGCTCACCAACCTCATGATCACCTGCACGCTCAAAACGAGAAGAAGGACAAACCATGGTCTCGTCGAAGGTGACATCGGATGTCTCCATGATTCGGTTACTATCAAGGTTAAGTACACAATAAGCTCGAGTGTGAGTGCCATAACCCAAAAATACACCGTCAGAAGAACGAGACTCAAATTTGTCCAGGTTGCCTTTCTTAAGTATAAAACAGTGGCAACCAAAAACTCTAAAATAACTCACCTTGGGTTGTCTTCCAAAATGCAACTCATAAGAAGTCTTTTTCAAGAAAGCTCGGAGAAAAATGCGATTGGAAATATAGCATGCAGTGTTCATAGCTTCGGCCCAATATCGCCTAGGAGTCCTATGCTCATCGAGCATCGTCCTGGCCATCTCTACAAGGGTCCGATTCTTCCTCTCTACAACACCATTTGTTGGCGGTGTGTAGGGGGAAGAAAACTGATGCTCCAAACCCAAAGAGTTACAAAACTTCTCAAAAATCAAATTCTTGAATTCGGAACCATTATCACTACGAATAGCTCGCATCGAGTTCATATGGAACTCGTTCTAAAGACGCAAAATCAGGTTGCAAGCAAAAGAGAAAGTCTCAGTCTTCTCAGTCAAAAAAGACCCACGAATATCTCGAAAAATCGTCAACAACAACCAAAACATACCACTTCCCTCCAACCAGGCTCACCCGAGCCGGACCAACAAGGTCCATGTGTAAAAGCTCTCCAGGGCGCTTAGTCATGACCTGAGTCACTGGATGGAGGGGAGCGGCAATCATCTTTCCATGTCTACAAGAATGGCAAACAAAGTCCTTCTCCATGGACAACTTGGGCAATCCTCGGATTAGGCCAAGTGAGCTAAGTCTTGCAAGGAAGTCGAAGCTCAGGTGACCGAGTCTCCTATGCCACTTCCAAAGATTAGAGGAGGAAGGACCAGCCACAAGACAGCGAGAAAATCCAAACGACTCCGAGAAATTCGCACGAAAGACTTTCCCAAAGGGCGAAATCAAACATACAAGATTGCCCTGAGGATCTAAAATACGACTGAGATTCGGTTTAAAACGAATCTCATAGTCATCATCAAAAAGTTGTGAAACAGAAAGAAGGTTAAAATGCAAGTTAGAAACAAGAGCAACATCACGCAACACAAAGTGCTCATTAACTCGCACCGACCCACGAGACAACACTTTACCTTTACTATTGTCGCCGAAGGTGATAAATTCCTTCCCGGCAACAGGACTAAGACTGGAGAACCACTTGGCGTTTCCAGTCATATGCCTCGAGCAACCAGAATCCACCAACCAAATATCCTCCAATCGTTTTACCTACATCAATAAAAAGACATAGGGTGAGCATACGGTCCAACACTGGGGTTAGTGAAGTAGGAAGAGTACCAGTGTTGGGTCGGCTGCTCAAAAGAACGGTTTGTAAAAAAACCATTCCTAGCACGCCTACGGGGAAAGCGATCACCACACACAGGAAAATGTGGTCCGCTAAGGAAAGAGCGTCCATCGCGATACTCAAAACGCGATGGAGGGTAACGCTCGACAAAGACACCGCCACGGGTTCCATATCCTGCAAAGTCAGGACCCCGCCGGGCAACACCTCCTTGACGCCTAGGACCTTGAGGCACTGTACCTCTAGGCCTAGTAGCTCTCCTCTAAACATGCGGCACATGTACATCATGGAAAGGATGGTACATGTCCGCATTGTTCATCTCCCTGGCACGGCGCTCCTCTCTCTTGCGCCGAAAGCAAAACTCACTCAAGTGTCCATCTCTCCCACAGTGCTCACAATGGTACCTCACCGCTCTCATAGGGGGTTGTTGGTACTCACGGTAGTGGGTGTGGATCACTTTGCCCTTCTGTGGCATAAGCTCCTCTTGGATAGGTGGCATTGTATCAAGCTTATTTTTCAGGTGGTTGGGTTTGGGATGCCACACTTGTTTCTTGGGTGGAGCTCTCGGAGGTTCCTCATACACTCCGTCCTTGGTGTTAGGCTTGAGAGGCTCTTTTGGTGGAATCTTGGTAAGCTTAGGAGTAGTGGTGGAGCTGGGCTTCTCACTCGGATTCAAACCACTTGACTCTCCAATCTTGCCAAAAGAAGAAGCATCAACGCCCTGAGCAAAACCTACACCAGGACCTCCAGCAGCACGTTTGAATTGGGAGATCATCATCTCGAGCTGCGGCTCACCACAAGACACCCATGACAAGATGGTTCGAAGGTATGTGTTTTCATCGGTTTGCATCTTGTCATGCTTCACATTCACAATCTCCATCTCCAAACCCTCACACAAAGCGCACCTAGACACACAAGTGCTACCCGAGCTGGCCTTCTCAAGAGACTCAATCTTGGCATTCTTCTCTGCCAACTCGGATTGCAAGCCTGCACAAGACTTGCACGCACCCAACAACACGGGTCTAGCCCGGAGCTCATCCACCTCTCCGACCAAAGCAGCATACTTACCTCTCAAAGTGAGAAGGTCAGTCATGTGCTTGGTGCACATCTCACACTCACTCTCCTCAGAAACAACCACAGTGGACCTAGCAAACTCAAGCTCCCTCACTGTGTCCTCCCACTTCTGCCTAAACTCCTTCCTCTCTCTAGCTGCACGCCTAAGCATCTTATCTTGACTAAGCAAAGCGGCAGTAAGCTTTTCTACTTCAACAGAGAGTTCCTCAGGAGTCTGAGATACCTGTGAGGAGTTGTCGTCGTCGTCGTTCTGAGGGATCTCCAGCTTGCCATCGACCTCATCACCAAGGGCCATGGTGCAGAAGCCCTCGTCGTCGGCGAAGAAGCAGAGGCCATTCAGCTTATCCTCGATCCTCTTCCTCTTCTCGGACTCGTCATCGCTCGAAGGTGTGGAGTCGTCATCCGAGTCGTCGACGTCGCTGAGCGTGGCGAAGAAAGCACGCTGCTCAGCCTAGGCCTTCTCCAAGTACTTCTTCTTGATGTACTCCTTGTTGAAGCCGCCTTTCCGCTTCTGCTTTGCGGGGACGTACTTCTCCTTGCGCTTGCCGGAGTCATACTTGTGCCCATGATCTCCCTTCCTAAATGCTTGCTTGTTCTTCTTGGGACAGTTGGCGATGAAGTGGTCGGGGTTGCCGCACTCAAAGCATCCTGAGCGTCCTCCTCCGCTGCGATGGTTCATGCGGTTGTTGTGGAACCGCGAGAACCGGTTGGCGAGCAGTGCCAACTCGTCATCCCCCAAGAACTCCAGCTGCTCCTCTGTGACAGAAAGAAGTGAAGAGAGTGCAAATCCTCCAGAGGAGTTAGCAGAAGAGCTAGAAACCAAAGCCATCGTCGGGCCAGAAGGATTTTCATAAGAAGCCCTAGACATGGCGTCAATCTCACTAGACTTGAGCTTACTAAAGAGCTCGTCACATGTGAGGGTCTCATAGTTAGATGATTCGATGATCACCTGGACCTTTGAGTCCCACACCAACCGATCGAGAGTATGCAGAAGCTTCAAAGCTCTCTCATAATCATCGAAAGACAACAGCTCCTTGTTCGCTCTCATCTTATTGACAATCACCTGAAAGCGAGCGAATAAACTTTCTATGCTCTCGCCAGGCATGTGTCTAAAGTTCTCATACTCCCGCTTGTGCGACTCGTAGAGACGGGATTTGACTTGAGTGGTTCCCTCATGAAAGCGCATGAGGGTCGCCCAAATCTCACGAGCCATGGGGAGGTGAGAAACGCGATCAAACTCGGACATGCTTAAATAGGAGAAAAAAGCGTTACGCGCTCGGCTATTGGCATCGTGCTCATCGATCTGAAGCTGAGTAGCACGTGCAGCCAAGACAACGTAATCGGCCTTGTTGCAAATCTCCCAAACAGAAGATCTCATGCTCTAGAGATAGGCCGACATACGTATCTTCCAATATGCATAGTTCGTCCCATCGAAAACGGCGGTTTGCCCACTCCGCGATCCATGTCACCTTCTGTGGATCTGGAACTGGCTAAGGTCGAAGATCCTTAACCCGCTCCGATACCAATTGAAGGACCGAAAGTGCAACCTGAAAGCGACCAGAGAGGGGGTGAATGGGAGATTTAAATTTCTTTTCAGAAACTTGTCACCACTGTCCCGAGAATCAACCCCTAAGAGCAAACCTAGAGCTTGCGAGTGTCCACGACCCTAGATGTAGGGTGGATGCTTCCAAGAAGCACAGCGAGACACTACACAACTCTAGAAACCCAACGCAAAACCCAGAAATCAAAACTGACAACGGACGAACGAACTGCAGATGAAATAGCGCAAAAACACACTTGACCGGACTCTGCCTCTGTCCGGTCAGTGACCACCGGACGCGTCCGGTCTGACAAAATCAGGTTTGGGAGCTTATTGTTTGTGACTGGACTCACTAGTCAAGAGGGTCCAGACAGTATACCAAGCGTCCGGTCACAAGAACAAAACTTCGATGAACAGTGGGAGTGTCGAGTCCGGTCAGTGCAGTGTCAAGCGTCTGGTCCAGTTGCAGAAAAACTCAGTAAGCATATTCATCGACCGGACTTAGGACCCAGCGTCCGGTCAGCTCGACCCCAGCGTTCGGTCACCCTGATCCTGTGCAGTCCGTCCACCGATTCAACTCAAACTCAGCCAAAACGAATCCTCTACGGATCAAACTTGGTGAGAAGAGTCACAAGGATGATAGTGAGCTACTCCTACGAGATCATGGCTCGAACCTATCTCCAAAATGATGAATCGAAGAAAATCGAGGCAAGGGAGAAAAAACTTGATTTGAAACAAAAATCGACCGATCTGCTAGCTCGTGAGGTTAGAGGTGAATTCCTTTGGTGGAAAGAAGAGCCTCACGATCTAGAACATCTCTGTTCAAACGGAATCGCAAAAGATGCAACCAACAAAGAGATCGATCACCGGGAAAATCGTGGAGAAAAACAACCCGCGAAGAACAACACCAAAACGAGAATCACAACCACGAATTTGCAACCGTGTGGCTATCACACGCTACAAAAGTGAGATTACGGTCTCACTTCCTCAAAATCTCACGAACACAGAGGTATGATTGTCTTCTCTGTGGATCTCAGTTCGCTACAGCAGGGATGCGGGAGAGCAGGAAACCCTAGTGGAGAATAGCAAATGACTGAGATGGTTTGGGAGGTGGGTGTCTCCCCCTACTTATCCTAATTCTAATTCTCACTCTACCCCTAATTATTTACAGAGCAAACCAGCTAAACCCTAAGGTTATTCGGAACCAACTCGAAGTAGATGCTGATCCGACGGCCACGCCCGCACAACTGGTAGCGTTGCCTCGACGCAACCTCACCTATTGCTGCCACGTGCCGCCACCGCTCTGCTTGTCCTTTTCACAGACTCCGCCCACCGGTTTTGAGGCCGAAACCGGGAAACCATGCCTTCAAGTCCTTCCCCCCAGTTTTGAGGCCAAAACCGGGAAACCGAACGTCCGTCGCCTGAGTTTTGTGGCCTAAACTCAGAAACCCGCCAGCGCCCAGGTTTTGAGGCCCAAACCTGGAAATCATCCTCAGCCCGAGTTTTGTGGCCCAAACTCGGTAAACCCGCAGCACCCAGGTTTTGTGGCCCAAACCTGGAAACCGTCCACCCGATGGTTTTTCTGTGGCTCAACCATCAAACCGACGCCGTAGAGGGGATGCACCGCCCGTGCACCCCGTCCACCGACACGTATCCCCAAGTCCTCGACCCGAGCAACACCATGCCCCGCAAGTCTTCGCTCGTCGCTGTCCCAGGCTGCCAGCCACCACAGCTGATCCTCAGGCCACCGGTCCCTCGGTCCAAGCCTCACGTCCGCCCTTCACCGCTCCCGGTCCGTCGGCACGGCACGTCTCTACTTGACCTTCACCTTGCCCTCGATCATTGTCTCTGTGCTCGACACCTACACAACACAAGCCAAAGAACATGCGCATCAAACCCGTTGACAATCACTCATCACTCGAGACTCGGCATACACCCATGTATCCGCACCACCACTTTGATCAATACAAACCACTAGATGCTATCCCAGTCAAGAAGAAGAATATGATCCACCACTCATTCTTGGAAGATCGTTGTTGAACACCATCAATGTTATCATCTTTGTCGGACCTGGAGAAGTCAACTTTTGGATCTTTCGTTGCATCTTCAACATCTACGTCACTTATGGGCAGCCAAAGGGAACCAATAGAAGACGTCGAAGGGAGAACCAACTGCCAATAATTGAGGAGGGCATCATGAAGGATGAAGGCACTGCACCACAAGAGTTAAAAGATGGAGAGATAGTACCTGAGCCAGCAAATCAAGAAGAACAGTCGATAAGATCTCCATCATCTAGACACTGTTGAGAGGACAAATCTCAGTTGTGACATTACAAGACAAAAGACTATCATAGAGGCACTCGAGTAGCAACTCTAATTTCAAGTCTCTTATCAACCCAATAATTAAAGGGAAAATAAGAAAGGTTGACAAGAGAAGAGAGAGGATCCTAGGCAGCATACTCAAGGAACAATGCGCCTTCACTGATAAGTCGACACAAGAGAACGAAGATCGATACCTCTAAAGATGATTCCGCTGTGATCTTCCTCCTCTCAATCACACTGTGAGACAAACAAGAGAAGACAAGTCATTCATAAACAACAACCAACTAGACAAGAGGAGCTTCCACAAGGTGGTTCAGCACAATCACTTTCCAATGACAAAGTAACATTTCAAGGTAAGTAACCATCACTTTAAAAGCTTCTTCTTGATTCTAGTATGAACATAAATAAAGAACTAAACATGTTTAAGTTGCACCTCACTTGATCCAACCTAATCAACTCAACATGTGCAGTCCTTTGATCTTTGTTTCTAGCTTTACTCTCTTGAATCTCACTATCTTAACTAAATGAGCTAAAATGTTGTGCATCTAACATTTGGAAGATGATATATCTCAATTATGAAAAGATCAACACTTTATGCATAGATTATCCTTCCTTGGGTTAAGTAATCTGATCTGTTAAATAATTTAAGATGCTACTTTCATGCTCATCTTCTGATCCTATCACTCATGTTAAGATTAAATAGAACACATAAACAACAAGTTTATCTTGTGCAATGTGCCTAGGTTAGAGAAGAATGAACAAAACTTTTGGTTCTGTTGGTGTTTTTCCACCAACAGAGCCCATGCACTTGATCTCTACCTTGTCTTTATGAGTAGGACACACTCTTGAGCAAAACATGGAGAAGTTTGTCACTCCCAAATTCTACAAAGTAAAGGTCCTAGATCTACAAGAACATGCACACTGAGCAAGATGCTGCCAGCTTCCATAATTAACGCTTCATTTCAAACTGCTGGGCAAACGAAGAACAAGAGTGACACCATATCAAGAGGCACAAACAAGAAGGAATGATGGAAGACGTCGTAGTCATAATTTGAGGTCATAAAGTCCCCACAGATTTGTTGATCCTTGACATGGGAGAAGACAATGATGTCCACCTCATCCTAGGAAGATCATTCCTCTACACTACAAGTACAATCATCTACAAGAGGAAATCCATTTTCACTTTCCTGGAGAAAAGGTACGATGCTACTTCATCAACTACATACCCAATGAAGTACCCAAGAAGAACAGAAGTGAAAGACGCCGCTCTCAACGCCAAAGAAGACAAGCTATCAAAAATAGAGAGGCCAATCGCGAAGAAGAAGCTATCAGCACTGTCCCAGAAAAGAAAGGAGAGAAACCTCAAGACAGTGAACCACAGGAAGTGAAGACTCATACCAAGAAAGTATGGAAGAAAATATCTGCACCTAAGAGGTACAATCAATAACAACTTTCCAAATGTCTGACATACCTTGGGAGGTTTGAACCAAGGGAAGGTCCGGTTCGTCAGACCTAAATATCCGAACCTTCGCCAAAAGGTAAAAAATTGGTAGTTATCCTCATATTTATTTTCCTGCATTTTTCTGCATATTTAATCCATAATCACTTCTTGCATCATCATATTTAATTCACAAACATTTTTATTTCTGCATTGCATTAGAAAACAAAATAAAAATAATTTATTTATTGCATTTCATCGTGAACTATGAAGCCCCATGTGAATAATTCTATGGTGTGTAAAAAACCCACAAGGAATGTTCATTGTGGTGGCATAAAAATAATAAAAATAAATATGCATACATTCATCCTGTTGTATTTTTCTCTTGCATCGTAAAAATATTAAAATACAAAAATATTGAGAAAAGAGATCTTACTAAAATTCTAGACAGCTAAGGCTTGAGTGGCCAACCACTAATGCTTAATCTGTTCCACAAGTTTTGTTGTCTATTTGAGTTTCACAGGATTTGAAAGGCCAACAAAAGCTGATGAACAAGTGAATGCTCCATCCACTGTTGGAGCATTGTCTTAACAAACATCAATCAAAGCTCTAATAGAGGAAGGACTTATCTACTGTCAGTCTGCTACATTGCAAGATCGAACGACTACGCCAATATTTAGCTTGGGGGAAGGCACCCCCATGTATCCATGTAAGTATCTTTATCCTCTTAAGTTTTTCATTCTATAAACAAATTCAAAATAAAAAAAATATGTGAGCACATGAAGGCTCACCCTTAAAAATAAAAGAACAAAAATATGTGGGCACATGAAGGCTCGCCATTAATTAAAAAAGAGACAAAAATATATGAGCACATGAAGGCTCAACGTTATTAAGGGAACTAGCTTGGGGAAGACGCACCCCCGTTATCTTTGCGATTCAGGTATGTCTTTATTATTATTACTACTACTATTATTATTAGCTTATATGTTGGGGGAAAGGACCCTCGACAGAAGCGCCGCCCGAACTGGTGCTCAAAATCAGCCCTCGCGTAACGCCTGGCGTGCTTGCGGGGTCTCTCTACCATCGGAGGCCACTACCCTGACCCCCGAATGCGGGATCAACCCTCGCTCTCTTGCTGTGTTCCTGTGCAGGTCTGAGGCGATGGGCGCACAGCAGGAAACCTTCGCTGACCGTCGACACCACCTTCGCTTGGAGCGAGGGTCCAGGCAAGCAGCAAGCGTGTTCACTTGCCTCTCCCGGGAGGCAAGTGCAGCCGGAGGTGAGCGCGGCCGAAGGTCAAGACCGCCGCACCTCTCCCCGAAGGTGAACAGGGGGCCAGGTGGCGGCGCGCCGGGGTGTGACCGATTAGGGTTTCCGCTCGAGCTGTGTGTTTACGTTTCTGCCCTTCCTCCCTGCGCGGAGGCGAGGAATCTTTGCTGTACCCTTTTGTAATTTGGCCCGTACCCCTTGGCATTCCCTATAAATACCAAGGGGATGAACAGTGTAAACCACGACTTTTTGGGAATTCGAGCACTTTCCACTTCCGTTTCACCTTCGCTACCGCATCCGACGCTTGGTCACCTTCGCTCCTCCCCCTGCACAAGTGCGGAGGTTGGGCAAGTGTGCTCCCAACAGTTTGGTGCCGTCCGTGGGGAAGCTAAGTCTGAAATGGCGGGAAACAGGAGAGCACCTTCGGCGAGGGACCAGCGCGTTGCTAGAGAGGCGGCAGCGGTGGTCCCGCCTGCTGAGGAAATTGCACAACCCTCGGGAGGAGAAAATGTCACCCCGGAACCCCAATCCCTGGGCCCCCAGGCCCGAGTGGCGACACAGCCGCACCCACACACTTCGGGAGAAGGAGAAGGGGAAGAAGAAGAGGTGGGCCTCGAGGCCCTTGAAAGGCTCGAGGCTGAGCTGCAAGAGAAGAAGAGGCGCCTGGAACAGCTTGAGAGGCACAACCGACTGCGCTCAATCAGACAGAGGGCAGACGAGGCCAGGGAGCAGCTTCGCCGCATGGAGGAGTCCCTCGCCGCGGCAGAAGCCGAAGCCGAGGGCTGGAACAATGAGGAGATACCCCCGTTGCGAGAGGGGAATGAGGAGCCAAACCAAGACAACCTTCGTCACCACCCACCACCCCCACCACCACCAGTACACCCAGAGCCATATCTTGTGAGACACCCAAACCTCCGCCAACTCTACCCAGATGAGAGAGAGCAAAACCTTCGCATTCAGCGAAGGCATCAACAACACCAAATGCCATACGATCCAAAGTCACCACTCTCCCAAACACTCCAAACCCAGCCCTGGCCACCTTGCTATAATCCACAAAACCTACCTCGCTATGATGGACTTTCCGACCCTCGCCAGTTCATCATGAGCTATGAAGCAGCGGTTGCCGCAGCAGGCGGTGACGAATCAACAATGGCCAAATCCTTTGTCATCATTCTGCGAGACATCGCACAAACTTGGTACAGCAACCTTCGCCCCGGAACTGTGGATTCCTGGGCCTGCCTCAGAGACAAGCTGTGTACAAACTTCAAGGGCATCACTCCAGCCCCGTTAAACCCCATCGAGCTATTCAACTGCAAGCAAGAGGAACGCGAGCCGCTCCAAGATTACTGGCGAAGGTTCATTCAAATCAGAGCGAGGACCCCTGGGATATCTGACGAGGCTGTCATCCTCGCTGCAGTCAGTGGTCTGCGCCCAGGACCATGCTCCTCAAAATTTGCCAGAAAACCGGCAAACTCGATCGAGGAGTTGCATGAAACAATGGAAAGATACTGTAGAGCTGATATGGATTTCAGAGCAAAGTCCGACGCTCGGAGGTCTCAGCAGAGGCCACAGCCGAGGCCTCAACCGAGAGAAAGCAACCCTCGCCAAGAGCAAAGCAACGTTGGTGCGATCAACAAAGCAACAAGCTATGAACATCAAACACGGGACGCTCATCACCCGAGCAGCCAAGCCCCGCAGGCTTTGCCACCTCCGCCGAACCAGCGCTACCAGCAGCGAGATCCTGCCAAAATGTATTGTCACTTCTGCGGAATGGGAAAGGGGCACACAACAAAGCAATGCGAATGCTTCGCCAAAGGAAAAGAATTCCAGGAATCCGGGAAACCTGCCATGTCAGACCCCCGAACCATAAACCACACAAGGAAACCAAGCTTCCACCCACCAAACCCAACATACCACTATACCCCCATAAACTACGGCCTACCTTCGCAACAACCCCCCTACAACCACCACCCACTCTACAACCAAACCCATTATCAGCCAACCACCACCCCACAACGCCAAAACCCACCTTACACAGTCACATACCCAGCTACCCCGCAAAACCAAATTCCAACAACCCACCAAGCCACCAGCGCTCTGCCACCACCACCGCCGATCCCCGCGTTACCAGCACCACAACCTGTGAAAGCCGAAGGCTCGAACCAAACAACCATCAACAATCCAACATCGACCTTCGGCGTCATTCTAGCTATCACCGGAGGCTCAAACGAAGACCATGGCAACAAACGGCAGAGGAAGGAACATGCCAGACGCGTTCACCACGTGGCCGTCGAAGGACCACATAAATTCGGTCGCTGGTCTCACATCCCCATAACCTTCGATTCCAGTGACATGAAGCTAAGAGATTACCCTCACACAGATGCCATGGTGATCGAAACCAACCTCGCTGGGTGGACCGTCACCAAAATACTGGTCGATACTGGAAGCTCCGCTGACATCTTGTTCGCTTCAACCTTCGACAGCATGAAGCTTGACAGAAATCTTCTGCAACCGGCCGACAACCCCCTATACGGTTTCGGTGGTCAACAAGTAAGAGCCGTCGGGAAAATTTCTCTGCCCGTAACCTTCGGCGACCAAATCAACTGCAGGACGGAACACATAACATTCGATGTCGTCGACATGTTCTACCCATACAATGCCATTTTTGGCCGAGGGGTCACAAACGCGTTCAATGCGGTCATCCATCCCGCCTACCTATGCATGAAACTTCCCGCGCCGAAGGGTGTCGTCGCGGTATTCGGGGACCAGGACATTGCAAGGACAGCTGAAGGGAACGTCGCTCCGGGGCAACGCAATGTACATAATTTGTCAAAACCTCAAACCCCCGGTATCAGCGTCGAAGGCGAGGCCTGCAATGACAGAGTGAAGGCGGCGCCAAAGGACGAAACCAAACAAGTCCAACTCTTCGAGGGTAATGGAGAAAGAAAGGTGATCATCTCAGCCAATCTAGACCCTCGATCAGAAGGCAACCTCGTCACCTTCCTCAGAGAAAATTCCGACACCTTCGCTTGGTCCGCCGAAGACCTAAAAGGAGTCAACAGATCAATGATCGAGCATAGCCTGAACATCAAGACAGGTTATCGCCCAATCAAACAAAAGCTTCGCAAGATGTCAGAAGAAAGAAAGGAGGCAGCGAAGGCTGAGGTAAAAAGGCTTCTGGACGCAGGCGTCATTCGCCCAGTCAAATACCCAACTTGGCTCTCAAATGTGGTCCTAGTCCAAAAGAAGAATAAAAAATGGCGAATGTGCGTCGATTTCACTTGCTTGAACAAAGCCTGTCCGAAGGATGACTTCCCCCTCCCAAACATAAGCACCCTGGTCGACAGAGCGGCAGGCTGCCAAATGCTATCCCTCCTCGATTGCTTCTCAGGCTATCACCAAATCTGGATGAACGAAGAAGACGAAGAAAAAACAAGCTTTATCACACCCTCGGGCACTTTTTGCTTCCGAAGAATGGCAGAAGGTTTGAAAAATGCAGGCTCAACCTTCGCTCGCATGACCTCCGAAGTTTTCAAGGATGAGCATGCAGTCTCCGCCTATGTCGACGACCTAGTCGTTCAAAGCGAACTAAAAGAGAACCACATTCCAGACCTATCGAGGGTATTCAGCAACCTCCGGTACGCCGGACTGAAACTAAACCCAGAAAAATGTGTTTTCGGGGTAAGCGAAGGCAAGTTGCTAGGTTGCATCGTCTCAGCCAGAGGAATCGAGGCCAACCCTGAGAAGATTGATGCCATCATGAACATGGAACCTCCGACGACCAAGAAAGCAGCTCAGCGTCTGACTGGTCGTTTGGCAGCACTTAGCAGATTCATCTCAAGATCCGCAGAGCGAGGGTTACCATTTTTCGAAACACTCAGAAGCAATGCTCCTTTCCACTGGGGCCCCCAGCAGCAAAAGGCCTTCGAGGAGCTGAAAAAATATCTGACCAGCTTGACTGCCTTAACCAGCCCAAGCAGGGGAGACTTGTTGTTACTCTACGTCGCAGCTTCGCCACACGCTGCAAGCGCAGTCCTCATCAAGGAGCTCCACGAAAACAACAAAACCAGACAAGCCCCAATTTACTATGTTTCAGAAACCCTCGAAGGCCCAAAGAGAAATTATTCGGAGCTTGAGAAAATAGCATACGCCGTCGTCATGGCATCAAGAAAGCTCAAGCACTATTTCCAGGCTCACGAGATACATGTACCTTCGACGTACCCTCTCGAGAGCATTTTCAAAAATAACGAAGCCGTTGGAAGAATAGCAAAATGGGCAGTCGAGCTTAATAGTTATGCTGTAACCTTCGTTGGCAGAACAGCGATCAAATCACAGGTGCTGGCTGATTTCATAGCAGAATGGACACCCGACCCTCGCCCCGGCGAGCTGCAGCAGGACCAGTTTTGGATCGTTTACGTCGACGGGGCCTGGGGCGCAGCTGGAGCCGGTGCCTCGGCTATTCTAATCTCGCCCTCCGGGTCGAAGCTGAGATACGCACGAAGGCTGGACTTCAAATGCACAAACAACTCCGCTGAATATGAGGCTGTGATTCTGGCACTTTCAAGGTTGCGTTCATTATCAGTCCGAAGGGCACTCATCAACACAGACTCTCAAGTCATTGCGGGGCATATTGAAAAGAACTACAAAGCAAAAGATCCAGAGCTTCAAAAGTATTTTCAATATGTACGAAGGTTAGAATCCTTTTTCCTCGGCATAACCGTAAAAGCAATATCGAGGACTGAAAACAGCGAAGCAGATTGCTTAGCCAAAGCAGCCGCGCAGCAGCTACAGCTCCCTCCGGACGTGTTCTACGAGGTTTCCACTCAGTCAGCCTTCGAAGCTTCCGAGATCAGCATCAAGCTGATCAACACAATTCAGTGCGAGGATTGGAGAGCACCTATCATGGCCTACATCAAAGGACTCCATGAACCCAGCTCCAAAGAGGAAGAGAACAGACTAAAGCAAAGAGTGCGAGGGTACAAGATTATGGATAACACCTTGCTCAAAGCTTCGGTAACCTCACCTTGGCTCAAGTGCGTGTCACAATCCGAAGGTACCGACATTCTCAAACTCATCCACGAAGGTATATGCGGTTCACACAATGGCCCAAGAGCATTAGTAGGAAAGGCTTTCCGGCAAGGTTTCTACTGGCCAACTGCGCTGAGAGACGCTGAAACCATCGTCAAGAAGTGCGAAGGTTGTCAACTGACACCAAAAAACCAAAACACCCCAGGGGCCCCCACAACCCTCATACGCCCAACCTGGCCCCTACAAAGGTGGGCAATGGATCTCGTGGGCCCATTACCGACGGCCCCGGGGAACCTTCGCTACGCGGTGGTAGCCGTGGAATATTTCACCAAATGGACCGAAACAAGACCGCTGTCCTCCATAACATCCCTCGCAGTAAAAAGGTTTTTCTGGCAGCAGATAGTTTGTCGCTTCGGAGTCCCCCAACATCTGACCGTCGACAATGGCGCCCAGTTTGACAGCGAGGTTTTCAAAGAGTTCTGCGCACAAATCGGAACAATTCTATGCTTCGCCTCAGTCCGACACCCGCAGTCCAACGGCCTAGTCGAAAGAGCCAACGCAACAATCTTCCAATCCATATCCAAAAAATTGCAAGGCAGACCCAAAGGCAAATGGGCAGACGAGCTAACTGCAGTCACCTGGTCTCACAATACCTCCGAATGCAGAGCAACCAAGTTCACACCCTTCAAACTTTTGTTTGGCGAAGAAGCCGTGTTACCAGAGGAGCTAAAATTCATCTCACCAAGAACAACCCTCGCAAGTGATGAGCCAGCCATACTAACCGACAAGGACTTGCTAGAAGAAACAAGATGCAGCGCAGTTCACAACCTTCGCAAATATCAGGAAGAGACCAAGAAGTGGAGAGATAAAAAGGTCAGAATCAAGAACCTGCAGAAGGGTGACCTCGTCCTCATCCGTAAACAAAACGCAAGCATGGCGGGAAAGTTCCAGCCTAAGTGGACAGGCCCGTTCCTGATCGCAGAATGCAATCGCCCAGGCTCTTTCCACCTCTCCGACAGCGAAGGTAACATACTACCACACACCTGGAACATCGACGACCTTCGCAAATTCTACCCATAGCGGAGCCTTAGCGAGCCCTCGCGTTATGTAATTTTTGATACTTTTCATGTTATCTACTCATGTATTCAACAAAAACAGGAGCTGCACTCTTTTTCCTTACGAAGGGGCGTAAGGTTTTTTAACGAGGCAGCATCCAAAGCATTAATACGGGCTACAACCCCCAAAAAAGTAAAATCTCTAACCCTCTACGCCCAAACATCGAAAAAGCGGATCTCTTTCAAGAGCGCTACATTCGATGGAAGCCCGCTAAGATTGCTTCGAAAAACATTCCTTTTCTTTTCAAAGCAAACCCACCTCCGCCTAAGATAAGGGGAGGAAAGTCGAGCACCCTGGCACAATCGACAGGGGCTCGCAAAAGCAAACTCACCTCCGCCTAAGATAAGGGGAGGAAAGTCGAGCACCCTGGCACAAACGACAGGGGCTCGCAAAAGCAGACCCACCTCCGCCTAAGATAAGGGGAGGAAAGTCGAGCACCCTGGCACAATCGACAGGGGCTCGCAAAAGCAAACTCACCTCCGCCTAAGATAAGGGGAGGAAAGTCGAGCACCCTGGCACAAACGACAGGGGCTCGCAAAAGCAGACCCACCTCCGCCTAAGATAAGGGGAGGAAAGTCGAGCACCCTGGCACAAACGACAGGGGCTCGCAAAAGCAAACCCACCTCCGCCTAAGATAAGGGGAGGAAAGTCGAGCACCCTGGCACAAACGACAGGGGCTCGCAAAAGCAAACCCACCTCCGCCTAAGATAAGGGGAGGAAAGTCGAGCACCCTGGCACAAACGACAGGGGCTCGCAAAAGCAAACCCACCTCCGCCTAAGATAAGGGGAGGAAAGTCGAGCACCCTGGCACAAACGACAGGGGCTCGCAAAAGCAAACCCACCTCCGCCTAAGATAAGGGGAGGAAAGTCGAGCACCCTGGCACAAACGACAGGGGCTCGCAAAAGCAAACTCACCTCCGCCTATGATAAGGGGAGGAAAGTCGAGCACCCCGCCACTTTCTCCGTCTCGCCCGAGCCCTCCAAGCCAGGCCTCGGCGCGGGCCCCACTTTCTCCGTCCCGCCCGAGCCCTCCAAGCCAGGCCTCGGCGCATCAACGCGATCAAAAAGAAGTGCGCGAGCCTCGCTAAAAGAAAAAGGGGGCGTCGCTGTTTTTTTTTTTTTTTTTTTTCAAAACAAGCGTACACGAGCAAGTGCGCGAGCCTCGCTAAAAGAAAAAGGGGACGTCGCTGTTTTTTCAAAACAAGCGTACACGAGCAAGTGCGCGAGCCTCGCTAAAAGAAAAAGGGGACGTCGCTGTTTTTTCAAAACAAGCGTACACGAGCAAGTGCGCGAGCCTCGCTAAAAGAAAAAGGGGACGTCGCTGTTTTTTCAAAACAAGCGTACACGAGCAAGTGCGCGAGCCTCGCTAAAAGAAAAAGGGGACGTCGCTGTTTTTTCAAAACAAGCGTACACGAGCAAGTGCGCGAGCCTCGCTAAAACCCATACGCTTTTCTCATACCGTTACAAAACAATGTTACAACAACAAACATGTCCCAAAATAAAAAATCTTTACAAGGGACCACCGCTCCCCTCAATTAACTCCAAATCATCCAAACCTTCGGCCTCCATCTCAGCCCCCTCCTCCACTGGAACCAGGGGTCCCCACAACAAAGGAGCTGCAGGGACAATTGGCAGCTCCCCGGGCAAAACCCTCGCCCTATACATGTACCTATGCCTCGTCACAGCTTCCGAAGGTTCCTCCTTCGGGATCACAAGCGCCCCATCCGAACCAATTTCAAGCTCCCTTCGACCGAACAAATATTCCAAAGCCGTGTTCTCGTCAATATCATCATCACCGACAGCTTGCGAAGTCGACGAAGACCCAAACAAATAACGATCGGCTTGGCGGTCTGTATAGTCTGTCTCGCGCCAAAATCGACTCGACCTGCTATTCTTTAAATCATATCTCCGCACCTTCGACCACCAAAAACGTTCAAAGGAAAGCGAAGGATATTTAAATCTAGCGCGAGCCCATGATTCACCAGTTATAAAAACATCTTGGTAGTTCAACATCAGCGGGGTCACGTCGAACACGTCTAGCACGGTTCCGTCAGGAACCTGCATGTTGCACAAAAATACGAGATGTCTCAGCCTCGCCAAGTCTTTACAAACAACCATAGTATCTACAAAAAGGCCTCCCTCGCCCCAACAAACCCAGGCATCACACCTGCCCAGCTTCCCCACGATTGATGTCCACACCCTCGCCAGCGGTGGCAGTCGAGGTCCCAGCCGACGCCTCCTCCGCCGTGGGTTCTTTCGCAGCATCTCCTTCCGCGATCGGCCCGCTCCCGGTCAACGCCTCGATCTCGGCGAGCGTAACCCCCGCACAGCCTGGCTCAGGGGCGGCTTCAGGGTCACCCCTCGCTGCATCTTCCGCAGGCGGTGAGGGCATTGCATCTCGTCGAGCCTACAAGCAAAATAAAGGACAAACCTCGCCAAAATCAACAAACAACCCCTCTAAAACGAAACCAACACAGACCAAAAAACTTAAACAAAGGAGCGAACCTGGCGCGTAGCCTCGGCAGCTTCTTCGAAGGCGAGAGCCCGGCCACCTCCGGAGATCCAAAACTTGCGAAGCAAACGCATCGCACAGTTCCGGACATCTGCGTCATCAACCTTCATCTGGCGAACCTCTTCAACCGTCGGAAAGACATGGCTCGGCCTTTTGACCTTCCGAAGATGATCACAATCCGCCAGTCGAAGCGTGCTCGCCATTGCCAAGGCCCCGGCGTAGCCACCAAAATCGGCTGCATTAGAGACTAGCGAGCTAAACACATCAAGCTCGTTGCCCAGCCAGCCCTCGAAGGCCTCTGCATCAACCGCAGGCAACGGCTCTCCGGCTGAACCCCCAGCCTCGGTCAGACAACAATCAAGTTTACGTTTGACGTTCTCCATGCTCGCCCGCCAAGAGTTCTTCAAATCAACCAGCCGACCCTCGGCCTCGGCTAAAGCTTTGTCCTTCTCCTTTCCCGCGGCAATCAGATCAGCATTACGCCTCGCCAGCTCAACCGCCTCCTCTCGAGCCTTCGCAGCCTTCTCCGAAGCAATTCTCATTTCATCTTCCTTGCCCGCTAGGCTCCGCGCCAGTTTGCTGTTCTCCTTCTCAAGTTCAGTCATATGGTTCCTCATAAACTCCATGTCGGAGCCAACCTTCCGCCTCGCTGAGCGGTTCAAAAGCATCAGCTCCGCCAACTTGACGTCAACATCATCGAAGGTATCGCCAACCGCTTGATCTGCAAGAAGAACCTCCGCCTCCGGCACACAAATGCGGCCGAAGATCCGGCCCAAAAAACGCCTTTCCTCCGGGCTACACTGCAAGTGGCAATCCCGAAGGTCCGGACTGGTGAACAGCGCAGTGGCCGGATCAGAAATCCCAAGCTTCCTGGCATATTCCGGAAGGCTCGACCGGCTAGCCTCGCCAAACGGTTTTTTTCCCCGGGACCGCGCAGAGTCAAGTTCCCCATCAAACTCTGACCCCTCCACCCAAAGGTGTGAGCCCGCGAACCTGGGAACCGCACCTCGTCGAGGGCTACCTGGCTCAATATCTCGTGTAAGCTCATCTGCGCCCTGGGTAACCATCGCACCAGCAACCGGCGAGGCTCCGCCTCCAATCGACACCTCCTCATCCGTGTCATGCCCTTCAGAAGAGCCCTCGCTACCTTCATCAGACGAGCCCTCGCCCGTCTCCCCCTCTGCTTTTTCCTCCGCATCATCATCAGACTCATCCTCGTCGCCCGAAGTCTGGACCAAAGCAACGATCCCTCCAACGCGAGGCATGCGTCCCCCGACTGAACTGCCACCTCGGCCGCTCCGGCCCGCGGCCAAAGAAGTGCCCGCAGCAACCGAGCCCGCAGTGACCTTTGTCGCAAGCACCTTCGCTCGGCCACCAGCTCCCCCGCGGCCTCGACCACGCCCTCTCTTCGGCCGAGAGACGATCTCCGTTCCTCCCAAAGCCTTACGCTTCCTCTTCTTCGGCGCGTCGTCGCTCGAAGGAGCCGACCAGTCGGCGTAGCGAACGCCAAGAATGTCAAACATTCTGTTCACGCGACCTTCGCCGCCCATCAAGCTATGGATAGCCTTCACTTCCAATGGGGAAAGCTTCCCCACGAGCTCGTCCGTCCACTGCTGAACTCGTTTGAAAACAGCTTCGTTCCCATCCTCGCGCCTCGGAAATTTCTTAAGAGTTCTTTCCCAGACCTTCTCCAGATCCAAACTAGGCTTCTTCAAGCCCCTACCTTCATACCTTGGGTCGTTCTCCACAACGAACCAAGTCTGCCTTCGGCCAAGAGGCCAAATCTTGGCACAGCAATATTCCTCCACCAAATCACGCGCGCACTGAGAGCGCGCAACGACCCTCAGGCAATCAACAGCAGCATGGGCCTCGATGCTCATCTTAGCTTCGGCGCCCACATCTCCAAGCACCGGAAGCTCGCCGCAAAGCTCGGAGCCGTCACTGAGTTTGTAATAAAACCAGGACTCCTGCCACCCGCTGCTCCACTTGTTTTTCTGCGCTTGCACCGGCAGCTCCGCGCCGGCGCGATGGCAAAAAGTGTACACCGCAAATTGTCCAATGCTGGTCCTGCCCTCGCTGTCCATAATCTTGCGAGGCTGCATGTGAACGCGATGAGTGCGAACAAAACCCTCGACATGAGGGACAACCCCCTGAGACCTGCAGGCCCAGACGTAGACCGACATCTTTGTGAAGCACGAAGGCGTAAGCTGATGAAACCGCAGGTTGAACCTACGCAGGACCGAAGTCACGAAGGGGTCAGCTGGGAAGCGAAGGCCAGCCGAAAAGAACTCTTCGAACACCACAACCTCGTCTGCATCCGGCTTCGGCACGGTCTCCCCACTGCTAGCCCTCGCCTTGCCCTCCTCAATCCAGCCCCACCGCACGTAAGATGCAATCTCACTTGCACAAACCCGGCTCAAACCAAACTCGAAGGTAATCCCCTCATCCGCGGCTGTGGGGGAAACAGCACGAGCAGTTTGCTTCAACCTTGCCATCTCTTCAACTGCTAACACTACCGCACAACCAACGCCTGTCTCAACCCTCGCAGACAAGCTCAAACAAACCTTCGCTACAAGCAAATTGCAACAACAGGATGGCTATAGCAACAAAGAGCACAATCAAAACTCCACGCTCACTCTTTCTATTTATAGGCCGGGAGACGAAGCCCTCACCCGACAGTCGGCACGACAACCAAAGAACGCGGCACAAAAAACGAAGCAGGCTTCAATAGTATAAAACAACACCACAACGGCCCGGCCCAAAGCAACCGCGGACGTCGCTGCCGAGGGTCCCGTTTTTAAAGGCGCTGCTTGGGCCTAAACACAATCTTTTAGATCCAAGACAACGAGGGGCTACTGTTGGGGGAAAGGACCCTCGACAGAAGCGCCGCCCGAACTGGTGCTCAAAATCAGCCCTCGCGTAACGCCTGGCGTGCTTGCGGGGTCTCTCTACCATCGGAGGCCACTACCCTGACCCCCGAATGCGGGATCAACCCTCGCTCTCTTGCTGTGTTCCTGTGCAGGTCTGAGGCGATGGGCGCACAGCAGGAAACCTTCGCTGACCGTCGACACCACCTTCGCTTGGAGCGAGGGTCCAGGCAAGCAGCAAGCGTGTTCACTTGCCTCTCCCGGGAGGCAAGTGCAGCCGGAGGTGAGCGCGGCCGAAGGTCAAGACCGCCGCACCTCTCCCCGAAGGTGAACAGGGGGCCAGGTGGCGGCGCGCCGGGGTGTGACCGATTAGGGTTTCCGCTCCAGCTGTGTGTTTACGTTTCTGCCCTTCCTCCCTGCGCGGAGGCGAGGAATCTTTGCTGTACCCTTTTGTAATTTGGCCCGTACCCCTTGGCATTCCCTATAAATACCAAGGGGATGAACAGTGTAAACCACGACTTTTTGGGAATTCGAGCACTTTCCACTTCCGTTTCACCTTCGCTACCGCATCCGACGCTTGGTCACCTTCGCTCCTTCCCCTGCACAAGTGCGGAGGTTGGGCAAGTGTGCTCCCAACATTATATATTATATCTTAAAGTGTGTTAGGATAAATAAATAAAATAGTGTGTCTAGTTTATTTTACGAAATTGAGGATCAAAGAAGAACCCTCTCTCTCTCTCATCTTTTGCATAGAAATGATGAATAGTTGCTCTATCTAATTTCTTTGAAGTACCTAGTCTTCAAAGCATGAGTTCTCCTTATTAATAATGATGCCTTAAAATAAAATTAAATACATGGATGGCAAATACTTAATCTAAGGTCTAGGTAATTGGGATATGACATGTGATGATCTGAGCTGCTATTATTTTGTTCTAAGCAACACTAAAGTTCCGGAGATTTCTAAATATAAACATGAATAATAATTGCATTGAGTTAAATTAAGCTTTGTTGACCCTATGAGTAGTTTATCATGCCATTGAATTTGAGATCACTTACACATTTCATCCATCTTTCGTATAAATGCTCATAATTATCTGTTGCTACCCTCTCAGAAGTTTTTTGGAAGCATATGGCTATTAAAAAAAGAGAAAAGAAAAAAAAGAAGGATCCGAGGAAATAAAAAGGGACAAGTGTCTGAAACCTCACAAAGATAGATCCCAAGGAAATAAAAAGGGACAAGTGTCCTGAACCTCGAGAAAAAATATATCAGAAAAAAATGGGCACGTGCCCGCTAGTAGAATTAGTCCGATAGCCATATGTCTCTGATAAACAGAAGAGAGTGAATATATTCAAAAGAGCATCCGACTCCATTTTTCCATACACATGCACTTCTTGATTCAATGGTTGGTTGACTTTCTCTTTGAATCCATTATTTAATTTGACAACATATGTATTAAAGCTTTAATTAAAACTTTGGGATAAAGGTGAAGTGAAAGAACTAGAGACATAGTGCTTGATTTGATCGTTCAATCTCTCAATTATTCAAGATCTAAGGTAAAAGTAATAAGCCCCATAAAGAATAACATGATATGTTTTGGAGAATTTTTGTTTAACAGCAGGTATACTTGTTGGAAATGAAGATATTGTAGCAACTCCTGATCCATTGTTAAGTTTTGGTTTTGCTAAGGGACTAGCAAAGGGTGAGCTTGGGGGAGTTGGTAAGAAAGAGAGAGAGGAAGAGATCAAGAAGGAGCTCCGGCCTGTCGGATCAACTTCTTCATCTTGTACCTGCGGATTCAAGTTTATCTTCAACTTGCTTGAGTGATTGTTTCAGTAATCAACGTCTATATTTAAGTTTGAGTCATTGTTCTTATTATTCTTAAGGTTTATGACTCTCTTTTGAGTACTTTAATTCTAGTCATTCTAGAGATAGAGTAGTTGGATAGTGTAAGCATGATGCTTAGACTTGATAGCTCATAAATGCCTCCTATAACGCCGGTAGTAATGGTTGTTCGCAAGGGTGACTCTTATAGCCTTGTTGATTCTTCTATAGTCCACTTACCCGTGTGTAGGCTCAGTAGGATTATACATTTGCATAAAAGACTCATACTCTGTTTGTGACCTTTTATGACAACTTCCCCACTAAGAATAATGCAAACATATCACTCTTAAATTGGAATTAGACAGCCTTAGTGATCCCCTCTATACTTCTAGATTCTCCGTCCTTGTTAGCTACTCAGGGTTTAGACTTTAAGACTTAACACTACCCGTTCCTTTGGGTTCGATATTAAAACTGGGTTACTCCGGTGAAGTGCTACATCGGTAGATTTTATCTATGCGCTTGCAGATAAAGTAGAGTGTGCGTTAATTTATACCAATAGTACCTTCTACAACACATTCTGCGACATCGGCTCAAGTGTCAACATCATATCGATGGTAACATATAAACATTTATTTCATGATGCACCACTATGCCAAACATACTTGTAGGTACAACTAGCAGACCAATCATTCCGATTTCCAGAAGGAATGGTGGAAGACTTCATAGTCAGAATTAGAGGTCATGAAGTCCCCATAGACTTCTTGGTTCTCGACATGGGAGAAGACGATGATGTCCACCTCATCATAGGAAGACCATTCTTGTACACTACATGTGCAATATCTACATGAAGCAAGGGGAAATCCATTTACACTTTCCTGGTGAGAAGGTACGATGCTGCTTCATAAACTACATACCCAGTGAAGCACCCAAGAAGAACATAAGTGAAAGACGCCGCTCTCAATACCAAAGAAGACAAGCCATCAAGAACGGAGTGGCCAATCACAAAGAAGAAGCTAGTAACGCCGTCCTAGAAAAGAAAGAAGAAGAGAAACCTTAAGACAGTGAACCACAGGAAGAGAAGACTCAGACCAATAAAGTATGGAAGAAAAAGTCTGCAACTAAAGAGGAACAATCAGAAACAACTTTCCAAACGTCTGTCACACCTTGGGAGGTCTGAACCAAGGGAGGGTCCAGTTCGTCGGGCCTAAATATCCGAACCTTCGCCAAAAGGTAAAATCGATAGTTATCCTCATATTTACTTTTCTTGCATATTTCTCATATTTGTTTCTTAATTATTTCTTGTATCATCATATTTTATCCATAAGCATTTTAATTTCTGCATTGCATTGAAAAAGAAAATAAAAATAATCATGTTGCATTATTATATTACATCTAAAAAGAAAAACTCTTTAAGCACCATGTGAATATTCAACTATTTACTTTGGAGGCAAAAAAAATAATTTATTGCTTTTTGCATCTGCATATAAAAATAGAAAATCCAAAAAAAATATTAAACTCTTGTTGAATCATGCTTGCTTAAGGATCTATAAGGCTCGATAAGATATACACGGTTTTATCACTAACGCTTAATTAGTTCCACGAGCCTCGTTATCTATTTGACTTTAGCAGGAATCAATGAGATGGCTAGATAACTTCATCCACTCTAGAGAGACTGAAACAACAACCATCCATTAAGGACCAGAGGAGTGAAGTACATCGACGCTACCAAGAGAACGAACATGTAAGCATCTAGCTTGGGGGAAAGGGCTCCCTCGTTATCCGAGGTAATATATCTATATATTTTCAAATTTCATAAAAATAGAAAGCACCAAAAATATGTGAGCACATGAAGGCTTACTCTTAAAAACAAAAACCCAAAAATATGTGAGCACATGAAGACTCAGCCTTAAAAAGAAAAAGAACAAAAATATTCGGGCACAAGAAGGCTTGACGCTATCGAAGGGATTAGCTCAGGGGAGACGCACCCCCGTTATCTTCGTGATTAAGGTATGTCTTTATTATTATTAGTCTTTATATTATATCTTTTGTCTTAGAGTGTGTGTGTTTAATGTTAGAGTCAATAAATGAACAAAGATGATCTAGAATAAAAACTTGCCCTGAATAATTAAGCTCTAGGAAAATATAATTATTTTGTATGGAGATGATGAATAGTTGTTCTGTCGTAATTCTTTTCAAATGCCTAGTGTTCAGTCTTATGTTCTCTCGAGTTTTGGATAAGATTGTTTTAACATAACAATTTGCTTTGAATCCGAGACTTGTGGGTTGCAAAAGTTTGACCTAAGTCTAGGTGTTTGACGAGTATGATATGAAAAGGTTGAACTGCTATTTATCTTGTTCCTAGTGATACTAGAGTTTTGGAGATTTATCCTTTGAAAACATAAAAATGCTACATGATGAGATCCTCTATGATGAGTGTTTGAAATTCCTACCACAACCTGATATACATGCCTGATAGACTAGAAGTCCACTCTTTATATTTACTCCTTGCATATGCATTGAGTGTTGTCAAATCGTGTTGACCCTTAGAGACTCATCATATAGTTAAAATCAAGATCACGTACACTCTGCGAACACAAGGTTGATATGTGCCCTTGGGGTTCCCTTCCTGAGTGATGAGTGATCGGTCAACGGGCAACATGTCTCTTGGTTGTATTGATGTGCAGGTGTGAAGCTCGGAGACAGTGGTCGAAGGTTAGGTGAAGGTCAAGTAGAGACATGTCGTGCCAATGGACCGAGAGTGGTGAAGGGCGGACGTGAGGCTTGGACCGACGGACCAGGAGACCTGAGGACCAGCTGTGGTAGCTGGCACGTGGCATTGACAAGCAAGAGCACATGGGGATGTGCGGGGCATCGACCGAGTCGGGAGGAAGGTGATGTCATCGTGACACTTGGCGGGAGGCCAAGAAGGAAGGCGAATGCACTGTGCCCGGTGTGGAGGCTGGACATGCTCCTGCATCAGTGCTGGAACTCGGGGTGTGCGAACCACATCCCATCTACAGCGCGGGTTCGGTAGTTGAGCCTCAAAAATCTACCCTCAACGGTTTCCGAGTTTGGGCCACAAAACTCGGGGTGGTGGGTTTCCGAGTTTGGGCCTCAAAACTCGGCGAGGACGGTTTCCAGCTTTGGGCCTCAAAACCTGGGTTCGCGGGTTTCTGAGTTTGGACCACAAAACTTAGCCAGAGGACAGGTTTCCCGGTTTCGGTCTCAAAACCGGGGGGAGGTCTGCAAAAAGGATGGTCGACGCGTGGCAGCGTGGAGAGGCTGGCGCGGCGGTGAAGCTATCCATGAGGAAGGCCCGACGGTCGGCAGGGCGGCACGTGGCGGCATCCTAAGGCTTGCGGAGAGGCGAAGCTAAGGATGAGGAAGGCGCGTGGCTGTCGGATCGACAATCAGCAGAGTTGGACCGGGATACCCCTAGGGTTGGCCGCTTTGCTCTTGTATCTAAGGGTAGAAGGGGACTATTGTATTTAGGCTATAAATAAGAGTGGCGCCCCTCCTCTCTCCTGATCCTGGCAACCATTTGTTCCTGAGCTCTCTCTCTCTAGCCCCCGCTTAGGTTCTAATCATACCTCGCTGCTAGCGATCCACGGAGAGACTCCAATCATGCCTCTGTGCTTTGGGATTTTGACGAAGTGAGACCGTAATCTCACGATTGTCTCGTGTGGTAGACACACGGTTGAAATCCCGAATTGATTCACGTTTTGTGTTTGTGTTCTTCGCGTATTCGGTTTTGCCTTCCCGGAGATTTGCTTGCCTTCCCGGAGATTTGCTTGGTTCTCCCTCTCCGAGGAACGGGTTTTGATTCCACTAGAACACTTCTTCTAGATCGTAAGGTGCATCTTTTCACCAAAGGAATTCGTCTCAAACCTCATGAGCTAGTATATCAGTCGGTTTTTGTGTTGGATCGACTTCTTTCTCCTTTGCTTCGAAATTCTTCGATTCACCGATTTGGAGTTAGACTCGAGCCATGATCTCCTAGGAGTAGCTCACTAACATCCTTGTGACCTCTCAGATCGAGTCTTAGCCCTAGAGCTATTGATTCGGAGCAGATCGGGTTGAATCGCCGAAGAACTGTGCTGTTTTTCGGGGCATCGGACGCTGCTATTCATAGCATCAGACGCTCCGGTGACACGTGTCAGTTCTGGTGTTTTTAAGTGGACATCAGACGCAGGGCATCCGATGCGTCCATGAGAACATATATGATGAATGATTGACTTTTGATGAGGAAGGTTTGAGGCTTTTCCCGGTTGAGTCATTATCTTGCTATGTGCTTAATGCTTACGACTAACCGGTGGCGTTGAGTTGTGGTGTTTCTGTGTTGGTGTGCGTATGCAACATGTGTCTCTTGGCTGTGTTGATGTGCAGGTGTTGAGCTCGGATACAGTGGTCGATGGCGAGGTGAAGGTCAAGTAGAGACGTGCCGTGCCGACGGACCGGGAGCGGTGAAGGATGGGCGTTCCGTGCGGCAGACGTGCCATGTCGATGTACCTAGAGCGGTGAAGGGCAGACGTGAGGCATGGACCGACGGACCGAGAGGCCAGAGGACTAGCTGTGGTAGCTGGCACGTGGCATCGACGAGTGAGAGCACATGGGGATGTGCGGTGCATCGGCCGAGTCAGGACGAAGACGATGGCGTCGTGCCACTTGGCGGGAGGTTGGACACAGGCTTGCGTGCGGCGCAAGTGCCGTCAGCCAAGTCAAGAAGGAAGGCGAAGGCGTTGTGCCCGGCGTGGAGGCTGGACATGCATCGGCTTCGGTGCCGGTGGTCGGGGTGTGCGAACCACATCCCATCTACGGTGCGGGTTCGGTAGTTGAGCCTCAAAAAGCTACCCTCGACGGTTTCCGAGTTTGGGCCTCAAAACTCGGCTGGTCGGTTTCCGAGTTTGGGCCTCAAAACTCGGGATGGACGGTTTCCAGGTTTGGGCCACAAAACCTGGGCTCGCGGGTTTCCGAGTTTGGGCCTCAAAACTTGGGGTGCACGGTTGCCAGGTTTAGGCCTCAAAACCTGGGCTGGCAGGTTTCCCGGTTTGGGCCTCAAAACCGGGGAAGGTCCAAAAGGACGGTCGACGCGTGGTGGCACCGAGAGGCTTGCGTTGCGGCGAAGCTATCGGTGAGAAGGCACGGCGGTCGACGGTGACGGCATGTGGCGGCATCCTGGAGCTTGCGTCGAGGCGAAGCGAAGGATGAGAAGGCGCATGGACGTCGGATGGAAACTGCCAGAGTTGGACAGTTTTACCCCTAGGGGGTATTTGGGTTAGTACTTCATGTTAGGGCGTTTGTGTCATTTGGACGTGCACCTATATATAGATGAAGGGTTATGTTGGACAGCCATCCTTGGAGGTGTCACTCTCATTTTGTTTAGGTGAGAGGAGGCTAGGGTGAGAGGAGAGACCGGCTCTTGTTCTTGAGCTTTTCGCCATCCACGCTTTGTGTTGTGAGGAGTGGCTTGTAACCCGACACAGAGTGCTACACAATTCTTCATCTAGTAGCAATCCAAGGATCAATTTCGCCCCTCCTCTTTGTTGGCTGCAATTTGGATCGAATCGCGTTTTTGTTCTTCACGTTTTCGTTTTTCCCTTCTCAGAGATTTGCCTCGTTCTCCCTCTCTGAGCGATGATATCCTAGGATTAGCTTCCCAACACGTAGAAGAACACTTGGGAGAAGTTTGGATGCAGCCCCGTTCGATTTGGTGAAGATCCATTCGATTTTGGTTTTGTCCCGAGCTGTTTTTGGGCTTTCTGGACAGTGGCGGACTGTCCACGACTCATCCCCGGACTGTCCGGGGGTCAGGGCTGTTCACGGGCAGCGAGGTCGCTGTTTTTATTTTTGAACGGCGGACTGTCCGGGACTCATTCCCGGACTGTCCGGGGTTCAATAGCGGACAGTTCGCGGTTCACTAGCGGACAGTCCGCGACTGCACAGTTTTGCTGATTTCGTCCGTATCTTTTGCGTACGAGCTCCGATTTGTGATCCGTTTGTTGCGTTGGTTTTCTAACTTCTTAAGTATCATTCCAAAGTACTTTTGACACCATTGGTCAAAGTATTTTTGGTCAGACACTTCCTTTTTCTCCATAGGAGTTAAGTGTTCCTCTTTCGGAGTTTCGACGGTTCTAGCGTACGTATCTTTTGCGTTCGAGCTCCGATTTGAGATCCGTTTGTTGTGTTAGTTTTCTAAATTCATAAGAATCTTTCCAAGGTACTTTTGCCACCAGTTGGCCTAAGTATTTTTGGACGAACACTTTCCTCTTCTCCATAGGAGTGGGGTGTTCCGTTATCGGAGGTTCGATTGTTCTAGGAGCTTGCTTTTGCAGTTTTTGCCCCGTTGCTTTGGCGCTTGGTTTTAGGAGTTCTTCGGTAGTTCCACTGTACCTCTAGGACATCTCCTAGGGTATCCACCTATTCGTAGGTCGTGAACTCACAGGTTGTTTGAGTCTTCGCTTTTGGGGTGATTTTCTGGGACAAGCTGAAACACCTCTGGTGTTTAGTCAACTAAAACCTGACATGTCATCATAAGCATGGAAAGCATTCATATAGCAACATCAAAGATGCATTTACAATTTGCATATAACTTGATCTCAAATGCATCATATGCTTGTTTAATTCTGTTTTGTGCAATGAATGTGTGATATTTAAGGATTTGCTTGTGGCTGATTTCTAGTGAAGGTGGTTAATGGGGTTATGTTGTGCATAAAAACTCAAGTCCCTATAGTAGCTCTATGAGGAAGACTAGGATCTAAGCTGAATCAGGCATGGTCCCAAAAACAAAGTTGTAGATACTAATGAAAGGAACAACTTTGGTATAATAAGTTAACAAAGATTCTGCACAGAATTTGAATTGAAACAAATTTGTTTAAACCCTAGAATCTACCCTTGAACTACAACTTACAAACCATTGAGAATCTGACCTCAGTCCTTTAATAAAAATTGTAGGGGATGACAAGTGTGACGACTTTCATGTTCACAGAATTTGATGTTCTTTAGAAATTTCCAAAGTAATTTGAGACACCAATTTGGGTCAAATTTGAATTCAAACTCTAATTCAAAAACTAGGCCGAATTAGCACATGGTCCTTTAAGCAAGTTTGTAGACCACAAAATTCTGAACAACTTTTATTTTCACGGATTTTGCACTTCAGTTCAAAATTTTGACACAATTTGAAAGGGGACAGTTTTCCCTGTAGCCACGGTGCTTGGAGCCCTGCATGGCGTCCACGGCGGCCGTCGCGGGGGCAGCGGCGTTCCGGCGTCGACACGTCCCCGTCCACGCGCCACTCGTTCCCTCCGCATGCATAGCTCGCTGGCACACCCGTTGAGCACCTCCCGGCCTACAAGTACCACACTGTCACCACACTCTTCTTCTTTCCCTTTCCCTCTGTTCCCGCCGGCAAGAGCAGCAAGCTCCGCTGGCGAAATTCACCGCCGACGGGCCTCCTCCGCTGTCGCCGTCTCACCCACACCCCCGCCATAGCCCCGTGCACCTCCCCGACCTATTGAATCGAGCGCTAGCCACCTGCATTGCCTGCACCGAGCTCTTCTTCCCTAACTCCGGCAAGCCGCCGCCGCGGGCGTCTTCACCGTCGTGTGGTCAGTGTGGTGCTCCTCGGGTCAAATTGTTTGCGCCAATAGCTTCGTCTCGGCTCGCTGACCACCATCGACTCGCCCTTTCGGTCTCTACTGCACAGGGTTCGCCGGAACGCCGTCGCAAGGACTCGGAACGCCTCCACCATTGCCGCCGTCGTCGACCTCAACCTTCCCGAGCCACTCCGACCAAGCCGACGTGCGCACCTGCCCTAGGTGAGCACCCTGGTGCCGATGCTCGCCTCCGCTTGAACGCTACCGCGCTGCTTCGGCCGGAATGCCGGCGCGCCGCTGGGCATGGCATGGCCGAGCCGCCATTGCCGCGGCCGTCGTGTCTCCGGCCACGGTTGGTCGCAACCAACACCACCCATGTGTTCGCAATGCGTTGAGGAGTGTCGTGGTGGTATCGGTTTGGCCTCTGGCCTCGCCGTCGGTGAGAACGGGCGGCGGTCAGCGCCACCGCGCGCTGGGCCGGCCTGATGCCCTGGCCCCGCCTGTCAGCAGCTTAGGGTTTAGGGTTTTCCATTTTTCGCGATGATGAACAGTAGTGGGTTTTGTTATTTTTGCTGTATTTTTGTTATAGCTCCAAAAATTCTGAAAATTTTTGTGTAGACTCTCTGACCTGGGAAGAAATTTATAAAAATGATAAACTGGGAATTGGGACATGTTTTGTTTGGGAATTAAAATACCCAATTAATTAGTTTTAGCACTTTAAATAATTTTTGTAGGCTTTTCCTGAAGTCCAAAAATTGTGAAATCAATTTTGTAGTACCTTGCAGCACATAACACACCTCTGCAAAAAGTTTGAGTCCCTTTGGTGAAAACAATTTTTCAACCTTAATAATTAAACCTTTAATTAATAAAAGTAATTATGAGTTTGATTGATTTAATTTCTGAAGTTTATGTATGCATTCTAGGTTAGTAAGGTTGGTATGTCACTGTTATGATAATTAAGTCTGTTCACACAGAAAGTTTTGGGTTAGGAGAAAACCCTTTGGTGAAATCCTAGTGATGTTGTCTAACAAGCTAAATGTTTAATTAGCAACTAATATATATGAATGATTTAATTTCTGTTGAAAAGAATCATGATTTACAGAGTTGAAATTATGTTCCTGTTAAGTTCTCTACTGAATGCCTATATTATGGGTTATGTACTTAACCATTGCTAATCATGTTGTGACACGAAACTTGCCTTTGCATTGTTCCTGTCATTTCTGGATCAGTTTCGGTAAAAATGAGATATCACATTGATAATGAGGTTTTCTGTTGAAATATTGTATAGCAAAGTTGTAGCACTTTTGTATATCTAGATGCTCCTAAAATTTCGTAATTGTTGGATGTATATGCTGGGAGTTATGCTCTGTTCAATCTGGGTATGAGGTGCTGTCCAGAATCTGGACAGTTTGTGAAAACTAAACTGTTTGGGGTATTTAACTTGTGAATCAGTTTTGGTGTATTATAAGAAAGTCGTGGAGGGTTTCATGTACTTTCCAGAATGGTTTAGATCACAATTTTTGATGACTCTGAACTCCAGTTATGGTCTGTGGAGCAGAGGTGCTTAAATCTGTCCAGAATCTGGACAGATTTAACCAATTGAATTGTTTGGTCCATATGACCCTGGAATCAGCTTTTGTGTATTACAGCAAAGTCGTAGAGAATTTGTTAAGCTTTCCAAATTGTCTTATATCACCTAATTTGATGATCGTTAGCTCTGGTTATGGTTAAAACAAGTTGGTACATGAAATCTGTTCGGAATATCATTTATGTCAATGTTGTTTCCACTTGTGACGTCAGTTTCAGAATTCAGTATAGAGTTGTTGTTTGATTACTGTACTCTTCCACTGATAGTTGTCCAACATCATAAGCATTCATTCATATACGCATCACATGCATCTTATATATACTTGTTCGTTATATTGCGTTTAGAAACCGAGGTTAGCACGGATCAGCCCAAAATCGCAGCAAGGGAGGCACCGGTCTTCTACGAGGTTGGATTTGACATCTGTGGGGACGAACTAGAAGAGGAACCCCAAGGCAAGCCCCAGTGCATTTGCCCCTACCTTGCACTTTTCAATAATATAATTGCTGATAAAAATTGGTGCATTAAGTTTAGGAGTTGAATGTTACCTATTTGATGCATTGACTACCTTGATTACTTCTTATATTATCCTTGTCACTGGGTCATTTGCAAGATGTTTAGACTGCTTAGCCTTGCTCAATAGAGTAGGTTTTGAAAAGTGAGATGCTATTATTGGGAACCCTTCCCTCGGTATGGGATGGTATAATTAAAATGAGACCGGGCGGGTAACTTGCACAGGAAATAGAGTCCTGGTGTAGTGTTTCCGTCTGTGTCACCTAGGGCCCGTCCGCTGTTGGCCCGTTGAATTGAGAACTGTTTGTTAGTACTGGTCACATGCTTCGGTAAGCCCTACTGTGGCTATGCCCTTACTGGAACGGCGCACCCGCGCACTGGGAGTGGAGAGATGGCGGGAGTAGCGTGTACCCACCCTGCTCGATACCCGGTTGGACGTTACTCAACAAGGTCGTTGTAGGGCGGTGGTGTACTGTACTCCCGGGTGGTGCGGCTCCAGTCCGGTCTGAGCGGATCCACGAGATGGTTGATATATGTGAGATTGGTCTCGCATATGTCGTGTGATAAGGAAGCCCCAGCTGGGTAAATCAAGCGGTTCGAATCGTCGTTTGCTCCACGAGAAAAGGAGACTCGTCCTCGCACCCTCAGCGTAGTTTAATGATGAAACATTGGAGGATTAATGGGTTATGTATGAGATGTATATTTATTTACTTAATTAATATTAGAAACAAGGAATGAGAAACTTCTTAGTAGTAGGAGCTTTTATGCATAAGGAAAAACTTTTGATTCTTGCTAAAGCCTTACCTTGACTTCCCCTCAGCCTGCATTCTGGAGTCTTCTCCCCATTTTATTAGTCGGGTAAGTCTTGTTGAGTACTCCTGTACTCAGGGTTCTATGACCCCATGTTGCAGGTGAGACCGCTGAACAGATGTGCTTTGGGCCTTGCTGCATGACTATCTTTCTGGCTGAGGATGATAAGTAATGTGCTCTTGGGCAGGGTTTAATAATATGGATATGTTATCAGACTTTCGGCTGGCACTTTAGTACTATCGCAACTTGAACTCTTATCACCTATGTTGTAATAACGAACCCGGTTTGTAATATTATGTTTATGTAAGACTTCCGTTGTAATCTCTGATCTGGTATTTTGTATGAAATGTAATGTGCTGTAATAATTGTACTCGGATGATTCCTGTGACCTATGGATGCGTCGATCGTATCCAACAGATTAATCCAGTCTTGTGGCACACCTACATAATAGTCAGAGGTCGTTGGACAGATGACAGGTGTAGGTGGGCTACATTATTAGGAGAGTCTGTTACACAAGGGCCATCATAAATTTGAGGCTCCCATTCAACCCCCCTCTGGTCGCCAATTTGGTCCTTCAATTGGTATCGGAGCCAGTTAAGGATCTCTCTACCTTAACCAGTTCCGGATCCGCGAAGGCGACCTTTTGAGAGTGGTTGTGTTTCCGACTATTGTTCGTCGAGGTGTTTGAGCTTTTGTTTGGCTAACACTAACGGTGCTTTTGGAAGTGGCACCAAGTTCTTCTTCAAGTATGTCTTTGTCTTTTGGTTTGAATGTTTCCAAGGACAACATCTTGGGAAGAAGGAGGAGTGCAGTTGATGAGAGGGATCGCGAGGTGAACGATCTGCTGAACCTTCTACGACATGATGAGCTTTCACCGGAGGATCTCCTATGTCAACTTGGCAAGGCCAAGAGAGGTACACTTGCTTGTGGTCTTGTGACCTTGCACAACCTATATGAGGCTTGCTCTAGGAATGATGAGCTTTGCGATACCTTGCGTAGAAGGGTTGAAAAATTAGAATGATCCATTGCTAGGTTGAAGTCTAATGCCTCTTTGCCTTGCACCTCCTGTGTTGACATGGTTAGGAAGAATGATGAGCTATGTTTTTCTCTTGCTAGCTTAAAATCTGAGATTGAAATGTTGAAATCCAATGCTTCCAAACCATGTTTAGTTTGCATTGACTTGCGCAAGGACCTCGATTGTGCTAAAACTGAATTAGCCTTGCTTAAGTCAAATGCTTTGTTACCATGTGTATTTGTGAGTCTTTGTGTACTGAAATGGATAAGCTAAAATTGACTCACACCACATGTGTAAATGAACTTGAGCATGCTAGGGCTGAAATTGTTGAATTAAATTTTAGGCCTTGTAGCTCATGCTCTTTGAATAATAATGCTTGCCTTAATTCTTGTGCTATTCATGATTCTTTGCTTGATGTGAATGGTGATGTTTCTTCCACCGATATCATGTGCACATCATGCATTGATTTAGAAAAAGAAGTTTTGGCTTTGAAAGCTTTGCGCGATGATATGAGCGCTAAGTTGGTTGAGCACAATGATATGAGTGCCAACCTTGAGAAGGAGATTGAGCTCTTGCGTACCACATATGCCGAGTGCATTGAAAAGGAGATGAAAAACTTGAGAAACACTCCTTGTGGTACTTGTGACCGCCTCATGTTTAAAAATGAGGTTTTGGCCAAAAGATGCAAGAGCTTTTGTGCTAAGTCGTTTGAGTCACGCATTTCTTCCAACTCCGATGTTGATGTTTCCAAGTCTGCATCTTTGCAACCGGAGTTGAGTTCTTATGTTGCGCGTGAGTCTTTTGACGATAGCACTTGTGCCAAGGTTTCAGATAGCTCTTTCATAGCTACTCCTAACCTTGTTGTTTCTTCGAGTGATGTCCAAGGGACTTCTCTTGATAAGGGTGCTTCTCATATTTTTGGGACTCGTGCTCCCAATCCGGTTTTCCATTGCACCTTTTGCAAGAAGGATGGACACTCATTCGATTTTTGTTTCCGCCGTGTCAAACACGAGCGACGAATTCGAGCTAAGGCTTTTAGGAAGCCGCGTAGTCTTTCCCATGGCACGTGTGCTCCTAGTGTTGGCACCAAGTTGGTAGTTGATGCTTCTTGTTCTAAGTCCCAAGGGACTTCCCACTTGTCGGAGAATGGTGTGCCTTCCAGTAAGCCTTTGTACCATTGCTCTTTTTGTGAGAAAGATGGGCATCAACAATGCTTTTGCTATCGGCGTGCCAAACGTTTGCGCCAAGCTCGGTCTTCTAGGAAGATGGTGGTTCATAGCCCTTCTCATGGCATGAACGCTTGTGCTCCTAGTAAGAAGCCCCTCTTTGTTGATGGGTTTTATGACTCCTTTTCTAGTGGGATAGGTCATGGTCGTGGACATGCTTCTAGTGCTTCTTCTCTTGGTCCACGTCATGCTTTTCATGATGCTTCTATTGGTTCTTCTACAAAAACCTTGGAAGATGTTTGCCTCTTTTCCCGTGGTACGACTCGTTCTTCTCCTCGAGTTGTCCTTTTGAGGAATGCTTCCAAGGGTGTTTCACAATTGCATTTGAACCAACATTTGCATCATGCTAACCCACAAGATAAGTTGAGTTTTGTGACCAAGTCTTGGGCTCCCAAGTACATGCTTGCTAACCCTTCGGGATCCAAGACTCGGGTTACTTTGTCCTCTTGTGTGTAGATATGAGGACGCGGGGTGGAGAACATGCGCCTGATGGAACTTGATCTTTTAGATGTGATCAAGATTTGATGGTTCTCTACACCCCGCTTAGATTTGCCTCCAAAGAGGTTTTTGCAGTTGGTGAGCTTTCTTTTACACTCATACCGTGTACATCCATGTTCTATTTCTTGTGGTATGAGATGGACTATCATGTGCTCACTTGTATAGTATGTGCATGTACATTTTCTTTTCTTTTGTATCCTGTTTTGTTTTAGTCTAGCATGTGCTATCTTGTATATCATGTCATGCTAGCCTTCTGTATAGTTTTGGTGGCTATTCCACTTTTCATGCTAGTCTGTGATCCTCATGAACATTATGTCATGCTTTACCTTATTTCTCCATGAGCTTTACATGTAGAGGTATGATGTTCATTAGGTATCACTTTTCAGGTGCTAGTTTTGGTTAGCTACATGTACCCTATTGATATGATTAGTTTGAGCACTAGCCTTTCCACAATTTTTTCATGTTACATGCTTTTGGATCTATTGCTATAATTATTTTTGCATTGTAGCATGTGTTGAGGTTTAGGCTGTGTTTGGGTTGATCATGTCTCTAGGTTGCATTTTGCTATATAGTGCTTTATCCTGTTGCATGGTAGGCTTGACTAGTTTGAGTTCAGATCTCCTTGCTGTACCATTCATAGGTAGACCTCTTTTTGTTGAGAGCTTACCTTATGCTTTTATGTGACTAAACGCTTTGTGGAGACCTTGAGGTCACACTGGACAAGACAATGCCTTGTGTTTCTTCTGTCTTTGAGTGTGTAGGAGAACATGAGCCTGGAGAGAGCATTTCGGCTCATGAACCCGATTCCACTTCTTCCATGACTTGGGGTTCCGTTCGAGCAGCTCTCCAGCGAGCACTAGCTGCACATGTGGGAGCGACAGCATCAGGAGAGGGGGAGACGACTTCAGCGAGGCAGGCGCCCCGGAGTTCAGCAAATTCAGGCGTCCCCTCGCGTATCACACCAGCGGGCGGTCATGCGCTTCGTGAGGTACCTCCGACACACTTCTGAGTTCGGGTTTTGGTACTCTTCTTCCTTGACCTCTTGTTGCTGTGTGGTCTTTTCAATGTGGATTTTAGTGACTGTCGCTTGAGCATTTCTTGGCTCTTTTATTGTGGTTTTGGTGTGTGTTTCCCTTTTAGTTGGGGAAGCATTTTGCTTGTTGTATCTTAGTTGGACTTCTCCGATACCCTTTTGTTTTGGGTTTTCCTTTTTAGGCTAGTTTTGCTTTGTCTTTGATAGACTAGTTTTTGCATGCATTTCATCATGTACATCTTGCATTTTAGAGCTTCATGAATACAGTAATGAAAATGAGACTATGCTCTTTTTGGTATGCCCTGCTTATTCATGATGATGCTTGTAGCTTAGGCTCTTTTTTATCACTTGATACATGTTATGAGCTAAGCTATTTTTGCAAATGGTGAACTTGACTAATCGACTATGAAACCTTTAATTTGTTCACCATTGAGATTGGCAACTAGCATGGGTAGGATGTGTTGAGATCACTTGTGCTATCTTTTGTATGCTAGGTTGCTATGTCTCTTGCACTGAGTCATTCACTTGCCTGGATTGTTCATAGTTAGCTTGTGCTTAAAATTTGATCCAAGTATTAGTGAATTGAAAAGATCGAGATGGGATTGCATGTGTCAGCACATCATGGTATCGAGACTATTTCTCATTGCACTTTTGAGTTAAACTTGAGCCGTGTAGTGTAAGACCGAAACCGGTGCTTTAAGCTTCCGATTGCTTTTGTTGCATAGGCTTAGCCCGATTGAAAAGTTAGGCAATGACCATGCTTTCAACCTCTCGCAATCACATGCTTTTAATTTGAACTTGTGTTAATACCGCTGCAAATTCCGATAAAAATTTGAAAATAACACAAGTTTATGCTTCATTCTATTGCATGATGATTGAACTTTGCTAGGGGTAGTTCACCTTTTATACTTGAGTTAGCACTTGCTCGATTTCCTGTCTATTCATGCTAAGTGCTATTTTAGTGGTGGACTCCTTTTTAAATGGCTTAAAACTGCTCATATGCTTAATTGTTCATATTTCTTATTCATTTGATCAGTTTGAGCCTTTGCTAGCATTTGTATTGATTGCTACACTTTCAGGGCAGCACCCTTTTGAGCATCTTTTCATTCGGATTGCTATACACTTGAAGCTGTTGCATTGTGCATATCATGCATTTTAGCTTAGTGTTCATACCCCCAGCTCCGATACACTTTGTGGTCATTTTCAATGCTTTTCATAACCCCCCATATGCTTTTGGTTGATGACTTGTCTTGTGTTTGTGTCAACTTTGTGGAGAAATGTCAAAACCCCTCAGCATGTTCCCTTTTGTCAAGGGGGAGAAGCTGTTTGCAAGGGGGAGTTTGAGTGTTGGCACAAAGGGGAGAGTCATGCATTTTGGGGAGAGCTTTGAGCTAGGGGGAGTTTAGCTCTTTTATGTTCTTCTTCAATTGGTATAGCTCTTTTAAGTGTCTCAATTGGTATCCTTCATAGTGAGCGTTGGTGCATAGCCCTTGAGTGTACGCTTGCTTTCAGGGGGAGTCGCTTTTGTCCTGCTCTTTCTCCGCGTGCTCCGAGTGTTTGTGCTCCATTTAGTTTTGAGCTTCTCTTTGTATTTTTTTCTCAGTCGGTATCGAGCCTGCTAGTCGTGTTGAGCTGCTTTTGCCTCTCTTTTGAGAGACTAGCAGATTTTGCTTGGTATTTTCGATTGGTATGGAGCCTTCAGCTAGTTGTGTCGAGCTGTTTTGCCTCTGTCTTGAGGAACTAGCTGTTTTCACCAATTTTTGGCTGCTTGTGATTGGTATCGAGTCTTCTGCTAGTTGTGTTCAGCCTCTGTGCCTCTATCTTTGAGGGACTAGCAGTTTTGCATTCAAATGAGTTGTTTCAGCCTAAATTGGTATCGAGCCTTGAGCTAGTGGTGTTGAGCCATTTTCTGCCTTTTCTTGAGGGGCTCATTTTTGACTTGGTTGCGTCGAGCCGTTGCCCATGTCTTTGGGAACCAAGTCTTTCGCTCTGTGTGATCGAGTTTTTCTCTTTTATGAGTTGTTGCTCCGATCCCTTGCTTGGTTGCGTTGAGTCGTTGCCCATATCTTTGGGGACCAAGTTTTCTATTTTGGTATCTCAAACCATCTCTTGTGACTAGTTTTTTTGTCAATTCAATCATCAAGGGGGAGAAATTTCGAAACCCAAGTGGATAAGAACCCCTTCCAAGTTGATAAGAACCTTGGTTTCTTTTGTGATGATTGTTTGACAATTTATTTGAGATTGGTTTTTTAGTACCTTTTGGGATTCATGAAACTCTTGTTTTCCTTGACTCTTCGATCGTGTGGAGGCTTTGCCCGCTTTTCCCGTTTCTTTCGGGACCGAGAGCTTTTATTTGGAGTTTTCATGATCCTTCCTCATATCAAGTGACCTTGTGTTTGCTTTTGATTGGCTTTTGGGCACTTGAATGAGGCTTGCCTTCAAACCCTTCCTTTGTGGTTTTATTTTTAGTCAATGCATTCATCAAGGGGGAGATTGAGAACATATATGATGAATGATTGACTTTTGATGAGGAAGGTTTGAGGCTTTTCCTGGTTGAGTCATTATCTTGCTATGTGCTTAATGCTTACGACTAACCGGTGGCATTGAGTTGTGGTGTTTCTGTGTTGGTGTGCGTGTGCAACATATGTCTCTTGGCTGTGTTGATGTGCAGGTGTTGAGCTCGGATACAGTGGTCGATGGCGAGGTGAAGGTCAAGTAGAGACGTGTTGTGCCGACGGACCGGGAGTGGTGAAGGATGGGCGTGCCGTGCGGCGGACGTGGCCATGCCGATGTACCTAGAGCGGTGAAGGGCGGACGTGAGGCTTGGACCGACGGACCGAGAGGCCAGAGGACCAGCTGTGGTAGCTGGCACGTGGCATCAGCGAGTGAGAGCACATGGGGATGTGTGGTGCATCGGCCGAGTCAGGACGAAGACGATGGCGTCGTGCCACTTGGTGGGAGGTCGGACACGGGCTTGCGTGCGGCGCAAGTGCCGTCGGCCGAGTCAAGAAGGAAGGCGAAGGAGTTGTGCCCGGCGTGGAGGCTGGACATGCATCGGCATCGGTGCCGGTGGTCGGGGTGTGCGAACAGCATCCCGTCTACGGTGCGGGTTCGGTAGCTGAGCCTCAAAAAGCTACCCTAGACGGTTTCTGAGTTTGGGCCTCAAAACTCGGGTGGTCAGTTTCCGAGTTTGGGCCTCAAAACTCGGGATGGACGGTTTCCAGGTTGGGCCTCAAAACCTGGGCTCGCGGGTTTCCGAGTTTGGGCCTCAAAACTCGGGGTGGACGGTTTCTAGGTTTGGGCCTCAAAACCTGGGCTGGCAGGTTTCCCGGTTTGGGCCTCAAAACCGGGGAAGGTCCAAAAGGACGGTCGACGCGTGGCGGCACCGAGAGGCTTGCGTTGCGGCGAAGCTATCGGTGAGAAGGCGCGACGGTCGACGGTGACGGCACGTGGCGGCATCCTGGAGCTTGCGTCGAGGCGAAGCGAATGATGAGAAGGCGCGTGGCCGTCGGATGGAAACTGCCAGATTTGGACGATTTGACCCCTAGGGGTATTTGGGTTAGTACTTCATGTTAGGGCGTTTGTGTCATTTGGACGTGCGCCTATATATAGATGAATAGGTTGTGTTGGACAACCATCCTTGGAGGTGTCACTCTCATTTTGTTTAGGTGAGAGGAGGCTAGGGTGAGAGGAGAGACCGGCTCTTGTTCTTGAGCTTTTCGCCATCCACGCTTTGTGTTGCGAGGAGTGGCTTGTAACCCGACACAGAGTGCTACACAATTCTTCATCTAGTAGCAATCCAAGGATCAATTTCGCCCCTCCTCTTTGTTGGCTGCAATTTGGATCGAATCGCGTTTTTGTTCTTCGCGTTTTCGTTTTTTCCCTTCTCGGAGATTTGCCTCGTTCTCCCTCTCCGAGCGATGATTTGCGATTCCGTTTGAATCAAATTATTCTATGTCGTGAGCTCCTTCTTTCCACCGAAGGATTTCTCCTCTAACCCCACGAGCACATAGATCGGGTCAAAATCGCGTTCGTTCTTCGTTCTTCCCCTTTTCTAGTGTTCTTCCGATTTCTCAAGGATTAGTTGGTTTTGGAGCGATGATATCCTAGGATTAGCTTCCCAACACGTAGAATAACACTTGGGAGAAGTTTGGTTGCAGCCCCGTTCGATTTGGTGAAGATCCATTCGATTTTGGTTTTGTCCCGGGCTGTTTTTGGGCTTTCTGGACAGTGGCGGACTGTCCGGGGGTCGGGGCTGTTCACGGGCAGCGAGGTCGCTGTTTTTATTTTTGAACGGCGGACTGTCCGGGACTCATTCCCGGTCTGTCCGGGGTTCAATAGCGGACAGTTCGCGGTTCACTAGCGGACAGTCCGCGACTTCACAGTTTTGCTGATTTCGTCCGTATCTTTTGCGTACGAGCTCTGATTTGTGATTCGTTTGTTGCGTTCGTTTTTTAACTTCTTAAGGATCATTCCAAAGTACTTTTGACACCATTGGTCAAAGTATTTTTGGTCGGACACTTTCTTTTTCACCATAGGAGTTAAGTGTTCCTCTTTCGGAGTTTCGACGGTTCTAGCATCCGTATCTTTTGCGTTCGAGCTCCGATTTGAGATCCGTTTGTTGTGTTAGTTTTCTAACTTCATAAAAATCTTTCCAAGGTACTTTTGACACCAGTTGGCCTAAGTATTTTTGGTCGAACACTTTCCTCTTCTCCATAGGAGTGGGGTGTTCCGTTATTGGAGGTTCGATTGTTCTAGGAGCTTGCTTGTGCAGTTTTTGCCCCGTTGCTTTGGTGCTTAGTTTTGGGGGTTCTTCGGTAGTTCGGCTGTACCTCTAGGACATCTCCTATGGTATCCACCTATTCGTAGGTCGTGAACTCACCGGTTGTTTGAGTCTTTGCTTTTGGGGTGATTTTCTGGGACAAGGGCCATCATTTCTCGAGAAGAAATTTGAGGCTCCCTTTCACCCCCCTCTGGTCGCCAATTCGGTCCTTCAGTCCATTGATCATCAGACGCGCCAGAGCATGAGCATCGGACGCTGAGCTATTACTGTTGCAGCGTTCGATGGTCATGCAGTAAGGTTCTAGAAAGAACCTGTTTGCATCGGACGCGTCCGTTGGGTTGGCATTGGACGCTGCCAGCGTCCGATGCAGTGACAGATTCACTGTTTCAGCCATGGTTCGTTCGTTCGACTTCGGATTTGGTTTCTGGCTTTTGCGTTGGACTTCTAGGGTTGTGTAGTATGTCGCTGTGCTTCTTGGAAGCATCCATCCTACATCTAGGGTCGTGGATACTAGCAAGCCCGAGTTTTGATTTTGGGGTGACTTTCTGGGACAAGGGCTATCTATTTCACGAGTTGAAATTTGAGGCTCCCATTCACACCCCCTCTGGTCACCAATTCGGTCCTTCAATTGGTATCGGACCTGGTTAAGGATCTTCTCTACCTTAATTGGTTTCGGATCCTAAGGGTGACATGGATCGAGGGAACGGCAAGGCTCCCTATTTAGATGGGACGAACTATCCCTATTGGAAGATTCGGATGCGTGCTTATCTCAACAACATCGGATCTTCTGTGTGGGAGATATGCGAGGATGCGAATTACGTGGTTCTTGCGGCTCGAGTTGCTCAGCATCAAATTGACCAACACGAGGCCAACTCTAAGGCCCGTAACGCGCTTTTGGCCAACATCTCCCTTCCTGAGTTTGAGCGTGTTTCCGAGCTTCAGACTGCTCGAGAGATCTGGGTGAAGCTTCAGAGCTATCACGAGGGGACCGCTCAGGTCAAGACCAGACTCTTCGAGACATACAAGCGGGAATACAAGAACTTTGTTCAGTTGGAGGGAGAGATGATTGATGCTATGTTCACTCGTTTCCAAACGATTGTGAACAAGATGCGTGCAAATTGGGCTGAATCACCGAAAAACTGCACAGTTTTTGGGGGCATCGGACTGTGGTTTTCTTGGCATCGGACGCTGACCCGAGTAGCATCGGACGCGCCGTTGCCACATGTCACTTTCTGTGATTTCAGCGTACAATGGTCATGCAGTAAGGTTCTAGAACCGCTCTGTTCACATCGGACGCGTCCGCCACTCAGGCATCGGACGCTGCCAGCATCCGATGTAGTGACAGATTCACTATTTCGTCCGCGGTTCATTCGTCCGGCTTCGGATTTGGTTTCCGGCTTTTGTGTTGGACTTCTTGGGTTGCGTAGGATCCCGTTGTGATTCTAGGAAGCATCCACCCTACATCTAGGGTCGTGGATACTAGCAAGCCAGTGTCTTGCTTTTGGGGTGACTTTCTGGGACAAGGGCTATCTATTTCTTGAGAAGAAATTTGAGGCTCCCATTCACCCCCCCTCTGGTCGCCAATTCGGTCCTTCAATTGGTATCGGAGCCGGTGAAGGATCTTCTCTACCTTAATCGGTTTTGGATCCTAAGGGCGACATGGATCGAGGAAACGGCAAGGCTCCCTTTTTCAATGGGACAAACTATCCCTATTGGAAGATTCGGATGCGTGCCTATCTTAGCAGCATCAGTTCTTCCGTTTGGGAGATATGCGAGAATCCTGAGTACCAGGTCTTGGAGGCTCGTGTGGGTCAGGTCTAGATTGATCAGCACGAGGCTAACTCCAAGCCTCATAACGCACTTTTGGCCAACATCTCCCTTCCTGAGTTCGAGCGTGTTTCCAAGCTTCAGACTGCTCGAGAGATCTGGGTGAAGCTTCAGAGCTATCACGAGGGGACCGTCCAGGTCAAGACTAGACTCTTTGAGACTTACAAGCGAGAATACGAGAACTTTGTTCAGTTGGAGGGAGAGACGATTGACGCCATGTTCGCTCGTTTCCAAACGATTGTAAACAAGATGTGTGCCAATCGGGCCAACCTACCTTATGATGATCATGAAAGAGCACTCAAGCTTCTATATGCCCTGGATCGGAAGGTATGTGAGGTGAAGGTGTTGACCATCATTGAGTCTCCTTCTTACGACACCCTCACCGTGGACGAGCTATTCAGCAAGCTCAAGTCCACCGAGATCGATCACTTGACTCAGGCCAAGCTGAAGAACCCATCTTCTCATTCCATGGCTTTGGTCTCAGGCAAGGGTGGATCGACTCTTTCTGCTGACGCTTCCCCACCTCTCTTTGCTTTGTCTTCTTTGCTTTCAGTTACTGAGGAGCAGGTGGAGGCGTTGGACGATGATGAGCTCGCTGTCACACCCCAATTTTAAGAACAAAATTGGTGCCCAATATAAGTATGCCAGGATCAATTTTCATACATATATCGACATCATAGTAAATATCAAAACAATGCTTTATTAATAAATCGAACATTATTACAAAAATGACCCTCAGGTCCAAAAGAAAAGTACAGACTCTCAACAGACTTTGATGTAGACTTCGCAGAAACTAGACGCCATCTCCACACGAAGGTCGATCGGGGGCTGCGCCATCCTAGTGCAACTCGTCTAGGTCATATCCACCGGCTTCTGGGTACAAGTTGTCGGGGTCGTATCCGCCGTCTTCTGGGTACTTCTGCTCCGCTTCGTAGACTCCAACGTCTGGGTGGGGTAGCAGGGGGTTCAAAGAGGAAGGGTGAGTACATCGAAATGTACTCCGCAAGTGTAGGAAATATATGCTTATGAGGCTATTAACAAAGGTAGGCTGACTCTGTTTGACTCAAGCGCCTAAAGCAACACATCCTATTACTCCTATTAATCATATGCACCTATTTACTAGGTTATATCCATAGTCTCCAACAGTAACAGTAACCACACATGGAGTCGCACCGAGCAAACCACACTCGGAGTCACTGTTGATGGTCCTTAAACACCTGTTTTACCATCAACATGTTACCCTAAAATTCTCCAAAAAGGCATGAAATGTAGTCAAATAGGTTTCAAACTAACCGAATTCCACATGTCTATAGATTTTGATTTGAATGCAGGATTTGAACCAAATTTGGATATTTGAACCACCAAAGGCCAAGCCCACTCAGCAGGGCCCAATTGGGCCTCAGGGGGGTGGCGCCCGCCACCCCTAGGTGGCACCCGCCACTTGGGTTGGCCCAAGTCCACTCCCTGCCACGTCACCGATCCGTATGACCTCCCCAAGGCCAAATCTGGGCCCTTGGTCACTAGGTTAGTGGCATCGGACGACTCAGGAGGGGAGTGGCGTGGATCATGACCGAATGGCGGTTATCTGGACATGCAACCGACGTTGGAACCGCCTCTCTGGAGCACCTGGATGCCGTTGAAGCAATGATAGTGAATCCAACGGTGAGGGGGGTGGCGGCCGCCACCTAGGGCTGGCGCCCGCCATTAGGGTTTGCCCTAGGTCAGTTGGCTGCCCCCTATAAGTACCCCCCTCACTCCTCAAGACTATAAATACCCCCTGGTGGCGCCACTTCATAAACACACACACACACAACAAGAAGCCAAGCCAAGAAGGAAGCAAGCAAGAGGCAAGAAGCAAGTGAGAGCTCAGAGAGCTTAGGCAAGTAGGTTAGCTAGTAGAGAGAGTATAGCTCTAGTGCCCTCGCTGCAGCGCGGCTCTTAGTTTAGCACAGCTCAGCCCTGACCAGTGGTATAGTAGCATAGAGCTTGCTAGGAGAGAAGCGGGTGCGAGTGACTGGCATCGGAGGTCGGTTGATTTCCCAGAGTCTCTGGTCGGGTTTGCTCTCTTGTATCTCAGGTACATTTATCTTCCAGTATTACTTTAGTATTACTTTCAGTACTACTTTATCAAGTGCCTTGAGTGTGACCTAGCTAACCTATAGTTCAATTCACTTAGCCATAGTAGTTAATCTCTAGTGTGCTTAGTGATTGATCTTTGCCAATAGTTTGCTTAGTTATTTTAGTGTTTATCTTATTAAGTCAAGTATTTGCTCTGACGTCCACAAGGGTGTCTCTATTCAAAGCTAGGGTAGAGACAGTTAGAATATAATTAAGCGTGGTGCTTAGTTATGTCGCGGAACCGTCCTGATTATAAGAGCTCAAGTACCGCCTTAGTCAAATCCGTCTGACATCGACTCATACTTGAACCCATATAACCCCGGTAGTCCGGAAATCTCGAAGGATTTCAAACATCGTACAACATACAGGATCGCATCGTTCAAGTATTACATTTGTAAGGAGACATCACAGTTAAACAAAACCAAATTTAAACATCAGAGTGCGAAATTAAAACAGAGTTATTACAATACTGAGTTTCAAAGGGCGGAAGCTTAATAAAGTTTTGGAACACGACCATCACACATGTGGTCCAATAAAACATTGTTTGATAACTTCACCCAACACAACTCACTCCTCCTTTTTCAAATAGTGTGCCACTAGGAGTCTCAGTCCGGCAAAAGAGAAGGGGAAGCTTCTTGACGACCCTGCCCTGGGCCTACTCCTCATCACCCTCCACCGGGTAGAGGCAGTGCTTACAATAGCCATAGTACACCTGGCCATCTGCAACAACGGGATAAACCCTGAGTACGAGAATGTACTCAGCTAGACTTACCCGTCCAACTGAAAATAAAGACACCAAGGGTATGCAAGGCTTTTGGTGGAGCTGAGATCATTTAGTTGCGAAAAGCTCAAAATTAATAGAAGGATTATTTAATGATGTTGGTGAGCTGTCAGTTTGAAACCTACCTCTTAATCTAGGTTTGCACCTGAACTATTACATCCACTTGAGTCTAACAAGCAATAATATAACCATATCCAGTTGACTTATCAATATTTTAGTTGAACCTTTAAAACATCACATGGAGTTGCATCGTGGTGAAGCTCGCCATAGTTTCCCACTAACCGGGGGAGACGGCGACTCGAATCGAATTCCAAACTAGCTGGTGAAAGACCTTTAATACCAACCCACACTTTCCCCGTCGGGTCCATGCATTGGGTAACCGCTCGATGCTTGTTCGTGGTGGTAATCGTCGTGGCTCACAGCACGGACCACCCAATTGGAACTATACGATGGCCATTCCGAGGTAGATCGTGTTTCCATACAAGAGGGTGTGACATGGGTTGAGACCGGCCCGAATAGCTTCTAACCAGCTTTGGGGTCGATGATTACGGCACCGACATATCCCTAAGTAAAAGGGCGCGTTCAAAAATGAATGAGGGCCAACATCGATACAAACCTACATGATCCAACGGACGGACTGCCCCAAGTTTCCAAACTTGTGCCTTGCCTTCCAATTGACCGTATTTCTTTACTACTTAGGTTCTTTTCCACGATAGCAAATATAGCCAACCGTGATCCGGTACTTATCCACCAGGGATATTACAGGAACATCCTTAACTACTACTTTTAGTAAGGAGACTAAGAAATTCTACATTGTAAATAAATAACAGGATAACAAGGCAGGTAATAATCAATAATCAAGGAATGGTAATGCAGCAAGTAGGATTCAATCATCTCCTATACCTAATGCATCACAATATAAATACTCAAATAGATTAATTGTAAAGACTGGGAGACTTAAAATGCTCCGGGGCTTGCCTTGGGAAAAGACTGAGGCCTCGTGAGCAAGGCACTCAGGCAGGTTAGTTTCTGGCTCGGGGTCGACTTCCTCGGTCTTGGGCAGCTCTGGTATTTTCTGCTCGTCGTTTACTTCCGGCTCCTGGTTGGGCTCTGGGACTGTCGATCCTATTGTATGCGGTGAATAATAATTAAATAATGCAAGGTGCAAAATGTTGGTATGAAAAGTATCATTTCATGCAAACCAACAAAACCAACTTGTTGAACAACTTTTGACATTGAGGTAACTACTTAATTACCACATAAAACAAAACCATTATTTCAACTATTTCCTTTTTATTAATTCAAAAGAACTTAGGTTTGAACTGCAAGTGCATTTTTCTGAACTCAGAAAAATCCACAAAAATTCCAGGAGGTAATTAACACTAACTGGACTTCACTGAACAATTTTCAGCTAGAAATAAAATATAGAACGACAGATACAAAAAGATGAAACAAACTTGCTCAAAAGGTGTTTTGAACTAACTCCTCTAATGAAAAGTGTCAAACAGCAGATTTTATATTTTTTCTAGCTTTATCTATCCATAAACACTTTACTCTAGAGAATTCATTGCCAAAGCATAAACACATAAACCTACACAAAATAAACAAGTTTATTCCAAAATAAACAATTTGAACTACAACCCTGCTGGAAAAGGGTGACATGCTCATTTTCTTATTTTTCCCAGGTTCTATTCCACATTTCATATTTATCAAGGAAGTTCCATGAACAGAAACATCATATTCTTTTCTACATGAATTTCCTAAGAAAACACAGAAAAGCACATTTGTACAGCAACTTCACAATTTTCCATATACAACCTATGCTTAACATTTTTTTCCTAACTGGAACATCACACACAGAGACTGCACAAATTTTCCCATATTTTATTTTCACATATAAAGCACCTTAACACTTTTTCCAAGAAAACAACCAAAAAGGACTTTAAACCCTAACAGTTACTTTTTCTATATCAATAGTGCCTCAAACATTTTTCACACGTACATAACATGGTAAGGAACCTACACAAATTTTACCATGAATTAACTCGACAAGAAAACATATATATCCATTTATCTCAACAAAAGCACATAAACTAAATTAAATAAAAATAGTAATATAAACTTTCAGCAAAAATACTTTTATATTTTTCCATGATAGATCTACTCATGAACAAACTACCAAAACTGAAAATACCTCATTTGGACTTCTAAGTCGTGCTACACAAAAATAACAAACCTTTCTGGGAAATAAAACAAAAAGGAAAATCATTTGAAAACTCCGGCCCAACTCGCATAGACCCGGTCCATGGACCGTGAGCGGCTGACACGTGGGACCCACTGGTCAACGGGGCCCAGCAGTCAGTGGGAGAAAAACAGGGGAGGGGGTTTGACCACACGGTTCTCGCCGGCGGTGAGGTCGCCGGCGGTGAGGTAGTGCTCGGCGTGTTCCCCTTGACAAGGCGGACCGAGTGGTGGTGATGGTTGGGCTAGCGCAAGGCCGTAGCTCGCCGGCGGCGAGCAATGGCAGACGGCGGCGGAGGGGGTGCTCGGTTGTGCCGTTTCCGGCGGTCGCCGGCCAATTTAACGGGCGCGTCGCACTTCACTAACCCTAGGGAGGATAGCTAGGGGGGTGGTTTGGCCGAAAAGGCTACGGGAAAGCTCGACCACGTGCCCGGCCATGGCGGACAGTGGCGGCGCTTGGTCGGGGAAGAAGAGGGGGTGAGAGAGCGGTAGCGTTGAGGCTGGGTGGTGTTCTCACCTTGGCTTGGTGTGACGAGGCTTGATGGGGAAGAAGGGGCTCGACGGAGGCTCGGTTGACGAAGAACGGACACTTGCCCCCCTTTGGCGGTGGCGGCGACCGAAAAGGGGAAGTGGTGGCGCCAGCGTGGTGGAGCTCGACCGGCGCTTTCTTCGCGCGCACTGCATGTGCGAGGCGAAGGCGGAGCTCGGTGCGAGGTGGATTGGATGATGGGGCTCAGTCGTGGCCGGAACGGAGAGGGGTTGCAAGGGCTGTCTCGGCGAGCGCTCGGTGTTCGTCGCGAGCGTTCACGAGAGAGCAGGGAAGAGAGCGGGAGCGAATAGGGTGGCGAGTGTGTGTGGGTGAGTGAGGGAGAGGGAGAGGTGTGCGGTACGCTCGGGTTTTGCTCGGCCGGCGGCGACCCGAGGTCGTGGCGGGGGCCACGGCCGACGCGACGTCACGGCAGAGCGGCGGGAGCGACGAGGCGACGCGGCAGGCGAGGCAGTGCGGGAGTGGGCAAGCAAGATCGCTTGCATGCGCGAGTGAGAGAGGATCGCGCGGCGAGAGGCGGGAGCAGACTTGGCGCAGGGTTTGGCGGCCACGCGGCGGGCCGGCCGGCGTACGGCGCGGCGCGGGCGCGGGAGCGGGCCGGCGTGGGTGCAGGGTGGGCCGAAAGGCCGGTTGGGCTGAAAGTGGGGCGCGGGAGAAAATGTTTTTTCCTTTTTCTTTTTCCAAAACTTTCAAACTTTGATCATTCAAAAACAGTTTCAAAAACTCCAAACTAGGCTTTGACCCAAAAATAAAATTTGCTTAAAATAATTTTCTCTACAACTTTCATATAAGACACTTTTGCTGAAAAGCATTTTCTCAACCCCCACAGAAACAAAGCCAAATCTTGAGCTATAAATCATTTTATTCTCACATTTTTATTTGTCAAACCATTTTGAACTAGATCAAGGTGTCAATATAAAAAGTATTAGACTCAATATTCTCTATTTTATAAAATTATTTGCCAAGTCAGAAATCCACTCAAACCATTAACTCCGATAGAAATCAATAATCCAATAAATAAACCAAAGACAAAAAGCACTTTCATGCACATGAAATGATGCAATGCATTGCTTATGCATTTTAGTAGCTAAAAGTAGTTCCTAATGCAGTGCTTGACACTAGGGTGTCACAAGTTATAGACTTACCTTCAGATACGGCTGGACCCCCGGATAGCTGTGGTAGCAAGCAGGTGGTGACAGCCCTGTGCGCCTTGAATTCCACCACGTAGTAGGCCCAGTTTAACAGTAAGGCTCATTGTGCTAGCGTTCAACCTAAGTCAGTGGTAAAGGCTAGTACGCCTCGGTACTTGACAAGATAGGAATAAAACTATACTTAACTTGGTTGCTTTATTGACATTTGCCTACCTTGCTTCGTAGTTACCTTGCTTCGTAGTTATCTTGCTTCGTAGTTATCTTGCTTTTCTAGTTATCTAGGAGTAGTTATTAGTTCGTAGTTATCTAGGAGTAGTTATTAGTTATTAGTTAGTTATATTAGTTATCCTTAGTTATCCCCTATCTATCCTATAATCCACCTTACCTTACCATCCATTTCATCCTTACCTATCCACCCATATATTCTTTCTAGCCTTTCATCTCCTCTCTTCCCTTCTCTCCTTTTCTCTTTTCTCTTTTCTTCGACTCTCATCCTCTCCTTGACTCGACTCATACACCACCCTAGACTTCCCTTGGGATCAAATAAATCGACACCTGGTACTCCCAGGCGAAGTGCTACTACGATAGTTCTGTGCGCTTGCAGAATCTCCTCTAGGTAGATTGCAATCTCTCTAGCTAGCTCCTACTAGTGTCGGGATTGACAACCCCATTTGACATTAGTAGATAGCTGCTTTAGCTTCACTCCTTTAGGTATAGTGATCGGACTTGCTACAAGCACTTCTGACGCCGTTGCCAGGAATAGATTCCATTGTCTACCCCTAGTAACGACATTAGCAAGTGCCAACAAGCATTTCTGGGCGGTTACCAGGGATAGTTGCCTAGCTCTATCTTTAGTGAAGCTAAGAACTACCAACAAGCATTTCTGGCACCGTTGCCGGGGAAGGCATTCGGTGTATCGGTTGAGTCCGTGTCGAATTTATCTTCGTTTAAGCTCCTGCTTAGCGAATCCCATTTTACCCCATTCTTTCTTTCCTTAGTCCTTCTTATCTTTTTCCTTCATCTTCTTCAACTTATTTCTTTCTTATCTTGTTCTATCTTCACAATGGCCAACAAGACCATTCATGAATTTTCTGCTCCTTCTGCTGCCAATGTAGCGACAGGACCAGACGTGATTGATGTCAACCTCAATTTTGAGTTGAAACCGGCTCTGATCACGATGGTCCAAGCTAGCCCGTTCTGTGGCAAATACCATGAGGATGCCAATGCTCATCTCCAACAATTCTTGGAGATTTGCGGCACCTTCACCATTAAGGGGATAACCCAAGAAGCCATCCGTCTTCGTCTCTTTCCTTTCTCTTTGCTAGGAAAAGCGAAGCAATGGTTCTATACCAGTCGCAACGCTGTAGACACATGGGACAAGTGTTCCAATGCTTTCCTTGCCAAATTCTTTCCGATGGGCAAGACGAATGCTCTGCGCAACAAAATCTCCAGCTTCACGCAACAAGCCGAGGAATCTATTCCCGAGGCTTGGGAGAGGTTGCAAGAGTATGTCGCTGCTTGTCTGCACCATGGTATGGAGGACTGGCTATTGATCCAGAACTTCTACCATGGCCTAACCACACTCTCTAGAAGCCATTTGGATGCCGCCGCCGGCGGTGCATTCTTTTCTCTAAATGTTGCAGATGCTAAGGCTCTCATAGAGAAGATGGTGTCGAACCAAGGATGGAACGATGAGAGACTGTAGCCCCATAAGTGGGGTATGCATTCCCTTAAGGATGTCGACATGATCGTGGCCAAGATGGACCTGCTGGCAAAGAAGCTGGACAGCTGTGAGAAGATGAACCAACAAGAGAGTGTCCAATCTCTGGAATCCTACATGACTTGTGAAGTCTGTGGAGAAACCGTACATTCTGGGAACCACTGCCCCGAGCTACATGAAGATTTGAACTTCATAAACAATAGCAACAACAACGGTTTCCGCAAACAAAATCCAGGATGGAATCAGCCTGCAAATTCTCAAGGTAATAATTCATTCCCTCGCTCTAATTTTCAGAATTCTGATAATTTCTCATTCTTGAAGAATTTAGTTTACTCATAAGGTAGAATTACTGATTTCTTGAATAAGAGATTAATGTCAAATGATAAAACCCTTGAGAATATAAATGCTAAATTGGAAGATTTCTCATCTGCTCTGAAAAATCAACTTAGCTTTAATAAGATGTTAGAAACCCAATTAGCTCAACTTGCTGCTATCATACCATCTTTTGAAATTGGCAAAATTCCGGCTAAACCTAACATAGAAACTGCAAATATGGTTGAAATAAAATATTTTAACTATTATGAAGATCAAACCATGACTGTTAAAAAGGGTGATCCTGGTAGTCCCATAATTAGATGCTCAATCTTTAGTAAAGTCTTTAAAAATACCATGTGTGATTTAGGATCGAGTGTGAACATTCTATCTAAAGATTTTTATGAAAACTCGTTCTTTCCACCCATTTCATCCACATCTGCCTATGTCATGCTAGCTGATCAATCAACATGCTATGTAGAAGGAATAGTCAATGATTTACCTGTTCATATTAGAGGTTCCTATGTTCCTACTGATTTCATAATACTAGATATGGGAAATAGGAAAGATGTGCCTCTAATCTTAGGTAGACCCTTCTTGAACACGGTTGATGCTTGCATATATGTGAGGAGTGGTAAAATGCAAATGACATTAGGAGGGAGCAAGGAAATATTCTCCTTTTCCCGTGGTCCCGCATATGCCGCTAACATGCAGGAAGCAAAACCCGTTCGTACCAAGAAGAGGCGCCCAAGAACAAGGTGGAGCAGAAAGAAAGAACCACCTCCTCCTGAGTTGTGTAATTCACATAACAAAGGAGAAGTATCAAAAGAAGAAGAACCCGATGAAGTACTTAAAGAAGAAGCACCCAAGGAAGAAGATCCGCCCAGTAAGGATGAAATACCATGGATCTAAGGTATGGATTTACTTTTTTTTTAATTTTTCCCTTCAAATTTCCCTTTTTCAAATAAATAACATATGTCATTCATGTAACTAAAAAAATAAATAAATAAATAAAAATCAGTTATCATTAGTTATATGCATAGGTATATGTTAACTTAGCTAGAATAATAAAATATCATAATAGGATAGTTTCCCTTTTTCACAACATTAGATAGTTTCTCTTTTAATAAAATGAGAACAAGAGCTCCGACCGAGAAAGATGAAGACCCTTCACCAAGCAAGAAGCCAGCTTGGAGGAGACTCCCGCGCCAATAAGGTATGTCTCAAGCCTACACTTTATATTCAGTTCTTAAATTCTATATCTTTTGAAGTGTTACATGCTTGCCTAAGTAATTATCCAATGAATAAAATTGATGAAATCTGCTGAAACAAGTGGAAACCTGAATAAGATTTGAAATATGTCATGCAAATGCTATTGTTATGGTTTGAATGACTGGTCTTATCTAAGTTGTAGCTTTTGTGGGTTGCACATGCTTTAACTGAAATCATGCTTAGTGAATAAAGTTAGTAAGAAATGGAGTAATTCTTTAAACTTGCTAAAGTGAAATTAGGACCTAATTTGGAGGATTTATTTTAAAAATCATGAAAACCTTGCTAAAAGTTCCTCTTGGATTTTATCCCATCCCACCACTAGCCAAATATTTGTTAGTCAAAACCACAAAGAGCTTTGTTTGTGTTGAGCTTTGTTAGACCTCATAGATCTTAGTAGAGAAGCTTATCATATCTTTTGATCAAGATACACACACCCACCATATTGCTTACTATCCACTTTGGAAGTTTGCAACCACCAAATAAATTGCTCATTCTCTACACTGGAGATATGCAATACCTTGCCAAACGTTCCATTGCTAGCCTTATGCTATTCCTACACTGGGAATAAGCATTTCTCTCCCTTTCCCTACTCATTTCAAAAATCCTTTCCTATAGATAATCTGGGGAAATCTAAAGCTAAAAAAAAGAGAGATATATATAAAAAAAGTGAGCAAAGTAGCTCAAGAAAGGACTATGTCCTAAGAAAATGAGGAGCAAAGTAGCTCAAGAAAGGACTATGTCCTAAGAAAATGTGAGGACACATCTTTTTGTCTACTCACTATGTATCCAAAAAAAGAAGAGAGAGAGAGAGAGAGAATTATCATTAGCTCTAGACCCCAGAAATTAACTAGGAAGGATTATGAAATATCTCTCTATACACTTCCACATAACCACACATGCACATCTTGATCAATTCTTATGATATGTTGCTCCTTATGATCTGAGTGTCTAGCTTAGCAATAAACATTAGGCAATTTGCTCATGATTCTTAGTCTACCTATAACTCCACATATCGTTCTTTAGAAATAGGAGAGGCTACATTTTGTCCTAAGTAAAGATTTAAACACCATTGAGTGATTGAGTGAATCTTGGAGGACTTAAGCAAGTTGTTATCTTTTGGAAACCTTGAAAAACCTTCCAGACAAAATCCTAGTCAAACCTAAGCAAGATAAAAGTTTCCTATCTACTGCTTTATTTGACTCTTGCATGTTTGACGTGAAAAGCTATAAGCCCCACATTGCTATGATTAATGATATATGCTAAGTTATTTCTCACTATACAATATGCACTTGTATACATCTTAAGTTGCTATCTATTTCATGCTCAATGCTTAAACCGCATTGTTTCTCGAGGACGAGCAACAGGTTAGCTTGGGGGAGCTTGTTGATGGTCCTTAAACACCTATTTTACCATCAACATGTTACCCTAAAATTCACCAAAAAGGCATGAAATGTAGTCAAATAGGTTTCAAACTAACCGAATTCCACATGTCCATAGATTTTGATTTGAATGCAGGATTTGAACCAAATTTGGATATTTGAACCACCAAAGGCCAAGCCCACTCAGCAGGGCCCAATTGCGCCTCAGGGGGGTGGCGCCCGCCACCCCTAGGTGGCGCCCGCCACCCCTAGGTGGCGCCCGCCACTTGGGTTGGCCCAAGTCCACTCCCTGCCATGCACCGATCCGTGTGACCTCCCCAAGGCCAAATCTTTGCCCTTGGTCACTAGGTCAGTGGCATCGGACGGCTCAGGAGGGGAGTGGCGTGGATCATGACCGAATGGCGGTTATCTAGACATGCAACCGACCTTGGAACCGCCTCTCTGGACCTCCTGGATGTCGTTGAAGCAATGACGGTGCATCCAACGGTGAGGGGGGTAGCGGCCGCCACCTAGGGCTGGCGCCCGCCACTAGGGTTTGCCCTAGGTCGGTTGGCTGCCCCCTATAAGTACCCCCTCACTCCTCAAGACTATAAATACCCCCCTGGTGATGCCACTTCATAAACACACACACACAACAAGAAGCCAAGCCAAGAAGCAAGCAAGCAAGAGGCAAGAAGCAAGTGAGAGCTCAGAGAGCTTAGGCAAGTAGGTTAGCTAGTAGAGAGAGTATAGCTCTAGTGCCCTCGCTACAGCGCTGCTCTTAGTTTAGCACAGCTCAGCCCTGACCAGTGGTATAGTAGCGTAGAGCTTGCTAGGAGAGAAGCGGGTGCGAGTGACTGACATCGGAGGTCGGTTGATTTCCCGGCGTCTCTGGTCTAGTTTGCTCTCTTGTATCTCAGGTACATTTATCTTCCAGTATTACTTTAGTATTACTTTCAGTATTACTTTTAGTACTACTTCATCAAGTGCCTTGAGTGTGACCTAGCTAATCTACAGTTCAATTCACTTAGCCATAGTAGTTAATCTCTAGTGTGCTTAGTGATTGCTCTTTGCCAATAGGTTGCTTAGTTAGTTTAGTGTTTATCTTATTAAGTCAAGTATTTGCTCTGACGTCCGCAAGGGTGACTCATTTCAAAGCTAGGGTAGAGATAGTTAGAATATAATTAAGTGTGGTGCTTAGTTATAGACTTACCTTCAGTTACGGCTGGACCCCCGGATAGCTGTGGTAGCAAGCAGGTGCTGACAGCCCTGTGGGCCTTGAATTCCACCACGTAGTTGGCCCAGTTTAACAGTAAGGCTCGTTGTGCTAGTGTTCAACCTAAGTCAGTGGTAAAGGCTAGTACGCCTTGGTACTTGACAAGATAGGAATAAAACTATACTTAACTTGGTTGCTTTATTGACATTTGCCTACCTTGCTTCATAGTTACCTTGCTTCGTAGTTATCTTGCTTCGTAGTTATCTTGCTTCGTAGTTATCTAGGAGTAGTTATTAGTTATTAGTCAGTTATATTAGTTATCCTTAGTTATCCCCTATCTATCCATCCATCCACCTTACCTTACCATCCATTTCATGCTTACCTATCCACCCATATATTCTTTGTAGCCTTTCATCCCCTCTCTTCCCTTCTCTCCATTTCCCTTTTCTCTTTTCTTCGACTCTCATCCCCTCCTTGACTCGACTCATACACCACCCTAGCCTTCCCTTGGGATCAAATAAATCGACACCTGGTACTCCCAGGCGAAGTGCTACTACGATAGTTCTGTGCGCTTGCAGAATCTCCTCTAGGTAGATTGCAATCTCTCTAGCTAGCTCCTACTAGTGTCGGGATTGACAACCCCATTTGACATTAGTAGATAGCTGCTTTAGTTTCACTCCTTTAGGTATAGTGACCGGACTTGCTACAAGCACTTCTAACGCCGTTGCCAGGAATAGATTCCATAGTCTACTCCTAGTAACGACATTAGCAAGTGCCAACAAGCATTTCTGGGCCGTTACCAGGGATAGTTGTCTAGCTCTATCTTTAGTGAAGCTAAGAACTACCAACAGTCACACCGAGCAACCAACACTTGGAGTCCACCAAGCAACCACACTTGGAGTCACACCAAGCAAAAACACATGAAGTCCATCAGGCAAACCACACCTGAAGTCCATCAGGCCGCCCACAAGGCCGACTCGAAGAGTCCCCATATGTGTATTAGTTCCATATGTCACAACATAGAAAGCTACCTTCCGTAATAACACCAGGTCTGCGCCCGAGCCTGGGAGTCACTCTCGTACCAAGCAGTAACCTGCATAGAAGAAGCCTTCGTACACATGTCATATGGGACTAATGTCCACATAAGGCTTCCCTAACGAACCAAACCCAACCCACCAACTAATCTCAAAGAAGTCCAAGCCCGCTCGTGACCGTGAGCACGACTGATATATCAGTTTTAATTACTCTACAGAGTTCGCACATCTTTACCCATGAGTCATGCGTTCCCCATCACGCTAAACACTACCAAGGTGCACAACAGGATCGCCCTCCAAGTCCGTTCCACACATACCTCTAAGGTTTCACCCGTACAAAGGTCTACGACCCCCAGGGCCCCCTCGTGAGCCACTAAAACAAACCCCGTGTGAACCCTCAACTTGGAGGAAACTAATTACTTAGCCAGTCCCAGAGCCATATAGGCCTCATTGTTTGCGCTGTATTGTTGGGTTACATGTCCAAGAACCGGGTCCTAGGGATCCAGGCAGGATAAATCTAGCACGAGCCCAGAACCAAAAATTAAATCCAGCTGCTGAGTCCCACGGCACAAAAACCACCACACGGTCCATCATGCCGGATATACCTACTCACCATACTACAACAATTACCAACCCACATGTTCCATAGATCATTAATCAAGATTAATTATAGTTGACCACCAACCCATCCCAAGACAGCAGGGCTAAGCATGACTTCTACCCAACACATCGCAAACCAGGTGTCAAGGAAAATATAATCAAGTGCTAGTAAACCAAATCACAGGATTCAATTTAAGACTGCATGCATCTACTGGATCTAACTACTCTAACTCAAAATAAAATAAATACGGCAGCAATATGTGCAAGGACACTTGCCTTCAGGCTGGGTCGGATCGACGAAGGCACAAGCTGGATCTAGGGGTTCCACGTAGCTCGTACTCTCTGGATCAAACATGGCCCAAACATAGCAATTATATAACATTACATCAAACAGTAACAAAACAGTAAATCAACACGACTAACGCGTAGAGCTCATCGCTACGAATCTAACGCAAGTTGAATAGGTCAAAACGGAGTTAAAATGAGCAAGTTATGGGCTTTTGAAGTAGAGTGGCAAAACTGTAAATAGTTGGAACTCATTTTGCATTTTCAAATAAATAAAATATTTAAAGAAAAGGGCGAGGACCGGTCCTCATTTATCTGATAGAGCAGGGGCTAGATCAAAAGAAAAACACAGACTCAGGGTACTGTGAACAGGACGACGGGTTTATTCCTTCAAACTGTGAGGGTTAGAGTGCAATATAGGCGGCAACGTGGCGCTGCTGGTGAGGTGGTGGTGACCTGTCGCCACGTGGCTACATGACATTGGCGCGGCGTGCCAGCTGGCGGGGAACGGTGCGGTGGCGCGGAGGACATCGCCTGGTTTCTCTGAAAAGTGAGGGGCTCGGGTGCAAAAATCTGCAGACTCAGAGAATAGTAACAATGGAGCACGGGTTGATTCCCGAAAAGAGTAGGGTCTCTTTAGCAAAAGACGTGCGGCCTGCTGACGCGGCACTCGTGGCTGATGTGGCCGCCACGCGGCACGCGGTGGTTCGCCCGGTGCACCACGCGTGCAGTGGACTCGGGCGCGGTGTGCGGGTGGACCCAGTCCATGATTCCATGGATCGGGCTCATACCGATTCATCCATGGGTTCTAATCTTGGGCGTTAATTTTAGATCAGACGACGCAGAGACGTTTGGGGAGAGGAGGCGGCGGCCGGTGATGCAAGCCATGGCAGAGCGCCATTGCCGACCCACTGTGCTCGGTGGCGCGGCTCGGAAGGGGCCTAAGAGCGCGGGAAACAGTGTGGAGGGGTGTAGGAGGGAGAGGATCTCACCGCGGACTCGACGAAGGGGTCCTTGGCGACGAAGGTGGCTCGGCGGGGAAGGATCGATGGTGGAGGTGAAGGGTTACAAGGATGCTACGCTAGCCGGAAAACAAAAATTTTCAACCCCATAAACTAGGAACTACTACTAGTTATAGATCACGGGATTACCACTAGACGCACAAATGCAGTGGAAGACGTCTCGGTGTAGACATGCACGTCGCAGCGATGTCGTTTAGTTGTTCACGTCCGTCCTTCACGTCTCCATGTGCGGTTCGTCCTTGTGCTCCAGATGCAGCACCTCCGAGGTATCCCACACGTACAGGGAGGAAGCAATGCGCCTTCGGGCTGCTAGGTCCGTGAGGAGCAATAGGCGTGGGCGTGGGGTGGGCGACGGCTCTCTAATGACGCGGTCAAACCCTGGCCACCCCACCCCTCTATTTATAGGCGTCCCTAATGAGCCCGCTGACCTGGAGGCACATTAGCAAACCCTAATCCCGGTCTGATTTGAGTCCAACTCGAATGAGGCTTCCAGCCCCTTAAGCGTGCGACCCTATGGGTTCACGCACACATAGACACGGCCCAAGTACTCCTACTCGCCCGATAGTTGACAGCGGCCTCTAGCAAGACGTGTCAACTCCTATGTACACGCAAAGATCATATCAGACGAACCACCACGATCACATACACATAATTCCCTTGCCTCACAATATTTGGTCCAACTCATAGGTTAACGCTTAACCCAAGCACAGCCTTGTATTTTATGATCCAATCATTTGAGTGGTCCAGTGATATCTTTGTCGCATGGAAAGGGGCAAATCCCATCTTGATCGTCTATGTCTCACAACATATTTCCTGACAAACCTTAAGACTATCTTTATAACTAGTCTATTACGAAGTAGCGTTTGATAGTCCCTAAGTAAGTCGATTCATATCTTGAGTACATACCACAATCTCAGGTCTAAGGACATAACGTACATGATGTGTAAAGAGAAAATAAGAACATCTCATGTTGGGTCAGTCCAGCCCCATGTCATTCATGTGCCCACATTATTAGTTTGACATCTCCATGTCTATGACTTGTGAAACATAGTCATCAACTAATACATGTGCTGATCTAATATTCATGTGTGTCCTCACATGAACTCCAATCAGGGACAACTATCGAATAACCATACAAGTAAAAGAGTTTCACAGACAATTCACATAATCCTCAAGCAATACAAGTTGTCTTTAATGGATATTCAATGAACATATAATAAATCATGGATACAATAAAAATATCATCATCTCTATGATTACCTCTAGGGCATATTCCCAATAGTCTCCCACTTGCACTAGAGTTAATCTTTTAGATATCTAATACCCATAGACCTCACATGCGCCTCATGCTTAGGTTGTGGAAGAGCCTTTGTCAAAGGATCTGCTATAATCAAATCCGTATGTATCTTGCACATCTTAATTTCATCTCTTTTTAATGAAGTCTCGAATGAGGTGAAATTTCCGCAGTACATGTTTGTTCTTCTAGTGATTCCTTGGCTCCTTAGCCTGCGCGATCGCCCCATTGCTATCACAATGTAGAGACAATGGGTTGGACGCATTTGGAAACACACCAAGATCAATGAGGAACCTCCTCATTCAAACACCTTCCTTTGCAGCTCGACTAGCTGCAATGTACTCGGCTTCTGCTGTAGAATCGGACACGGTCTCCTGCTTGGAACTTTTCCAACTGACTGCGCCACCATTTATTGTGAACACAAAACCTGATTGAGATTGTGAATTATCTATGTCAGTTTGGAAGCTAGCATCGGTGTAACCATTTACAATGAGTTCCTTCTCACCTCCATAGATTAGGAACACATCTTTAGTCCTTCTCAAGTACTTAAGGATGTTTTTAACAAGTGTCCAGTGACTCTCACCTGGATTAGCTTGATATCTGCTCGCAACACTTAGAGCATATGAGACGTCTGGGCGTGTACATATCATGGCATACATGATGGAACCAATAGCCGAAGCATATGGAACCTTACTCATGCGCTCTCGCTCATCAGATGTCGAAGGACATTGTTTCTCGCTAAAGCGCATGCCATGTGACATAGGCAAGAACCCATTCTTGGACTGTTGCATGTTGAACCGCTTCAACACCTTGTCAATGTATGCATCTTGGCTTAATCCTATTAGCCTCTTTGACCTATCTCTATATATCTTAATGCCCAGAATATATGTTGCTTCTCCTAAATCCTTCATAGAAAAACTATTATTCAGTGAAGTATTTACGGTTTGCAACATCGGAATGTCATTCCCAATCAACAGTATGTCATCTACATACAAGATTAGAAACACAACAGCTCTCCCACTTTCCTTCTTATAAACACAAGGTTCTTCTTCACTTTGACGGAAGCCAAACCCTTTGACCACCTCATCAAAATGAATATTCCAACTCCGAGATGCTTGCTTTAACCCATAAATAGATTTCTTAAGCTTGCATATTTTTCCAGCATTGCTAGGATCAACAAAACCTTCGGGTTGTATCATATACATGTCCTCCTCCAAATTTCCATTTAGAAAGGCTGTTTTAAAATCCTTCTGCCATATCTCATAGTCATAATAGGCAGCAATTGCTAGAATGATCCGGATAGATTTAAGCATCGCTACCGGCGAGAAAGTCTCGTCGTAGTCAACTCCTTGAACTTGCCGAAAACCTTTTGCGACAAGTCGAGATTTATAAACTTGGACGTTTCCATCCATATCCCTTTTCTTTTTATAGATCCATTTGCACTCTATGGGTCTTACCCCATCAGACGGGTCAACCAAGTTCCAAACTTGATTGGCTCCCATGGAATCTATCTCAGATCTCATGGCACTATGCCATTTCTTGGAATCAGGGTCCATCATTGCCTCGGCATAAGTTGCAGGTTCGTCATCGTCTAACAATAACACATCCCCACACAACTCATGGATTCTTGCCGACCTTCGTGGTTGGGGTGGGGTGTTTGTTGCCATAGGTCGCTCAACTTGTTCTGCTACAATAGCATCACTCGTGGAGTCAATCCCTACTGGCTCATCCTGAACTTCTTCAAGATACACCTTCTGCCCTCTCTTATCTCTTTTGAGAAACTCTTTCTCTAAGAAAACACCGTTTCGAGCAACAAACACTTTGCCCTCTGAGCGGTTGTAGAAGTAATACCCTAAAGTTTCCTTTGGGTATCCCACGAAAAAACACATGTCTGACTTGGGTGTTAGTTTATCTGAAATAAGTCGTTTGACATAACCTTCACAACCCCAAATCTTTAGAAAAGACAAACTGGGACTCTTACCAGTCCACATCTCATATGGTGTCTTAACTACGGACTTAGACGGTACCCTATTTAATGTGAAAGCGGTTGTTTCTAGAGCGTATCCCCAAAATGATAAAGGAAGGTCTGACTGGCTCATCATAGACCGAACCATGTCTAACAGAGTCCGATTACGTCGCTCAGATATGCCGTTTCTCTGCGGCATTCTGGGTGGCGTAAGTTGTGGAACAATTCTGCAACTCTTAAGATGATTGCTAAACTCGTGGCTCAAATATTTGCCTCCACGATCAGATCGCAAGGCCTTAATCTTCTTGCCACGTTGATTCTCTACCTCATTCTGAATTCTTTGAACTTTTCAAATGTCTCAGACTTATGTTTCATCAGATAGACATAGCCATATCTGCTAAAATCATTAGTGAAGGTTATGAAGTATTGGAATCCGCCTCTAGCTGTCGTACTCATTGGTCCGCATACATCAGTATGTACAAGTTCCAACAAGTCAGACGCCCTCTCAGGAAAACCTGTGAAAGGCAACTTGGTCATCTTGCCCAGCAAACAAGCCTCTCATGTCTCATATGATTCAAAATCAAACGAAGTTAGAAACCCATCAGCATGGAGCCTCTTCATGTGATTCTCACTTATATGACCCTGAGGATACATGGGTGTATGCCGGATCTTGAGTGATGAGTGATTGTCAACTGGTTTGATGTGCATGTTCTTTGGCTTGTGTTGTGCAGGTGTTGAGCATGGAGACAGTGATCAAAGGCAAGGTGAAGGTCAAGTAGAGACGTGTTGTGACGATGGACTGGGAGCGGTGAAGGGCGGACGTGAGGCTTGGACTGACGGACCGGTGGCCTGAGGATCAGCTGTGGTGGCTGACAGCCTGGGACAGCGATGAGTGGAGACTTGTGGGGCACAGTGTGGCTCGGGTCAAGGACCTGGGGACATGTGTCGGTGGACTGGGTGCACAGGCGGTGCATCCCCTCTACGGTGTCGGTTTGGTGTTTGAGCCACAGAAAAACCACCAGGTGGATGGTTTCCAGGTTTGGGCCACAAAACCTGGGTGCGGCCAGTTTCCGAGTTTGGGCCACAAAACTCGGGCTGAGGATGGTTTCCAGGTTTGGGCCTCAAAACCTGGGTGCTGGTGGGTTTCTGAGTTTGGGCCACAAAACTCAGGCGATGGACGATAGGTTTCCCGGTTTCGGCCTCAAAACCGGGGGTGGACTTGAAGTGTGGTTTCCCGGTTTCGGCCTCAAAACTGGGGGCGAGGTCCGTAAAAAGGACGAAGGCACAGTGGCGGCACGTGGCGGCAATCAGTGAGGTCGCGTTGAGGCGAAGCTACCAGTTGTGTGGGCGTGGATGTCGGATCACCATCTACTTCGAGCTGGTCCAGAATAGCCTTAGGGTTTAGCTGGTTCGCTCTCTGGATCATTAGGGGTAGAGTGAGAATAAAATTAGGATAAGTAGAGGGAGACACCCACCTCCCAACTTATCTCAGCCATTTTGCTACTTTCACTTAGGGTTTCCTGCTCTCCCACATCCCTGCTGTAGTTACTGAGATCCATACAGACGGTGAATCATACCTCTGTGTATTTGGATTTTGAGGAAACGAGACCGTAATCTCGTTGTCTCCTCGTATGGAGAAGTTTTGGCTGGAAATCGAGATCGATTCACGTTTTGAGCTGTGTTCTTCGTGTTTTGCTTTTCATTCTCTCGGTGATTTGCTCCTTTCTCCCAATCCGAGGAATGATTTTCGATTCCATTTGAACTGAGTTGTTCTAGATCGTGAGCGCATCTTTCCGCCGGTGGAATTCACCTCTAACCTCACGAGCTAGTAGATCGATCGATTTTTGTTTCGAATCGGTTTTTGTCTCCCTTGCCCCGAATTCTTCCGATTCACCAATTTGGAGTTATGTTCGAGCCAGGATCTCTTAGGGGTAGCTCACTAACCTTCTTGGAACTCCTCATACCAAGTCTAAGCCTCAGAGCTTTTGATTCGGAGGAGATCGGGTTGAATCCATGGAAGAACTGTGCAGTTTCGGGGGCATCAGACGCTCAGGTCAGGGGCATCGGACGCTGAGTTCATCACATTGGACGCTCAGGTGCCACGTGTCAAAGAACAACGTTTTTGAAGGAGCATCGGACGCTCTGTTGCCATCGGACGCGTCCGAGGGTTGAGCATCGGATGCTGAACTGTCACTGTAGCCAGCGTCCGATGACTATGCAGTAAGGTTTCAGAACGGGTCATTTTGCATCGGACGCGTCCGGTGCCTGTACATCGGACGCTGGCCTGCATCCGATGCAGTGAGTTTTGCACTGTTTCGCCCGCAGTTTGCTCGTTCGACTTCGGACTTGATTTTGGGTTTTTGCATTGGACTTCCGACTTCGTGCTCTACAGAAATCGGGCCTCCTGCTTTGCAAAATAGGATGAGGTTACCCAAAGCTCATCCTGTCACTAGTTGACTTGCGTGAACTTGGGCGAGTGAGTTTTTGTGGTGTCCTGCTGTGTTCCATGGGAACATCCACCCAATACCTTGGGTCGTGGACATCACACTTGTCGGCTTGCTTTTGGGGTTGATTTTCTGGGACAGAGGCCAGAGTTTCGAAAGAAATTTTTAGGCTCCCATTCACCCCCCTCTGGTCGCCTTTGGTAGCATTCTCGGTCCTTCAATTGGTATCGAAGTGGGTTAAGGATCTTTCACCTTAGCCGGTTCCAGATCCACAGAAGGCGACATGGATCGCGGCGTGGGCCAACCACCATTTTTTGATGGGATGAACTATGCTTATTAGAAGATACGCATGTCGGCCTATCTTCAGAGCATGGGTGCTTCTGTCTGGGAGATTTGCAACAAGGCCGATTACGTGGTTCTGGCTGCTCGTGTGACTCAACCGCAGATCGATGAGCACGATGCCAATAGCCGAGCCCGTAATGCTCTTTTCTCCTGCCTAAGCATGTCTGAGTTTGATCGCGTTTCTCACCTCCCCACGACTCGTGAGATTTGGGCGACCCTCATGTGCTTCCATGAGGGAACCACTCAAGTCAAATCCCATCTCTATGAGTCGCACAAGCGGGAGTATGAGAATTTTTGACACATGCCTGGCGAGAGCATAGAAAGTTTATTCGCTCGCTTTCAGGTGATTGTCAACAGGATGAGGGCTAACAAGGAGCTGTTGCCTTTCGACGATCATGAGAGGGCTCTCAAGCTTTTACATACTATCGATCGGTTGGTGTGTGACTCAAAGGTTTAGGCGATTATCGAATCACCTAACTATGAGACTCTCACGTGCGATGAGCTCTTTAGTAAGCTCAAGTCCAGTGAGATTGACACCATGACGAGGGCTTCTTATGAGAATCCTTCTGGCCCGTCGATGGCTTTGGTTTCTGGCTCTTCTGCTAACCCCTCTGGAGGCTTTGCACTTTCTTCTCTTCTTTCCATCACAGAGGAGCAGCTGGAGTTCATGGGAGATGACGAGTTGGCTTTGCTTGCCAACCGGTTCTCGTGGTTCCACAACAATCGCATGAACCGTCGTCGCAGAGGAGGACGCGCTGGATGCTATGAGTGCGGCGACCCTGATCACTTCATCGCCAACTGCCCAAAGAAGAACAAGCAACTCTTTGGCAAGGGTGATCATGGGCACAAGTATGACTCCGACAGGCACAAGGAGAAGTACACCCCTCCCAAGCACAAGCGGAAGGGTGGCTTCAACAAGGAGTACATCAAGAAGAAGTAGTTGGAGAAAGCCCAGGCCGAGCACCGTGCTTTCTTCACCACGCACAGCGACGTCGATGACTCGGATGACGACTTCGCTGCCTCAAGTGACGATGAGTCCGAGAAGAAGAAGAAGATCGAGGACAAGTTGAACGGCCTCTGCTTCTTCGCCGACAACGAGGGCTTTTGCACCATGGCCCTCGGCAAGGAGGTCGACAGCCAGCTGGAGGAGAACCCTCGGGACGACGACGGCGACACCTCCCAGGTATCTCAGACTCCTGAAGAACTTTCTGCTGAGGTTGATAAGCTTACTGCCGCTCTCCTTAGTCAAGATAAGCTGCTTAGGCGTGCTGCTATAGAGAGGAAGGAGTTTAGGCATAAGTGGGAGGATACGGTGAAGGAGCTTGAGTTTGCCAAGTCCACTGTTGTTGTCTCTGAGGAGGGTGAGTGTGAGATATGCTCCAAGCACGTGACTGACCTTATCACATTGAGAGGGAAGTATGCTGCTTTGGTTGGAGAGGTGGATGAGCTTCGGGCTAGACCCACGTTGCTAGGTGCGTGCAAGTATTGTGCAGGATTGCAAACCGAGTTGGTAGAGAAAAAATGCCAAGATTGTGTCTCTTGAGAAGGCCAGCTCGGATAGCAATTGTGTCTAGGTGTGCATTGTGTGAGGGCTTGGAGATGGAGATAGCCAATGTGAAGCATGACAAGATGCAAACCGAGGAAGAAAACACATACCTTCGAACCATCTTGTCATGGGTGTCTTGTGGTGAGCCGCAGCTTGCGATGATGATTGCCCAATTCAAGCGTGCTGCTAGAGGTCCTGGTGTAGGCTTTGCTCAGGGGTTGGAGAGTGCTGCATCGTTTGGCAAGGTTGGAGAGTTTGGTGGTCTTAACCCGAGTGAGAAGCCAAATTTCACCACTACTCCCAAGCTAACCAAGATACTACCCAAAGAGCCTCTCAAGCCTAACACCAAAGATGGAGTGCATGAGGAACCTCCAAAAGCTCCACCCAAGAAACAAGTGTGGTCTCTTAAGCCCAACCACCTGAGGAACAAACTAGATACCATGCCACCTATCCGGGAGGAGCTCATGCCACAAAAGAGCCATGTGATCCACACCCACTACCGTGAATACCAACAACCCCCTATGAGAGCGGTGAAGTATCATTGTGAGCACTGTGGGAGAGATGGACACTTGAGGGAGTTTTGCTTTCGGCGCAAGAGAGAGGAGCGCCATGCAAGGGAGATGAACAACTCGGACATGTACCATCCTTTCCATGATGTACATGTGCCGAATGTTCAAAGGAGAGCTACTAGGCCTAGAGCTCCAATGCCTCAAGGTCCTAGGCCTAGGCCGCAAGGAGGTGTTGCCCGGTGGCATCCTAACTTTGCAGGATATGGACCCCATGGCGATGGCTTTGTTGTTGAGCGTTTTCCTCCACCGCGTTTTGATTATCGCGATGGTGTCCTCAGCCCGAGTTTTGTGGCCCAAACTCGGCAAACCCACAGCACCCCCAGGTTTTTTGGCCCAAACCTGGAAACCGTCCACCCGATGGTTTTTCTCTGGCTCTACCACCAAACCAAAGCTGTAGAGGGGATGCACCGCCCGTGCACCCCGTCCACCGACACGTGTCCCCAGGTCCTCGACCCAAGCAACACCGTGCCCCGCAAGTCTCTGCTTGTCGCTGTCCCAAGCTGTCAGCCACCACAGCTCATCCTCAGGCCACCGGTCCCTCAGTCCAAGCCTCACGTCCGCCCTTCACCGCTCCCGGTCCGTCGGCACGGCACGTCTCTACTTGACCTTCACCTTGCCCTCGATCACTATCTCCGTGCTCGACACCTGCACAACACAAGCCAAAGAACATGCGATCAAACCTGTTGACAATCACTCATCACTCGAGACTCGGCATACACCCATGTATCCGCAGTTCTCGAATCTCCTGAGTGGCAGCCGACGGCTACCTGGCAGGGTGTGATCGGGCGAGTGTGAGACATTTTATCCCCGGCTGGTAGGAATCGATTATAATCGCCATCGCTCCTGGACCGTGAGCAGTTGACTGTAGATCATCGCCCGTAGAACTTATGGAACTAAATATGGTTATAGTATGGAATCTGAAAGACTATTGATGAGATAGTCACTCTTGTTTGAATAATTAGTCAAGTGCTTGTTATAGATCAGGTGCAAACCTAGTAAGGTAGAGTTAATTATTAAAAGTGACTACCAACACTCTAAGTTAAGTTTTACTTATAAAGAGCGTTCATGCAAAGGTGTGTATGGCCATCCCCATATATAGCCTACATGATCCTTGGTGTCCCATTATTTCTGGTTTATGACGGGTAAGTCTAGCTGAGTACCTTCTTGTACTCAGGGTTTTATCCCTTGTTGTTGCAGATGACCAGTGCTTCTATGGCTACTGTGAGAATTGCTTATACCCGGTTACGGGAGATGACTAGATCAGGGGCATGGTCTCTACTTACCTTATCTGATGCTTTTGTGGACCTGATCAGACTGATGGCACTGTATTGAGAACAATCCAAACTTATGTTTATGACTATGTTGCTTCCGCTACTAATTAAAAACTATGGTTTGTAATATTGTTTCGTACTCCGATGTATTTGAACTATGTGCAACTGTGATGTAACTTGTGGGCATGTTCGCTGAACTAGTACGATCTTGGCTGAATGTTGAAATGATTGAAATCCTTCGAGATTTCCAGACTACCGGGTTTGTACGAGCTTAAGTACTTGATAGTCTTTGCGAAAGCGGAGATTTCGGTGCTTAATCTGGTATAAATTGGTTGGTTCTACTACAGCTAGCATCGGAACATAGTTCAGTGTACTGTTCATAAGGGTATTTGAAAACAGTATTTTTACAAGAATAAAGTTGTATTTGCCAACTTATAGTTATAATAGGATTTGGAAAACCTTAAGAATAAAACTAAGGTGTGTCTGTGATCAAGTCCTTATGCCCAATAGGATCTTAGGTGGCTATTTAAGTACTAACTTTGGGGGGGGGGGGTAAAGCATCATGTTAAATTCTGTTGTATACTGTCGTCCATACGGCAAGGGAATTGTATGGATGCTATTCTTCGGAATAGTAATGTATGGATCAAATGCCTCTACGCTAAGGTAATAAGGAAGTTGTGAGAGCATGACCAAACATACTTTGGTCTAGGGGAGAACTAGTTTGGTACTGGAGCCTGTACCCGTATGCACACGAGTACAAGCAAAGGTATTTAATTGCGGGTAGATTTAAGGAATGGGTAGTGTAAAGCGAGTGAGAGCATGATCGGACAATCGCCGATCTAGGGGTGTGCTAGATTGGTATTGGAACGTATACCTGTTGCACACAAGTATATGTGAAGGTACTTAATTGTGGGAGTATTCTATTGATGGGTGCATATACTGCTTATGTGTATACTGGGTATGCGCCTAAGTTAGTATTGGATTTAATTTCGGCAATGCATAATATTCATACTGTGGGCAGGGCTGAAATGATTTTCTGCAGGTATGCTAACTTGCGAACGTGTAGTGCGTTTAGTTAACACTATGAGTGAACGTTGTATGCCATCGTCTAGCCATTAGATTGTTAGGCACTGAGGACGTATGTTACGAACATGCATCATGATTATACAACCTTGCATTAATCTTACTTCCTTCCTTATGATTTTCGTCCCTTTTTTCTAATAAAAGTGTCTTCAACTAATTAAAAATTATGTGGATAAACATCTTTCAGATGGCCCGTACCAAGCGCACCGCCCGTAAGTCGACCGGAGGCAAGAGGCCTAATTACATGTTGGGACCCTGGACTGCTGAGGGATCGGAGGTCTTTCTGGACAAGTTCGGCATGCCTACCATTTTGTGGAGGGTGCTGCACTTAGTTGGATACCAGGAGGGCCAGGAGCCGCAGTACGATTGGCATCGCGTGCACTTTTCAGAGGACCGCTATATGTACACAGTTGAGGTGGACGTGCCCAGCCGTGATCCGCAGGATCATGTATGGTGCCGCCGGGTGTTCGCACTGCAGGGTAGGACCCCGTGGGATGGAGCTAACAGGGTTGCCTATATTGTTCTTCGGGACATTATGGAGGATCACCCGGAGGTGGTTGCGCAAGCCACTGCTAGCATCTTCCCTACGGCGGACCCTTACCAGTCAGTGTGGCGTCAGCCGGGTGCCACTCTACTTGAGGCTAGTTCTCTAGAGCGAGAGCATTGTGCTGGACCAGCTGGGAGTGCTATGGCTGCACTCATGGCTACCTATGGGTGTTTGTCACATAGCTACGATCACCTGGACCACATTCTCCATGAGGAGATAGCTGCACATCACCAGACTCAGGAGGAGCATGCTACAGAGATAGACCGCCTCACCACAGAGCTAGCTCATATGACCGTCGAGAGGGACTAGGCTCATCAAAGGGAGCAGGACACCGCACAGCAGCTCAGAGATCAGCAAGGAATAACAACCTTTTTATCTACCATCATGGCTGAGACCGAGGAGTCCCTTCGAGGTGTTTCTCTTGAAGGCATGCGTGCAACCGAGCAGAGCAGGCTTCTCAGGCTTCAGGTGGGAGACCTGGAGTTACAGCTTCACCATCTCCAGGACTACAATGACCACCTACATGAGGAGATCCATCGCTGCGAGAATGAGAGGAACCCTATCTTTCCTCAGGAAGACCTTGATCCTCGTGCTTCTTCTAGTGGTTCTTCGGATATCTCGAGCGACGATGATGACGACGATGATGATGGTGCTGATAAAGAGTAGATTAGATGGTTGTGTAGCACTTGGTGATCTTTGGTCACATGTCCTTCGTGCTTAGTCTTTTGTGGTTATCATGGCAGATGTACGGTTGTGTTATGAACCTGTGTGCGTGTGGCGTGAGACCTTTAAAAGTCCCATATGTATGGGCACCCATGGATGTTATGTTGGCTTTTGCATGATATGTGATGAGCACTCTTATTATGTGATGTTGCGATGTGGATTGAAATTTATTATGCCTCTGCAATTGTTTGGCAAATTTGTTTTCTGAATAATTTCCGTTGGCATGGTTTAATGTTCTCTACAATAACGGCAACATCGCCTAATGATCATTGCTATCGATACATGCAGATGACGATGACCCGCAGTTGAGCTGGCGGTAGTGGCGGTAATGATGATAACAGAGAGAACCGCAATCCACCACCTCCTCCACCAGCCACACCCGAGCAACTCTTTGCTCAATTTTTGGGGAGTCAGCATAACATTGAAGCACTTCTGCGGGAGAATTTGGCACATGGCAATCAACGCCCGGAGCCAAATCAGTACAACTCTTTCAAGGATTTTCTGGATACGAAACCACCAATCTTCAAGGAAGCTACTGAACCTCTAGAAGCGGAGGAATGGCTGCATACTATAGAGCAGAAATTTCGGCTACTCAGGCTTACAGAAGAGCTAAAGGCGGAATATGCTGCGCATCAGTTGCAAGGACCGGCCGGAATCTGGTGGGGACATCACCGTACCACCTATCCCGCCAACACGCCGGTTACTTGGAGGATGTTCACGGAGGCTGTTCGAGGGCATTATATTCCACCAGGTTTAACTCAGATGAAAGTGCTCATCCACCACGTTACCCAAAGTCCATCGTGTCACTAGTTGACTTGCGTGAACTTGAGTGAGGAGGTTTTCGTGGTGTCCCGCTGTGTTCCTAGGTAACATCCACCCATTCTCTTGGGTCGTGGACATCACACGTATTGGTGTTGCTCTTGGGGTTGATTTTCTGGGACAGAGGCCTAAACATTTCGAAAGAAATTTGTAAGGCTCCCATTCACCCCCCCCCCTCTGGTTGTCTTGCTTTAGCACTTTCGGTCCTTCAATTGGTATCGGAGCGGGTTAAGGATCTTCCACCTTAGCCAGTTCCAGATCCACAGAAGGCGACATGGATCACGGTGTGGGCAAACCACCATTTTTCGATGGGATGAACTATGCGTATTGGAAGATATGCATGTCGGCCTATCTTCAGAGCATGGGTGCTTCTGTCTGGGAGATTTGCAACAAGGCTGATTACGTGGTCTTGGCTGCTCGTGTGACTCAACAGCAAATTGATGAGCACGATGCCAATAGCCGAGCCCGTAATGTTCTTTTCTCATGTCTGAGCATGTCTGAGTTTGATCGCGTTTCTCACCTCCCCACGGCTTGGGAGATTTGGGTGACCCTCATGCACTTCCATGAGGGAACTACTCAAGTCAAATCCCGTCTCTACGAGTTGCACAAGAGGGAGTACGAGCACTTTCGACACATGCCTGGTGAGAGCATAGAAAGTTGGGGAAATTTGCTGGGGGACACTAAAAGTGGTGCGCATTTGCTGAAACACACTTTTTCATGTACCACTCACCACTAAAACAGTTGCCATTTGTAAACCATAAGGCCAATGGCTATGAAATTTTAATAGCAACAAGATAGGATAGTTATCTACAAATCATCTAATACTCACTTCCATAGAAAATGTCGTTAAGGCCTCGTAACGGCACCACCAGCAAATCATGTCTGTTAAGGTTGCTTGTGGACAACGTTATGAGGCCTTAACGACATTTTCTATGGAAGTGAGTATTAGATGATTTGTAGAGAACTATCCTATCTTGTTGCTGTTAAAATTTCATAGCCATTGGCCTTACGGTTTACAAATGGCAACTGTTTTAGTGAAAAAGTGTGTTCCAGCAAATGCGCGCCACTTTTTGTGTGTCCCAGCACATTTTGCCAAAGTTTATTCGCTCGCTTTCATGTGATTGTCAACATGATGAGGGCTAACAAGGAGCTGTTGCCTTTCGACGATCATGAGAGGGCTCTCAAGCTTTTACACACTCTCGATCGGTCAGTGTGGGACTCAAAGGTTCAGGCGATCATTGAATCGCCCAACTATGAGACTCTCACGTGCGACAAGCTCTTTAGTAAGCTCAAGTCCAGTGAGATTGATGCCATGACTAGGGCTTCTTATGAGAATCCTTCTGGCCCATCGATGGCTTTGCTTTCTGGCTCTTCTGCTAACCCTTCTGGAGGCTTTGCTTTGTCTTCCCTTCTTTCTATCACAGAGGAGCAGCTGGAGTTCATGGGAGACAACGAGTTGGCTATGCTCGCCATTCGGTTCTCGCGGTTCCACAACAACCGCATGAACCATCATCGCGGATGAGGACGCGCTGGATGCTATGAGTGCGGCGATCCGGGCCACTTCATCGCTAACTGCCCGAAGAAGAACAACCAAACATATGGCAAGGGTCATCATGGGCACAAGTATGACTCCGACAAGCACAAGGAGAAGTACGTCCCCGCGAAGCACAAGCGGAAGGGCGGCTTCAACAAGGAGTATATCAAGAAGAAGTACTTGGAGAAGGCCCAGGCTGAGCATCGTGCTTTCTTCGCCACGCTCAGAGACGTCGATGACTCGGATGATGACTCCGCTGCATCAAGTGACGACGAGTCTGAGAAGAAGAAGAGGATCGAGGACAAGCTGAACGGCCTCTGCTTATTCGCCGACAACGAGGGCTTTTGCACCATGGCCCTTGGCAAGGAGGTCGACAGCCAGCTGGAGGAGAACCCTCGGAACAACGACGACGATGACACCTCTCAGGTATCTCAGACCCCTGAAGAACTTTTAGCTGAGGTTGATAAGCTTACTGCCGCTCTCCTTAGTCAAGATAAGTTGCTTAGGCGTGCTGCTAGAGAGAGGAAGGAGTTTAGGCAGAAGTGGGAGGATACGGTGAAGGAGCTTGAGTTTGCCAAGTCCACCGTTGTTGTCTCTGAGGAGGGTGAGTGTGAGATGTGCTCCAAGCACATGACTGGCCTTCTCACTTTGAGAGGGAAGTTTGCTGCTTTGGTTGGAGAGGTGGATGAGCTCCGGGCTAGACCTGCGTTGCTGGGTGCGTGCAAGTCTTGTGCAGGCTTGCAATCTGAGTTGGCAGAGAAGAATGCCAAGATTGAGTCTCTTGAGAAGGCCGGCTCGGGTAGCACTTGTGTGTCTAGGTGTGCTTTGTGTGAGGGCTTGGAGATGGAGATAGCAAATGTGAAGCATGACAAGATGCAAACTGAGGAAGAAAACACATACCTTCAAACCATCTTGTCATGGGTATCTTGTGGTGAGCCGCAGCTTGGGATGATGATAGCCCAGTTTAAACGTGCTGCTGGAGGTCCAAGCGTAGGCTTTGCTCAGGGGATGGAGAGTGCTGCTTCTTTTGGTAAGGTTGGAGAGTTTAGTGGTCTTAACCCGAGTGAGAAGCCCAACTCCACCACTACTCCCAAACTAACCAAGATTCCTCCCAAAGAGCCTCTCAGGACTAACACCAAAGATGGAGTGTATGAGGAACCTCCGAGAGCTCCACCAAAGAAACAAGTGTGGTCTCCTAAGCCCAACCACCTGAAAAACAAGCTAGACACCATGTCACCTATCCAGGAGGAGCTTATGCCACAGAAGGGCAGAGTGATCCATGCCCACTATCGTGAGTACCAACAAACCCCTATGAGAGCGGTGAGGTACCATTGTGAGAACTGTGGGAGAGATGGACACTTGAAGGAGTTTTGCTTTCGGCGTAAGAGAGCGTAGCGCCGTGCAAGGGAGATGAACAACACGGACATGTACCATCCTTACCATGATGTACATGTGCCGAATATTCAGAGGAGAGCTACTAGGCCTAGAGGTCCAATGCCTCAAGGTCCTAGGCCTCAGGGAGGTTTTGCCCGATGGGATCCTAACCTTGCAGGATATGGACCCCGTGGCAGTGGCTTTGTTGAGCGTTACCCTCCACCGTGTTTTGAGTATCGCGATGGACGATCTTCCCTTAGCGGACCACGTTTTCCTGTGCGTGGTGATCGCTTTTCCCGTAGGCGTGCTAGGAATGGTTTTTCTATTAACCGTTCTTTTGAGCAGCCGACCCAACACTGGTATTCTCCTTACTTCACTAACCCCAGTGTTGGACCGTATGCTCACCCTATGTCTTTTTATTGATGTAGGTGAAACGATTGGAGGACATTTGGTTGGTAGATTCCGGTTGCTCGAGGCATATGACCGTAAACGCCAAGTGGTTCTCCAGTCTTAGTCCTGTTGCCGGAAAGGAATTTATCACCTTCGGCGACAATAGTAAAGGTAAGGTGTTGTCTCGTGGATCGGTGCGAGTTAATGAGCACTTTGTGTTGCGTGATGTTGCTCTTGTTTCTAACTTGCTTTTTAATCTTCTCTCTGTTTCGCTACTTTTTGATGATGACTATGAGATTCATTTTAAACCAAATCTCAGTCGTATTTTAGATCCTTAGGGCAATCTTGTATGTTTGATTTCGCCCTTTGGGAAAGTCTTCCGTGCGAATTTCTCGGAGTCGTTTGGATTTTCTCGCTGTCTTGTGGCTGGTCCTTCCTCCTCTGATCTTTGGAAGTGGCATAGGAGGCTCGGTCACTTAAGCTTCAACTTGCTTGCAAGGCTTAGCTCACTTGGCCTAATCCGAGGATTGCCCAAGTTGTCCATGGAGAAGGACCTTGTTTGCCATTCTTGCAGACATGGGAAGATGGTTGCCGCTCCCCACCATCCAGTGGCTCAGGTCATGACTAAGCGCCCTGGAGAGCTTTTACACATGGACCTCGTTGGTCCAGCTTGGGTGAGCTCGGTTGGGGGAAAGTGGTATGTTTTGGTCGTTGTTGACGATTTTTCGAGATATTCGTGGGTCTTCTTTTTGACTGAAAAGACTGAGACTTTCTCTTTTGCTCGCAATCTGACTTTGAATCTTCAGAACGAGTTCCCTTTGAACTCGATGTGAGCTATTCGTAGTGATAATGGTTCTGAATTCAAAAATTCAGATTTTGAGAAGTTTTGTAACTCTTTGGGTTTGGAGCATCAGTTTTCTTCCCCCTACACACTGCCACAGAATGGTGTTGTAGAGAGGAAGAATCGAACCCTTGTAGAGATGGCCAGGACGATGCTCGATGAGCATAGGACTCCTAGGCGATATTGGGCCGAGGCTATGAACACTGCATGCTATATTTCCAATCGCATTTTTCTCCGAGCTTTCTTAAAGAAGACTTCTTATGAGTTGCGTTTTGGAAGACAGCCCAAAGTGAGTTATTTTAGAGTTTTTGGTTTCCACTGTTTTATACTTAAGAAAGGCAACCTGGACAAATTTGAGTCTCGCTCTTTTGACGGTGTATTTTTGGGCTATGGCACTCACACTAGAGCTTATCGTGTACTTAACCTTAATACTAACCGAGTCATGGAGACATCTGATGTCACCTTCGACGAGACCATGGTTTTTCCTTCTTCTCGTTTTGAGCGTGCAGGTGATCATGAGGTTGGTGAGCCTCTTTTTGATGATGAGGACGAGGATGCTGAAGGCATGGGTGACCCAACATCACCTCCACCTGCTGTGTCGCAAGGAGCGGCTTCTACTATGACTCACGGCCCCGATCCCTCTTCTTTGACTTGGGGGCCGTTGGATCCGCCACCCCAAGCGGTACCTTTTGTACCCAGGGAGGCACCAGCTGCTGTTGAGGGGGAGGTATCTTCAGCTCGGGAGGCGCCACGACTCATTCAGCGCCAACACCCGCCTCAATAGATGATCGGCAGCATTGACGAACGTGTCACTCGGTCCAGGTCACAACCAATCTCTCACTTTGCTCATTCTGCATTTGTTGCTGATTTTGAACCCCGAGATGTTGGACACGCTTTGACGGATCCGGATTGGGTCAATGCCATGCATGAGGAGTTAGAGAATTTTGAGCGAAATCGAGTTTGGTTTTTGGTTCCACCTCCTCCAGACTGTAATCCTATTGGGACAAAATGGGTTTTCAAAAACAAACATGGAGAGAATGGCCACATTGTGAGGAACAAAGCGAGACTTGTGGCCAAGGGTTATAGTCAGAAGGAGGGGATAGACTATGAGGAGACTTTTGCTCCTATAGCTCGTTTGGAGGCTATTAGGATACTCTTGGCTTTTGCTGCATCCAAAGGGTTTAAACTTTTTCAAATGGATGTCAAGAGTGCCTTCTTAAACGACTACATAGAAGAAGAGGTATATGTACAGCAACCCCCGGTTTTGAAAATCCCAAGTTTCCAAACCATGTTTTTAAACTCCACAAAGCTTTATATGGTTTGAAACAAGCCCCTAGAGCCTGGTATGATAGGTTGAAAACCTTTTTGCTTGCTAAGGGTTTTAAAATGGGATATGTGGATAAAACACTTTTTCTCCTCAAGCAAGGCAAAGACACTCTCTTGGTCCAGATTTACGTGGATGATATCATTTTCGGTGGTTCTTCTCACGCGTTGGTTAATAAGTTTGCAGATCTTATGAGCAGGGAGTTTGAGATGAGTATGATGGGCGAGTTGACATTCTTTCTCGGATTGCAAATTAAGCAATCCCGAGAAGGAACGTTTGTGCACCAGGGCAAGTACACCAAAGACTTGCTGAAGAAGTTCGATATGGGTGAGGCCAAGCCTCTTCCAACACCAATGTTGACCACGACGGCCCTGGATGCGGATACAGATGGAGAAGCTGTGGACCAGAAGGAGTACCGGAGTATGATCGGGTCGCTGCTCTACCTGACGGCGACACGCCCGGACATTCAGTTCGCGGTGTGTCTATGCGCACGCTTTCAGGCGTCGCCGTGCACTTCTCACCGTCAGGCGGTCAAGCGCATTATGAGGTACCTTCGTTTCACGCCTGAGTTCGGGATTTGGTATTCAGCTTCTTCCACCCTCTCCCTTTGCGGTAATTCTGATGCCGATTTTGCTGGTTGCCGAGTTGAGCGCAAGTCCACTTCTGGGACTTGTCTGTTTATTGGTTCTTCTCTTGTATCTTGGTCTTCTCGCAAGCAGTCTAGTGTCGCTCAGTCTACCACAGAGGCTGAATATGTTGCTGCGGCTAGCTGCTGTTCTCAGTTGCTTTGGATGATGGCTACTTTGCGTGATTTTGGTCTGAGCTTTTCTTGCGTGCCTTTGCTTTGTGACAACACGAGTGTGATTAGCGTTGCTAAGAACCCCGTGCTGCATTCTAAGACTAAACACATCAATGTGCGCTTTCATTTTCTAAGAGACCATTTTGAGAAGGGTGATATTGACCTTTGCCATGTCGATACTCATCATCAGTTGGCTGACATTTTTACCAAGCCTTTGGACCAATCAACCTTTAATCGGTTGAGAGGTGAGCTTGGTGTGTGTTTCCCCTTTTAGGTGGGGGAAACATTTTGGTTCTTGTATCATAAACTGATTTTTTTTCCTTCTTTTGCTTTGTTCTCGTTTCTGATAGGTTAGTTTTGCATTTCATCATGCATCTTTACTTTCTGAGCTTCATGTATATAATCTTTAGAATGTGATTATGCTCCATTTAGTATGCTCCGATGCTTTTGATGATGCTTGTAGCTTATGCTCTTTCTGATCACTGATACATGTTGTGAGCTGAGCTATTTTTAAATGGTGAACCTACTTAATGAACTTAAAATCTGAAAATGTTCACCATTGAGATATGCAACTAGCATGTGTAGGATGTGTTGAATTCACTCGTGCTTTTCATATATGCTAGGTTGCTATGTCTCTAGTTCTGAGTCTTTCACTTGCTTGGTGTGTTCATATTCTGTTTAAAATTTGAACCAAGTATTAAGTGAATTCAAAAGATCGAGATGGGATTGCTTGTCAACACATCACGGTATCGAGACTGTTTCTCATTGAAAATTGAGTTAAACTTGAGCCGTGTGGTGTATGCCAAAACCGATGCTTCAAGCTTCTGATGCATTTGCATAGGCTTAGCTCGGTTGAAAAGTTAGGCAATGAAAAGCTTTCAACCTCTCGCAGTCACATGCTGATTTCTAAACTTGTGTAATTTCACCGCTGCAACTCCGATTAAAATCTGAAATCACAAGTGTATGTTTCATTCTGCAGCATGATGATTGAACTTTGCTAGGGGTAGTTCACCTTGTATACATGTTTAGCACTTGTTTGACTTCCTGTCTATACATGTTTAGTGCTATTTTGATGGTGAATACCTTTGTGGTTAAAAACTGCACACCTTGCTCATATGTTCATATTTCGTATTTGGTGATCAGTTTGAGCCTTTGCTAGCATTTTATGGATGTTGTTGAGTCATCGGACCAGAACTATGTAGAGCATCTTTGCATTCTCTTGACTCTATTCCTGAAGCTGCTAACTTGCATTTTAACTCATATGCATTTTGGAAGGGGGAAATACTTTGCCAAGGGGGAGAAATTTGCATTTGCTTGATGGTGCACTCTGCCTTGATGGTGCATTTTCAAGAGTTCAACTAAGGGGGAGAAAATATCCTTCAAATCATGAATCATGTGCTTTCTGAGTTGAACTAAAGGGGAGATTTCTTGGTTGTGTGCACTTTTTGAGGGGGAGTTTGCTTGTTGCTGAGTTTTTTTTTGAGTATTTTTCAGTTGGTACGGAGCATTTTTGCTAGTTGTGTTGAGCCTTTGCCTCTTTCTTGAGGGACTAGCATATGTCCTTCAGCTTTTCAATTGGTGTCAAGCTCTTTTGTTCTTAAGCTGGTAACAGTTGGTATCAAGCTTTTCTGCTAGCGGTGTTGAGCCCGTTCTCCCTCTTCTTGAGGGCTAGCTTTGCTTTGCTTGGTGTTGGTATCACAACTGCCCTACCCCCGCTCTCATGCAGGGGTACAGCGAGGGTGATCAACTGTCGGACGCAAGCGAAGGTATAAGAAAGTAGGACGGTGGTAATATTTCTCTATTTCTCCAAAAAATCATGCCCCTTACACTGTTCATCCCATGGTATTTATAGGGAATACCAAGGGACACCGGCCAAATTACAAAAGGGTACAAAAAAGATTCCCTAGCACTGTATAACGAAAGGGCAGAATCGTACAAACACGGGCAGGGTGGAAACCCTAGCTCGCCTTCCACCTGTCCGCCGCCACTTGGCTTGCGTACACCCTCGCAGGAACGCGAGGGTCAATCTCCCGGCTTCACCAGTCGCAAGGCCCAAGTTCGCCTGCCAATCGCTGAGCCCGACGTCTCCAGCGAAGGAGCACGGGGCATGCGAAGGTCACCCCTTGTGTTCTTCGCGCCTCTTGCCTGCAAGGACCATAAAGTTTGTCGAGGGTCGAGCCAGTATCCGAAGGTTAAAGAAATGGTCTGAAGGATTCGACAAGCGACGAAACGAGAGTTTTTGAAGGTTTGCGTGACGCGCGAAGGTCGTCTTTGAGCCAGCCTGCGTGGCGCCACTACCGAGGGTCCCCTCCCCCAACACTTGGTTGTGTCGAGCCGTTGCCCATGTCTTTGGGGACCAAGTTGTCTTGTGCCTTCCACTTGACCTTCTTCGGCTTTGGTATGCTTTTGGGTCATTTGGTCGAGTTCTCTCTTCTTCTTCCTTCCTTCCTCCATTCTATTGTGATTTGTGTGTGTAGTTGACAATGCACTCATCAAGGGGGAGATTGCGGATACATGGGTGTATGCCGAGTCTCGAGTGATGAGTGATTGTCAACGGGTTTGATGCGCATGTTCTTTGGCTTGTGTTGTGCAGGTGTCGAGCACGGAGACAGTGATCGAGGGCAAGGTGAAGGTCAAGTAGAGACGTGTCATGCCGACGGACCTGGAGCGGTGAAGGGCGGACGTGAGGCTTGGACTGAGGGACCGGTGGCCTGAGGATCAGCTGTGGTGGCTGACAGCCTGGGACAGCGACGAGCGGAGACTTGCGGGGCATGGTGTTGCTCGGATCGAGGACCTAGGGACACATGTCGGTGGACGGGGTGCACGGGCGGTGCATCCCCTCTACAGCTTCAGTTTGATGGTTGAGCCACAGAAAAACCATCGGGTGGACGGTTTCCAGGTTTGGGCCACAAAACCTGGGGTGCTGCGGGTTTGCCGAGTTTGGGCCACAAAACTCGGGCTGAGGACGGTTTAAAGGTTTGGGCCTCAAAACCTGGGCGCTAATGGGTTTTTGAGTTTGGGCCACAAAACTCAGGCAATGGACACAGATTTGTACATTCAGAACATCTTGAGGTTACATGGAGTTCCTAAGAGGATTGTTTCTGATAGAGGACCCCAATTCATAGCGCGTTTTTGGGAACAGTTGCACAAGGAGCTAGGGACTAAGTTGGTAAGAAGTTCTGCTTATCATCCCCAAACCGCAGGACAAACAGAAAGAGTGAATCAAATCTTGGAAGATATCCTCAGAGCATGTGTTCTATCCTCAGGAGAATCATGGGAGAAATGGTTGCCCCTTGCCGAGTTCTCATAAAACAATAGTTATCAAGAAAGCATAAAAATGGCACCGTTTGAAGTTTTATATGGACAAAGATGCAGAACCCCGGTAAATTGGGTTGAATCAGGAGATCGAGAGTTTTATGGGTCAGATTATGTAAAGGATGCTGAAGAGATTGTGCAAACAGTACAACAACATATCAAGGCAGCACAATCCCGACAAAAGAGCTATGTAGACACACGAAGGAGACCCTTTGAATTCCAAGTAGGAGATTACGTCTACCTTAAGGTCTCGCCCGTGAGAAAAGTCCAACGTTTTGGAATCAAGAAAAAGTTAGCACCTCGATACGTGGGACCGTATCAGATCATAGCTAAAAAGGGAGAAGTGACCTATGAAGTGCAGTTACCCCTAGAGATGAGTGCAGTCTTTCCCGTGTTTCATGTATCCCAGTTGAAGAAGTGTCTTCGAGTCCCAGAACGAGAAGAGGTTCGGATCCCGGATGTCACCATCAGATCAGATCTGGAATACTATGAACAACCTCGGGAGATATGGGACACCAAGACTCGAGAGACTCGCAACCGAACAGTGAAGACTTATAAGATTGTCTGGAGCAACCACAGACCCAACGATGCGACTTGGGAAACCGAGGAGTATTTACGTGTGAACTATCCTGCTTTTTATAATGATTGGTACGTAACTCAAATCTTGGGACGAGATTTCTTTAGGGGGGAAGGGCTGTGACACCCTAGTGTCAAGCACTGTATTAGGAACTACATTTAGCTACTAAAATGCATAAGCAATGCATAGCATCATTTCATGTGCATGAGAGTGTTTTTGCCTTTTGCTTATTTATTGGATTTTGGATTTCTATTGAACTTGATGGTTTAAGTGGATTTCTGTCTTGGCAAATAATCTTATAAAATAAAGAATATTGAGTATAACATTTTTCATGTTAACATTTTGACCTAGTTCAAATTTGTTTAGCAAATAAAAACAACGTAAACAAAATGATTTATGTCTCAAAATTGGCTTTATTTCTATGGAGGTTTTATAAGTGCTTTTCAGCAAAAATGTTCTATATGAAAGTTGTAGAGAAAATTATTTTTAGCAACTTTTATTTTTGGGTCAAAACCTAGTTTGGAGTTTTTGAAGCTGTTTTTGAATGGTCAAAGTTTGAAAAGTTTTTGGAAAAGGGAAAAAGAAAAACCTTTTCTCCCGCGCCCTCACTTCCGGCCCAGTTGGCCTTTCGGCCCGCCAGCGCCACGTCGGCCCACTCGCCGCGCCTGCGCCGCTCCCGCGCCGCGCGCGCGCGCCCGACTGCGCGGCCGCGCCGTACGCCGGCGGAGCGCAGCGTGGCGGCCCATCCCTGCCGGAAATCCGCGCTCGCCTATCGCCTCCCGATCCTTGCCTCCGCGATCACGCCATGATCCGCCTCGCCCACTCCCACTCCGCCTCACCTGTCGCGCCGCCTCGCCGCTCGCGCTGCTCTGCCGCGACGTCGCATCGCTGTGGCCCCTGCCACGACCACGCATCGCTGCTGGCCGGGCAAAAGGCCCCGCGCACCGCACTTTCCCTCTCTTCACTTGCCATTCTGCTCGCCCTCTCTCGCTCTCACTCTCCCTTGCCCACACTGACAAGCAAGCCGAGCACTTGAGCCTGCCGTGCCCGCCACCGTTCGGCACCGAGAGTCCGCACCGCCGTTCCGACCACCTCCGCTCACCTTTTCCCAATCCCTCGCGCACACCACTTCGCCGTCATCTCGGACGTCCGGTGCTCGCGCTAGCGCCACCAGCCGAGCCTCGCTGACGCCGGAGTCCGAGGAGCGCCGCCGCGGTCGCCATCAGCGCCTCCCGAAGCTCGAAGCCGTTCACCCCCGACCAAGCCTCCACCGAGCCCCCTCCTCTTCGTCGAGCTTCGTCACGTCAAGGCAAAGTGAGAACACCAGTTCGCAGCTCTCTACCGCCCCGTAACTCTCCCTCCACCTCTGGTCGAGCGCCATGGACGCCGCCATGGCCGCACACGTGGTCGAGCTCCACCGGAGCTTCACCGGCCGAACCAACCCCCCTAGTAGCCTTCCTAGGATCCAAGTAAGCTTTCGCCCACGTTAATTTGGCCGCCGGAAACGGCGTAGCCGTACGTCACCACCGCCGCCGTCCGCCATCGCTCGCCGCCGGTGAGCTACGGCCATGCGCTAGCCAAACCACCACCACCTCTCGGTCCGTCTCGTCGAGGGGAGCACGATGAGCCCGGTCCCACCGCCGGCGACCTCGCCGGCGGCGAGAACCGCGCGGTCAACCCTCTTCCCCTGTTTTCTCTCTCTGACGGGTGGGCCCCGTTGACCAGTGGGTCCCCCGCGTCAGTCGCTCACGGTCTATGGACCGGGTCGGCGCAAGTTGAGCCGGGAAGTTTAAAATGATTTTCCTTTTTGTTTTAAATTCCAAAAAAGCTTGTTATTTTTGTGTAGCGCGATTTAAAGGAACAAATGAGGTGCTTTCAGTTTTGTTAGCTTGTTTATGACTAGATCTATCATGGAAAAATATGAAAGTATTTTTGGTGAAAGTTTATTTTACTGTTTTTATTTATTTCAGTTTATATGCTTTTGTGGAGATAAATGGGTTTATATGTTTTCTGGTCGAGTTAATTCATGGAAAATTTTGTGTAGGTTCCTTATCATGTTATGTACCTGTGAAAAATATATGAGGCCCTATTTATGTAGGAAAATGTCTGTTATGGTTTAAAGTCCTTTTTGGCTGTTTTCTTAGAATAAGTGCTAAGGTATTTTACATGTTAACATAAAATATGGGAAAATTTGTGTAGCCTCTGTGTGTTATGTTCCAGTTGGAAAAAATATTAAGCATAGGTTGTTGTATGGAAAAATGTGAAGTTATTATACAAATATTCTTTTCTGTGTTTTGTTTGGAAATTCATGTAGGAAGTAATATAATGTTTATGTTCATGGAACTTTCTTGATAAATATGAAATAGGGAGTAGAATCCGGGAAAAATATGGAAATGAGTATGTCACCCTTTTCCAGTAGGGTTGTAGTTCAATTGGGTTATTTTGGAATAGATTTGTTTATTTTGTGTAGGGTGATATATTTATGTTTTGGCAGTGCACTTTTTGCAGTAGAGTGTTTATGAGTAGATGAAGCTAGAAAAATTATGAAATCTGCTGTTTGACACTTTTTAGGAGAAGAGTTAGTTCAAAGTACCTTTTGAGCAGTGTATTTCATCTTTTTGTGGCCGCTGTCTATATTTTATCTCTTGCTGGAAATTGGTCAGTGAAGTCCAGTTAGTGTCAGTTGTCTTCTGGAATTTTTGTGGATTTTTTTGAGTTCAGAAAAATACACTTGCAGTTCAAACTTGAGTTTCTTTTGAATTTCTAAATGGGAAATAGTTGAAATAATGATTTGTTTTATGAGGTAAATAAGTATTTACCTCAATGTCAAAAGTGGTTCAACAAGTTGGTTTTGTTGGTTTGCAAGAAATATTGCTTTTCATACCACCATACCTCGCGCCCTGCATTATTTATTTATTTATTATTTACCGCATGCAATAGGATCGACACTCCCGGAGCCCGACCAGGAGCAGGAGGCAAGCGTCGAGCAGGAGATCCCGGAGCTACCCTAGGCCGAGGAGGTCGACCCCGCAGCAGAAACTAACCTGCCCGAGTGCCCCTCCCACGAGGCCTCGGTCTTCACTCAAGGCAAGCCCCGGAGCATTTTAAGTCTCCCAGCTTTTATAATTAACTTAATTGAGTATTTTATATTGTGATGCATTAGGTATAGGAGTTGATTGAATCCTATTTGCTGCATTACCATCCCTTGACTATTGATTAATATCTGCCTTGTTATCCTGCTATCTTAATGTAAAGTAGAATTGCTTAGTCTGCTTAATAAAAGTAGTGGTTAAGGATGTTTCCGTAATACCCCTGATGGGTATTTACCGGATCACGGTTGGCTATATTTGCTATCGTGGAAAAGAACCTGCGTAGTAATGAAATACGGTCAACTGGAAGGCAAGGCACAAGTTTGGAAACTTGGGGTAGTCCGTCCGTTGGATCGTGTAGGTTTGTATCGATGTTGGCCCTCGTTCATTTTTGAACGCGCCCTTTTACTTAGGGATATGTCGGTGCCGTAATCATCGACCCCAAAGCCTGTTAGAAGCTGTTCGGGCCAGAATCAACCCGAGTCGCGCCCTTTAGTATGGAATTGTGATCTGCCGCGTCACGCCATCGCCAGGTTCCAATTGGGCGGTCCGTGCTTGAACCGCGACGATTACCACCACGAACAAGCATCGAGCGGTTACCCAATGCATGGACCTGACGGGGAAAGTGTGAGATGGTATTAAAGGTCTTTCACCAGCTGGTTTGGAATTCGATTCGAGTCGCCGTCTCCCCCTGTTAGTGGGAAACTATGCCGAGCTTCACCACGATACAACTCCATGTGATGTTTTAAAGGTTCAACTAAAATGTGGATAAGTCAACTGGATATGGTTATATTATTGCTTGTTAGACTCAAGTGTGTGTAATAGTTCAGGTGCAAACCTAGATTAAGAGATAGGACTAAAAACTGGCAGCTCATCAATGTCATTAATACTCCTTATCTTAACTTTGAGCTTTTCGCAACTAAAAACCCCATCTCCACCAAAAAGGCCTTGCATATCCTTGGTGTCTTTATTTTCAGTTGGACGGGTAAGTCTAGCTGAGCACATTTCCGTACTCAGGGTTTATCCCGTTGTTGCAGATGGCCAGGTCTACTATGGCTATTGTAAGCACTGCCTCTACCCGGTGGAAGGTGATGAGGAGTAGGCCCAGGGCAGGGTCGTCCAGAAGCTTCCCCTTTTCTTTTGCTGGATTGAGACTACTGGTGGCACATTACTTGAAAAAGGAGGAGTGAGTCGTGTTGAGTTAAGTTATCAAACAATGTTTTATTTGGACCACATGTGTGGTGGTCGTGTTTCAAAACTAATTTAAGCTTCTGCACTTTTAAGTTTGGTATTGTAATAACTCTGTTTAAAATTCGCACTCTGATGTTTTAAATCTGGTTTCGTTTATCTGTGATGTATCCTTACGAATGTAATTCTTGAACAATGCGATCCTATATGTTGTATGATGATAGAAATCCTTCAAGATTTCCGGACTACCGGGGTTATATGGGTTCAAGTATGAGTCGATGTCAGACGGATTTGACTAAGACGGTACTTGAGCTCTTATAATCAGGACGGTTCCGTCACAGCTGGTATCGGAGCATGGTTCAAGTTATTGCGTCCGCAAGGAGCTATTTTCGAACTAAAATGGGTATTTCAAAACTATTTTCAAGACTATTTTCGATTACTAATTGTGCCGAGTCTCGTCCTCAAGCCTATACTAGGAATCAGGTGGCTTAACTGCTAACAGGGTTCAGGGATTTGCTCATGCTAGATCTTTATTTGCTGGTCCATTCTCGAGGAAAAGAGAATGCGTCGATCGCGAAAACATGCATAAAATGATTTTGTGAGGTATGAGAGCATGACCGTCCAATCGTCGGTCTAGGTGAGAGTTCTTATACCAAGTATGTGCAAGCTCCACGCAAACACATACGAGGGTATCAATGTTTTGAGGGTGTTTTCTATATTGGTGCATGGTGTTTAGTGTTGGCTTCTATGTATTTTGCGCATATTTGCCAATACTCAGTTGTTTTACCATTGGGATTGCTTTGGGCTGAAATGAATCTTCTGCAGGTACACTAACTATGCGATCGAGTAGAACGTGTAGATAACGCATGAGAGATCGTTCTTGCCACCGACTAGAACGTTAGGACTTACGAAGCATTGTTAGTGAGTGAGAACGTAAGTACGATCATGCATCATGTTTACATTCTTGCATTTACATTACCTCCCCTTAATTAAAAGTTGTCTCTTTTCTATAAAATTTGCCAACTTAATCTCCGTCTCACGAGAGTTTGAAACCCCTTTTGTTTCTACAGATGGCCCGGACTAAGCAGACCGCTCGCAAGGCCACCGGAGGAAGAGGAGTTCCGCGTCACCGCTTGCCCACCAAGCTGACCCGGAAAACGTTCTTGTCCTACTTTGGGTTGCCGACCATCCTTTGGAGGATTCTGCAGGCCGTGGGCTATGAGGAGCGACAAGAGCCCAGGTACTCGTGGCAGAAGGAGATGTATGGGCATGATTCTCTGGTCGTGGTGCAGATCAAGGTCAAAGCCTTGCCTGCCAAGCCTCACTGGTCAGGATGGACAGAGATCACTAGAGGCAGTTGTGCCAAGGATGGAGCTAACAGAACAGCGTATCTAGTGCTGAAGGATATCATCGCCCGCTTCCCTGCCGACCTAGCTAGTGCTCTGGCAGGAGTGTTCCCTCGTGGGTCACTTTTTCCATTGCGCTGGAAGCAGACTTTGAAGTCAGTCCTGACCGGGAGTCCCGAAGAAAAGTTCTACTGCGAGACGCCCGCGATGAGCGCCACCAGAGCTTTGCTAGGTGTATGTGAGAGTTTGGAGCGCACTCTCAGGAGCGTGTCTTTCACTCTCACTGCCACTTACCAGAGCAAGAGGAAGCTGCAGGAAGAGTTTGATGCTGAGGTAGCCCAACTTCAGGAGAAGATTCACCAGATCACTCTCGAGCGTGACGATGCACGTGCCACTGTAGGTGCAGAGACCACCGCCAGGACCCTCGCCGAGCAGATGTACCTAACAGCATCCCTACAGCGGGACGAGGCCCGCACAGCGCTCGACCAGCTCAGAGAGGGAGCTCACCACCTGATACAGCAGATCCACGCTCTGCAGGCCTATATCGACCAGCTCCATGAGGCAGTCCATCAGATGCACCACGCCGCACAGGAGGCCGCCGCCCCAGCAGCTGCCGAGGTTCCCGCAGCCAAGGCCCAGGACCCCCAGGACGGAGAAATCCTTGGTCCCGACATCCCACCGGAGGAGGCTCACGCTGACGAGCCTATGATCGACGCTGACATAGAGGACGCCGCGTCCGCCGCTGGAGACGCCTGAGCGTTAGTTTCGTTAGGAATCATTTCTTTTGTACAGCTTGAGCGTGCTCGCTGATGATGTAACACTCAGACATGTGTTGGTTTATGTTTAAGATTGTATGATGGCATGTATGGCTTTTGGACAAAGTCCAGACTTCGATCTGGCACCTTTTTATGGAAATTCCGTCGTTTGCATGTCTAATTTCGAGCAATTATTTTGTGATGTTGTATGGAAATGAATAATTATACTTAGTCGTGTGCTAAATTTTAAATTATGTACAGCGCAGTATTTATTCATGATCAATGTGACATCACCTAATGACTGCTTATTAATGGGATATGCAGATGCCGGCACACACTCGCAGTCAACGTGGACAAGGATCAGGGCAGGAGGAGAATCTGCCACCTCCCCCACCAACGCCGATGACGCCGGAAGCGTTTTTCGGCCAGTTTCTGTGGCAGAACCGCCTAAGTTAAGTGGCCCACATGCACCCATCATTGTCTCAAAGACCTTTGATCGACATGCATGAGTTCCAAATGACTTAAGGGATCTGTCGGGTGTCCTCGGGAAACCCGAATCATCCACGTTTATCTTTCTTCCAGGATATTCCTTTGTCCAGCATCACAGTATTACAACAATTTTATAGATACGAGAAATATCAGAGTAAAGCGGAAAGATTATACCATATAGATAAAAACTTAAGTGTTAAGTTTACAAACCATAGGTACATAATATTTCATAAAAGTTCGGAACTTTATATTATACATAAACCATCACTGAAACACTTGCCCAAGGTTACTCATCCACATCATCATCACTCTCCTCCACGAGAGTGAAGAAACACTGGCCATCAAAAGGATGATCGACTGGCTCACCTGCAACAAGGGTTAACAAACCCTGAGTACAAAAGTACTCAACAAGACTTAACCGACTAGAAAAGAGAAGAAGACTCAGGTATGCTGGCTAAAGGGATTCAAGGTAAGGCTTTAGCAAGAACAAAGCTTTTTCTTTTGCATAAAAGCTTACTAGAGTAACTCCTATATCCAAAATTTTATTCACAAATCATATTCAAGATTTCCTAAGGATTTTTCAAACATTTAAAACATATCTTTGATCAAAGTCCTTTTCTCAAGATTCATTCTTTACTACGGTGCAGGTCAGTGGATTGAGGCTCCATATCCGAGGAAACACGGCGATTCGAATCGATTATACCCAGCTGGGGATTCAGTACCACACGATATATGTAGAACTTAATCTTGCATATATCAACCCTTACTATAGATCCTCCTATACAAGAACGGGTCCAGCGTCACCCGAGAGTACAGTACACCTCGAACCCGACTATCTCATAGCCCCGAGGGTACACGCTACTCCCGCCATCTCTCCACTCCCAGTACGCGGTTATCCGTTCTCAGTATTGGAATAGCTATAGACCAGGCTTACCATTGTATGTGGGCTGTACTCAAAAGTCTCAATCTAGCAGGCCAACAACGGTAAGGTCCTATGTAGAATAGCGTTACATCAAGACTCCTCTCTTGATGTAAGCTACCATAGAGATTTTACCAACATCAAAAATATAACCACATTGTCGGGAAAAGTGAGAAAGCAAGTCTAAGCATTTCTACTGTTTGTGTAAAACAGGTATCAGGGTTTGGTATAACAACAAGGTAAAACATGCATCAACAGGTTTAAAACATTTATTTGATAAACATCTAATGCATCAGGTTATAAAGAAAAGTGTAATTGCGAAATTCAAGGGATTGGTTTAAATGCACCGGGGCTTGCCTTGAAAAACAGCGAAGTCCGGCAACTCAGACGAGACGGGAAGATCTACACCCTCAGAAGAAATCCACTGAGAAACAGGCTCTTCCGGAACGGAGTCTACACGAATAAATGCATATGCATGATCAATGAGATGCTTTGACATGAACATAACAAAGATGAAAATTTTCCAAGCTATAAACAATTACTTGAGTACAACTTTCCTTCATGAAAAGGAAAGAAACTAACTTGATTAACAAACCTTTAAATCTACTAAGCATTTCTTATCATTAACATAAAGCAAGACTACATAATCAATTAATGACAAAGGATAATTAACACATAGAAAACCTTAACCAGGGAGCATTTCATGCTAGGTTCCCATTGGTTGGCAAACAAACCCAAAATCACAAAAACCTAAATGACTAGTCTTTTCTATTTATTTTTATAAGCCTATAAATAGCTTTTACTTATAAAACAATTATATTAATTCAAACAGAGATGAAATTAACTATAAGGGTAGATATGACCAAAATAAACTTGCATTTCAAATTTCATGATTTTTGGACAAACACAGAAAATTACATAAATCATCAAATTTGCATTTATTAAATAAAGTACAGATTTAAAGACTATAGCAAAAGTACTCAAAACACAAGTTTCATAATTTTTATATTAGCACAGACACATTAAGATCATCCATGTCAAATTTCATAATTTATAGAGCTATAGAAAAATTATAGCAAAAATAACAAAACTGATTACTGTGCATAAAAACAGAAAAAGAAAAACTTGAATGAACTCAAACTGGGCTTTCGGCCCAAGCCAACTCGGCCCAACGTGGCGCGAGCGCACGGCGGTGATTGCGGGTGCGTTCGCTCGAGGCTCGGCGCGAGCGAGACAACGCCCGAGGGTTCGCCCGAGGCCTGGCTCCCGCGAGACAGCGCCCGAGGGTCCGCTCGAGGCCTGTCTCGACCGAGACGACAAACACCAGACGCCCGTCCGAGGCCTGACTCTCGGCTCGGGCGAGGCGGAAAAAGCTCGTCCGTCCGAGGCCTAGCTCGGGTGGAACGGTGAACACGTTCGCCCGAGGCTTGACTCGAGCGAAGTGGAGGAGACGCCTGCTCGAGGCATAGCTCGAGACGGGAGACACGTGTCCACATGTCCGCTCGAGACCTGGCTCGAGCGAGACGGTGTGCCCTGGCAACTTTGCAGAAAAACCCTTCGGCTTTGAGGAAAACTAACCCATAGTCCAGCGCACTATTCACATGAGTCTATGACTTTACAACTAACACCCCGGGGAAGACCTGCCTTTACAACCGCGAGGTCCCCGACCATGGCCGGCGCGCACGGCGGCGCACAGAGCGGCGGCGCTCCTTACGCCGGCCAACTCCGGCCGGTAGAGACCTAACGGACGCGAGCATCACCACCGCCAGGGCACCCGCGACCGATAGAGCCTCTAACCCTAAACGCTACTGCCCCGGCGAGGTTTGGCCACGCACGGCGGCGATCCGAACCGTGGCGGATCTGTTCCGGCGAACTCAGGCCGGTAGCAGTAGAACGGAGGGGCTAGGAAGATCCAGTAGCTCACCCTGAAGACGATGGTGCGGATGGTTTGGATGGAGCAAGCTCGGAAGATAGACGACCACGGTGCAGCGGCGATCGGCGGAGAACTCCGGTGAAAAAATGGCGCTGTTCCGGCTAGACCTGGGCATTAGACATGGAACCATAGAGCCGATGAGTTCACAGGGATCACGGTGAAGCAATAACACAAGAGAAAGTGGTCGAACAGATGCTCGGTTGAGCTGACCACTGCAGAACCGAGCTCAGCGGCGATTTCAGGACCGGCGGAGAGGATTCCGGCGAGTGCGAGCTCTCTGAGGTGTTAGAGATGGAGAGGTAAAGTCCGGGAGGTACGCAGGGTAACAAGATACTTATAGGTGCGGTGAATTGGGATGAGATCAAGCAGAGACGGTCAATTTTGGATTGGGATCAAGATGGTGCCCGTCGGTGCACCGGTGGCAAACGGCGACGGCGAGCGCAGGAGGAGATGCCACGACGAGAGAGAGCTGGCCAGCAGGTGCGCAACCTTGCCACGGTCACGGTCATATGCGGTTTCAGGAGAGATCGGCGTCCACGCGCGCGCTCGGGTGACCAACAGATCACCCCCTCCCTGCCGCCATGAACAGGGACAAGAACATATCCTCTCCCTTTCCCTTTCTACCCTTCTCTAATTTAAAATTACTTTAAAATTTTGAACAGAAGTTGAAAATATTCCAAAATATCAAATGCTCAGAATTTCAAACTGAACATCTTTTATTTTTGCAACACACCCAAATTTGACTTGCATTTTGAATTTGAGTTGAATTTGCAAAAAGGGATAAGAAGGACAAAATAGAACTTTCACCAATACTGTTGATTTTGTATGAACACTTGAAAAACTTTACACATCAAAGTTGTTCCTTAACAGAAAGAGAACAACTTTGCTTTTTGAAACATACCCAAATTCTTTTTAGATTTTAATCTATAGAAAAGGGAACAAAATAGGATTTTGGGATTATATAAACTATTTAAATGAATTTTAAACCAAAACTGAATTATATCTCATTAATGACTTGAATCAAGGTCCAAATACACCCTTGAGATATAAAACAAAGTTTGATCCAAAATTCACTGCCATATAAGAAATTACCTTAATACCCTTATACACAAACAAACACTAACCATTATCATGAAAGCATAATTTAGAGATCAACTTAAGCACTCTTTATCAACTAAGCATAAGCATCAAATGATAAACTTGTTTTAGTGAATGCAATACCAGATTATCACTTAAATGAAATGCCAATGCATATGATGTCATGTCAGGTTTTAGTTTGCTTAACACCGGAGTGTTACAGTTTCTGGGAAGCCAGAGGAACATGGAAGAAATGCAGAGGCATATGGAGGCCACCCTCCGCAACATCGCTAACAACACCGCGCAACAGCATCAACAGCGCCAAGGCCCGGAGCCCAATCAGTACAGCTCCTACCGTGACTTCTTGGACACTCGTCCTCCTGTGTTCAAGAAAGCCACCGAACCGCTGGAGGCAGATGAGTGGCTCAACTCCATCACTCAGAAGTTCCGCCTGCTTCGTTTGACGGAAGAGCTCAAGGCGGAGTATGCCGCCCACATGTTGGAGGGACCCACAGGTTTATGGTGGGCCCAGTACCATGCATCCTTACCTGCAAATGCACGAGTCACTTGGGATCAGTTCTTGACTGCTATGCGCAACCACTACATCCCCAGTGGTCTGATGGAAATGAAGACTACAGAGTTTATGAGGCTGTCTCAGGGAACCAGGTCTATGTCAGAATATCTCCATAGCTTCAACAACCTGTCTCGCTACGCCCCAGATTTTGTCAATACGGAATCCAAGAAGATCGCAAGTTTCAAGCATGGTATGAGTGCCACCATGCTTTCCAAGATGGGCAACAGTCACCGCACCACCTTCAATGACTTTGTCAGTGACTGTCTGAATCAGGAGGCCAATGACAGCAGGCTGGCGACAGAGACTCGTCGTCGTGCAAACGAAGGAGGTTGTCTCAACAGAGGACCCCTTTCGGAGCACGCACCCCGTATCGCCCGCCAGTTGCAGGAGCAAGGTTCCGTCCCCCACAAAGGAAGATAACCACCAACCGTCCCCGTCCCGGTTTCCAGAAGCTCTACACCGCTCCTCTGATGCAGAACAAAGCTAAGGCAGGAAGTGCAGGAGGTCCTAAGACCCCGTACGTGATCAGACCGTGCTACAACTGTGGTCAGACCGGACACCTGTCACGTCAGTGCCCTCGTCCAAAGAAGCAGTGCACCCAGCCTCCACCTCGCGCAGGTCATGTGCATTACACCACCGTGGAAGAAGTGCCGGAAGGAGAACCTGTCACCGCTGGTATGTTTCTTGTTAATCAGTACCCCGCAGTTGTGTTGTTTGATTCCGGAGCATCGCATTCTTTTATAAGTGAGAATTTGGTTATGAGAAGTAACCCTAAGTTGGTAGAATTGGATAGGGGTTGTCAGATAAGTTCAGCAGGGTCTGTTCTTTCTGCCCGTACCATGGCTAAGGAGATGGAAATCACTTTTGGGGATAAAAAGGTATCTGTGGATCTTATCGTAATCCCCGGATTAGGTTTGGATGTAATCTTGGGGATGGGATGGATGAAACGTTGGAAGGTTAATTTGGATATTGCCGAACGAGTGGTTTCCCTAGTTAGCCCTCGAAATGAGTATTCCTTCCGGTTTAAGTTACCTCGAAACCCCCACGAGATCGGAGTGTTGTTCAATATCACGGCCAAGCAGATAGCTGAGATCCCAGTAGTATGTGAGTTTCCAGATGTCTTCCCTGATGAGTTGCCAGGACTACCACCAGATAGGGATGTGGAGTTTGCTATAGAGTTAATCCCCGGAACGGCACCCATATCCCGGAGGCCGTATAGGATGCCCGCTAACGAACTAGCAGAGCTTAAGGTCCAGTTGCAAGAGCTTTTGGATAAAGGTTTGATACGTCCTAGTTCTTCACCTTGGGGATGTCCTGCCATCTTCGTAAAGAAGGATAAAACTTTACGGATGTGCGTGGATTACAGACCGTTGAATGCAGTAAATATAAAGAACAAGTATCCCTTACCCCGAATCGACGTCTTGTTCGATCAGTTATCAAAGGCAAAAGTGTTCTCTAAGATCGACTTGAGGTCAGGATACCATCAGATTAAGATCAGGAGAGAGGATATACCAAAAACAGCTTTCTCCACCAGATATGGACTCTATGAGTATCTAGTTATGTCCTTCGGGTTAACCAATGCACCGACACATTTCATGTACCTGATGAATTCTGTCTTCATGCCTAAGTTGGATAAGTTTGTTGTGGTGTTTATTGATGACATTTTGGTATACTCTAAAAATAAAAAGAATCATGCTGAGCATCTACGAGTCGTCTTAGCTCGACTTCGAGAGCACAAGTTGTATGCCAAGTTTAGCAAGTGTGAATTTTGGTTAAAGAAGGTACCCTTTCTTGGACACGTCCTTTCAGAGGAAGGAATTTCTGTGGATCCCACGAAGGTACAGGAAGTTATGGATTGGCAAGCACCCACTAATCTACATGAGGTACACAGCTTTCTAGGATTGGCCGGATACTACCGTCGGTTCATTCCAGATTTCTCAAGGATCACAAAGCCTATGACTCGTCTAACTCAGAAAAACAAGAAGTTTGAATGGACTCCAGAGTGTGCGGCAACTTTTCACACTTTGCGAACTTTGTTGACTTCGGCGCCAGTTTTGGCACAACCAGATTTGGAGGAACCTTTTGATGTGTTTTGTGATGCATCCAAGATTGGACTTGGATGTGTGCTGATGCAGAATAGAAGAGTTATCGCATACGCCTCACGTCAGTTGCGACCACATGAAGAGAATTACCCGACTCATGATTTGGAATTGGCAGCTGTAGTTCATGCACTCAACATATGGAGGCATTATCTTATGGGTAACCTATGTCATGTGTACACAGATCATAAAAGTTTGAAATATATCTTCACCCAGCTAGAGTTGAATATGAGGCAGAGGAGATGGTTAGAGTTGATTAAGGATTACAACCTAGAAGTGCATTACCACCCCGGAAAAGCGAATGTTGTAGCAGATGCCTTGAGTTGCAAGACTCATTGCAACTCTCTACAACCACTTTTGGAAGATGGATTCAACCTTATGCACCCGTTATGCTAAATAACATCACCCTACAGTGCACCCTGGAGAGTGACATCATCGAAGGACAAAAGACCGATGAAGAAATCGGCCAGATCAAGAAGAGATTGGAAACCAATAGTTCTTTGAACTTCAGAACAGATGAACAGGGAATCTTGTGGTATAATCAGAGGTTGGTTGTTCCTAAGGACACGGAGCTGAAAGAAAGAATTCTGAATGAAGCCCATAATTCAAAGTTATCTATCCATCCAGGAAGCAGTAAGATGTACCAAGATCTGAGAACAAGGTATTGGTGGTCAAAGATGAAGAAAGAAGTCACAGCTTATGTCGCAAGGTGTGATACTTGCTACAGGATAAAAGCTATACACCTGAGACCTGCCGGACTGTTACAGCCGTTATCGATCCCAAAGTGGAAATGGGAAGAGATTAGTATGGATTTCATCACAAGTCTTCCCACCACTCAAAAAGGAAATGATTCTATCTGGGTTATCGTGGATCTGTTATCTAAAGTGGCTCACTTCATACCAGTCAAGACTACCCACCGACCTCATCAGTACGCAGATTTGTATATTCAGAACATCTTGAGGTTACATGGAGTTCCTAAGAGGATTGTTTCTGATAGAGGACCCCAGTTCATAGCGCGTTTTTTGGAACAATTGCACAAGGAGCTAGGGACTAAGTTGGTAAGAAGTTCTGCTTATCATCCCCAAACCGCAGGACAAACAGAAAGAGTGAATTAAATCTTGGAAGATATCCTCAGAGCATGTGTTCGATCCTCAGGAGAATCATGGGAGAAATGGTTGCCCCTTGCCGAGTTCTCATATAACAATAGTTATCAAGAAAGCATAAAAATGGCACCGTTTGAAGTTTTATATGGACGAAGATGCAGAACCCCGGTAAATTGGGTTGAATCAGGAGATCGAGAGTTTTATGGGTCAGATTATGTAAAGGATGCTGAAGAGATTGTGCATACAGTACAACAACATATCAAGACAGCACAATCCCGACAAAAGAGCTATGCAGACACACGAAGGAGACCCTTGGGATTCCAAGTAGGAGATTATGTCTACCTTAAGGTCTCGCCCATGAGAAAAGTCCAATGTTTTGGAATCAAGAAAAAGTTAGCACCTCGATACATGGGACCATATCAGATCGTAGCTAAAAAGGGAGAAGTGGCCTATGAAGTGCAGTTACCCCCAGAGATGAGCGCAGTCTTTCCCGTGTTTCATGTATCCCAGTTGAAGAAGTGTCTTCGAGTCCCGGAACGAGAAGAGGTTCGGAACCCGGATGTCACCATCAAATCAGATCTGGAATACTATGAAGAACCTCGGGAGATATTGGACACCAAGACTCGAGAGACTCGCAACCGAACAGTGAAGACTTACAAGATTCTCTGGAGCAACCACGGACCCAACGATGTGACTTGGGAAACCGAGGAGTACTTACGTGTGAACTATCCCGCTTTTTATAAAGATTGGTACGTAACTCAAATCTCGGGAACTACATTTAGCTACTAAAATGCATAAGCAATGCATGACATCATTTCATGTGCATGAGAGTGTTTTTGCCTTTTGCTTATTTATTGGATTTTGGATTTCTATTGGACTTGATGGTTTAAGTGGATTTCTGTCTTGGCAAATAATCTTATAAAATAAAGAATATTGAGTATAACATTTTTCATGTTAACATTTTGACCTAGTTCAAATTTGTTTAGCAAATAAAAACAAGGTAAACAAAATGATTTATGTCTCAAAATTGGCTTTATTTCTGTGGAGGTTTTATAATTGCTTTTCAGCAAAAATGTTCTATATGAAAGTTGTAGAAAAAATTATTTTTAGCAACTTTTATTTTTGGGTCAAAACCTAGTTTGGAGTTTTTGAAGCTGTTTTTGAACGGTCAAAGTTTGAAAAGTTTTTGGAAAAGGGAAAAAGAAAAACCTTTTCTCCCGCGCCCTCACTTCTGGCCCAGTTGGCCTTTCGGCCCGCCAGCGCCACGCCGGCCCGCTCGCCGCACCTGCGCCGCTCCCGCGCCGCGCGCGCGCCCGACCGTGCGGCCGCGCCGTACGCCGGCCGGAGCGCCGCGTGGCGGCCCATCCCTGCTAGAAATCCGCGCTCGCCTATCGCCTCCTGATCCTTGCCTCCGCGATCACGCCACGATCCGCCTCGCCCACTCCCGCTCCGCCTCGCCTGTCGCGCCACCTCGCCGCTCGCGCCGCTCTGCCGCGACGTCGCGTCGCCGTGGCCCCCGCCACGACCACGCATCGCCGCCGGCCGGGCAAAAGGCCCCGCGCACCGCACTTCCCTCTCTTCACTTGCCATTCTGCTCGCCCTCTCACGCTCTCGCTCTCCTTTGCCCACACTGCCAAGCAAGCCGAGCACTTGAGCCCGCCGTGCCCGCCACCGTTCGGCACCGAGAGTCCGTACCGCCGTTCCGACCACCTCCGCTCACCTTTTCCCAATCCCTTGCGCACACCACTACGCCGTCATCTCGGACGTCTGGTGCTCGCGCTAGCGCCACCAGCCAAGCCTCGCTGACGCCGGAGTCCGAGGAGCGTCACCGCGGTCGCCATCAGAACCGCCCGGAGCTCGAAGCCGTTCACCCCCGACCAAGCCTCCACCGAGCCCCCTCCTCTTCGTCGAGCTTCGTCACGTCAAGGCAAAGTGAGAACACCAGTTTGCGAGCTCTCTACCGCCCCGTAGCACTCCCTCCACCTCTGGCCGAGCACCATGGACGCCGCCATGGCCGCACACGTGGTCGAGCTCCACCGGAGCTTCACCGGCCGAACCAACCCACTAGTAGCCTTCCTAGGGTTCAAGTAAGCTTTCGCCCCTGTTAATTTGGCCGGCGACCGCTGGAAACGGCGTAGCCGTACGTCACCACCGCCGCCGTCCGCCATCGCTCGCCGCCGGTGAGCTACGGCCATGCGCTAGCCAAACCACCACCACCTCTCGGTCCGTCTCATCGAGGGGAGCACGATGAGCCCGGTCCCACCGCCGGCGACCTCGCCGCCGGCGAGAACCACGCGGTCAACCCTCTTCCCCTGTTTTCTCTCTCTGACAGGTGGGCCCCGTTGACCAGTGGGTCCCCCGCGCCAGTCGCTCACGGTCTATGGACCGGGTTGGCGCAAGTTGAGCCGGGAAGTTTAAAATGATTTTCCTTTTTGTTTTAAATTCCAGAAAAGCTTGTTATTTTTGTGTAGCGCGATTTAAAGGAACAAAAGAGGTGGTTTCAGTTTTGTTAGCTTGTTTATGAGTAGATCTATCATGGAAAAATATGAAAGTATTTTTGGTGAAAGTTTATTTTACTGTTTTTATTTATTTCAGTTTATATGCTTTTGTGGAGATAAATGGGTTTATATGTTTTCTGGTCGGGTTAATTCATGGAAAATTTTGTGTAGGTTCCTTATCATGTTATGTACCTGTGAAAAATATATGATGCCCTGTTTATGTAGGAAAAATGTCTGTTATGGATTAAAGTTCTTTTTGGCTGTTTTCTTAGAATAAGTGCTAAGGTGTTTTACATGTTAAAATAAAATATGGGAAAATTTGTGTAGCCTCTGTGTGTCATGTTCCAGTTGGAAAAATATTAAGCATAGGTTGTTGTATGGAAAAATGTGAAGTTACTGTACAAATGTACTTTTCTGTGTTTTTTTTGGAAATTTATGTAGGAAGTAATATAATGTTTATGTTCATGGAACTTTCTTGATAAATATGAAATAGGTAGTAGAATCTGGGAAAAATATGAAAATGAGTATGTGACCCTTTTCCAGTAGGGTTGTAGTTCAATTGGGTTATTTTGGAATAGATTTGTTTATTTTGTGTAGGGTGATATATTTATGTTTTGGCAGTGCACTTTCTGCAGTAGAGTGTTTATGAGTAGATAAAGCTAGAAAAATTATGAAATCTGCTGTTTGACACATTTTAGGAGAAGAGTTAGTTCAAAGTATCTTTTGAGCAGTGTATTTCATCTTTTTGTGGCTGTTGTTCTGTATTTTATCTCTTGCTGGAAATTAGTCAGTGAAGTCCAGTTAGTGTCAGTTATCTTCTGGAATTTTTGTGGATGTTTCGGAGTTCAGAAAAATACACTTACAGTTCAAACTTGAGTTTCTTTTGAATTTCTAAATGGGAAATAGTTGAAATAATGATTTGTTTTATGAGGTAAATAAGTATTTACCTCAATGTCAAAAGTGGTTCAACAAGTTGGTTTTGTTGGTTTGCAAGAAATATTACTTTTCATACCACCATACCTCGCGCGCCGCATTATTTATTTATTTATTATTTACCGCATGCAATAGGATCGACAATCCCGGAGCCCGACCAGGAGCAGGAGGCAAGCGTCGAGCAGGAGATCCCGGAGCTACCCCAGGCCGAGGAGGTCGACCCCGCAGCAGAAACTAACCTGCCCGAGTGCCCCTCCCACGAGGCCTCGGTCTTCACTCAAGGCAAGCCCCGGAGCATTTTAAGTCTCCCAGCTTTTATAATTAACTTAATTGAGTATTTTATATTGTGATGCATTAGGTATAGGAGTTGATTGAATCTTATTTGCTGCATTACCATCCCTTGACTATTGATTAATATCTGCCTTATTATCTTGCTATCTTAATGTAAAGTAGAATTGCTTAGTCTGCTTAATAAAAGTAGTGGTTAATGATGTTTCCGTAATACCCCTGATGGGTATTTACCGGATCACGGTTGGCTATATTTGCTATCGTGGAAAAGAACCTGCGTAGTAATGAAATACGGTCGACTGGAATGCAAGGCACAAATTTGGAAACTTGGGGTAGTCCGTCCGTTGGATCGTGTAGGTTTGTATCGATGTTGGCCCTCGTTCATTTTTGAATGCGCCCTTTTACTTAGGGATATGTCGGTGCCGTAATCATCGACCCCAAAGCCGGTTAGAAGCTGTTCGGGCCGGAATCAACCTGAGTCGCGCCCTCTAGTATGGAAATGCGATCTGCCGTGTGAGGCCATCGCCAGGTTCCAATTGGGCGGTCCGTGCTTGAACCGCGACGATTACCACCACGAACAAGCATCGAGCGTTACGCAATGCATGGACCTGACGGGGAAAGTGTGGGATGGTATTAAAGGTCTTTCACCAGCTGGTTTGGAATTCGATTCGAGTCGCCGTCTCCCCCTGTTAGTGGGAAACTATGGCGAGCTTCACCACGATACAACTCCATGTGATGTTTTGAAGGTTCAACTAAAATGTGATAAGTCAACTGGATATGGTAATATTATTGCTTGTTAGACTCAAGTGTGTGTAATAGTTCAGGTGCAAACCTAGAGTAAGAGATAGGACTAAAAACTGACAGCTCATCAATGTCATTAATACTCCTTATCTTAATTTTGAGCTTTTCGCAACTAAAAATCCCAGCTCCACCAAAAAGGCCTTGCATATCCTTGGTGTCTTTATTTTCAGTTAGACGGGTTAGTCTAGCTGAGTACATTCCCGTACTCAGGGTTTATCCCGTTGTTGCAGATGGCCAGGTCTACTATGGCTATTATAAGCACTGCCTCTACCCGGTGGAAGGTGATGAGGAGTAGGCCCAGGGCAGAGTCATCCAGAAGCTTCCCCTTTTCTTTTGCTGGATTGAGACTACTGGTGGCACATTACTTGAAAAAGGAGGAGTGAGTCGTGTTGAGTTAAGTTATCAAACAATGTTTTATTTGGACCACATGTGTGGTGGTCGTGTTTCAAAACTAATTTAAGCTTCCGCACTTTTAAGTTTGGTATTGTAATAACTCTGTTTAAAATTCGCACTCTGATGTTTTAAATCCGGTTTCGTTTATCTGTGATGTATCCTTACGAATGTAATTCTTGAACAATGCGATCTTGTATGTTGTATGATGATAGAAATCCTTCGAGATTTTCGGACTACCGGGATTATATGGGTTCAAGTATGAGTTCATGTCAGACGGATTTGACTAAGACGGTACTTGAGCTCTTATAATCAGGATGGTTCCGTCACAATGCCTTGGATCTAAAGAACGATACTTAGGCCCAAGCAACGCTATTTGATGGGAAACGTATCGTCACCCTTGGCAGCGACGCCCGCGGCTGCATTTGGGTCGGGCCGTTGTATTTTTGCTTGTACTGTTGAGGTTCATCTCGTTTTTTGCGCCGTGGTTTTCGGGGTCCGTGCCAATCTTGTCGGGTTGGGTGGTTCGTCCCTTGGGCTATAAATATGTGGGGTTGGTGGAGGGTTTGAATTTGTGCCATCCCTTTGCTTTAGCCATCCTGCTGTCGTGATTTTCTTGTAGCGAGGGTTTGTTAATTTTCCTGCGAAGGTTCTGTGGATTTTGTTCTGAGAAGGTTTTAGCTTGGGAGATGGCTAGATCCAAGGAAACTACTCGTGTTGCTTCTCCGACTGCTGCGGACGAGGGCGTGACTTTTGAGTTCTGACTTAGCCGGGTTTGCAGTTCCGATCTGGCATCTTATGTGAAGCGAGGCTGGATCGAGGATGGAAAGGCGAGGACCAATGCTGGAGAGACTGTCCCGCAGCCGCATGCTGATGAGGTTGTTGTATTTGAGGAGTTCTTTTTGGCTGGTCTGCGTTTTCCGGTTGCTTCGTTTGTGACTTCGATTTTGCAAAGGTTCAATTTGAGGTTTCATCAGCTGACACCATCGTGCTTTACGAAGCTATCAGTATATGTCTGGGCGTGCCGCTCCCAGGGCGTTGTCCCTCACGTCGAGGGTTTTGTCCGTACTCATCGAGTGCATATGCAGCCTCGCAAGATTGTGGATGGCGAAGGTAACACCAGCCTTGGCCAGTTTGCGGTGTACACTTTTTGCCATCGCACTGGATCAGCGTTGCCAGTGCAGGCTCAGAAAAAACAAGTGGAGCAGTGGGTGGCAAGAGTTCTGGTTCTACTACAAGCTTGGTGGCATAGTCGGGCTTTGTGGCGAGCTTCCGCCTCTCGGTGACGTAAGTACCGAGGCTAAGATGAGTGTCGAGGCGCATGCCACAGTTGACTGTCTGAGAGTGGTTGCGCGTTCTCAGTGTGCTCGCGACTTGGTCGAGGAGTATTGCTGTGCCAAAGTGTGGCCCCTTAGTTGGAGGCAAGTATGGTTTCCAGTTGAGGATGACCCCAAGTACGAGGGTAAAGGCTTGAAGAAGCCTAAGTTGGAGCTGAATAGGGTTTGGGAGAATGTCCTTAGGAAGTTTCCCAAACGTGAAGATGGTGTCGAAGCTATTTATAAACGTGTTCAACAGAGAGCGGAGGTTAAGGCAATCCACAGCTCGGTGGGTAGCGGAGGTCGAGTTAACAGACTGTTTGACATTCTTGAGATGCCCTACTCGGACTGGCCTGCACCTTCGAGCGAGGATGCGCCGAGGAAGAGGATGCGCGCTACCACTGAGGAGAAGGGGGTTGTCTCGCGGCCGAAGAGGGGTCATGGTCGAGACCGAGGCGGCGCCGGTGGCCGAGTGAAAACGCTTGCGACGAAGGTCGCTGTGGGTTCGGGCGCTGCCGGCACTTTCTCTTCCTCGGCCGTTATTTCATTGTTGAGTGGCCGAGGTCTTGCGAAGGTCGGAGGGCCGGTACCCCGCATCGGCGGGATTGGCGCTCTGATCCAGATCTCGGACGATGAAGGTGTCTCTGACGAAGACAAGAATGAGGAGGAGAAAGAGGCTGAAAAGGAGGCCGACACTGAAGACGACTCGTCTGATGAGGTTAGCGACACTTCCAGTGGCGAAGGTGACTCAGATGATGAGGTGTCCATCGGTGATGACCGTGGGAAGGCGGTTGTTTCATCGAGCACTGATGCTGCAGCTGCACGTAGCATCAATGAGATTCTCCAGGACCTCGAGCCTGAAAGTCCCGTGCGAGGGTCAATTCCTGAGTTTGCGGGGTCGCATGTCTAGGTTGACGGTTTTGAGGTGGCCGGAGACCTTGAATTGGAACGAACCCCTAGGAAGAGACCGTATGGCGAAGCCAGCCAATCAAGCCTTCCTTATTTTGCTAAGAAGGTTGGGGTCTCAGATCCGGCGACGGAGCTTTTTATGAGTCCAGACCTTCGAGAGTGCCACCTGCAATGTGCTCCGAAGGAAAGGCGTTTTCTTGGTCGGGTGTTTGGTCGGATTTGTGTGCCGGAGGCAGAGCTTCGACTGGCCAACCAGCCTTTGGACGACCTTCATGATGACATTGATGTCAAGGTGGCTGAGCTGATGCTCCTTAACTGATCGGCTCGCCGGAGGGCGAGTTACAATCTTAATTATCTGAATGACCGGCTAGCCGAGGTTGAGAAGGATAATAAGGACCTTCGGCGGAGTTTGGAAAATAAGGAGATTGAGCTTAAAGCTGCTTTGGAAAAAGTTAAGAAGTCCCAGGAGGAGGCGCAAGAGGTTGCTAACCGTAATGCCGAACTCTTGTCAACTTGTCGCGAAAAGGACAAAGAACTATTATCTGCGAAGAGTCGTATAGATGACCTGACGTCGGAGGTGGCTTCTCAATCAGAGTCATGGCAGAGGAGCATGGGAAAGATTAAGGACAAGGTTGATGTCTGCTTGATTGAAGCCGGCGGCTCTGCCGGGGAGCCACTGCCTGCTGCTAATGCGGAGGCCTTCGAAGGTTGGCTATGTAATGAGCTTGATGTTTTTAGCTCGTTGGTTGGTAATGCAGCCGACTTTGGGGGCTATGCCGGAGCTTTAGCGATGGCTGGTACACTTCGCCAAGCAGATTGCGAGCACCTTCGCAAGATTAGAAAACCGAACCGTGTTTTCCCAACGGTTGACGAAGTGCGTCAAATGAAGGTTGATGATGCGGAGGTTTGGAATTGTGCTATGCGCTTACTTCGCAAATTCTGGATTGCTGGTGGGGGTCGTGTACTTGCCTTCGAAGAGGCTGCCGAGGCTACACGTCAGGTTTGTGAAATCGGAATAAACTTGGTTTTTTTGGTTTATTTATGTAAGAAGATGTTAGTATTCATTTATGTGTCCCCCCCCCATTTTTCCTTGCAGGCTCGGATGGACGCGATGCCTTCGTCGTCTGCGGCTGATGATGCTGCTGGTAGCTCCAAGGCCGCACCTGCGCCCAGTTCTGCTGAGGTTCCACCAATCGAAGCAGTACCCTCGGCCGACGAGGCCCCTATCACTGGAGAGGCTAATGTAGAGGAGGCAGCGATGGTCGAAGTGCCTGCTGCTGAACAATCTATGGTGGAGGCTGCTGCAACTAGGGAGGGTTTGGATGCTCCAGCTGGCGGAGCTAAGGCGGAGGAGCATGGGGGTGCCGAGCAGGTGTGAAATTTAGGGATAGCTCACGCAAGGGTCATTTTGTAATATGTTGGGTGGTGGGAATGACTTAGTGAAACTGAGTTACTTTCTTGACTCTGTGAAAATGCAGGTTCCTGATGGAACCGTGCTAGAGGTATTTGATGTGACGCCTTTGACGCTAAATTATCAAGATATTTTTATAACTAGTGAATCATGGGCTCGAGCTAAGCTTAAACACCCTTCGCTGTCTTTCGAACCTTTTTGGTGGTCAAAAGTGCGAAGGTATGATCTGAAGAATAGCCGATCGAGTCGCTTTTGGCGTGATGCAGATTATACTTATCGGCAAGCAACACGATTGTTGTTTGGTTCATCTTCTTCTTCTGCGCAACCTTGTGTTGACGATGACATTGATGAGAGAACGACTATGGATTTTTTGTTTGGGCGAAGCAACTTTGAACTGGGTGTGGACGGTTCTCTTGTGGTTCCGAAGGAAGAGCCTTCGGAAATTAGTGATGTAGATCGTAGATACATGTATAGGGCGAGGGTGTTGCCGGGGGAACTGCCAATTGTACCTGCAGCTCCTTTGTTGTGGGGTCCCATTGTCCCGGTGGAGGTAGGATCTGAAGCGGGTTATGAGGGTTGTGAAGATGTGATGTTGATTGAATATGGTACGGGTTCCTCGTGAGTTTGTATATTATTTTTGAGAAGATGTGTACCATTGTATGGTCATTTTGTACTTATACAAGAAAAGTTGTATGTTTCATTGGATTTTGATAATGAATGACAATTGATGTAAACTATTTACGGAAACAGCGACGCCCCCTTTTCTTTTTAGCGAGACTCGTTTATTGCTTATGTAAGCTGATTGGGAAAAACAACAACGCCCCCTTTTCTTTTTAGCGAGGCTCGCTTAGCGTTTATGTAAGCTGATTGGGAAAAACAGCGACGCCCCCTATCCTTTTAGCGAGGCTCGCTTAGCGATTATGTAAGATGATTGGAAAAACAGCAACGCTGAAGGACTGAGAAAGCAATAGCAAGGCGACCAGACGGGGGCTGAATGGGAGCAAAAAAATTGCTCTCGAAACTTTGGCCTTTTGTCCCCAAAATCAACCTCAAGAGCTTCGATCGAAATCGTGATGCCCACGACCCTTGGAAGAGGGTGGATGATCCCTAGGATCACAGCGAGGCACCACAAGACGATAGCAAGTCAAACGCCGAAAGCACCGGAGCAAGTTTGACTCTAGAAACCGGATCCCAAACGTAGATTGAGGACTACGTCGGGAAATCCCTAAATACCGATGCTAACAAGTAGCAAAGATACCTAGAGAGGTTCAGAGGTGAACTCTAGAACCAAACGAGAAGTCCGGAAACCAAGCGGAAAAGTCGGGAGAGCAAACACACAAAACTGCAACAAGCAGTCGAATCCCGGACTGTCCGGCCCTGGGGTCCCGGACTGTCCGCCAGCCGATTTTGGACTGTCCGCCGGCTAAAAACACAAAACAACAGTGTTGCTGAAACACCTCTGGACAGTCCTGGACTGTCCGCGGGTTGTAATGGCAGACTGTCCGCCGGTCAACCTGGACACAAACAGAAGGAACCCGCGGCCACTGATCTAGCCAAGTCCCCAACGTGCGGACTGTCCGCGGGGAAACGGCGGACTGTCCGCGACCTCCCAGTGAGGGCGATTTCGGTGGCCCCTCACACAACTCTTCCCAAATCCGAATCAAATCACAATCCCGTGTTTCCAAACTTGGAGAGAATGATCATGAGGTAGTTAGGAGACTATCCCCATGAAATCATCCGCTCAAATCGATTCAATCACCGGGAAATTGAAAGGGGAGGAGTATGAACGAAAAAGCGTCACGAAAACGAAATCAACCCGATCTACTTGTTCGTGAGAAGTTTGATGAATTCCTTCGGTGGAAATGATCTCCTCACTATAAAGAACAAGTTGATTCAAACGGATTTCGCAAAGACGTAGTAGAGAGGGAGATCGAGTGACGGGAAAATCACGGAGAAACGAAGAACGCGAAGAACACGAATCAAAACGTGAATCAACACATCGATCTGCAACCGTGTGGCTACCACATGCTACAACAGTGAGATTACGGTCTCACTTCCTCAAAATCTGCAATACACAGAGGTATGGTTCTCTGCGGATCTCAGTAGCTACAGCAGGGGATTAGGAGAGCAGGAAACCCTAGAAGCAAAGAGCAAATGACTGATGGGGAGGTGGGTGTCTCCCCCTACTTATCCTAATTCTAATTCCCACTCTACCCCTAACTAATTACAGAGCGAACCAGCTAAACCCTAGGGTTATTCTGGACCAACTCGTGGTAGGTGGTGATCCAACGGCCACGCCCGCACAACTGGTAGCGTTGCCTCGACGCAACCTCACCGATTGCCGCCACGTGCCGCCACCGCTCTGCTTGTCCTTTTCCCAGACGTCGCACCCCCGGTTTTGTGGCCCAAACCGGGAAACCAGCCTTCACAGCCAACCCCTGGTTTTGAGGCCCAAACCGGGAAACCAACCGACCATCGCCTTAGTTTTGTGGCCCAAACTCAGAAACCCGCAGCACCCAGGTTTTGAGGCCCAAACCTGGAAACCGTCCTTATCCCGAGTTTTGTGGCCCAAACTCGGAAACCATCAGCGCCCAGGTTTTGAGGCCCAAACCTGGAAACCGTCCACTCGGTGGTTTTTCTGTGGCCCAACCACCAAACCGAACCGTAGAAGGGATGCACCGCCCGTGCAGCCCGTCCACCCGCAAGTCTTCGCACGTCGATGTCCCAGGCTGTCAACCACCACAGCTGGTCCTCAGGCCACCGGTCCCTCAGTCCAAGCCTCACGTCCGCCCTTCGCCACTCTCGGCCCATCGGCACGGCACGTCTCTACTTGACCTTCACCTTGCCTTTGATCACTGTATCCGTGCTCAACACCTGCACTACACAAGCCAAAGAACATGCGCATTATCCTAGTTGACAATCACTCATCACTCAGAGACTCGGCATACACCCATGTATCCACAATCTCCCCCTTGATGAGTGCATTGTCAACTACCAACACAAATCATAATGAAATAGAGGAAGGAAGGAAGAAGGAGAGAGAACTCAACCAAATGACCCAAAAGCATAGCAAAGCCGAAGAAGGTCAAGTGGAAAGAGCAAAAGAACTTGGTTCCCAAAGACATGGGCAACGGCTCGACGCAACCAAGCAAAGCAAAGCTAGCCCTCAAGAAGAGGTAGAACAGGCTCAACACCGCTAGCAAGAAAACTTGATACCAATTGAAAGATCGACTGAAATTCAAGCAAAACAGAGCTAGCCCTCAAGAAGAGGCAGAACGGGCTCAACACCGCTAGCGAAGCAGCTCGATACCAACTGTTACCAACTCAAAAACAAAAGAGTTTGATACCAATTGAAGAACTGAAAATGTTTGCTAGTCCCTCAAGAAACACGCAAAGGCTCAACACAACTAGCAAACTCCCCCTCAAATAGTGCACACAACCCAGGGAGCTCTCATGATTTGTCAAAATTTTCTCCCCCTTAGTTGAAAATGCACCATCAAACAAATGTTTCTCCCCATTGATAGAATATCTCCCTCCAAAAATGCATGAGTTAAAATGCAAGTTAGCAGCTTCAGGAATATAATCAAGAGAGTGCAAGGATGCTCTACATAGTTCTGATCCGATGACTCAACAACATCCATAAGAAGCTAGCAAAGGCTTAAGCTGATCACTAAATACGAAATATGAACATGAGAGCAAAACGAGCAGTTTTCAGCCAAAAAAGGTATTCACCATCAAAATAGCACGAAACATGTATAGACAGGAAGTCGGACAAGTGCTAAACATGTATACAAGGTGAACTACCCCTAGCATAGTTCAATCATCATGCTATAGAATGAAACATAGACTTGTGTATCCAAATTTTATCGGAGTTGCAGCGTTTAAATTACACAAGTTTAAATTTCAGCATGCGATTGCGAGAGGTTGAAAGCTTGTCATTGCCTAACTTTTCAACTGTGTGAAGCCTATGCAGAAGCAATCAGAAGCTTAAAGCAATAGTTTCGGTCATACACTACACAGCTCAAGTTTAACTCAAAGTGCAATGAGAAACAGTCTCGAAACTGTGATGTGCTGACAAGCAGTCCCATCTCGATCTTTCCAATTCACATAACTTGGTTAAGATTTTAAAACAGAATATGAACATACCAAGCAAGTGAATGACTCAACACTAGAGACATAGCAACCTAGCGTATATGAAGAGCACAAGTGATTTCAACACATTCTACACATGCTAGTTGCATATTTCAATGGTGAACATTTTCAAGTTTTAAGTTCATTAATCAGATTCACCATTCATAAAATAGCTCCGCTCACAACATGTAATAGTGATCAGAAAGAGCATAAGCTACAACATCATCATAGAGCATCGGAGCAAATACTATATAGAGCATAGTTACATTCTTCAGATTATATACATGAAGCTCTGAATGTAAATATGCAAGATGAAATGCAAAGATGCATGAAGAAACCAACTGAAAAACACAAAGTCAGTTTATAGTACAAGAGTCAAAATGTTTCCCCCATCTAAAAGGGGAAACACACACCAAGCTCACCTCTCAACCTAGCAAAAGTTGATTGGTCCAAAGGCTTGGTGAAAATATCAGCCAACTGATGATCAGTATCGACATGGCGAAGGTCGATATCACCCTTCTCATATGGTCTCGCAGAAAATGAAAGCGCACATCAATGTGTTTGGTCTTAGAGTGCAGCACGGGGTTCTTAGCAACGCTAATAGCACTCGTGCTGTCACAAAGCAAAGGAACACGAGAAAAGCTCAGAATAAAATCACGCAAAGTGGCCATCATCCAAAGCAACTGGGAACAGCAGCTAGCCGCAGCAACATACTCAGCCTCCGTAGTAGACTGGGCGACACTAGACTGCTTGCGAGAAGACCACGATACAAGAGAAGAACCAATAAACTGACAAGTCCCAGAAGTGGACTTGCGCTCAATGCGGCAACCAGCAAAATCGGCATCGGAATAACCACAAAGGGAAAGGGTGGAGGAAGCAGAATACCAAATCCCAAACTCAGGAGTGAAGCATAAGTACCTCATAATACGCTTGACCGCCTGACGGTGAGAGGTGCGCGACGACGACTAAAATCGCGCGCAAAGACACACCGCGAACTGAATGTTCGGGTGTGTCGCCGTCAGGTACAGCAGCGACCCGATCATACTCCGCTACTCCTTCTGGTCCACTGCTTCTCCCTCCTTGTCCGCATCCAGGGCCGTCGTGGTCGACATGGGTGTTGGAAGAGGCTTGGCCTCACCCATATCAAATTTCTTTAAGATATCCTTGGTATACTTACCCTGGTGCACAAACGTTCCCTCTCGAGATTGCTTGATTTGCAATCTGAGGAAAAACGTCAACTCACCCATCATGCTCATCTCAAACTCCCTGCTCATAGTATCTGCAAACTTGGCAACCAAAGCGTGAGAAGAACCACCGAAAATGATATCATCCACGTAAATTTGGACCAAGAGAGTGTCACTGCCTTGCTTGAGGAGAAAGAGTGTTTTATCCACACATCCCATTTTAAAACCCTTAGCAAGCAAAAAGGTTTTCAACCTATCATACCAGACTCTAGGGGCTTGTTTCAAACCATACAAAGCTTTGTGAAGTTTAAACACATGGTTTGGAAACTTGGGATTTTCGAAACCGGGGGGTTGTCTAACATACACTTCCTCTTCTATGTAGCCATTTAAGAAGGCACTCTTGACATCCATTTAAAAAAGTTTAAACACTTTGGATGCAGCAAAAGCCAAGATAATCCTAATCGCCTCCAAACGAGCTACAGGAGCAAAAGTCTCCTCATAGTCTATCCCCTCCTTCTGACTATACCCCTGGGCTACAAGTCTGGCCTTGTTTCTCACAACATGGCCATCTTCTCCTTGTTTGTTTTTGAAAACTCATTTTGTCCCAATAGGGTGACACTCAGGAGGAAGAGGAACAAGAACCCAAACCTGATTTCTCTCAAAGTTCTCAAGCTCCTCATGCATGGCATTTACCCAATCAGGATCCGTCAAAGCGTGTCCAACATCTCAGGGTTCAAAATCAGCAACAAATGCAGAATGATCAAAGTGAGAGATTTGTTGTGACCTTGACCGAGTGACACGTTCGCCGATGCTGCCAATCATCTATTGAGGCGGGTGCTGGAGCTGAATGTGGCGTGGCGCCTCCCGAGCTGAAGTAGCCTCCCCCTCAATAGCAGTTGGTGCCTCCTCGGGTACAAAAGGTACCACTCAAGGTGGCGGATCCCATGGCCCCCAAGTCGAAGAAGAGGGATCGGGGCCGTGAGTCGTAGTAGAAGCCGCTCTTTGCGGCACAGCAGGTGGAGGAGGTGTTGGGTCATCCATCCCTTCAGCACCCTCTTCCTCATCATCAAAAAGAGGTTCACCAACCTCATGATCACCTGCACGCTCAAAACGAGAAGAAGGACAAACCATGGTCTCGTCGAAGGTGACATCGGATGTCTCCATGACTCGGTTAGTATCAAGGTTAAGTACACGATAAGCTCGAGTGTGAGTGCCATAACCTAAAAATACACCGTCAGAAGAACGAGACTCAAACTTGTCCAAGTTGCCCTTTTTGAGTATAAAATAATGGCAACCGAAAACTCTAAAATAACTCACTTTGGGCTGTTTTCCAAAACGCAACTCATAAGAAGTTTTTTTCAAGAAGGCTCGGAGAAAAATGCGATTGGAAATGTAGCATGCAGTGCTCATAGCTTTGGCCCAATATCGCCTAGGAGTCCTATGCTCATCGAGCATCGTCCTGGCCATCTCTACAAGGGTCCGATTCTTCCTTTCTACAACACCATTCTGAGGCAGTGTGTAGGGGGAAGAAAATTGATGCTCTAAACCCAAAGAGTTACAAAACTTCTCAAAATCTGAGTTTTTGAACTCGGAACCATTATCACTTCTAATAGCTCGCATTGAGTTCAAAGGGAACTCATTTTGAAGAGCAAAATCAGATTGCGAGCAAAAGAGAAAGTCTCAGTTTTCTCAGCTAAAAAGAAAACCCACGAATATCTTGAAAAATCATCAACAACAACAAGCACATACCACTTCCCCCCAACCGAGCTCACCTGAGCCGGACCAACAAGGTCCATGTGCAAAAGCTCTCCAGGGCGCTTAGTCATGACCTGAGTCATTGGATGGTGGGGAGCGGCAACCATCTTCCCATGTCTACAAGAATGGCAAACAAGATCCTTCTCCATGCACAACTTGGGCAATCCTCGGATTAGGCCAAGTGAACTAAGCCTTGCAAGCAAGTCGAAGCTCAAATGTCCTAGTCTCCTATGCCACTTCCAAAGATCAGAGGAGGATGGTCCAGCCAAAAGACAACGAGAAACTCCAAATGACTCCGAGAAATCCGCACGAAAGACTTTCCCAAAGGGTGAAATCCCACAAATAAGATTGCCCCGAGGATCCAAAATACGACTGAGATTCGGCTTAAAATGAATCTCATAGTCGTCATCAAAGAGTTGCGAAACAGAAAGAAGGTTAAAATGCAAGTTAGAAACAATAGCAACATCGCACAACACAAAGTGCTCATTAACTCGCACCGACCCACGAGACAACACTCTACCTTTGCTATTGTCGCCGAAGGTGATAAACTCCTTTCCGGCGACCGGACTAAGACTGGAGAACCACTTGGCATTTCCGGTCATGTGCCTCGAGCAACCAGAATCCACCAACCAAATGTTCTCCAATCGTTTTACCTGGGAGGTGTCGTCGTCATCGTCGTCGTTCCGAGGGGTGTCCTCCAGCTCGCCGTCGACCTCCTTGCTGAGGGCCATGGTGCAGAAGCCCTCGTTGTCGGCGAAGAAGCAGAGGTTGTTCAACTTGTCCTCGATCCTCTTCTTCTTCTCGGACTCGTCGTCGCTAGAGGCAGCGGAGTCATCATCTGAGTCGTCGACGTCGCTGAGCGTGGCGAAGAACGCACGCTGCTCAGCCTGGGCCTTCTCCAAGTACTTTGTCTTGATGTACTCTTTGTCGAAGCCGCCCTTCCGCTTGTGCTTCGCGGGGACGTACTTCTCCTTGCGCTTGCCGGAGTCATACTTGTGCCCATGATCCGCCTTACCGAAGGTTTGCTTGTTCTTCTTCGGCAATTGGCGATGAAGTGGATGGGGTCGCCGCACTCGAAACATCCTGAGCGTCCTCCTCCGCGGCGACGATTCATGCGGTTGTTGTGGAACCGCGAGAACCGGTTGGCGAGCAAAGCCAACTCGTCATCCCCCATGAACTCCAGCTGCTCCTCTATGACAGAAAGAAGAGAAGAGAGTGCAAAGCCTCAAGAGGGGTTAGCAGAAGAACCAGAAACCAAAGCCATCGACGGGTTAGAAGGATTTTCATAAGAAGCCCTTGCCATGGCGTCAATCTCACTGGACTTGAGCTTACTGAAGAGCTCGTCGCATGTGAGGGTCTCATAGTTAGGCGATTCGATGATCGCCTGAACCTTCGACTCCCACACCGACCGATCAAGAGTATGCAAAAGCTTCAAAGCTCTCTCATGATCGTCGAAAGGCAACAACTCCTTGTTAGCCCTCATCCTGTTGACAATTACCTGAAAGCGAACGAATAAACTTTCTATGCCCTCGCCAGGCATATGTCGAAAGTTCTCATACTCTCGCTTGAACGACTCGTAGAGACGGGTTTTGACTTGAGAGGTTCCCTCATGGAAACACATGAGGGTAGCCCAAATCTCCCAAGCCGTAGCGAGGTCAGAAACACGATAAAACTCGGACATGCTCAAACAGGAGAAAAGAGCATTACGAGCTCGGCTATTGGCATCGTGCTCATCGATCTGACGCTGAGTAACACGAGCAGCCAAGACCACATAATCGATAGAGTTGCAAATATCTCAAATGGAAGCACCAATACTCTGTAGATAGGCCGACATGCGTATCTTCCAATACGCATAGTTCGTCCCATCGAAAAACGGTGGTTTCCCCACGCCGTGATCCATGTCGCCTTCTGTGGATCTGGAACCGGCTAAGGTGCAAGATCCTTAACCCGCTCCGATACCAATTGAAGGACCGAGAAAGCAATAGCAAGGCGACCAGAGGGGGTGAATGGGAGCTCAAAAATTCCTCTCGAAACTTTCGCCTGTTTTCCCCAAAATCAACCTCAAGAGCTTCGATCGAAATCATGATGCCCACGACCCTTGGAAGAGGGTGGATGATCCCTAGGATCACAGCGAGGCACCACAAGACGATAGCAAGTCAAACGCCGAAAGCACCGGAGCAAGTTTGACTCTAGAAACCGGATCCCAAACGTAGATTGAGGACTACGTCGGGAAATCCCTAAATACCGATGCTAACAAGTAGCAAAGATACCTAGAGAGGTTCCTAGGTGAACTCTAGAACCAAACGAGAAGTCCGGAAACCAAGCGGAAAAGCCGGGAGAGCAAACACACAAAACTGCAACAAGCAGCCGAATCCCGGACTGTCCGGCCCTGGGGCCCCGGACTGTCCGCGGCTACTGCGGACTGTCCGCCAGCCGATTTTGGACTGTCCGCCGGCTAAAAACACAAAACAACAGTGTTGCTGAAACACCTCTGGACAGTCCTGGACTGTCCGCGGGTTGTAATGGCAGACTGTCCGCCGGTCAACCTGGACACAAACAGAAGGAACCCGCGGCCACTGATCTAGCCAAGTCCCCAACGTGCGGACTGTCCGCGGGGAAACGGCGGACTGTCCGCGACCTCCCAGTGAGGGCGATTTCGGTGGCCCCTCACACAACTCTTCCCAAATCCGAATCAAATCACAATCCCGTGTTTCCAAACTTGGAGAGAATGATCATGAGGTAGTTAGGAGACTATCCCCATGAAATCATCCGCTCAAATCGATTCAATCACCGGGAAATCGAAAGGGGAGGAGTATGAACGAAAAAGCGTCACGAAAACGAAATCAACCCGATCTACTTGTTCGTGAGGAGTTTGATAATTCCTTCGGTGGAAATGATCTCCTCACTATAAAGAACAAGTTGATTCAAACGGATTTCGCAAAGACGTAGTAGAGAGGGAGATCGAGTGACGGGAAAATCACGGAGAAACGAAGAACGCGAAGAACACGAATCAAAACGCGAATCAACACATCGATCTGCAACCGTGTGGCTACCACATGCTACAACAGTGAGATTACGGTCTCACTTCCTCAAAATCTGCAATACACAGAGGTATGGTTCTCTGCGGATCTCAGTAGCTACAACAGGGGATTAGGAGAGCAGGAAACCCTAGAAGCAAAGAGCAAATGACTGATGGGGAGGTGGGTGTCTCCCCCTACTTATCCTAATTCTAATTCCCACTCTACCCTAACTAATTACAGAGCGAACCAGCTAAACCCTAGGGTTATTCTGGACCAACTCGTGGTAGGTGGTGATCCAACGACCACGCCCGCACAACTGGTAGCGTTGCCTCGACGCAACCTCACCGATTGCCGCCACGTGCCGCCACCGCTCTGCTTGTCCTTTTCCCAGACGTCGCACCCCCGGTTTTGTGGCCCAAACCGGGAAACCAGCCTTCACAGCCAACCCCCGGTTTTGAGGCCCAAACCGGGAAACCAACCGACCATCGCCTTAGTTTTGTGGCCCAAACTCAGAAACCCGCAGCACCCAGGTTTTGAGGCCCAAACGTGGAAACCGTCCTCATCCCGAGTTTTGTGGCCCAAACTCGGAAACCATCAGCGCCCAGGTTTTGAGGCCCAAACCTAGAAACCGTCCACTCGGTGGTTTTTCTGTGGCTCAACCACCAAACCGAGCCATAGAAGGGATGCACCGCCCGTGCACCCCATCCACCTGCAAGTCTTCGCTCGTCGATGTCCCAGGCTGTCAGCCACCACAGCTGATCCTCAGGCCACCGGTCCCTCAGTCCAAGCCTCACGTCCGCCCTTCGCCACTCTCGGTCCATCGGCACGGCACGTCTCTACTTGACCTTCACCTTGCCTTTGATCACTGTATCTGCGCTCGACACCTGCACAACACAAGCCAAAGAACATGCGCATTATCCTAGTTGACAATCACTCATCACTCAGAGACTCGGCATACACCCATGTATCCGCAGACGCCCCCTTTTCTTTTAGCGAGGCTCACTTAGCATTTATGTAAGCTGATTGGGAAAAACAACGATGCCCCCTTTTCTTTTTAGCGAGGCTCGCTTAGCGTTTATGTAAGCTAATTGGGAAAAACAGCGATGCCCCCTTTTCTTGGAGGTGAAGTTTGCTTTTGCAAGCCCCAGGTATTTTGCTTGGGTACTTGTATTTTTTGGACTTCGTGCCTCTCCTTGTATGAGCTGGAGGTGAAGTTTGCTTTTGCAAGCCCCTGACATTTTGCGAGGGTGCTCTACTTTTTTGGACTTCGCGCCTCCCCTTGTCTTAGGTGGGGGTGAAGTTTGCTTTGCGAGCCCCTGGCATTTTTTGCGAGGGTGTTCGACTTTTTTGGACTTCGCGCCTACCCTTGTCTTAGGTGGAGGTGAAGTTTGCTTTGCGAGCCCCTGGCGTTTTTTGCGAGGGTGCTCGACTTTTTTGGACTTCGCGCCTCCCCTTGTCTTAGGTGGAGGTGAAGTTTGCTTTAGCCAAGTTTGCTTCAACAGTGTTTGTGTTTCGAAGCAATCTTCGGTGGATTTCATTGATTATAAGCTCTCTTGTTGAAGAGTTGCTTTTTTCGATGTTTGTTGAGAGAGGAGCAACTTAGAATTTAGTTTTTTTGGGGATTGTTGCTTGTATTAAGGATTTGGATGCTGCCTTGTTAAAAACCTTACGCCCCTTCATAACGAAAAAGAGTGCAGCTCCTTTGTTTTGTTGCAAGCATGGTACTGAAGAAGTACAAAAGAGAAAAAAACAAATTACATGTTGCGAGAGCTCGCTAAGGCTCCGCTATGGATAGAATTTGCGAAGGTCGTCAACATTCCAGGTGTGAGGCAGGCGGTTTCCTTCGCTGTCAGATAGATGATAGGACCCTGGACGATTGCATTGTACAATCAGGTATGGTCCCGTCCATTTTGGCTGAAATTTTCCCGCCATGTTGGCGTTTTGTTTCCGGATGAGGACGAGGTCACCCTTCTTCAAGTCTTTGATTCTCACCTTTTTGTCTCTCCATTTTCTGGTTTCTTCTTGATACTTGTGAAGGTTGTGCACTGCGTTGCATCTTGTTTCTTCGAGCAAATATTTATCAAGTAGCTGGTTTTGTTCATCTGATTCGAGGGTTGTTCTGAGAGAGCCATATTTCAATTCTTCTGGTAACACAGCTTCTTCTCCAAATAGGAGCCTAAAAGGTGTGAATTTGGTGGCTCTGCATTCTGAGGTGTTATGGGACCTGGTGACCGAGGTTAGCTCTTCCGCCCACTTTCCCTTGGGCCTGCCTTGTAGTTTTTTGGATATGGCTTGGAAAATTGTTGCATTAGCTCTTTCGACTAAGCCATTGGATTAAGGGTGCCGGACTGAGGCGAAGCACAAGATTGTTCCGATTTGAGGGCAGAATTCCTTGAAGACCTCGCTGTCAAACTGGGTGCCATTGTCGACGGTTAGGTGTTTGGGAACTCCGAATCGACAAACTATTTGCTGCCAGAAAAACTTTCTCACGGCTAGGGAGGTGATGGTGGCTAACGGTCTGGTTTCAATCCACTTCGTGAAGTATTCCACAGCTACCACTGCGTAGCGAAGGTTTCCTAGAGCTGTTGGTAGTGGACCAACGAGGTCCATTGCCCATCTTTGCAAGGGCCATGTTGGGCATATCAGAGTTGTTGGGGCACCTGGGGCGTTTTGTGTTTTTGCTGTTAGTTGGCATCCCTCGCAGTGCTTGACAATATCTTCTGCATCTCATAATGCTGTAGGCCAAAAGAAGCCTTGGCGGTAAGCTTTTCCAACTAATGCCCTTAGGCCGTTATGGGAGCCACAGATACCTTCGTGAATGAGTTTGAGTATGTCCTTTCCTTGGTCCTGTGACACACATTTTAACCATGGAGAGGTCACCGAGGCTTTGAATAAAGTGTTGTCCATAATTTTGTACCCTCGAGCTCTTTGGCTGAGTCTGTTTTCTTCTTCTTTGGAATCAGGCTCGTGCAACCCGTTTATATAGGCCATGATTGGGGCTCTCCAATCTTCGCTCTGAATTGCGTTGATCAGCTTCACTGTTTTTTCAGAAGCTTCGATGGCTGATTGTGTTGCTGCTTCATAGAAAACGTCTTGCGGCAACTGTAGTTGTTGTGCTGCTGCTTTGGCCAGGTTGTCTGCCTCGCTATTCTCGGATCTCGGTATTGTTTTTACAGTTATGCCGAGGAAGAAAGATTCTAACCTTCGGACATATTGTAAGTACTTTTGCAGCTCTAAATCTTTTGCTTTCTAATTTTTCTCGATATGACCCGCAATGACTTGGGAGTCGGTGTTGATGATCGCCCTTCGAACTGATAATGCTCGAAGCCTTGAAAGTGCCAGTATTACAGCTTCATAGTACAAGAAATGGTTGGCTTTTGGACATAAAATCTTTTTGTGACGCTGGCTTTGTGACGTTAATTATGACATAGTTATGTGAATTATGACATTAGTTATGTGAATTATGACATCAGTTATGTGTATTATGACAAAAGTGCAATGTCAAAAAATGATTGCACTTCAATTCATGTCATAACTAACGTATTATGACAGAAACTCATGTCGTAACTAACGTATTATGACATAAACTATATCATAATTAACGTCACAAAGCCCGCGTCACAAATGGATTTTATGTCACAAAGCCAACCATTTCTTGTAGTTTCTGCAGAATTGTTTGTGCACTTGAAGTCGAGTCTTTTTGCGTATCGTAGCTTTGACCCAGATGGTGAAACTAGGATGGCCGAGGCTCCTGCTCCAGCTGCCCCCCAGGCTCCGTCGACGTACACTGTCCAAAATGGATCTATTTCGACTCCATCTCTGCGAGGGTCTGGAGTCTATTCAGCTATGAAATCTGCTAGGGCCTGTGATTTGATCGCTGTTCTACCCACGAAGGTTATGGTGTAGCTGTTCAATTTGACTGCCCATTTTGCTATTATGCTGACAACCTCATTGTTCTTGAAAATGTTTTCGAGGGGGTATGCAGAAGGTACTTGATTGATCTCGTTTGCCTGTGAATAATTGTTTTAGCTTTCTTGTAACGTCCATGACCACGGCGGTACGCTATTGGTCTCGAGCTCTGAGTAGTTTCGTTTGGGACCCTGCGAGAGTTTCTGATACATAGTAGATTGGGCCTCCTGGTTTTGTTGTTTTCGTGCACTTCTTTGATCAGTACTGCGCTTGCTGCATGAGGCAAAGCTGCCACTGTAAGTAGTAGCAATCTCCTTTGCAAGGCTGGTCAGAACGGTCAAGTTGTGAGATCTTTTTTTAAATCCTCGAAAGCTTTCTGCTGCCGAGGTCCCCAACTGAATGGAGTGGTGCTTCTCAGAGTTTCAAAGAAAGGTAACCCTCGCTCAGCTGATCTAGAGATGAACCTGCTGAGAGCTGCTAAGCGTCCTGACAAATGCTGAGCTGATTTTTTTGTTGACGGTGGTTCCATGTTGATGATGGCATCAATTTTTTCAGGGTTGGCTTCGATTCCCCTTGCTGAGACGATACAACCTGAAAGTTTTCCTTCGCTACCCCGAAGACACATTTTTCGGGGTTTAGTTTCAATCCGGCTGACCGAAGGTTGTTGAACACTCTTGCCAAGTCTGATATGTGGTTTTCTTTTTGTTCGCTTTGAACGATCAAATCATCGACGTAGGCAGAGATGGCATGTTCATATTTAAAGACTTCGGTCGTCATGCGAGCGAAGGTAGATCCTGCGTTTCTCAAGCCTTCAGCCATTCTTCGAAAGCAAAAAGTGCCCGAAGGTGTGATGAAGCTTGTTTTTTCTTCGTCTTCTTCATTCATCCAGATTTGATGGTACCCCGAGAAACAGTCGAGGAGGGAAAGCATTTGGCAACCGGCTGCTCTATCAACCAAGGTGCTTATGTTTGGTAGTGGAAAGTCGTCCTTTGGGCAAGCTTTGTTTAAGCACGTGAAGTCTACGCCATTCTCCACTTTTTGTTCTTCTTCTAGACTAGGACCACATTTGAGAGCCATGTTGGATATTTGACTGGGCAGATGACCCCAGCTTCCAGGAGTCTTTTTACTTCTGCCCTCACTGCCTCTTTCCTTTCTTCTAACATTTTGCGAAGCTTTTGCTTAACTGGGCAATAACCTTGCTTTATGTTTAGGCTATGCTCGATCAAAGTTTTGTTTACCCCCTTGAGGTCCTCCGCAGACCAAGCGAAGGTGTCAGAGTTTTCTTTGAGGAAACGGATGAGGTTGTTTTCTGACTGGGGGTCTAAGCTGGCTGAGATGAATACCTTTCTCTCGGAGTTTCCCTCAAAGAGTTGGACTTGTTTGGTTTCTTCTTTGGGTGAAGCTCTTTTTTGGTCAGTGATTGCTTTAGCTTCGCTTTGAAGCCTTGGTATTTGATGGTTTTTAATTTGCACATTGCGTTGCCCAGGTGCTACTGTTCCTTCAGCGGCTCTTGCAATGTCTTGATCTCCGTATACTACAACGACTCCCTTTGGGGCAGGAAGCTTCATGCAGAGGTATGCAGGATGGATGATGGCGTTGAAGGCATTGGTGACCCCTCGGCCAAATATTGCATTGTAAGGATAAAACATGTCAACCACGTCGAAGGTTATGTGCTCTGTTCTGCAGTTCACTTGGTCTTCGAAGGTTACATGCAAAGATATTTTTCCAATGGCTCTTACTTGTTGACCGCCAAACCCGTATAGGGGGTTGCCGGCAGGTTGCAGGAGGTTTCTATCAAGCTTCATGCTATCGAAGGTTGTGGCGAACAGATTGTCTGCGGAGCTTCCTGTGTCGACCAAGATTTTGGTGACTATCCACCCTGCTAGATTAGTTTTGATTACCATGGCGTCAGTGTGAGGGTAGTCCCTTAATTTCATGTCATAGGAATCGAAGGTTATTGGGATATGGGACCATCGCCCAAATTTGTGCGGTCCTTCGACAGCTACATGGTGTACTCCTCTAGCATGCTCTTTCCTTTGCCTTTTGTTACCATGATATTTGTTGGAGCCCCCAGTGATGGCGAGTATTACACTGAAGGTTGATGTTGGGTTGTTGATGGTTGTCTGGGTTTGGGCTTCGGATTTGACAGGTTGGGGGGCTGGCAATGCTGGTATTGGTGGTGGTGGTGGTAGAGTGTTGCTTGCTTGTTGGTTGGTTTGGGTTTGGGGGGTTGTTGGGTATGTGACAGTGTATGGTATGTTTTGGCGTTGAGGGATGGAGGTAGGTTGATATGAGGTGTGGTTGTATTATGGGTGATGATTGTAGAATGGTTGGTGCTAAGGTAGACCGTAGTTTATCGGGGTGTACTGGTATGGAAAATGGGTTGGGTTGAAGTTTGGCTTTCTGGTATGATTGATGGTTCGGTTTTCTGACGATGTGGCTCTTTTGGATTCCTGGTACTCTTTTCCCTTGGCGAAGCACTCGCATTGTTTGGTGGTATGCCCTTTTCCAAGGCCACAAAAATGACAATACATTTTCGCGGGATCCTTCTGTTGATTTCTTTGGTCAGGCGGAGGTGGAAATCCTTGCGGATTCTGGTTTCCCGAAGGTTGAGTGCCCCTTCTCTGGTCTTCGAGTGGGTTTGTCTTGTTGATTGCGCCATTGTTACTTTGATCTTGGCGAGGGTTGTTTTCTCTCTCTTGGGGCCTCATCTGTGGTTTCTGCTGAGACCTTCGAGGTCGGACTTTGCCCTGAAGTCCATGTCCGCTCTACAGTATCTCTCCATTGTCTCATGTAGTTCTTCGATAGAGTTTGCTGGCTTTCTAGCAAACTTCGAGGAGCAGGGTCCTGGGCGCAGACTGCTTACGGCTGCGAGTATTACGGCTTCGTCAGATATCCCTGAGGTTCTTGCTCTGATTTGGATGAACCTTCGCTAGTAATCTTGCAGTGGTTCACGCTCTTCTTGTTTGCAATTGAACAAATCAATAGGGTTTGACGGTGCTGCTGTGATACCCTTGAAGTTCGTGCAGAGCCTGTCTCTGAGGTTGGCCCAGAAATCAACAGTTCCGGGGCGTAGGTTGCTGTACCAAGTCTGCGCAATGTCATAAAGGATGATTACGAAGGACTTCGCCATTGTTGACTCATCTCCTCCAGCTGTGGCAACTGCCGCTTCATAGCTCATTATGAACTGGCGAGGGTCAGTGCGACCGTCATAACGTGGCAGATTTTGTGGGTTGTAGCACGGTGGCCAGGGTTGGGTTTGCAATATTTGGGAGAGTGGTGATCTGGGGTCGTAGGGCATTTGGTGTTGCTTTGCCCTCCGCTGGTTGCGAAGGTTTGGCTCTCTCTCATCTGGGTAAAGTTGGCGAAAGTTTGGTAGTCTGTCAGGGTATGGGTTGTTTAGGTAGTTTGGTGGTGGCGGGGGTGGTGGAGGCTGTCGGGCGTTGCCCTGACCCTGCTCGTCATTCCCCTCCTGGAGTGGCGGCATTTCCCTATCATTCCAACCCTCGGCTTCGGCCTCAGCTGCTGCGAGGGACTCTTCCATCCGGCAAAGCTGTTCCTTTGCTTCGTCCGCCTTTTGCCTGATGGCACACAAACGGTTGTGCCTTTCAAGTTGGTCCACACGTCTTTTCTTTTCCTGCAACTCAGCTTGAAGTCTTTCTAGAGCCTCGAGGCCCAACTCCTCTTCATCTCCTCCCTCACCTTCTCCAGAAGTGTGCGGGTGCGGATGTGTCGCCAGCCGGGTGTGAGGGCCTGGGACTTCTGTCTCTAGAGCGACTTCTTCTGCTCCCGAAGGTTCTATATTCTCTTCCACATGTTGAACCGTCACCGTAGCCTCTCTGATTGTGCGATGGTCTCTAGTTGAGGACGCCCTTCTATTTCTCGCCATTTCGAACTCTGGTCCCCACAGACGGCGCCAAACTGTTGGTATCACAATGTAACACCCGAGGTGTTCGCCGTCAGTTAAGCCGTCAGTTGAGCACGGACTTGGTATATCAAGCAACAATGAAGAACTAAATTCAAGGTTAGTCAGTGATGACAGAAGTGCCAGGATCAATCTCAGAGGCAGAACCTCCGTTTGAATTACTCGGGAAAATAATTAATGGAGCCAGTTAATAATGATCGCCAAATTTTGAATATTCAGGACTTATGCGAAACCTGGATTTTTCATGTGACCCACCTCAATTCCTGTCTATAGTAACTGGTAAAAAAGTTTCGTGAAGATTGGAATCAAAAAGTCACATGAAATGACGAGTCACAGCTTTGCCAGTACTGACTGATTAACAGAAGAAAATCATTCGGGTCCAACAAAGTGTTGCAGTTATGCCCGATCAACTATATATGAACTCACGGTCAAAAGTTATGAAAGTTCCGTGTTGAGCGGATGGCCAGAAAATGTGTCGACCGACGAGAGACCCTAATTCGGATCTTACCGGGCAATTTATAGGGCTTAAATAGTTGCCCCTTGTAAATGATGTTTTCTGTGAAACTTGTCTATAACAAAGTTGTAGATAACTTACATATCTAGCTTGTGTTAAACTTTCATGAGTTTTGGTCAAATGGATTATGATTTATTGTTGTTCTAAGTTAAGTTTCAGAAATGGTTGCTCTCTGTTTATGCCTAGATCAGATTCTGTGAATGTAATTATTTCACCCAGTTAACTTGCGAATCATGCTGAGATATTTAAAGATGATTTGTAGGAAATTTCATAAGCTTTCCAAAATGTCTTGTTGTGTGTCATTTAGAGTTGTGTAGCTCTAGTTGTGATTTAATTACCTAGCTGCTATATGTATGTCCAGTTTTGCTGAAATGGCTGCAAGTCCAGTTTTTGTTGTGGTGGTTAGTTCATGATCTAAATGATATTTTCTGTGGGTGTGGTCTATACAAAAGTTGTATATAACATCTTAATCTAGCTTGTCACCAAATGTCATGGCCATAGGCTTAATAGTTTAAGAGATATGGCTATTGCAAGTTGGCTGTCAAGGTTTGCCTACATTCTGTCCAGATCTGAATGATGGGCTTGTTTCACCTAGTTAACTTGTGGTTCATGCTTAGGTGATTATAGAGTATTTGTAGTTCTTTTATAATATTTCTAAATTATCTTAGCTCATGTCCATTGGAGTTATATAACTTGAGTTATGACTGTTTTAGTACAGATGGCTAAATCTGTCCAAGTCTGGACAGAAATGCCTATTTATGTTAATTAGACCTTGTTAACTTGTGAATCATCTTATGATTATAGATGATTTGTGGACAACTTAATAATTTTCTAAAAAGTCTAGGGAAAAGTTCCCAGGTGCTATAGATCTTTAGTTATGGTTGTTTTAAGTTACTGTTGTTGATGTGTGGCTAGTTCTGTCCAAGTGTGGACAGAGCTGCACTAATCATGTTGTTTGACCTTGTTAATGATTGATTCACCTTGAGCTAACAATAAGTAAAATTTAGATAATCTTGTAAGATTTCTAGAATGTCTAATTGCATGCCCATGTGATGTTTGTATCTTGAGTTATGCTTCTCTGAAGCCCTATCGGTCCTGCTGTCCAACAGTTGGACAGAACTGCATAGTTATCTGTTGTTGAGTTAGATAACCTTGAATTTGCTCTTATAGTGAATAACAAAGTTGTAGGAAATTGAGTTAGCTTTCCAGAAAGCCTTATCTCACCTTGTTTGAAGATCTGTAGCTTGAGTTACAGTCAAAAGAGTGGACTGCTGTCCTGCTGTCCAAATCTGAGTGTTTGTGTTTGATTGCTTAACTTGGCTTAAGTTGATTAGGTGAACTTAGTGATCAATTTAAAAGTGTGCATAACCTGTTGGTTGTTGTGTGCCTTGGTGTGTGCTAAGTTATCTTAATTGTTTGCATGAATTTTGTGCTAAGTGCTTGTTTGTGGTTGCTTGTGCTATGTGATCAATATATTACTTCAGGAGCGTTCATACATATGCATTGTGCATCTCATATCTAGGTTCGCTAGATGGAAGAACGTCAAGCGAAGGACATCGTGATGGAGCCAGACCTCAGGATGATGGTTTGGTGATCACCTGGAGATGATGATGTTGGCGAACCCCACAAGTTCCTGGAGCGGTGATGTTCCCGAAGTGGTGCCATCTAACACTAACTTAAGTGTTGTTCCCAGGCAAGCCCCAGAGCATTCTAAGTCTCCTACCATTCTTTTATAATGCAATCGAGTCAATATAATGATTGTTGCATTAAGTTATAGGAGTTGAATGATACCGTTGATGCATTACTTACTTATCCTTGAACACCAGCAATTATTATCTTGATATTCCTGCTACGTTTAGGCTCGATTATATGCTTAGCCCTGCTTAGATCGGTAAAAGTCGGGTGATTTCCTATCTCCCGCATATAGGTGGATACTGATCATGACTAGCCTGGTGCTATCATGGAGATAACCATGTGATAATTAATCTGAGACCGGGCGGGATGTAGGAGCAGCAGGACATGGGTTCTGTGTGCTAGTAGTCTCCCGTCTGTGTCGATTAGGACCCGACGAAGGCACACCTCAGTCATTTTGAACGTGTCAATCACTTAACGGAGTAGGTCGGAGTACCTCCCGTGAAGCCGAGTAGGGCTATTCGAGCCGGTGATGGAGATGTTGACGCCTAACACCCAGGGCCTTATATGTACCGTGGGCAACTATTCTGAGCAACCTGGCATGGTCCATTGACAGGCGGGGCCTGATTGTCCTAGCATGACCGTGGGCAGTTATAGCTTGAGCGACCTGGCATTAAGATAACCCCCGGTGTAGAAGGGCCCATGGCCGTCCCGCGTGTTGTGTTCTCGAATTTCCTGAAGTGGTCGCCGACGGCTGCCTGGCAAGGTGTGATCGGGTGAGTGTGCGACATTTTATCCCCAACTGGGTAGGAATCGATTATAATCGCCATCGCTCCTGGACAGTGGGTAACTTGACTGGGCATGTGTTACCGTAGTAACTTATGGAACTAAAGATGGTTATAATGTTGAATCTGAAAGGCTATTGATGAAATAGTCACTCTTGCTTGAATAAGTAGTCAAGTGCTTGCTCTAGTCAGGTGCAAATCTAGTTAATCAGGTTGATTATATAAAATTGACTGCTAATACTCTAATGATGATTATTAATAATGAAAATGCTTTTATGCGAAAAGGTAAGTATGGCCAACCCCAGATACAACCTTGCATACTCCTTGGTGTCACTTTATTTCTGGTTTATGACGGGTAAGTCTAGCTGAGTACATTCGAGTACTCAGGGTTTATCCCACCTTGTTGCAGGTGAAGGTTAGGCCTGCCGAAAGGTGATGGCCAGTGCCGTGGGCTCGGCAGTTCCATACTTCTTCTCTTGTGCTGTTGTTGGAGGATGTCACTCAAGCTAGCAAAGTATTTCAACTTATGTTATGGTATTTATTTCAAAGCTATGTTGTTCTTCTAATTAAGTGGAACTCAACTTGTATTATTATTTGTGAACTCTATTGTAATATTATTTCCACTGCAAGCTCCATGGACATGATTTGTATTTGCTTGACCATGCAATCTTGGCTGAATGTTGAAATGTTTTGAAATCCTTCGAGATTTCCGGACTACCGGGTTTATATGGGCCCAAGTGTGCTAATTCAGCTGCTTCGGCGGAGGTTTTCGCACTTGTGCTCTTATAAATTGGTCGGTTCTGTTACAGCTGGCATCGGAGCAAGGTTAAGCATAATACTGTCATGTGCATGGTTTTAAAACAAAGTTTTGTTTTGAAAAGCCTATTTTATCTAAAAATCTTTAGCTAGTAGGCAAGTTTGTTAAAACCTAATTTGTAAACTATGTGTTAGCGACAACCTCCAGTTATGCCTAACTAGGACTTCTAGGTGGCTTAGTTAAGTAATACTAACTTTGGGGGTTTTACTTTCATGCAACGACACGTCGACTCAAAAGGTACGTGTTAATGACCGCACTATGCTACCTTGTGGTCTAATGTTGGAGGTAGCCCTCACATATGATGTACTCATATATGTGGGGTAGGTGAATTTATTTTATGCAATGTCGCACCTACGCTCAGGTAAGTGTGAGTTGTGAGAGCATGACCAAACAAACGTTGGTCTAGGGAAGAGCTAGTTTGGTACTGGAACCTGTACTCGTAAGCACACGAATGCGGGTGAAGGTATTTAATTGTGGGAGTAATACTTTCGGATGGGTGCATATACTACTTACGCGTGTACTGGGTATGCGCAAGATAGTATCTAGATTTAAATTCCTGCAATGTATTTATATCTGTTGTGGGAATGGGCTGAAATGAGATTTTGTGCAGGTACGCTAACCTTGAATGCGTATGTATAGTTGACGACTATTATATCGAGAGTGCGTGTATGCCACGACGACCTAGAAGCGTGATTGTTGCCTCAGGCTGGCAATTTGTAAGGACGTATAGGACGAGCATACATCTTGTTGTACATTGCCCATGAACATGCTTCTCTCACCTTTGTTCTAATAATAAACAACTTGTTGTCAAGTGTGACTAAAGTAATGATAAAACATAATGGCTGTTTGTGCATCAAATGCTTCTCCACCCTTGTTCATGTAATGGTAAAGTTGTTGTGAACTAGTGTTGACACCAGATTTTCGCACACACAAAGAATGGCAAGAGGGCTCCAGCTGGCGGTGAAGGAAGCATTCGGCAAACGACCAGGCGGTCGGCTAGTCTTCAGGATTCGGCGGATGCATACATGGTTGATTGTCTTGAGAGACGGCGGCTCCATTCGGGAAAACACATGTTGCAAGTAGAGCTGGCTTGCACGGGAAGACACGTGGTGATGGAAGGCACCGAATAATGTGATTTATATCTTTCCTTATTTTTAGAGTCGTAATCATCTAGGATTCGTGTTTCGTCCAGGGTATAAATATAAGCCCTCGACCATTGTAAAACTGTTCACAACCACATCAATACAACCGGCCCCGTGCCATCTTCGAGTCCTTATAGTCGTGTCGTCGAGTTCTTCGAGAGGAATCATCGATCCGTCGACCTCCGTAAGTACCGGCAACCTTGCTATCATGTTTAGTATCATACGGTGGATTTAGATATGATGCAAGTAGTCTCGTACGTTAAGCTTAGTATCGTGCGGCGGATTTAAGCTTATGACGGGAAGTTTTTACCTATGACTTGTATCGTGCGGCGGATTAAGTCATGAGTAAAAATAGTTATCGGCTCTGTTAGATTTGGCAGATCTAATAGATTCATTAAGTTATCACGTGTTATATGTCTTATTTATTTAATTCGTACAACACTTTCTGCCCAATCTAGATTGATCTTCGTTCGGCTCGTTGCATGAGTTTGCTTGTGCTTTGCTAATTATAAGATCATAATGGCCGAACCGATTTTCAATCTAGGTTGCTACATGTTGTGGGTTCATGCATGCCGATCATGTTTAGGCTTTGATAGAGCTTGGTGTCGTGCGGCAGGTGCAGGTTTTAGATTAGTTTAACCATGCTTGGTTTGTATGTTTCTTCTTCATGGACCCCAGTTCGGCTAGTTTGCCGATTCTGATTAAGCTTACATGAGTAATGAGTATGTATAGATCTGTTCAGGTGTATGTGTGCTTTTAGCTTCTTATAATTAGATCGTATCATGCGGTGGATTAATGTAATTATAAGGAGTGGTGTAGATTTATAGCAGGTGGTATCATGCGGTGGATTAGCTTTGCTTGAGTTTATGCCTGACGGGTTTATGAAGGCTGGACGTGCGGCAGACTGGATGGATTGACCTATGCACATGTTATCTGAATAGATTTGTATTTACAAGTTACCTTTTTTATTCTTTTGTCACGTATGTATTCGGCATTCGACATGTTTACATGCTTTCTCCTTATACTTGCTGAATGACATCTTAAACCTGTTTTGACAAACAGCTTCTATAGCTGTGTGCCGTCGTGATTGGCTTCCAAAGCCGTACATATGGAACTGTCTGGTTTTTGCCCAGCATGTTCCAAGGTATTCTCACATTTTATCCCTTGTCGGTTTTCAGGTCAAACCGACTGGCACGTCTCCGGGTTCGATACACCCCGGGCTCCCGATTGAAGCTAGCCTCGTTCGGCTTGCTGTGTGCCATTGACGCGAGATGTCACGTTTTGCGTCAACACACTTTTTGGCACGCCCGGTGGGACCACTTTCATTTCAAAATGCCTGAAATCGAGAACAACCCATTTGATGGAAACGAAGGAAAGTTGGGGCAAGGCTTTATGTCGGCTGATAAGTTAGAAGAAGTAAATATTGGCGATGGAATCGAAACAAGGCCGATATATATCAGCGCAAATTTGGATCCAGAATATAGACTGAAGCTGATAAATCTTTTAAAGGGGTTCAAGGATTGTTTTGCATGGGATTACACGGAGATGCCCGGATTAGATCACTCTATTGTTGAGCATCGGCTACCGATCAAACCTGGATATCGTCCTTACAAACAACCCCCTCGAAAGATTTTCAAGGAAGAAGTGTTAGCCGACGTAAAGAAAGAAGTTGAGAGATTGTTGAAAGCAAACTTTATTCGGCCATGTCGATATGCGGAATGGATCTCAAATATAGTTCCAGTGTACAAGAAGAATGGAAAAATGAGAGTCTGCATTGACTTTAGAGATCTCAATAAAGCTACCCCGATGGATAGTTACCCAATGCCGGTTGCTGAATTGCTCGTTGATGCATCGGCTGGTTATGAAGTCATTAGCTTTATGGATGGTAACGCTGGATACAACCAGATCTTTATGGCAATAGAGGATATTTCAAAAACGGCTTTCAGATGCCCTGGTCATATCGGTTTGTTTTGTGGGTCGTGATGACCTTCGGTTTGAAGAATGCCGGTGCAACTTATCAACGAGCTATGAACTATATCTTTCATGAACTGATCGGCAAGATTGTAGAGATTTATATTGATGACATAGTCGTGAAGTCCGGGGTCATGAGGAGCATTTAGATGATCTAAGAAAGACCTTGGAGTGCACGAGGAAGCATGGTTTGAAGATGAATCCGAACAAGTGTGCTTTTGGAGTCTCAGCAGGAGAATTTTTGGGGTTTCTGATTCATAAAAGAGGGATTGAAGTCAGAAAAAAGCATGGAAGCAATAAACAAAGTCATTCCTCCAACCAACCTCACTGAGTTACAATCGCTGCTTGGCAAGATTAATTTTGTAAGAAGATTCATATCTGGTTTGTCTGAAAGGGTCTTGCCTTTTTCTCCGTTGCTGAAGCTTAAGAAAGATCAGAAGTTCATATGGGGTGACGTACAACAGAAAGCTTTTGATGAAATCAAGGAATACATGAAAGCGCCGCCAGTACTAGTACCCCCTCGATTTGGTAAGCCTTTCAAATTGTACGTGTCAGCCGATGGACTAACAATAGGATCGGCTCTTATGCAAGAGTTTGAGGGGAAAGAAGAGTGATAACTTACCTTAGCCAAAAACTATTGGATCCAGAGACAAGATATTCGGCTACAGAGAAACTTTGCCTATGTGTGTATTACTCATGCACCAAGTTTCGACATTACTTGTTGAATGCCAAATGTATGATAATTTCTGAATTTGATGTAATAAAACACATGTTGTCAATGCCTATTCTGAATGGCAGAATCGGCAAATGGATTTTAGCGTTGTCAGAATTTGATTTAAGATACGAATCGGCAAAAGCGGTGAAAGGACAAGTTATTACCGATTTTGTTACTCATCATCGTGATCCTTCTGCCAGCATGGTAAATATTGCACCTTGGGCGCTATTTTTCGACGGCTCATCTTGCAGCAAGGGTGGTGGTGTTGGTATTTTCTTAATTTCTCCGCAAGGATTGACTTTCAAATATGCTATCCCCATTGAGTTCCATGTTACCAACAACCAGGCAGAATATGAAGCTTTGCTTAGAGGACTTCGGCTTCTTATGGAAGTGAAGGCTGTTGCTGTTGAAGTCTTCGGGGATTCTGAGTTAGTCATCAACCAGTTAATTGGTCAATATGAGTGCAAAAGCGACATATTGAGAGGATATTATGAAGAATGTCAAGAGCTTTTGAAGTGTTTCCAGATAGCAACCTTGCATCATATCCCTAGGGGGCATAATGAAGAAGCAATAAGTTAAGGTTGCTTCAGGTTGATACCTTCGAAGTTCTTGTTTTTTTTGGACGGGGATCATATGGTTGACGACTAGAGGAGAGAAATTACCGATTACTTGAGAGATCCATCACAAAAAGTTTCTCGAAAACTCAGATATAAAACTATCAAGTTTACACTTCTTGACGATTAGTTGTACTACAAGTCTATAGATGGGGTTCTCCTGAAGTGTCTAAGCCAAGAAGAGGCCAAGAAGTTGATGTGTGAAGTACACGAGGGATTATGTGCTGCACATCAGTCGGCCTACCGAATGAAGTGGATAATAAGAAGGACTGGTTACTTTTGGCCGACTATGCTCGAGGATTGTTTTGAATATTATAAAGGATGTCGAGATTGTCAAAGGTTCAGGAATGTTCAAAGAGTTTCGGCATCGGCTATGAACCCAATTATCAAGTCATGGCCGTTCAGAGGATGGGCTATAGATTTAATTGGTCAAATTCACCCGCCTTCTAGCAAAGGACACAAATTCGTGCTCTTGGCTACAGATTACTTCACCAAATGGGTCGAGGCTGTGCCTTTGAGGAATGTTACGTCAGGGAACATGATCAGTTTTGTCAAGGAGCACATAGTTCACAGATTCGGAATCCCTCAAACCATAACCACAGATCAAGGAACCCAGTTTACATCATCTGAATTTTGTGATTTTGCTGAAGAAATGGGGATCAAGCTATGTAATTCTTCTCCTTATTATGCGCAAGCCAATGGACAGGCCGAAGCATCGAACAAGATTATGATCAAGATTATCCAGAAGAAGATTGATGAAAAGCCGAAGAGATGGCACTTGGTTTTAAATGAAGCATTGTGGGCTTACCGAATGGCATGTCATGGGTCCACTCAAGTGTCCCCCTACGAGCTGGTTTATGGACATTGTGCTGTGTTGCCATGGGAGTCGCAATCAAGTTCGAGACGGGTTACATTGCAGAATGAATTAAGGAAGGAGGATTATAAGAGCTTGATGATGGACGAGCTAGAGGATCTGCACCTGATTCGTCTTAAGGCGTTGGAGAATATAGAGAAGAACAAATTGCGTGTTGCCAGGTCAAGGAAAAATGCTTTGAAGAAGGGGATTTGGTTTGGAAAGTTGTATTGCTGATTGGGACGAAAGACAAAACATTCGGTAAATGGTCTCCGAATTGGGAAGGTCCTTTTCGGATAGTGAGGCATGTGCCTGGCAATGCATATATTTTGAAAACTTTGCTAGGAGAGGAGTTTTCTAGAGCGATTAATGGAAGATTTCTTAAGAAGTTTCATCCCAGCATAGGGGCCGGTGCATAAGAAAATCATATACAATGGATTGGCCGATGAGCAACATCACCCGTGTTTGAACAGCCGACATGACACGTGTCGCCTTTAGAGCAAAAAAGTTGACCAGACCATATGAAAATAATATCGAACGAGGGTTTTGTTTTCGGCAGTTCAGAGTACAGAAATCACAGACAAATATTCTTCAGGCACAGATACTTCACAAAGGGAGAACAGTTTTATTGTAAGAAGACTCCTGAATGCAGGCTACTCATCAAACAACTTGTTCAGGATGGATTGAGCATCAGAGGCCTTGGCAAGCACGGTCGCATGATCTTTGTAACTTCCTAGGAGATCCTCAACGTCCTCTGGGAGCTCGCCGCCGTGGAAGCCGGTTGGCATGGCGGAGAAGTCCTCGTGCGTCTGAGTGGACATTGCTGCCAATCCCAGGGCAACGCCATGGTGTATGCCATGGATGACAACTTGATCGACACGACCGTCCGCATCATCGAGGCGAGCCTCCACGTTTTCCCCCTGGGCGTTCACCTTATCGGCCACCCTGGTTCCAGCAATCTTCAAATGCTCAACCTCCGCAGATAGTGCTGAGCAAAAGGGGAATATATCAGGAAGACGGACCGAATCAGAAAGGGGAGAAATCGGATGGAAGTTTTATTGACCTGAGATTGCATCGCAGAATTGTTTCCGCTGGTCTTCCCAGTCGAGTTGGTCAATGCCGTGCTGCTTGGAAACTTCGCCCAACTCTTCCCGGGCCTTGTCTCTTTCTTCCTTAAAACGGCAAGCGTCACGGTGGCTCCACCGGTCAGAGTAGGAGGAATCTGAAGAGGAACCCGAAGAGCTGGAAGAGTCGGGGGGACCCAGATGATGGAGTACCAGGCCGGGGAAGAAGATGGCTTTGACTACTGGTAATGAATCTTGTCCTAAGAGCAAGAAGGAGAAGTCGAAATCGAAACGATGAGTGGACAGAGGAATGCGGACTGCAAGGGGGCAGATTGGCTGAATCTTACCCGTGGCGCCGGCGTTGTGGTGCTTGGCTGTCCTCCGCTTCTCCTTCGGCGGGTCGCTTGCCGCGGTTGTCACCGCTCGCCATTGCTACAAGGCTAGGGTTTTCTTCCGGGTTGAACCAACGAAGAGAAGTAAAGAGGCGAATGCGAGGATGCGCAACTGCAAGTGCTAGTCAGAGTTGTAGGGGGAGTTTATTTTATAAGCCGAAAGGAGTCGTGGCGAAGTCTACAGAGTAATGGAGTCGGAATGCCAAACGATAGAGTAGGGTTTTCCTTTCGGCTGAGCTATTCCTGCTAGGCTGTTTTTACTGGGCCGACTCGTTTAGGGCGGACGCCATTCGGTTATCCTCTCAAGTCCTTTGAGTTAGAGGTTCATTCGGCTATCAGAAAATGAAGACAAGCGGCTATGTTTTATTGCAAGAAATTTGAAAAAGAAGAAAGCCAATCATATAGACGCATAAACGTATCAAAATGCTTTGGTAAAGACAGGGCATGCTATGCTTGGCTTATTACAAGGTCAATGTTTACTCATTCAAAAGCTGGTGGATTGTTTTTATAGCCTCAACCCTGATTCGATTAACAGTATCAAGGGCCTTTTGATCTTCATCTTCAGAATTCTTCATCTTAGATAGTTTGACTTTGATTTGTCGACCTTCCTTAAGAGCCAAAGTTATCTTAGACGAAATTGCTTTGATGTCCTTCGGCAGATCGGTCATATGAGCCCTATGAGATTGGATTTTAGTATTCAGATTGGCTAGCTGAGCCTCTAGCCTGCTCTTATCCTCCTCCATGAGTTTCAATTCAGATTCCAGGGTTTCCAAAGAAGTTTTTGTAGTTTGAAAGTCAGAATGTAGATCTTTGAGTTCCTGCTTCTTTGAGGATATATTATTCTGCAGGGCATTCTTGGATGACATGTTTTTGGTTGCTCTCCTTACCATGCTGATGAGGACATCAACACCAGCGATACATCCTCTCCAAACACAACCTATAGCTGGTCCTCTTACTCGTGCTCGTGCTCGTCAACTTAATCATCAAGTGAGTTCCATGATAAGCTCTTGTCCATCTTGTTTAGACAATGGAAACGCGTGCACTCTTGTTTTGATTAGGAACCAAGGAGAAGACCGAAAGGGAGAAGGACTCGCGCTAGCTGGATTCGGACTGCAGCAAAGCACCAACTTGTGACCGCCACCACGGTTGCATACGGATTCGGATTCAGGTGCTTCAGGACTTGTTGGAAAGCTTATCAAGTTTACTTTCATAAGAATCAAGTCTCACGTCAATATCTGTTCGGCAGCAGCGGCAATGATCCAATACTGTCGACAGGTCTTGCTGTCCAGGGTGCTGCGTCACCTCATTTTGGGCTTATGGCCCATGTATCAAGTTGGGTCCATTAGGGACGCGTCCTAGGGTTGGAGGACGACCCCAACACTCTTTTGGTCATCAATCCATCTACTTATATCCCTCTATAGCCGCCATGGTCGGGTTGGGTTTTGTTAGATCAAGTTTAGCCTTAGCTACTTGCTTGTAGGCGCGCGTGCAGGATCAGCCGCCCGTCTCCTTGTCTTCGGAACCCCATTGTTGATTAAGATTCAGTTTGAAACCTTCAATTTCATCTTGCAAATTCAGTGCTTGTTTCCTCGTTCTTGCTAGTTCTTCGATTGCTTGCAGGACGGGAGCCCTAGGGGCTGGTTGTCGCGCTCCACAAGATCGTGACGGCTATTGGACGTGGTGTATCGGTTGCTAAGGCGCGGTCTTGAGGGCTGTAGTCGGGCCCTGAACGTCATCTCCATCCACCAATCGAGTTATCCCCGTTTCTCATCGAAAGATCGGGCAAAACCCTAGCGGTTCGCATCAGTTGGTAATCAGAGCAAGGTTCTTCGGTGAGAGACTTCTAATCCATTGCTGTTTTTAATTAATTTCCTATAGTCCAGAAAAGCCAAAAAAAAATATAGTAGATTAGTTTTTTCCATAATCCTATTAAACCTTTGTGCCTTGGCTAGTACCGTTTAGTTAGGGCTTGTTGAATTTGCGTTGCTTCGGTTTGTGTCGAGTTGCTGGTCTTAGTGTCTAGTCCTTTAGAGTTTTGAGTTTCTTGTCACCATCTATGCACAGCCGAGTATTACCATATCTTCTCTCTGTCGAATCTGTTGTGAAGTCCGAATTGAACTGTGGTCTTGGTCCGGATCGAGTTGATTTCCAATATGAGTTCCACCAACGTGATAAAAAAAGGAAACCGAGTAGAACTCGGCAATAGGTGGAATCCGTTTGTGGTTGGTTCTGAGTGGAAACCGAGTAGAACTTGGAGTCCGCTTGTTAATATATCCTGAACTCCATCTACGTGAGTCCTTCTGTGATCCAAAAGAAAGATAACTCCATACTTGTTCGGCTTACTCTAGAGAGAGAGAGAGAGAGTATCTTCTTCTTACCGGAATACCCTGTACTTTCGGAAAAAGTGTGTGTACCGAATTGCTCCTTTGTATTCTTTTGTTCATATAATCAGTTTTTGAGGTTGCCCAAAAAAAAAGAAAAAAAAAGAGAAAAGAGTCAAAAGAAAAGTGGCTGTTTTTTCATATTGATTTTAGGTTTGTTCCACCTGTTTTCAGGGGTGTGCTGTGGTTTTCCTTTGTGTCCAGGCTCGCGTCTCTAGCACGGTCTAGCCTAGGACCAGCACAGTACCGTCGTCGAACGTTTATTCAGCTCGCCTTTATAACTAACTTGCTTCTAGTTGCGTTCCTTGTTTCAGCCCACCTATAGCTCCACATACTCTACAGCTTGACAGGTCTTGTGCCGCAGCACCGATACACTTCATCCATTGCTGAAGACTTGTTGGTAGACGACCCCTCCTGTCAAGCAAGGTAAGAATTGGTAAGAACTTGTGTAACAAGTTGAGTGTGAGAGACTTGCTGTAGCTACATCCTAGTAGTTGTAGGGCTTTTATTTCTTCACTTGCCTTTCTTGTTGTCTTTGTTTTGAACCATGACAGGGGGAGATGATGATAACGAAACACTACATACACCTCGCACTAAGGGCATCATACAGCATTTTGAAAGGAAGGTGAAGCTGCACACAGAGGGACTTGATACTGACTTGCAGGTGACAAATGAAAAGCTGGGGCAGTTGGAGGCTACGCAGATGGCCACAAACAACAAGCTTACAAGTTTGGAGGAATCCGTTGCTAGTGTGGACAAAAGCCTTGCTGCTCTTCTAAGGCGATTTGATGACTTCCACACCGAAGATAAAGAGAAGCATAAAGAAGAAAAGGAGGGAGATCGAGAGCACGGTAGTCATGAAGATGACTACACTGCTGATACTGAGCATGATGATCCAGACGCTCGTGATCGACGACGCCTACGTCACAACCGTAGAGGTATGGTGGCAACCGCCGACGCGAGGTACACAATAATGATGATGCTTTCAGTAAGATTAAATTTAAGATACCTCCTTTTGATGGTAAATATGACCCTGATGCCTACATTACTTGGGAGATTGCTGTTGATCAAAAGTTTGCATGTCATGAATTTCCTGAGACTACACGTGTTAGGGCTGCTACTAGTGAGTTTACAGATTTTGCTTCTGTTTGGTGGATAGAATATGGAAAGAAAAATCCTAATAACTTACCTAGAACTTGGGATGCGCTGAAACGAGCCATGAGAGCTAGATTTGTTCCATCTTACTATGCCCGTGATATGATAAATAAGTTGCAGCAATTGAGACAAGGTGCTAAAAGTGTAGAAGAATATTATCAGGAATTACAAACGGGTATGTTGCGTTGTAACCTAGAGGAGGATGAGGAACCGGCTATGGCTAGATTTTGGGTGGGTTAAATCGGGAAATTCAGGACATCCTCGCTTACAAAGAATACAATAGTGTAACCCGTTTGTTTCATCTTGCTTGTAAAGCTGAAAGGGAAGTGCAGGGACGACGTGCTAGCGCAAGGACTAATATTTCTGCAGGGAAGGCTAATTCATGGCAGCAACGCATGACTACAACTCCATCTACACGTATGTCTACTCCATCATCTAGTGACAAGTCTCGAGCTGCTCCCACAAATTCAGTTGCAAAGACGATGCAAAAGCCTGCTGCGAGTACTTCATCCGTGGCATCGACGGGCAGAACAAGCAACATACAATGTCACCGGTGCAAGGGATATGGACACATGATGCGTGACTGTCCAAACAAGCGAGTTATGATTGTCAAAGATGATGGTGAGTGCTCATCTGCTAGTGATTTTGATGAAGACACGCTTGCACTGCTTGCGACTGACCATGCAGGTAATGAAGAACAAATAGAAGAACATATTAATGCAGGTGAAGCGGACCACTATGAAAGCTTGATCGTGCAGCGAGTGCTTAGTGCACAAATGGAGAAGGCGGAGCAAAATCAGCGACATATTTTATTCCAAACAAAGTGTGTCATCAAAGAGCGTTCTTGCCGCATGATCATTGATGGAGGTAGCTGCAACAACTTGGCAAGCAGCGATATGGTGCAGAAACTTGCCCTCAACACCAAACCACACCCGCATCCCTACTACATCCAATGGCTGAACAACAGTGGTAAGGCAAAGGTAACTAGACTTGTGAGAATCAATTTTTTCCATCGGATCCTACAAAGATATTGTTGAATGTGATGTTGTGCCTATGCAAGCTTGTAACATTCTGCTAGGTAGACCTTGGCAATTTGATAGAGATTCTATGCATCATGGTAGATCAAATCAGTATTCTTTTCTATACCATGATCGAAAAATTGTGCTGCATCCTATGTCCCCTGAAACTATTATGCAAACTGATGTTGCAAGGGCTACTAAAGCAAAGAGCGAGAGCAGTAAAAATGATAAATCTGTAATTGGTAACAAAGATGAGATAAAACTGAAAGGACGTTGTATGATAGCTACCAAATCAGATATTAATGAGTTCAATGCATCCACTTCTGTTGCTTATGCTTTGATATGCAAGGATGCTTTGATTTCAATTGAGGATATGCAATGTTCTTTGCCCCCTGCTGTTGCTAACGTTTTGCAGGAGTATTCCGATGTGTTTCCAAGTGCGGTACCAGCGGGGTTGCCACCATTACGCGGGATTGAGCACCAAATTGATCTTATTCCTGGTGCGTCTTTGCCAAACCGTGCGCCATACAGGACAAACCCGGAAGAAACAAGGAAATTCAGCGACAAGTGCAAGAACTACTGGACAAAGGTTATGCGAGAATCCCTTAGCCCTTGTGCTGTTCCAGTAATTTTAGTGCCTAAGAAAGATGGAACATGGCGTATGTGTGTTGATTGTAGAGCTATTAATAATATCACCATTCGATATCGACACCCTATTCCACGATTAGATGATATGCTAGATGAACTGAGTGCTGTTGTGTTTTTCAAAAGTTGATTTACGTAGTGGGTACCACCAGATTCGTATGAAATTGGGAGATGAATGGAAAACTGCTTTCAAAACTAAGTTCGGTTTTATATGAGTGGTTAGTCATGCCTTTTGGGTTAACTAATGCACCTAGTACTTTCATGAGATTAATGAACGAGGTTTTGCGTGCTTTCATTGGGAATTTGTTGTCGTATATTTTGATGATATATTAATTTACAGCAAATCATTGGATGAACATCTTGATCATTTACGTGCTGTTTTTTAATGCACTACGCGAGGCACGTTTATTTGGTAACCTTGAGAAGTGCACCTTTTGCACCGATCGAGTGTGTTTTCTTGGTTATGTTGTAACTCCACAGGGAATTGAGGTTGATCAAGCCAAGGTGGAAGCTATACAGGGATGGCCTGTCCCAAAGACTATCACCCAGGTGCGGAGTTTCCTAGGACTTGCTGGATTCTATCGCCGTTTTGTGAAGGATTTCAGCACCATTGCTGCACCATTGAATGAGCTTACCAAAAGGGGGTGCCTTTTGAGTGGGGCAAAACACAAGAGAATTCATTCGACATGTTGAAAGATAAGTTAACTCATGCGCCTCTCCTACAACTTCCTGATTTTAATAAGACTTTTGAGCTTGAATGTGATGCTAGTGGAATTGGTCTGGGAGGTGTTTTGTTACAAGAGGGAAAACCTATTGCATATTTTAGTGAGAAATTGAGTGGGCCTGTTCTCAATTATTCTACTTATGATAAAGAACTCTATGCTCTTGTTCGAACATTAGAGACATGGCAGCATTATTTGTGGCCCAAAGAGTTTGTTATCCATTCTGATCATGAATCTTTAAACATATTCGTAGTCAAGGAAAACTGAATCGTAGGCATGCAAAATGGGTTGAATTTATTGAATCTTTTCCTTATTATTAAACACAAGAAAGGGAAGGAGAATATTATTGCTGATGCTTTGTCACGGAGATATACTTTGCTGAATCAACTTGATTATAAGATCTTTGGGTTAGAAACAATTAAGGACCAATATTTCACGATGCTGATTTTAGAGACGTGTTGCTGCATTGTAAAGATGGAAAAGGATGGAACAAATTCATCGTTAGTGATGGGTTTGTGTTTAGAGCTAACAAGCTATGCATTCCAGCTAGCTCTGTTCGTTTGTTGTTGTTGCAGGAAGCACATGGAGGTGGCTTGATGGGACATTTTGGAGCAAAGAAGACCGAGGACATACTTGCTGGTCATTTCTTTTGGCCAAGGATGAAGAGAGATGTGGAGAGGTTTGTTGCTCGTTGCACAACATGTCAAAAGGCAAAGTCACGGTTAAATCCCCACGGTTTGTATCTACCTCTTCCTGTTCCTAATGCTCCTTGGGAGGATATATCTATGGATTTTGTGTTGGGATTACCAAGGACTAGGAGGGGACGTGATAGTGTGTTTGTGGTTGTTGATAGATTTTCTAAGATGGCACATTTCATACCATGTCATAAAACTGATGATGCTACAAATATTGCTGATTTGTTCTTTCGAGAAATTGTTCGCTTACATGGTGTGCCCAACACAATTGTTTCTGATCGTGATGCTAAATTTCTTAGTCATTTTTGGAAGACTTTGTGGTTTAAATTGGGGACTAAGCTTTTATTTTCCACCACTTGTCATCCCCAAACTGATGGTCAAACTGAAGTAGTAATAGAACTTTATCCACTATGTTAAGGGCTGTTTTAAAGAAGAATATTAAGATGTGGGAAGAATGTTTGCCTCATATTGAGTTCGCTTATAATCGTTCATTGCATTCTACTACAAAAATGTGTCCTTTCGAGATTGTCTATGGCTTCTTGCCACGTGCTCCTATTGATTTAATGCCTTTGCCAAGTTCTGAAAAATGAATTTTGATGCTAAGCAACGTGCTGAATTGATGTTAAAATTGCATGAAGCCACTAAAGAAAACATAGAGCGCATGAATGCTAAGTACAAATGTGCTGGAGATAAAGGTAGAAAGCAATTGATTCTGGAACCTGGGGATTTGGTTTGGTTGCATTTGCGAAAAGATAGATTTCCAGAACTGAGAAAATCCAAATTGATGCCTAGAGCTGATGGTCCTTTTAAAGTGCTGCAACGAATTAACGAGAATGCATATAAGCTTGATCTTCCTGCAGATTTTGGGGTTAGTCCCACATTTAACATTGCAGATTTGAAGCCTTATTTGGGTGAGGAAGATGAGCTTGAGTCGAGGACGACTCAAATGCAAGAAAGGGAGAATGATGAGGACATCAACACCAGCGATACATCCTCTCCGACACAACCTATAGCTGGTCCTCTTACTCGTGCTCGTGCTCGTCAACTTAATCATCAAGTGAGTTCCATGATAAGCTCTTGTCCATCTTGTTTAGACAATGGAAACGCGTGCACTCTTGTTTTGATTAGGAACCAGGAGAAGACCGAAAGGGAGAAGGACTCGCGCTAGCTGGATTCGGACTGCAGCAAAGCACCAACTTGTGACCGCCACCACGGTTGCATACGGATTCGGATTCAGGCGCTTCAGGACTTGTTGGAAAGCTTATCAAGTTTACTTTCATATGAATCAAGTCTCACGTCAATATCTGTTCGGCAGCAGCGGCAATGATCCAATTACCGTCGACAGGTCTTGCTGTCCAGGGTGCTGCGTCACCTCATTTTGGGCTTATGGCCCATGTATCAAGTTGGGTCCATTAGGGACGCGTCCTAGGGTTGGAGGACGACCCCAACACTCTTTTGGTCGTCAATCCATCTACTTATATCCCTCTATAGCCGCCATGGTCGGGTTGGGTTTTGTTTAGATCAAGTTTAGCCTTAGCTACTTGCTTGTAGGCGCGCGTGCAGGATCAGCCGCCCGTCTCCTTGTCTTCGGAACCCCATTGTTGATTAAGATTCAGTTTGAAACCTTCAATTTCATCTTGCAAATTCAGTGCTTGTTTCCTCGTTCTTGCTAGTTCTTCGATTGCTTGCAGGACGGGAGCCCTAGGGGCTGGTTGTCGCGCTCCACAAGATCGTGACGGCTATTGGACGTGGTGTATCGGTTGCTAAGGCGCGGTCTTGAGGGCTGTAGTCGGGCCGTGAACGTCATCTCCATCCACCAATCGAGTTATCCCCGTTTCTCATCGAAAGATCGGGCAAAAACCCTAGCGGGTTCGCATCACATCCAAGCAAGTTGTCGAGACCAGCTGGCAGATTCCAAGTGATAGCCAAAAAGTGGAAGGTTTGCTTCATCTATGAGCTCAAGAATGTCCCTTATCTGATTCTGCATCTTTCCAGATTGGATAATATCCTTATTTCAACAGTGATTATTTCTCTCTTTCTCTCCAGCCGAACCTGTTTTTCCTTCGATAAAGGTTGTCAGGAGGGTACTTTCCTCACCCTTCCTCAGTAATATCATCTTCCGGCAGAGAAGAGTAGCTTGTGGTCCGCTCTTTGGTATTTTTTCGAAGAAGAGAAAGAGTTAGCCGACGACATGTGGTTTGGCGGGTGCAATGTATTTGGAAAAAACGAAGCTTTACCTCTGAGATGTTCGATCATTCTAGACGCTGCAAACCCTTGGCTTGCTCGGGCTATGTTTGAGTTTTTCATGAGGGGTGAACTTGGTGATGCGAACCCGCTAGGGTTTTTGCCCGATCTTTCGATGAGAAACGGGGATAACTCGATTGGTGGATGGAGATGACGTTCACGGCCCGACTACAGCCCTCAAGACCGCGCCTTAGCAACCGATACACCACGTCCAATAGCCGTCACGATCTTGTGGAGCGCGACAACCAGCCCCTAGGGCTCCCGTCCTGCAAGCAATCGAAGAACTAGCAAGAACGAGGAAACAAGCACTGAATTTGCAAGATGAAATTGAAGGTTTCAAACTGAATCTTAATCAACAATGGGGTTCCGAAGACAAGGAGACGGGCGGCTGATCCTGCACGCGCGCCTACAAGCAAGTAGCTAAGGCTAAACTTGATCTAAACAAAACCCAACCCGACCATGGCGGCTATAGAGGGATATAAGTAGATGGATTGACGACCAAAGAGTGTTGGGGTCGTCCTCCAACCCTAGGACGCGTCCCTAATGGACCCAACTTGATACATGGGCCATAAGCCAAAATGAGGTGACGCAGCACCCTGGACAGCAAGACCTGTCGACGGTAATTGGATCATTGCCGCTGCTGCCGAACAGATATTGACGTGAGACTTGATTCATATGAAAGTAAACTTGATAAGCTTTCCAACAAGTCCTGAAGCGCCTGAATCCGAATCCGTATGCAACCGTGGTGGCGGTCACAAGTTGGTGCTTTGCTGCAGTCCGAATCCAGCTAGCGCGAGTCCTTCTCCCTTTCGGTCTTCTCCTTGGTTCCTAATCAAAACAAGAGTGCACGCGTTTCCATTGTCTAAACAAGATGGACAAGAGCTTATCATGGAACTCACTTGATGATTAAGTTGACGAGCACGAGCACGAGTAAGAGGACCAGCTATAGGTTGTGTCGGAGAGGATGTATCGCTGGTGTTGATGTCCTCATCATTCTCCCTTTCTTGCATTTGAGTCGTCCTCGACTCAAGCTCATCTTCCTCACCCAAATAAGGCTTCAAATCTGCAATGTTAAATGTGGGACTAACCCCAAAATCTGCAGGAAGATCAAGCTTATATGCATTCTCGTTAATTCGTTGCAGCACTTTAAAAGGACCATCAGCTCTAGGCATCAATTTGGATTTTCTCTCAGTTCTGGAAATCTATCTTTTCGCAAATGCAACCAAACCAAATCCCCAGGTTCCAGAATCAATTGCTTTCTACCTTTATCTCCAGCCATTTGTACTTAGCATTCATGCGCTCTATGTTTTCTTTAGTGGCTTCATGCAATTTTAACATCAATTCAGCACGTTGCTTAGCATCAAATTCATTTTTTCAGAACTTGGCAAAGGCATTAAATCAATAGGAGCACGTGGCAAGAAGCCATAGACAATCTCGAAAGGACACATTTTTGTAGTAGAATGCAATGAACGATTATAAGCGAACTCAATATGAGGCAAACATTCTTCCCACATCTTAATATTCTTCTTTAAAACAGCCCTTAACATAGTGGATAAAGTTCTATTTACTACTTCAGTTTGACCATCAGTTTGGGGATGACAAGTGGTGGAAAATAAAAGCTTAGTCCCCAATTTAAACCACAAAGTCTTCCAAAAATGACTAAGAAATTTAGCATCACGATCAGAAACAATTGTGTTGGGCACACCATGTAAGCGAACAATTTCTCGAAAGAACAAATCAGCAATATTTGTAGCATCATCAGTTTTATGACATGGTATGAAATGTGCCATCTTAGAAAATCTATCAACAACCACAAACACACTATCACGTCCCCTCCTAGTCCTTGGTAATCCCAACACAAAATCCATAGATATATCCTCCCAAGGAGCATTAGGAACAGGAAGAGGTAGATACAAACCGTGGGGATTTAACCGTGACTTTGCCTTTTGACATGTTGTGCAACGAGCAACAACCTCTCCACATCTCTCTTCATCCTTGGCCAAAAGAAATGACCAGCAAGTATGTCCTCGGTCTTCTTTGCTCCAAAATGTCCCATCAAGCCACCTCCATGTGCTTCCTGCAACAACAACAAACGAACAGAGCTAGCTGGAATGCATAGCTTGTTAGCTCTAAACACAAACCCATCACTAACGATGAATTTGTTCCATCCTTTTCCATCTTTACAATGCAGCAACACGTCTCTAAAATCAGCATCGTGAACATATTGGTCCTTAATTGTTTCTAACCCAAAGATCTTATAATCAAGTTGATTCAGCAAAGTATATCTCCGTGACAAAGCATCAGCAATAATATCTCCTTCCCTTTCTTGTGTTTAATAATATAAGGAAAAGATTCAATAAATTCAACCCATTTTGCATGCCTACGATTCAGTTTTCCTTGACTACGAATATGTTTTAAAGATTCATGATCAGAATGGATAACAAACTCTTTGGGCCACAAATAATGCTGCCATGTCTCTAATGTTCGAACAAGAGCATAGAGTTCTTTATCATAAGTAGAATAATTGAGAACAGGCCCACTCAATTTCTCACTAAAATATGCAATAGGTTTTCCCTCTTGTAACAAAACACCTCCCAGACCAATTCCACTAGCATCACATTCAAGCTCAAAAGTCTTATTAAAATCAGGAAGTTGTAGGAGAGGCGCATGAGTTAACTTATCTTTCAACATGTCGAATGAATTCTCTTGTGTTTTGCCCCACTCAAAAGGCACCCCCTTTTGGTAAGCTCATTCAATGGTGCAGCAATGGTGCTGAAATCCTTCACAAACGGCGATAGAATCCAGCAAGTCCTAGGAAACTCCGCACCTGGGTGATAGTCTTTGGGACAGGCCATCCCTGTATAGCTTCCACCTTGGCTTGATCAACCTCAATTCCCTGTGGAGTTACAACATAACCAAGAAACACACTCGATCGGTGCAAAAGGTGCACTTCTCAAGGTTACCAAATAAACGTGCCTCGCGTAGTGCATTAAAAACAGCACGTAAATGATCAAGATGTTCATCCAATGATTTGCTGTAAATTAATATATCATCAAAATATACGACAACAAATTTCCCAATGAAAGCACGCAAAACCTCGTTCATTAATCTCATGAAAGTACTAGGTGCATTAGTTAACCCAAAAGGCATGACTAACCACTCATATAAACCGAACTTAGTTTTGAAAGCAGTTTTCCATTCATCTCCCAATTTCATACGAATCTGGTGGTACCCACTACGTAAATCAACTTTTGAAAACACAACAGCACCACTCAGTTCATCTAGCATATCATCTAATCGTGGAATAGGGTGTCGATATCGAATGGTGATATTATTAATAGCTCTACAATCAACACACATACGCCATGTTCCATCTTTCTTAGGCACTAAAATTACTGGAACAGCACAAGGGCTAAGGGATTCTCGCACATAACCTTTGTCCAGTAGTTCTTGCACTTGTCGCTGAATTTCCTTTGTTTCTTCCGGGTTTGTCCTGTATGGCGCACGGTTTGGCAAAGATGCACCAGGAATAAGATCAATTTGGTGCTCAATCCCGCGTAATGGTGGCAACCCCGCTGGTACCGCACTTGGAAACACATCGGAATACTCCTGCAAAACGTTAGCAACAGCAGGGGGCAAAGAACATTGCATATCCTCAATTGAAATCAAAGCATCCTTGCATATCAAAGCATAAGCAACAGAAGTGGATGCATTGAACTCATTAATATCTGATTTGGTAGCTATCATACAACGTCCTTTCAGTTTTATCTCATCTTTGTTACCAATTACAGATTTATCATTTTTACTGCTCTCGCTCTTTGCTTTAGTAGCCCTTGCAACATCAGTTTGCATAATAGTTTCAGGGGACATAGGATGCAGCACAATTTTTCGATCATGGTATAGAAAAGAATACTGATTTGATCTACCATGATGCATAGAATCTCTATCAAATTGCCAAGGTCTACCTAGCAGAATGTTACAAGCTTGCATAGGCACAACATCACATTCAACAATATCTTTGTAGGATCCGATGGAAAAATTGATTCTCACAAGTCTAGTTACCTTTGCCTTACCACTGTTGTTCAGCCATTGGATGTAGTAGGGATGCGGGTGTGGTTTGGTGTTGAGGGCAAGTTTCTGCACCATATCGCTGCTTGCCAAGTTGTTGCAGCTACCTCCATCAATGATCATGCGGCAAGAACGCTCTTTGATGACACACTTTGTTTGGAATAAAATATGTCGCTGATTTTGCTCCGCCTTCTCCATTTGTGCACTAAGCACTCGCTGCACGATCAAGCTTTCATAGTGGTCCGCTTCACCTGCATTAATATGTTCTTCTATTTGTTCTTCATTACCTGCATGGTCACGCAAGCAGTGCAAGCGTGTCTTCATCAAAATCACTAGCAGATGAGCACTCTCACCATCATCTTTGACAATCATAACTCGCTTGTTTGGACAGTCACGCATCATGTGTCCATATCCCTTGCACCGGTGACATTGTATGTTGCTTGTTCTGCCCGTCGATGCCACGGATGAAGTACTCGCAGCAGGCTTTTGCATCGTCTTTGCAACTGAATTTGTGGGAGCAGCTCGAGACTTGTCACTAGATGATGGAGTAGACATACGTGTAGATGGAGTTGTAGTCATGCGTTGCTGCCATGAATTAGCCTTCCCTGCAGAAATATTAGTCCTTGCGCTAGCACGTCGTCCCTGCACTTCCCTTTCAGCTTTACAAGCAAGATGAAACAAACGGGTTACACTATTGTATTCTTTGTAAGCGAGGATGTCCTGAATTTCCCGATTTAACCCACCCAAAAATCTAGCCATAGCCGGTTCCTCATCCTCCTCTAGGTTACAACGCAACATACCCGTTTGTAATTCCTGATAATATTCTT